>JAVGWX010000021.1:29747701-30360201 GCA_036924085.1 Ariolimax columbianus | reverse complement strand
CTCACAAGCTGAAGGTGCTGTGTTCGATCCCCCAGACAGGCATTAAATTAAAACATAGTGCAGGCATACCGCTTTGGGAAATAGAGGAATAAGGCAAAGGCAACAACAACAATTTTGAGCAATCACTTAAATACTTATATAATAATTAAGGTGGTATGTTAACAAACATTGTTGTTAGAGACATGGTATGTGAATATTGTTGTACGTAAGATGGTATATGTATAAATATTGTTGTACGAAAGATGGTATATGTATAAATATTGTTGTGCGTAAGATGGTATATGTATAAATATTGTTGTACGTAAGATGGTATATGTATAAATATTGTTGTACGTAAGATGGTATATGTATAAATATTGTTGTACGTAAGATGGTATATGTATAAATATTGTTGTACGTAAGATGGTATATGTATAAATATTGTTGTACGTAAGATGGTATATGTATAAATATTGTTGTACGTAAGATGGTATATGTATAAATATTGTTGTACGTAAGATGGTATATGTATAAATATTGTTGTACGTAAGATGGTATATGTATAAATATTGTTGCTAGAAAGATGGAATCTTCTTCCTTGGCGTTCGTCCCAATAAGGATGTTATGACATTGCGTCATAGTGCAATATCTGCGTCTTTCGACCCGACACATCCAATGTCAGCTGATATTTGTTGGTACCAGGTTTGCTTTCCCGCTGCGATCCCTATTCTTTTAGTCTTTCAGCCAGACTACACTAGTGTAGTCTGTTTCCAAGGCCACCGGTTCGAGGCTGTATAGGGTCTTGGTCAGCTGTGATTCGCTGACCCTGATGCAAGAACGGCCTGTTAGTCGCTGACTGCTGTCAGCTCATTCACTGCTGCATCTGTGTCCCAAGAAAGATGGCCTGTGAATAAGCATTGATGCCTGAAAGAGCCCATAAATAAATTATAAAAACTTGTCAAATAATCATTAAATCATATTTAAAATATTTGGACAAACAAAACATCGCTCAGAAAGTAAATAAAGCAGCAACAATAGACTTCGCAAGAAAAAAAAACTTGCTCATAGGAACAAGAGTGACAGTAAAAGCTTCTTCTCTTATGTTAGAAATAAACAAAGAACGAAAGACAAAGTAGGCCTTCTCTTAGACAGTACAGCGAAAATAATAAGTGAGAATAGGGAGGTAGCTAATCTACTCAATCAGTACTTCAGTATAGTCTACGCTCCAGGATCCCAAGGCCTATAGATATTTTTCAAAGAGACATGGATACAGCAGGATTAAAATCAATATGTATTACAGAGGAAATCAGTTTTTTTTAAATAAAATTAAAATGGATAAATGTCCAGGTCAAGATGGTATTCATTCAAAAATTGCTGCTTGAAATTAGAGACCAACTAGCAAAACCATTGGCTATATTATGTTCTCAATCTCTTGCAAAAGGGATTGTTCTACGGGATTGGAAAGATGCAGGAGTGATCGGCTTATTCGAAAATGGCAAAAAAGCAGATCCAGCAATTTATAGACTGGAGCGTTTAACGAGCATAGTCTGTAAATTGTTAGAGTCAATAATCAAAGAAAACATTGTACATCATTTAGACAAGTTTAATCTAATCAGAAATAGTCAGCATGGGTTTACTAGAGAGAGATCGTGTTTAACAAATCTATTAGAATTCATGGAGGAGGTTACTAAAATGATAGATAGGGGAGCTAGTGGATGTTATTTATCTAGATTTGCAAAGGCCTTTGATAGAGTACTTCATCAAAATTATTTAGAAAGTTAAAATCACATGAAATAGGTGGGGAAGTTGCCAAATTGATTGAACATTGGTTAACGGGAAGAAGGCAGAGGGTGGGCATAAATAAGGAGTACTCTGAGTGGAGTGAAGTGAAAAGGACTTGGTCTTGGGACCAATTTTGTTCTTGATATAAATCAATGATTTGGACATTGATATGGGATCCATGACTGCAAAATTCGTTGATGTCAAAAAACTATGCAGTAGTGTCTCATCTAAAGAACAACTGGATATATTGAGGTCGGATTTAGATAAAATTCGAGAATGGTCTGCGAGCTAGCAAATGGAGTTTAATGTAGATAAATGTACAGTCATCCACATAGGTAGATCCAATATGGAACATAATTACAGAATTGGTGAGAACAATATTAGAATGATAGAAAAGGAAAGGGACCTATGGGTTTTAATAGATCATACAGGTAAAGTGAGTGAGCAATTCCAGGTAGCAGTGAAAAAGCCAAATGCAATGTTAGGTATGATAAAACGAAATATTAAACATAAGAGCAAGGAAGTGATCGTCAAACTGTAAAAGCATTAGTTAGACCTAGATTGGAGTACTGTGTACAGGTGTGGAGTCCTTTTGATAGAGGAGATATAAACATGCTGGAAAGGATTTTAAAAAGAGCGACAAAGCTGATAGTGGGATTCCAGAATTACAGTTATGAGAAAAGACTCAGAAAAACCGGCCTACAGTGTCTAGAAAAGAGAAGAATTCAAGGTCAGGTTTATAAGGTAATCAAAGGAACGGATATATTAGACTATAACAAGTTTTTTCAAAATAAAACCACCCACAAAAACAAGAGGGCATAGCTACAAATTAAGTAAAGAAAGGTCCAGATTAGATGTTAGGAAATATTTTTTTTTGTCAGAGAGTGGTGAATGCTTGGAATGCATTGCCACAGGAAGTAATAGAGGCAGGAACAATGAATGCATTTGAGAATAGATTGGATGTGCATAGCTTTTAGAGCAAGAAAATGTAAATATAACTGGTTGTATACAGACTCTGCAGTTTTTAAACCAGTATAAAGATGTTAAGTTAAGTTTAGTTATTACTAAAATTAATGTTTCCTTTATTCAAGGAAAAACAAAACTCTAATTTAGTGAACTGTAGATAATGTAGCTACTGAGAGGTTAAAATATTGAAGTGTCATTTATGTTTCTTTTCTTTTGTGTTAAATTTTTAAACGTTAGTTGCCCATCGCAAACTATGATGGTGATATCATCAGATGATTGTGTCTTGATGGTGTAACTTGATCAGATGATTGTGTCTTGATGGTGTAACTTGATCAGATGATTGTGTCTTGATGGTGTAACTTGATCAGATGATTGTGTCTTGATGGTGTAACTTGATCAGATGATTGTGTCTTGATGGTGTAACTTGATCAGATGATTGTGTCTTGATGGTGTAACTTGATCAGATGGTGTAACTTGATCAGATGGTGTAACTTGATCAGATGGTGTAACTTGATCAGATGGTGTAACTTGATCAGATGGTTGTGTCTTGATGGTGTAACTTGATCAGATGGTGTAACTTGATCAGATGGTGTAACTTGATCAGATGGTGTAACTTGATCAGATGGTGTAACTTGATCAGATAGTGTAACTTGATCAGATGGTTGTGTCTTGATGGTGTAACTTGATCAGATGGTGTAACTTGATCAGATGGTGTAACTTGATCAGATGGTTGTGTCTTGATGGTGTAACTTGATCAGATGGTGTAACTTGATCAGATGGTGTAACTTGATCAGATGGTGTAACTTGATTAGATGATTGTGTCTTGATGGTGTAACTTGATCAGATGATTGTGTCTTGATGGTCTAACTTGATCAGATGATTGTGTCTTGATGGTGTAACTTGATCAGATGGTTGTGTCTTGATGGTGTAACTTGATCAGATGATTGTGTCTTGATGGTCTAACTTGATCAGATGATTGAGTCTTGATGGTGTAACTTGATCAGATGGTTGTGTCTTGATGGTGTAACTTGATCAGATGATTGTGTCTTGATGGTGTAACTTGATCAGATGATTGTGTCTTGATGGTGTAACTTGATCAGATGGTTGTGTCTTGATCAGATGATTGTGTCTTGATGGTGTAACTTGATCAGATGGTTGTGTCTTGATCAGATGATTGTGTCTTGATGGTGTAACTTGATCAGATGGTTGTGTCTTGATCAGATGATTGTGTCTTGATGGTGTAGCTTGATCAGATGGTTGTGTCTTGATCAGATGATTGTGTCTTGATGGTGTAACTTGATCAGATGGTTGTGTCTTGATCAGATGATTGTGTCTTGATGGTGTAACTTGATCAGATGATTGTGTCTTGATGGTGTAACTTGATCAGATGATTGTGTCTTGATGGTGTAACTTGATCAGATGATTGTGTCTTGATGGTGTAACTTGATCAGATGATTGTGTCTTGATGATGTAAATTGCGCTGTATTTGGATTATAGTGAGGAAGAAACTGCGCTGGTCAACAACCTGACTCTATAGTGCTCTGCTACCTTGGACAAGTAAAAAAAAAGCAACTCTTGACCAGTGGGAAGACATTATTCAAGACAACTGAAGGTAACTCATGATTCTGGTCTTACTAGCTTGAAACCTGTGAGACTCGATCACCCACCATTTCTGTTCATAGCTTTGAGAGGCATTAGACAACCGCGACACACTTTCAGTTGTGCACAGTTGCTGTGAATGCATAGAAAGATTCCTGTTGCCTGGTCAGATTACTTATAACCAATAATTGTGTGATGCAACATGAAAGCATACATACATTTTCAAACATTTTAAAGGACAATTTTAGTTTCAGAAAACAGGGACCAGAAAAAACAATTCTAAACTCAAACAAATTTATGGAAAACAAATAAAGACAAGTTCAACTTTGTTAAACACATTTTTAATTAGCTGATGTACGTAAAATTGACAAATACTTTTTAAAAAAGCACTAATGCATTTTAAAGAAAATAATATCAATCTAATAGCAATTAAGTCACCAACAGCATATTGACAAGTAAAATGCAGTAGTCATGGCAATTGAGGTAAAACTCAAAACACACACATTTAAATCTAGCATCCTCTACCAACTTATTTATATGTCGTTGTTCACTCTCGAATACTAAGTGCTATCTACAAGGTAAAATTGGTGGTTTGTCTCTGTCTTACTTACTAGGGGAGAGGAGATTAACGTACAGTCAGGTAGGGAGAGGAGATTAACGTAAAGTCAGGTAGGGAGAGGAGATTAACGTAAAGTCAGGTAGGGAGAGGAGATTAACGTACAGTCAGGTAGGGAGAGGAGATTAACGTATAGTCAGGTAGGGAGAGGAGACTAACATACAGTCAGGTAGGGAGAGGCGATTAACGTACAGTCAGGTAGGGAGAGGAGATTAACGTAGTCAGGTAGGGAGAGGAGACTAACGTACAGTCAGGTAGGGAAAGGAGACTAATGTCTGGTCAGGTGGGGAGAGGAGACTAACATACTGATCAGACTATGTTAGTCGGTGTCCGGTGAAACATACTGATCAGATTGTTAGTCAGGGTCAGGTGAAACATACTGATCAGACTATGTTAGTCAGAGTCAAGCAAAACATACTGATCAGACTATGTTAGTCAGGGTCAGATGAAACATACTGATCAGACTATGTTAGTCAGAGTCAAGCAAAACATACTGATCAGACTATGTTAGTCAGGGTCAGATGAAACATACTGATCAGACTATGTTAGTCAGGGTCAGGTGAAACATACTGATTGAACTATGTTAGTCATGTGTTGGCGATTGTTTATGTGCCAAGCAATAACGTTACCCTACGGCGAGTTCTGGGCAGGTGAGCAGCACATGCTGCACTCTCATTGGATGGGCACAGTTGTGGCAGTTAGGTTCGTGTGCAGGGTCTAACTTGTTCAAGTATTTCTGCAGTCTGAAGTGTTCTGTCTCAAGTTGGAAGATTACCCTCCGCACCTGTATTTCAGCTGGCTGATATTATCATTTCTTTATACATGACTATCCATCCATTGGTTCAGGCGATTCAGACATCTGCCTGTCAGGCCACAACAGACTTAGGTACCACCTATTCAATGAACTGAAGAAAGGTGGCACTGACGAATGCACTTGTGGTACAGGGAAAATTACAGCTGAACATTTGCTGCAAAACTGCCTGATATACGAGGACCAGATAAAGCACATGTGGCCATCACCAGTGCCAACACTAGACAAGCTCTATAACAGTGTCGACAGCCTCAGGATGGCCGCTGCTTTCTTAGAAAAAATACAGGTTGACGTTTGACAGCGTAAGAAGAAGAAGAAGACATCTGCCTGTCAGAAAGTGTGAGGGAGGACCAAGTAATGGTTAGATGAGCAGAGTTGGCAGTTGTCCAGGACATGATGATTTCTTGGGAGAGCCCAGAACCAAAGTACACTGATTTAGCCCTGCAGATTTGGACAGTCCTTGATACTGTCAATCGGTTATCCTGTTTATTATGCTGCATTTCACTCTATCGTATGCTTGGCTCAAGTCGTGGGAAACCAGTCCATGACGAAGTTCAACATTCCGTTTAACTGCACACAAGTACAGAGAAGTGGGAATTAAGTAGTGGAAAAGCAAACACTAAAATGATAAAGCAAAAACAAAAAGTGGAAAAACAACAAAATTGCAAACTAAAATGTTTTTATGCAAATGTGAGAAGCATTGTAAATAAAAGAGAAGAATTGGAACTGTATGTAGAGGAAGAAAAACCAGATATAATAGGGTTAACAGAATCATGGACATATGAGGACATTGCAGATGGTGAATTTGAAAAAGAGGGATATACAATGTTAAGGAAGGATAGGGTAGTTGGAGACAAGGCTAACGGGGGTGGTGTTTTATTATACTGTATAAATTCTGTTAATATAACTAGCAGAGAGGATTTATCATGTGGTAACAAAAATGAAAGTGTATGGGGTGAAATAGAAAGTGGGGGAGAAAAAACAGTGATTGGAGTGTGCTATAGATGTCCATCAAGTCAAATGGAGGAAGATGAGGAGCTGATTAGTAGCATAGTAAAGGCAAGTGATAGGAAATTATTATTAATGGGGGATTTCAACTTTCCAGAAATAAAATGGGATATGGCAGAAGCACTTGTAGAGTCAAAACTTTTAGTTAAGTGCATAACTGAAATTTTTTTAATTCAACATGTAGTAGCAGCCACCAGAGGCAAAAACATACTCGACCTAGTTTTTACTACAGAGGAAAATATGATTGAAAACGTTACCGTAGGGGAACTGTTTGGCTCAAGTGACCATCAAATCATCCGATGGGATCTTATTGCAGGGAACGAAGTGAACATAAACACGCGAACATATGACTACTCTAAGACAGATGTTAAGAGGATGAAAGAGGCAGCGAAACACATAATCTGGGAAGATATTGTCAGAGGAACAGATGTTGAACAGGAGTGGGTGAGTTTTAAAGCAGTTCTCGAAACGCTAAAAGAGGAATGTGTTCCATATAGGGAAGTAAACCCCAAGCGTAAAAAGTGGATCACTAAAATTGTAGTTAAATGTAGCTAAAAATAAAGCATGGAAAAAATATATAGAGGCAGGTAAATCAAAAGAAACATATGTAAAATATTTGGACAAGCAGAACATATCTCAGAAAGCGAATAAAACAGCAAAAATAGACTTCGAAAAGAAACTTGCTCAGAGGATCAAGACTGATAGTAAAAGCTTCTTCTCTTATGTTAGAAATAAACAAAGATCAAAGGACAAAGTAGGCCCTCTCATAGACAGCACAGGAAAAAAAATAAGTGAAAATAGGGAGGCAGCAAATCTACTCAATCACTACTTTGGCACAGTGTACACAAAAGAGGACTGCTCCAAGATCCCAGAGCCTGTAGATATTTTTCAAAGAGACATGGATACAGCAGGATTAGGATCAATCTGTATTACAGAGGAAATGGTTTTTAAAAAATTGGAGGGGTTGAAAGTGGATAAATGTCCAGGTCAAGATGGTATTCATCCAAAATTGCTGTTTGAAATTAGAGACCAATTAGCAAAACCATTGGCTATATTATGTTCTCAATCACTTGCACAAGTGATTGTTCCACGGGATTGGAAAGATGCAGGAGTGATCCCCTTATTCAAAAAGGGCATAAAGGCAGATCCAGCAAACTATAGACCTGTGAGATTAACGAGCATAGTCTGTAAATTGTTAGAGTCAATAATCAAAGAGAACATTGTAATGCATTTAGACAAATTTAATCTAATTAGAAATAGTCAGCATGGGTTTACCAGATGGAGATCATGCTTAACAAATCTATTAGAATTCATGGAGGAGGTTACCAAAATGTTAGATAAAGGGGAGCCAATGGATGTTATCTATCTGGATTTTGCAAAGGCCTTTGATAGAGTACCTCATCAAAGATTATTTCGAAAATTAAAATCACATGGAATAGGTGAGGAAGTTGCCAAATGGATTGAAAATTGGTTAACGGGAAGAAGGCAAAGGGTGGGTATGAATAAGGAGTACTCTGAGTGGTGTGAAGTGAAAAGTGGAGTGCCACAGGGCTCGGTTTTGGGACTAATTTTATTCTTGATATATATAAATGATTTGGACATAGGTATGGGATCCATTATTGCAAAATTTGCTGATGACACAAAACTATGAGCTAGTGTCTCATCTAAAGCAGAAGTGGATATATTGAGGTCGGATTTAGATAAAATTCGAGAATGGTCTGTAATCTGGCAAATGGAGTTTAATGTAGATAAATGTACAGTCATCCACATGGGTAGATCCAATATGGAACATAATTACAGAATTTGAGAGAACAATATTAGAAAGATAGATAAAGAAAGGGACTTAGGGGTTATAATGGATCATACATGTAAGGTGAGGGAGCAAGTTCAGGTAGCAGTGAAAAAGGCAAATACAATGTTAGGGATGATAAAAAGAAATATTAAACATAGGAGCAAGGAAGTGATAGTCACTGTATAAAGCATTAGTTAGACCTAGATTGGAGTACTGTGTACAGGTGTGGAGTCCTTATCAGAGAGGGGATATAGACATGCTGGAGAGAATACAAAAAAGAGCGACAAAGCTGATAGTGGGATTCCAGAATTACAGTTATGAAGAAAGATTAAAAAGAACTGGCCTTCAGAGTCTAGAAGAGAGAAGAATTCGTGGTGACTTAATACAGGTGTATAAGATGATCAGAGGAATGGATAAAGTAGACTATAACAAGTTTTTTAAAGTACAACCACCAACAAGGACAAGAGGGCACAGCTACAAGTTGACTAAGGAGAGGTCCAGATTAGATATTAGGAAGTATTTCTTTAGCCAGAGAGTAGTGAATGCTTGGAATGCTTTGCCAAGTGAGGTGGTGGAGGCTGGGACGGTCAATGCATTTAAGAACAGATTGGATGCGTACAGCTTCTAGAGGAAGGTGATGTAAATGGAACTGGTTGTATACAGACTCTGCAGAGTCTTCTAAACCAGTATAAAGACGTTAAGTTTACAAGAATTCTGTCCAGATTATCACTACTCAAGGATATTTCTGCTCCGACTGAAGCCAACTTCCTCCTGCCCGCCCCTTCCTTCACCGGGGGTTACACGATACCTCTCCCAACCTCGCATTCTCAGCACAGCATGGGTCACACTGACCAACAGGTGGACACAATCAGAAGCCTCGGCTGCGGGACATGTAAAAACAGGGAGTTTGACACTGAAAGCCTGACACAAACATTGGTCTAACACACTCCTTATTACAAGGCTGCGGAGTACAATAGATCATGAAATGTCTGAATTGAGCTCTTGTTTCAACTCAATAGGTCATGGAATGTCTGAATTAAGCTCTTGTTTCCAACTCAAAAGGTCGTGGAAAGATAACAGGAAAACCCCAGGAATAGAATGCTACGTAACGCAGCATATCTGTCAACTAGACCACAACGTACTTTTCAGGACAAATTATCCAATTAACCATCATTTATTATTATGAAAAAGGTTTGGTAAAATGTGTCGGTAGATTTTTTGCTGTGCCTCATGTTGCAGAGGAGAGGGAGTAGGTAAGGAGGGGTCACAGTAAGTTATAATTGGGATCTGAAGTCTGTCTAAAAGAGTAGGCAGGGAGGGGTCACAGCAAGTTATCATTGGGGTCTGGTCTGTCTAAAAGAGTAGGCAGGGGGGGGGGGGGGGGTCACAGCAAGTTATCATTGGGGTCTGGTCTGTCTAAAAGAGTAGGCAGGGAGGGGTCACAGCAAGTTATCATTGGGATCTGAAGTCTGTCTAAAAAAGGTTGGGACCCAGTGCCATAGTTGTTAAGCACCTGCCTCCCACTGTAAAACTGGCAGAATAGGATCCAGTTTATCCAGCTGTAAATAGGTCCTCAATTCAAAGTTATGGACTGCAAAACAGTAACGAAAAGAACTGATCAGCCTAACCTAACAAAAGCTGAAACCTCATACAACAGTACCCCACACTTCATCGCCAACAACAGTAACTGCTAATGGACTACCTTTACCTATATAAATATAATCTATAATAATGAACAGCAATAGTAATAATCTATAAAAATGAACAGCAATATAAATATTTTATAAAAATGAACAGCAATTTATATATAGTCAAAAGCAGATTGGACCAGAATAACATTGGACGGCTTCAACATTTCTGATTATCTCAGCAAAACTTAACCAAAACCATCGTCAGGGAAATGCTTTTGAACATGTGATTGATCAGTTAAAATAATCAATAAAAGGAGAACGTATCAATGTCTTCCATATGGCTTGGCTTCGTTCGTTCTCAATCTCCCACTACCAAACCCTGACACGGGCCTAAGGAGCAGAATGTAGTCCAGAGAACAGAATGCATTGTGTCGTAGTTTACAGCTTGACTGCGATATTTGCACCTTTCGGTCCAACACATCCGACTTCAGCAAGCATTTTTTTAGTACCAGCTTAGCATTCCCTCTTCGATCCCTTCTCCTTAGCCAGTCTGCCCTGCTGCAGCCTGTTATCCAGGATTACCGCGTGGAGGTGTAGAAGGGTCTTGGCAGCTCTGGTTCGCTGACCCTGACGCTAGCAGTTAGCTATGGGTCACTGACCGCTGCAGCTCATGCGCTCTGTCTTCCATATGATAAGTGCGAGCTCATGATAACAGATAATGTCGCTAGTTGTTTGTTATCAGCTCTTCAAATACAACATTGGGGAAAACGGGCACGGGAGAGTTGATAGTACACTTGAACACTTCCCCACTGTGCTTTCCAAGAGTATTATTCAGTTCATACCAGCTCAAAGGTGGCAGCGTGGGATAGGGGTGAGACGTCCGTTTCACAATATAAACGCACCTGGTTCGAATCACCCCATCTCCAGTTTGGCAGACACCGATTTTTTTTTCGGTGTGATTGTGCAAATGCTTTCTTCTTAAGTTACCTACTGTCGTCTTGCCACTGGTCAAAGGTAGCCAGAGAGTGAGGTTGATGACCAGAGCAGCTTCTTACACACTATAATCCAAATACAGCGCTAGTCGCATCATCAAGACCCCAAAAAAATGTCTGATGATGCTGCCATCATTGCTTGTGATGGGCAACTAACTGTGGCATACTGGGCAGCAAGGAGGGCACCAGGCTTGCTAGACAAGAAGTTGCTTTAGAGCGATATGAAAACAACATATGATTTACATGGAATGATTGGAATTCTGCTATTCAAACAGGCAGTTTATTAGATGCCTACTGCCAAGAAGGTGAAGGCTACATGTGTATTGAATGCTTACTGCCAGGTAGTTAAAGGATACAGGTGAATTGAATGACTATTGCCAGGTAGCTGAAGATTTCAGTTGTATTTTTAATTTTTGTCTGGACAGTGGCCTGCTCTTTTTGATTTTCAAGGGTACATGGTACCTCCAAGTTTATCGTTCATCTTCAATAAGACATGTCCTCAATATAACCTCCTTTGAGATTTTTGTACTCATGAAATGCTCCTTTCTCATAAGAAAGGTCTTATAAATAAAAACATCTCCAACTTGAAACTGTTTAGTGATGGATAAATAACATAATAAAATAACAAAGACAAGCTCAATTCATGATTATCATTTGCAACAATTTGGAGTGAGTGGTCTCGAGGTAAGACATTGGCCTCGGGCGCTGGATGTCGCAGGTTCAAATCACAGTGAAGACCGGGATTTTTTCACGCGACTTTCTGGTATTTCCCCGGATCTCTGGGTAGTAGAGATCGGTTTCCCCGTGTGCAGTGTCGCGCACGTTAAAAATCCCTCAGCAGTTGGAAATGAAAGGAGTAGGCTTAACAGCCGTAGCCTGGGCAAAATTCAAAATTATGTTACCAAATTTACATTATCTATTGTGGGATCCTCGTTGGTGCTACCAAGTTCGTGCATTGTGCTGAGATTCTCCAAAAATATGGAAAAGAAGAGAGCACTTATGGTTTAATCATGTGCAATAACGTTGATTCTTCGACTAAACTAAACTAAACTAATTAGTACCAAATAATAACACCAGTTAGATGAAATAACAATAATGGCAAGAAAAACTCTTGTTGTTTATTTCAAAAGTATAAAATATACTTAGAATTTGTCTCCTTACATTCGAATATCATAATTGTGAGATAACAGTTCTCACAGACTTGATATTTGGGCACAAATCTGTATGAGCTAGTCAAAGTAGAGTTTTATTTTCATTCATATAAATCACTAGGTCACTGCAGACTACTAGAACATCTATATTGACTAAAGATCTCACACACCAATGTATGTCCATGTGGAGTAGGGGGCCAGAACCCTGAACACATTCTACAGGAATGCCCACTCTATGGGGAAATGAGATGCCAGACTTGGCCAGAGTGTGTGGAGCTGAGACAAAAGCTGTGGGGCAGCTGTTCGCTCAGACCTGGTGAAGACTACAGACTTGATCCTGTCAACTGATCTGCAGATGTAGCATGACCAAAAGATCCTGAATGCAAAGAAGAAAAAGAAATAACTAGATAATTTACTGGTGTTGAGGCCCTGATTATCAAGCCAAAGGTACATCTTCAGGCCAACCTTCAAATCTGGAGTTGGAGAAGTGAGGACTTTTGTTTTGTTTTTTTGCATTCGCCTTATTTCTCTATTCTCCAAGGCGTTGTGCACTGCACTGTGTTTTTATTTTGTTCATGTCGGCCCAGTGCATTCGACTTAGGCATGTGTTTTATGTAAAGGTCTGCGTCGTCCTGCATTTTCTAAGGCATTGCTTCCCCGGGGTAACGGCTGGTGCTGTGATTGGGGAGTAGATCCAGCACCTTCGGCTTGTGAACCGTGTGCTTAAACCACTAGCTCACGGTGTCCCAAAAGTGAGGGATGACCATTAGCAAAAACTATGGTTATCTCAAGAGAGGGGACATCACATTGTGTTGAGAGAACAGCCCGTGGAACGGGTCAAGCAGTTTGAATGCCTAGGGGCGGTCATAGACCACAAGTGTGGTATCAAAGAAGAGCTGGGAACTCTAGCAAAGTCTTTCATGCCACAAAATAGAGGATTCCTTAGTAAAAAGGATAGGTCAGAAAACTAAGATGGCTGTATATGTACCAGTTTTCTCTCCATACGTAAGCCTACCTTGTTCAGGTTGGAGAGCTTGCGCCCCCAATGATCCAAGGAGCTATGTCAGCAGGAGTTTTACTCCTGGTAGAGTCACCCAAGCGGGACAGGTCCTTGGAAAGGGGCCAGACAAAAGGGCTGAGGAGCAGGTGAAGCCCTATAGGTGTAGCTGCAAAATGTACGGACGAGTGGTACATGATCTGGGCTGCACCAATCCATCCCCACTTCATGGGTGAAATGCACTCTGGTGTCGTTCTTTACTTTTTGTCCTCTATTATTTATCTCCATGACGAAGAGATGCAGATCAGCGGACATTGCACCTCTGCCCCTTTGCGACAATCTTCCAGGTGGCAGGGAATGCCACACATACCATCACTACAGATGGGCTGGCAGGACATGACAATCTTCCAAGTGGAGGGGATGCCACACATACCATCACTACAGATGGGCTGGCAGGATGTGACGATCTTCCAGGTGGAGGGGATGCCACACATACCATCACTACAGATGGGCTGGCAGGACGTGACAATCTTCCAGGTGGAGGGGATGCCACACATACCATCACTACAGATGGGCTGGCAGGATGTGACAATCTTCCAGGTGGCAGGGAATGCCACACATACCATCACTACAGATGGGCTGGTAGGACGTGACAATCTTCCAGGTGGAGGGGATGCCACACATACCATCACTACAGATGGGCTGGCAGGATGTGACAATCTTCCAGGTGGCAGGGAATGCCACACATACCATCACTACAGATGGACTGGCAGGATGCGACAATCTTCCAGGTGGAGGGGATGCCACACATACCATCACTACAGACGGACTCGCAAAACTGACAGAAGAATGATGAGACAGCCGTCCCAGATGAATATGATTTATCCCTGGCAGAGCGTGACACACCTGGGACACTAAAACACTGGACTGCCTCCCTTCTGGGATACTCAAAAAATGCGCCCATAACCCCCTTTCGTAATCATGATGATCCTAAGACAACAGACTTTATACGAAATTGGACATTGCCTCAACAGATGAGGAAGAAGTGTCCTTTTCTATCGGGAGGCATCGGGCTGTCAATAGCTGCCTGCTCACAGCTAAAGGGATTATATCATCATCATGTGCCAGTTTTAACTTACAGATGTCTGTCATGGGCAAGGACTACTTCTTAGAAAAGTGAACTCCGAGCCACTGAAATAAGATTTGTAAGAAAAATGGTTCAAGTAACAAGAGACAAGGTCTGCAATTACAGAATTCAGCATGATCTTGAAACCCAGCCCTTGCAGATTCTAGTGAAGCAATTTCAACTTCAGTGGTTTGGTCATATCTGCGGACTGATAGAAGATCAACTACCAAGAGGGGAAGCAAAGGGTCAAGGATTCAGACCGCGAGGATGACTCAGTCCACTGGGATGACACCATAAGACGGTCTGTGAGAGACCATGAGCTGGACTCCAACCAGGCCAAGAGAAAGACAGTGAAAAGAATAGTCTGCTACGTTTTCTGGCAAACTTCTACACCTCAGGGTTGAAGACACTACACCCAGGGTAGAAGACACTACACCCAGGGTAGAAGACACTACACCCAGGGTAGAAGATACTACACCCAGGGTAGAAGACACTACACCCAGGGTAGAAGACATTACACCCAGGGTAGAAGATACTACACCCAGGGTAGAAGACACTACACCCAGGGTAGAAGACACTACACCCCACAGTAGAAGAGACTACACCCAGGGTAGAAGATACTACACCCAGGGTAGAAGACACTACACCCAGGGTAGAAGACACTACACCCAGGGTAGAAGACACTACACCCAGGGTAGAAGATACTACACCCAGGGTAGAAGACACTACACCCAGGGTAGAAGACACTACACCCCACAGTAGAAGACACTACACCCAGGGTAGAAGATACTACACCCAGGGTAGAAGACACTACACCCAGGGTAGAAGACACTACACCCAGGGTAGAAGACACTACACCCAGGGTAGAAGATACTACACCCAGGGTAGAAGACACTACACCCAGGGTAGAAGACACTACACCCCACAGTAGAAGACACTACACCCAGGGTAGAAGATACTACACCCAGGGTAGAAGACACTACACCCAGGGTAGAAGACACTACACCCCACAGTAGAAGACACTACACCCAGGGTAGAAGATACTACACCCAGGGTAGAAGACACTACACCCAGGGTAGAAGACACTACACCCAGGGTAGAAGATACTACACCCAGGGTAGAAGACACTACACCCAGGGTAGAAGACACTACACCCAGGGTAGAAGACACTACACCCAGGGTAGAAGATACTACACCCAGGGTAGAAGACACTACACCCAGGGTAGAAGACACTACACCCAGGGTAGAAGATACTACACCCAGGGTAGAAGACACTACACCCAGGGTAGAAGACACTACACCCCACAGTAGAAGACACTACACCCAGGGTAGAAGATACTACACCCAGGGTAGAAGACACTACACCCAGGGTAGAAGACACTACACCCAGGGTAGAAGACACTACACCCAGGGTAGAAGATACTACACCCAGGGTAGAAGACACTACACCCAGGGTAGAAGACACTACACCCCACAGTAGAAGACACTACACCCAGGGTAGAAGATACTACACCCAGGGTAGAAGACACTACACCCAGGGTAGAAGACACTACACCCAGGGTAGAAGATACTACACCCAGGGTAGAAGACACTACACCCAGGGTAGAAGACACTACACCCCACAGTAGAAGACACTACACCCAGGGTAGAAGATACTACACCCAGGGTAGAAGACACTACACCCAGGGTAGAAGACACTACACCCCACAGTAGAAGACACTACACCCAGGGTAGAAGATACTACACCCAGGGTAGAAGACACTACACCCAGGGTAGAAGACACTACACCCAGGGTAGAAGATACTACACCCAGGGTAGAAGACACTACACCCAGGGTAAAAGACACTACACCCCACAGTAGAAGACACTACACCCAGGGTAGAAGATACTACACCCAGGGTAGAAGACACTACACCCAGGGTAGAAGACACTACACCCAGGGTAGAAGATACTACACCCAGGGTAGAAGACACTACACCCAGGGTAGAAGACACTACACCCAGGGTAGAAGACACTACACCCAGGGTAGAAGATACTACACCCAGGGTAGAAGACACTACACCCAGGGTAGAAGACACTACACCCAGGGTAGAAGACACTACACCCCACAGTAGAAGACACTACACCCAGGGTAGAAGACACTACACCCCACAGTAGAAGACACTACACCCAGGGTAGAAGATACTACACCCAGGGTAGAAGACACTACACCCAGGGTAGAAGACACTACACCCAGGGTAGAAGACACTACACTCAGGGTAGAAGATACTACACCCAGGGTAGAAGACACTACACCCAGGGTAGAAGACACTACACCCCACAGTAGAAGACACTACACCCAGGGTAGAAGATACTACACCCCACAGTAGAAGACACTACACCCAGGGTAGAAGACACTACACCCCACAATAGAAGATACTACACCTCAGGGAAGAAGACACTACACCCAGGGTAGAAGACACTACACCCCACAGTAGAAGACACTACACCCAGGGTAGAAGATACTACACCCAGGGTAGAAGACACTACACCCAGGGTAGAAGACACTACACCCCACAGTAGAAGACACTACACCCAGGGTAGAAGACACTACACCCCACAGTAGAAGATACTACACCTCAGGGAAGAAGACACTACACCCAGGGTAGAAGACACTACACCCCACAGTAGAAGATACTACACCTCAGGGTAGAAGACACTACACCCCAGGGTAGAAGACACTACACCCCACAGTAGAAGATACTACACCTCAGGGTAGAAGACACTACACCCCAGGGTAGAAGACACTACACCCCAGGGTAGAAGACACTACACCCTAGGGTAGAAGACACTACACCCTAGGGTAGAAGAGGAGTGACTAAATAAATAAGGTAGAAGACACTATACCCCAGGGAAGAAGACATTACACCCTAGGGTAGAAGAGGAGTGACTAAATAAATAAGGTAGAAGACACTACACCCTAGGGTAGAAGAGGAGTGACTAAATAAGTAAGGTAGAAGACACTACACCCTAGGGTAGAAGAGGAGTGACTAAATAAGTAAGGTAGAAGACACTACACCCTAGGGTAGAAGAGGAGTGACTAAAAAAGTAAGGTAGAAGACACTACACCCTAGGGTAGAAGAGGAGTGACTAAATAAGTAAGGTAGAAGACACTACACCCTAGGGAAAAAGAGGAGTGACTAAATAAGTAAGGCAGAAGACTCTACACCCCAGGGTAGAAGAGGAATGATTAAGTAGTAGAAGCAGTAATTCATAAAAGTGTGGTGACCTCCAGGTTGTACATAAACATAAGTTTGCTCACAATATGTAGAATGGGCACCAGACATCCGCCGCAGCAAGTTTACAAATATCTCAAATAAAATGCACAACTAAGTAAAACGCAGAGAAAAACTGAGGTCAACTATGCCTGTCAATCAAACCAAAGCTGACATGATATCCTAGATCATTTCACTGAAACTGTGACTGTTGCTGTACCACATCATCGCCAGACACGGCAGGTGTTATCCTTGCTTCCTGGAATAAAAATTAAAGAAAAATGAAACTATGAACTCTGATAATTACAAGTACCGATTGAATCGATGGACCAATGGCTAACATGAACCAAGAATCTTCTTCTTCTTCTTCTTCATTGTACGCTGTTTACAGCGATATTTACGTTGCACTGTTTTAATTTGTTAGCCTGTGGCTCAGTGCATCCGATTTCAACAGGCGTTTCTGTAGGGTTGCCCTCCTTAGCCTTTGGCTGTCCCCAGCCTAACTGCAAGGCAGCAGTTGTTTTTGGTCAGAGTTGTCTCTCTTAGGAAGTTGTCTTGCAGGACTATCGAGTCTTCCCTACTCGTGTCTATAGGGTTTGGCAATGATATGATGGACTATGTACTAGTTTGTACTATCCCGGAAGAGAGGCAGTCCAGTGTGACTTTTTCCCAGGATCGTCACGTCCTGCCAGAAACGTAGCATATGCGTATGAGTGAGGTATCTTTTTGCTCGCTTTATTTTCTCGGCTCATCTGCAGTGATGGTACACCTAGCATTCCCCGCCACCCGGGAGAACCAAGAATCTGATTTAAGCTGTTTTAGTAAAAAGGACTGCTTTATCAGGACTGAGAATAGCCATTATACAGGTCCTTCATGTCCACTGCACTCTTCTTGTCAAGACAGAAATATCATTAATTAGCAACACAACCGGGGGACTGAATGGTTTTGAGGTAAGGCGTTGGCCTTGGGTGCGGGAGGTCGCGGGTTCAAATCACGGTGGAGGCTGTGGACTTTCTGATGTTTCCCCGAATCTTCGGGTAGTAGAGATCGGACGTCCGTGTGCAGTGTTGTGCACATTAAAAATTCCTCTGCAGTTGGAAATCTAAAAGAGTAGGCTTAACAGCCACTGCCCGGCCAAAATTCAAAATTACGTTAAAATTCTGCCTACAGGATCCTTGCTGGTGCCATGAAGTTCAAGCATTGTGCTGAGATTCGCAAAATATGGAGAAGAATAGAGCACTTGTGGGTTAAACCGTATGCAATAATGTTGATTCTTCGACTAAACTACCAGAGAAGAGCAGGAATAGAAGCTACTGGCCCAATCAGTGACCACCAGCAATGGATGTAGTTATACACCATTGAATCAATAACACAACAAAGATACACATAATTTAAAAAATCTTCTGAAATTATTGTATTCCCTTTATATTTAATTGTCATGTGACAGGTCAGAGTGCCAAACAAAATCATAAACCATCCTATATAATGATTGTCTTCTTGTCATAGTTTATGGCCAATACCATAATGCATAGCAGCATCAATTTCACCTGTATTAAGTCGAAATTTCACACATAGCCATTTTTGGATCTGCACAACACCAAACTATTATGCCCCCAGCTCAGGGGACCACGTGGGCTAGTGGTTAAGTGACACAGCTCACAACCAGAAGGTGCTGTGTTCAATCCCTATCACAGCACCAGTTGTTACCCAGGGGAAGCAAACCCTTAGAAAATGCAGGAGGAAGTAGACACTTACATAAAATGCATGCTGGAGTTGGGTGCACTGGGCCGACAGGTGCAAAATAAAAACCACAGTGTAACGCACACCGCCTTGGGCTATTGGAAAAATAAGGATAATGGTGATGGATTTGCTTTTACATTCTGTTTGAAAAACAATCTTCCACTAAAGCCAACCATTGCCTCATCAATCCTGAGCTTTCCTACAAGATAATAATTGTTCTGACTATTTTAAATAATCAGTTATCATCGGTCGAACTTAATGGAATGTGTCGTAACCTGCCTGATCTCGAGGAACGGCCTTCTCCTAGTCATTAATGAGAAAATACTGAATTATGTAACAAAATTGATTTTTGGATATCACATTAGCCACTGTAGATTGTCGTAGTCTTTCATCAGATGACCAATAAAGGTCTATCTCAGGCAGTGGGACTATGACTAGTGAAGGTCTATCTCAGGAAGTGGGACTATGACTAACTTAACTTAACTTAACGTCTTTATACTGGTTTAGAAGACCCTGCAGAGTCTGTATACAAACCAGTTACATTTACATCACCTTGCTCTAAAAGCTATGCGCATCCAGTTTATTCTTAAATGCATTAACTGTCCCTGCCTCCACTACCTCCCCTGGCAATGCATTCCAAGCAGACACCACTCTCTGACTAGAAAAATATTTCCTAATATCTAACCTGGACCTCTCTTTGGTCAGCTTGTAGCTATGCCCTCGTGTTATTGTAGGTGGCTGTATTTTAAAAAACTTGTTTATAGTCTAATTTATCGATTCCTCTGATCATCTTATAAACCTGTATTAAGTCACCATGAATTCTTCTCTCTTCGAGACACTGTAGGCCGGTTTTTCTGAGTCGTTCCTCATAACTGTAATTCTGGAATCCCACTATAATCTTTGTTGCTCTTTTTTGTATTCTTTCTAACATGTTTATGTCCCCTCTATGATAAGGACTCCACACCTGTACACAGTACTCCAATCTAGGTCTAACTAAAGCTTTATACAGTTTGACGATCACTTCCTTGCTCCTATTTTTATTATTTCTTTTTATCATACCTAACATTGCATTTGCCTTTTTCACTGCTACCTTAACTTGCTCACTCACCTTTCCTGTATGATCTATTATAACCCCTAGGTCTTTTTCCTTATCTATCTTTCTAATATTGTTTTCTCCCATTCTGTAATTATGAACCATATTGGATCTACCCACGTGGATGACTGTACATTTATCTACATTAAACTCCATTTGCCAGCTTACAGACCATTCTCGAATTTTATCTAAATCCGACATCAATATATCCACTTCCGCTTTAGATGAGACACTACTGCATAGTTTTGTGTCATCAGCAAATTTTGCAATCGTGGATCCCATATCAATGTCCAAATCATTTATATATATCAAGAACAAAATTGGTCCCAAAACCGAGCCCTGTGGCACACCACTTTTCACTTCACACCACTCAGAGTACTCCTTATTTATGCCCACCCTCTGCCTTCTTCCCGTTAACCAATTTTCAATCCATTTGGCAACTTCCCCACCTATTCCATGTGATTTTAACTTTCGAAATAATCTTTGATGAGGTACTCTATCAAAGGCCTTTGCAAAGTCTAGATAAATAACATCCACTGGCTCCCCTTTACCTATGATTTTAGTAACCTCCTCCATGAATTCTAATAGATTTGTTAAGCATGATCTCCCTCTAGTAAACCCATGCTGACTATTTCTAATTAGATTAAATTTGTCTAAATGCATTACAATGTTTTGTTTGATTATTGACTCTAACAATTTACAGACTATGCTCGTTAAACTCACCGGTCTATAATTTGCTGGATCAGATTTTTTGTCTTTTTTGAATAAGGGGATCACTCCTGCATCTTTCCAATCCCGTGGAACAATCCCTTTTGTAAGTGATTGAGAACATAATATAGCCAATGGTTTTGCTAGTTGGTCTCTAATTTCATACAGCAATTTTGGATGAATACCATCTGGACCTGGACATTTATTCACTTTCAACCCCTCCAATTTTTTAAAAACCATTTCCTCTGTAATACAGATTGATCTTAATCCCGCTGTATCCATGTCTCTTTGAAAAATATCTATAGGCTCTGGGATCTTGGAGCAGTCCTCTTTTGTGTAGACTGTACCAAAGTACTTCTTCTTCTTTTCTTCTTCATCGTACACAGTCAGACAGTAACCATTATTTTATCGAAAAAAGCGGCGGTCATCCTGAGGCTGTCGACACTGCCATAGAGCTTGTCTTGTGGTTCCACTGGTGATGGCCACATCTGCTCTCTCTGATCCTCGTATGTCGGGCAGTTCTGCAGCAGATGCTCAGCGGACATTTTCCCGGTACCACATGGGCATTCGTCGGTACCACCTATCTTCAATTTGTTGAATAGGTGGTACCTCAGTCTATTGTGGCCAGTGCGAAGTCTGAAGACAACGACCTGCTCTCTTCTGTTCAACTGGTAATAGGCATCGTTTTTGGTGTAGCCGGTATGTTCAGTTTCCCATTTGGTCATGTATCTGGCTTTAATAAGCCGTTTTGACTCTTCGTATGTCATACTAGTATCTGTTTGTGGTAGTCTTGCACCTTCTTTTGCCAGTCTGTCTGCCTCCTTGTTGCCTTGGATGTTGCAGTGTGATGGGACCCACTGTACCACTACCCTTTTTGGTGCGGACTGCTGGCATAGTTGACAGAGTACTGCTCTTAAGTCATTAAGCTCAGTGTTTTTCTGGCTTTTTAGCGCTGTGACTACAGCCAGAGCATCTGTAAGCAGGACTGTATGGCTTTCATTTTCTTTATGTGTCAGCATTTCTTCCACTGCCACCCTCAGTGCCTCTGCCTCCGCTCTGAAATTGCTTGTGTACTTACCAGTAGCGAATGACAGTGTTATTTTTCTGCCATTTGGTAGGTTCAGGAATGCTCCTGCCCCTCCGTTCTGTGTAGTGTTTGTTACAGAACCGTCGGTGTATGCATGGGTCCAGTCCATGCTTGGGTAGTTTTTCGATTTAAAGCTTAGGGTAGTATCTCTCCTTTCTTTTTCAGTCTGGCAGTTTTTGTTTCCAATACCTGGTATATTTTCTACCACCTCTGGAAATATATCCTGCCTCCAGGTAGGTTTTCGTACAGTAGTGATGGGCTTTGGTGTTGTTAGTGCGTTTATGGGATCTTCGTGCATCTTTGCTTTGGCTATTTCTGCAAAGTTTCTCCGCTTTAGTTTCCCATTTCCCAAATTGTTTAGTCTCTGGTGCATTGGATGGTCAGTCAGTCTTCGGAGTTTCTCTGACTGCAGCTGGGCTCTGCAGTCTCTTCTATCGGTCATGGATTGCAGTTTTGTAATCTTTTCAAGTTCTACAATTGGCGTTGACTTCATGCCTCCCGTTATAACTCTCATGGCTTGGTTTTGAAGTTTTGCTAACTTCATCGAAGTTCGCCTTTGCTGTTGTTGTCCATGCCGCAATGCCATACTCGAGAACTGGTCTCACTCTTCCAGTGTACAGTTTCTTTAGTATACTTTCGTCTGCTCCCCAGCTTGTGCCAGCAAGTTTCCTCATGATTGCCATTCTTTCTCTGGCTCTCATTCGGTTTCTCTCGATCTGACTTTTCCATGTCATGCGCCGATCAAATGTGACTCCCAGGTAGTTTGGGTTGTCGTTCGGCTGCAGGAATTTGCCATTTAGACTTAATTTGGTGTTTTGGGGTTTGATTGAGAGCGAGAATATTGTACATGTGGTTTTCTCCTCGTTTATTTTGACCAGCCATGAGTTCGCCCACTCTTCCAGCGATTTTAGGGCCTGCTGCATCCGATTTCTTGCTATGGTGAGATTCTTTGCCAAAGTACTGATTGAGCAGATTAGCTGCCTCCCTGTTCTCACTTATTATTTTCCCTGAACTGTCTATGAGAGGGCCTACTTTGTCTTTCGTTCTTTGTTTATTCCCAACATAAGAGAAGAAGCTTTTACTGTCAGTCTTGATCCTCTGAGCAAGTTTTTTTTCAATTTTTGCTGTTTTATTCGCTTTCTGAGATATGTTCTGCTTGTCCAAATATTTTACATATGTTTCTTTTTATTTACCTGCCTTTATATATTTTTTCCATTCTTTATTTTTTTGCTCTTCTACATTTCACTACAAATCTAGTTATCCACTTTTTACGCTTGGTGTTTACCTACATGGAACACATTCCTATTTTAGCTTTTCTAAAACTGTTTTAAAACTTTCCCACTCCTGTTCAACATCTGTTCCTACGACAATGTCTTTCCAGATTATGTGGTTCGCTGCCTCTTTCATCCTCTTAACATCTGCCTTAGACTAGTCGTATGTTCGCGTGTTTATGTTTACTTCTTTCCCTGCAATAAGATCCCAACGGATGATTAGATGGTCACTTGAGCCAAACATTTCCCCAACGGTAACGTTTTCAATCATATTTTCCTCTGTAGTAAAAACTAGTTCGAGTATGTTTTTGCCTCTGGTGGCTGCTTCTACATGTTGAATTAAAAAATTGTCAGTTATGCACTTAACAAAAGGTTTTGTCTCTACAAATGCTTCTGCCATGTCCCATTTTATTTCTGGAAAGTTGAAATCTCCCATTAATAATAATTTCCCCTCACTTGCCTTTGCTATGCTACTAATCAGCTCTTCATCTTCCTCTTTTTGACTTGATGAACATCTATAGCACACTCCAATCACTGTTTTTTCACCCACACTTTCTATTTCTCCCCATACACTTTCATTTTTGTTACCACATGATAAATAATCTTTGATCGTTATATTAACAGAGTTTATACAGTATAATAAAACGCCACCTCCCTTAGTCTTGTCTTCAACTATCCTATCTTTCCTTAACATTGTATATCCCTCAATTTCAAGTTCACTATCTGCAATCTCCTCATATGTCCATGATTCTGTTAATCCTATTATATCTGGTTTTTCTTCTTCTACATACAGTTCCAATTTTTCTCTTTTAGTGAAGGTCTATCTCAGGCAGTTGGACTATGACCAGTAAAGGTCTATCTCAGGAAGTGGGACTATGACCAGTAAAGGTCTATCTCAGGCAGTGGGACTATAGGTCTATCTCAGGTAGTGGGACTATAGGCCTATCTCAGGCAGTGGGACTATGACCAGTAAAAGTCTATCTCAGACAGTGGGACTATGACCAGTGAAGGTCTATCTCAGGCAGTAGGACTGTAGATCTTTATCAGGCAGTGGGACTATGACTAGTGAAGGTCTATCTCAGGCAGTGGGACTATATGTCTATCTCAGGCAGTGGGACTATGACCAGTGAAGGTCTATCTCAGGCAGGGTGACTATAGGTCTGTCTCAGGCAGTGGGACTATAGGTCTATCTCAGGCAGTGTGACTATGACCAGTAAAGGTCTATCTCAGGCAGTGGGACTATGACCAGTAAAGGTATATCTCAGGCAGTGGGACTATAGGTCTATCTCAGGCAGTGTGACTATGACCAGTAAAGGTCTATCTCAGGCAGTGGGACTATGACCAGTAAAGGTCTATCTCAGGAAGTGGGACTATGACCAGTGAAGGTCTATCTCAGGCAGTTGGACTATGACCAGTAAAGGTCTATCTCAGGCAGTGGGACTATAGGTCTATCTCAGGTAGTGGGACTATATGTCTATCTCAGGCAGTGAGACTATAGGTCTATCTCAGGCAGTGGGACTACAGGTCTATCTCAGGCAGTGGGACTATAGGTCTATCTCAGGCAGTTGGACTATGACCAGTAAAGGTCTATCTCAGGCAGTGGGACTATAGGTCTATCTCAGGTAGTGAGACTATAGGTCTATCTCAGGCAGTGGGACTATGACCAGTGAAGGTCTATCTCAGGCAGTAGGACTATAGATCTTTATCAGGCAGTGGGACTATGACTAGTGAAGGTCTATCTCAGGCAGTGGGACTATATGTCTATCTCAGGCAGTGGGACTATGACCAGTGAAGGTCTATCTCAAGCAGGGTGACTATAGGTCTATCTCAGGCAGTGGGACTATAGGTCTATCTCAAGCAGGGTGAATATAGGTCTATCTCAGGCAGTGGGACTATATGTCTATCTCAGGCAGTGGGACTATGACCAGTGAAGGTCTATCTCAGGCAGGGTGACTATAGGTCTGTCTCAGGCAGTGGGACTATAGGTCTATCTCAGGCAGTGTGACTATGACCAGTAAAGGTCTATCTCAGGCAGTGGGACTATGACCAGTAAAGGTATATCTCAGGCAGTGGGACTATAGGTCTATCTCAGGCAGTGTGACTATGACCAGTAAAGGTCTATCTCAGGCAGTGGGACTATGACCAGTAAAGGTCTATCTCAGGAAGTGGGACTATGACCAGTGAAGGTCTATCTCAGGCAGTTGGACTATGACCAGTAAAGGTCTATCTCAGGCAGTGGGACTATAGGTCTATCTCAGGTAGTGGGACTATATGTCTATCTCAGGCAGTGAGACTATAGGTCTATCTCAGGCAGTGGGACTACAGGTCTATCTCAGGCAGTGGGACTATTGGTCTATCTCAGGCAGTTGGACTATGACCAGTAAAGGTCTATCTCAGGCAGTGGGACTATAGGTCTATCTCAGGTAGTGAGACTATAGGTCTATCTCAGGCAGTGGGACTATGACCAGTGAAGGTCTATCTCAGGCAGTAGGACTATAGATCTTTATCAGGCAGTGGGACTATGACTAGTGAAGGTCTATCTCAGGCAGTGGGACTATATGTCTATCTCAGGCAGTGGGACTATGACCAGTGAAGGTCTATCTCAAGCAGGGTGACTATAGGTCTATCTCAGGCAGTGGGACTATAGGTCTATCTCAAGCAGGGTGAATATAGGTCTATCTCAGGCAGTGGGACTATATGTCTATCTCAGGCAGTGGGACTATGACCAGTGAAGGTCTATCTCAGGCAGGGTGACTATAGGTCTGTCTCAGGCAGTGGGACTATAGGTCTATCTCAAGAAGTGGCACTATGACCAGTAAAGGTCTATCTCAGGCAGTGGGACTATGACCAGTAAAGGTCTATCTCAGGCAGTGGGACTATGACCAGTTAAGGTCTATCTCAGGCAGTGGCACTATGAACAGTAAAGGTCTATCTCAGGCATTGGGACTATGACCAGTGAAAGTCTATCTCAGGCAGTGGCACTATGACCAGTAAAGGTCTATCTCAGGCATTGAGACTATGACCAGTGAAGGTCTATCTCAGGCAGTGTGACTATGACCAGTAAAGGTCTATCTCAGGCAGTGTGACTATGACCAGAAAAGGTCTATCTCAGGAAGTGGCACTATGACCAGTGAAGGTCTATCTCAGGCAGTGGGACTATAGGTCTATCTCAGGCAGTGTAGTTACACAGAATTTACATAAAAGAAAGTTGTGATTTCTTCAGATGTACATGTTTTCCAATGCTGGTCGATTTTCCCCTTCTTTCTGTGCCTCTGTTCAGTAAACAAATTTGTTTCAATTGCACATGTGTGGTAAAGCTCTTCATTTATAAATAAACTGAAAGTCAAACGTGGCGGCATCAATACCCAATGTGTGTTTGGGTCCAATGCTTTCAACAACCAGAAACCTCATCAGGAGTCTGTTGTGTCGACCAGTCTTTTTCTCCTGATATGTCATCGACAGCAGGCCCACGTCACTACTGGTGTCACGTCCTTTTCCCACTCCAAATTGTCATCAAAATCTACATCTGATTCCCCAGATTCAACATTGCATTGATTAGGCATGCAATCACTTGTCATACCCTGAAGCAAAGAATTCATTACTTTAACCCTTTGAACATGTGTACTTGTCTGTGTGTGTAAATATCGCACGCCCCAAGAAACCCATGAATCAGTATGATGGGTGGGCCTTTATTGTCGGCCCTATTTCGGGCTGTACTGCTTAGATTTTGGTCATACTAATGTGACGTCTACACAGAACACACATTTCCGGAGATAACAACGTGTGTATCCGACGTAATGTATCAAGTATTTTGGATACAGGATGGTCTTCAATAAATATATTCCCCAACTTACTGGTGTAACAAGTAGGAACATTGGAGATGATCAGGTCATAGAATAATAAAATTAGAGCACAAAGTTTTGTCATAGTAAATAGCTTCTCTTAGATGTCTACATTGTGCATATTTTCTCAGGAGAATAGGAGAATGTGATTTTAAGAACCGGTTTAATTTGACCGAGTAGACAGGGTTCAAAGTCATTTTTGAAAAAAAATTACACAAATTTGTTAATACATCTGTTTCACAAGCCGTTTGGAGAAAATGCATCACATCCCAGATGTTCGGTTACAATCTTGTCTTTCTAACCAAGGTCAGTTCATTGCTGTTCGTTGCTGATGCTAGGGTTAAATGGCCGAACTTGGACAAGTCAGTTCAACTTTATGATATCCAGCAGAGCGAACAAGATCAGACTGAGCTGAAGAGAGTTAAGTGTCACATGACCAATGACAGGACAGGACAAACCATCACCTGTAATGATTGTGTTCCCTTCGTAGTTGAAAGCACAACTAAAGATTTCATCAGTGTGGCCCTCGAGAACTTGCTTACAATCTCCTGTCTCAGGGTCCCACAGCCGAGCCGTTCTGTCTGCACTTGCAGTCATTACGAGAGTGCCTTGTGGGTTAAACGTTATCTGAAACCAAAATCAGTAGATTTTTATTAACAACGAGTGGTCTCATAACCAATACTGCCATCAGGGATGAGATGTTTGTGACTTCATTGCACAAGATCTGTTTTTGCAAGTTTTTATTTATCTGACATGACCTTTGTCTGTTGTGTGGTCTTCTATTTCTACTATTTTAACCAACTTCTCATAATCTAGAGAGCTGGAATTTTGTAATCTATCAAATTTTAATGGATCCTGAATATAACTTTTTTTTTTTTTTTTGCGTTCGCCTTATTCCCAAGGCGATGTGCGTTGCAATGCAGTTTTTATTTTGTGCATGTTGGACCAATGCATCCAATTTTGGCATGCATTTTATGTAAGGGTCTGCTTCCTCCTGCATTTTCTAAGGGTTTGCTTCCCCGAAGTAAAGGCCAGTGCTGTGATGGGGATCAAACCCAGCACCTTTGGGTTGTGAGCCATGTCACTTAACCACTAGCCCACGCTGGGCCCGGACAGATCATTGAAAAGCATGTTTATATTTACTTGCATTGAAGCAAGATCAGCAACTTCAAGTTGCATTGAAACAGGCCTCATGGGTTCACTTAGTTGTACAATCATAAACACTGAAGATGAGGCACATGAAGAAATCAACCCGAACAACGATCATTTTCAAAGATGAAAGTCAGCAATGAATGTTGACCATTTTGATCTCTTCAATTCCATTACGAGAAATATACACGTTCAAGTGGTGATCGGGGCATATCAAGCTTTTATTAATATTTATTTCTTAGGAGATGGGGTAGATAGCTAGGGTAGCAGGCTGGGGTAGCAAGATGGGGTAACAAGATGGGGTACCAAGATGGGGTAGCAAGCTGGGGTAGCAAGATGGGGTAACAAGCTGGGGTAACAAGATGGGGTAGCAAGCTGGGGTAACAAGATGGGATAACAAGATGGGGTAGCAAGCTGGGGTAACAAGATGGGGTACCAAGATGGGGTAGCAGGCTGGGGTAACAAGATAAGGTAGCAAGATGGGTAACAAGATGGGGTACCAAGATGGGGTAGCAGGCTGGGGTAACAAAATGGGGTAGCATGATGGGGTAGCAAGATGGGGTAGCAAGATAAGGTAGCAGGCTGGAGTAGCAAGATGGGGTACCAAGATGAGGTAGCAAGATAAGGTAGCAGGCTGGGGTAACCAGATGGGGTAGCAAGATAAGGTAGCAGGCTGGGGTAACAAGATGGGGTAGCAAGATAAGGTAGCAGGCTGAGGTAGCAAGGTGGGGTACCAAGATGGGGTAGCAAGATAAGATAGCAGGCTGGGGTAGCAAGCTGCTGAAGTGGTGCCATGTTTCATATGGAGGAAAAAGGAGAAAAAACAAGAGACACAATATGGAAAGAGGCAAGACACAACACAAGATAAGACTAGACAAGAGACAAAACAAGACACAAGATAAGACTAGACAAGAGACAAAACAAGACACAAAATAAGACTAGACAAGAGACAAAACAAGACACAAAATAAGACTAGACAAGAGACAAAACAAGACACAAGATAAGACTAGACAAGAGACAAAACAAGACATAAGATAAGACTTGACAAAAGACAAAACAAGACACAAGATAAGACTAGACAAGAGACAAAACAAGACATAAGATAAGACTAGACAAGAGACAAAACAAGACACAAGATAAGACTAGACAAGAGACAAAACAAGACACAAGATAAGACTAGACAAGAGACAAAACAAGACACAAGATAAGACTAGACAAGAGACAAAACAAGACACAAGATAAGACTTGACAAAAGACAAAACAAGACACAAGACAAAATAACACAAGTTTAGACAATATAAAAGACAAGACACAAGACTAGACAAGACAAAATAAGACAAGTTTAGACAATAGAAAAGACAAGACACAAAACAAGACAAGACACAAGATAAGACTAGACAAAAGACAAGAACAAGATAAGACTAGACAAGACACAAGATAAAACACAAACAGATTGTCTTTACTGTACACATCTCCCCCTCGCAAGTAGATCCTGGGGCCTTTAGTGTCAAGGGATACATAATACTATACATCCTTACTATGCATGTTGTGGAAGTCAACTAAGGAGGGATTTACTTGTTGCTGGCTAGCACATTTGATAAATAAGTGCTACAGAATGCATCACTATAAGAACACATATATGACTTAATGCAAGGAAGTCAACTAAGGAGGGATTTACTTGTTGCTGGCTAGCACATTTGATAAATAAGTGCTACAGAATGCATCACTTTAAGAACACATATATGACTTAATGCAAGGAAGTCAACTAAGGAGGGATTTACTTGTTGCTGGCTAGCACATTTGATAAATAAGTGCTACAGAATGCATCACTATAAGAACACATATATGACTTAATGCAAGGAAGTCACCTCTAGCGATGGCTACATGCTTCAACTGGACCCACAAAGAAAGCATGGTAGCTGTACTCATCAATATACAACCAATACTGTTATACAAGTTCTAATCATGGACAGTGGCTAAGCAAACAGAAAAATTAATTGTGGAGTATATCAAATTGGGCTTCGGTCAGCGGACATCTAGGACTACAATTGTAAAAATAATAGAAGAAAAACAAATATTTCAAGATCCCTTCTATACCACCTGAGTGATGCCAGGGGAGGACAGATTAGGACCCCTGTAACCTTCTTAGCTGATGTACGAGTTGGGGAAGGTATCAACAGCAAGCAAGGGAACTGGCCACCCTACCACACATAGGTACATGTTGTTGTTGCGAATGCCCACAATGAGTAGGTTACTCTTATGTGTGCCCTGAAAATGGTGTTAAGTGACAGGTTGCAGTAGCTTTCCTCACATCCCGAGCGTGCTGATGAAGGTGGACCGGGATCCTCCAGGCGGTTGTGCTATGCTTGGCCTCATCTGCATGTCGCTCACTACTACGGAGATTATATGAAACCTCACCTTGTTAGCCAGACTGTTGTCCTCGACAACAGCCCGTTTCCAGGACGACCAACAAGGAGGTCAGGTGAGGGTCTTGGCCAGTATATTTCTCCTGACCCTGGCTAACATTCTCTAATCAGTGTGTTTTGCCTGACCTGACGTTAGCCTCATCGTCCCGTCAGGTGACGGCTTTGACCAGTATATTTCTTCTGACCCTGGCTAACATTCTCTAATCAATGTGTTTTGCCTGACCTGACGTTAGCCTCATCGTCTCATCAGGTGACGGCTTTGGCCAGTATATTTCTCCTGACCCTGGCTAACATTCTCTAATCAGTGTGTTTTGCCTGACCTGACGTTAACCTCATTGTTCCACATAGGTAGATGAAGAGTTATCTTCTTCCCCGACGGCAATTGTTGCCATGGGACTGACCTTTACCTTGAACTTTCTTAGCATGCTGTAATAGGTGGCTAAAGATGGTTGAGTATGAGGCCAGCAACATCATCATGTAAAACCAATGCTATTGAAACCACCCACTTAACTGTAAAACCATTAAAGATTGCATATTTTAGATACAGTGAATTTATGTGACATAGAGAATAAATGTGATATAGAATACATGTGATATAGAATACATGTGATATAGAATACGTGTGATATAGAATACATGTGACATAGAGAATATATGTGATATAGAAAATATGTGTGATATAGAGAATACATGGGATATAGAGAATATATGTGATATACAATCCAAATGAATGGCCATGAGTGTGACGAGCTGAAGCCTTGTGATCACTGACATAAACTGCCAAGGTAGCTAAGATTTATGAGCACCTGTTTACCTTAGATATTTCTCCTTCGTGTCCCAAGAACTTGGCCAACAGCTGATTGGTGCTGGCACTGTAACAGAATGCGGTGTTGTCTGCCGATGCTGTCAGAACCCTCTGCCCAGTACAGTCAAATCCAACATCCAGGATCTCATCAGTATGCCCTTTCAGGGTCGCTATGCAGCGTCCTTGTGAAAAGCAAACACAACAAGAGTAAAGTACCAAACAATACAATCATTGATGGTTCAATCAATAAATTAAAATATCACGCTGGGGTAGCAAGCTTAGTTCTTTGCTGCTGCTGTAGTGGTGCCATGCTTCATATGGAGGAAAAAATGTCATAAAATATCAATCAATAAAATAAGTGATGGCTCCATAAAATAATTGATTGTTTTACAGAATATCAAACAAGAAATAATTGATGGCTCAGTAAGCTATCAAACAATCAAATAATTGATGGTTCAATAAACTATCAAACAATCAAATAATTGATGGTTCAATAAACTATCAAATAATTGATAGTTCAATCAACTATAAAATAATTGATGGTTCAATAAACTATCAAACAACCAAATAATTGATGGTTCAATAAACTATCAAACAATTGATAGCTCAGACTACCAAAACATCAAATAATTGATAGTTGAACAAAGTATAAAAAAATACAAATAATATCACATATATCTCTATATCACATATTCTCTATATCACATATATCTCTATATCACATGTATTCTCTATATCACATGTATTCTCTATATCACATATATATCTCTATATCACATGTATTCTCTATATCACATGTATTCTCTATATCACATATTCTCTATATCACATATATCTCTATATCACATGTATTCTCTATATCACATGTATTCTCTATATCACATATATCTCTATATCACATGTATTCTCTATATCACATGTATTCTCTATATCACATATATATCTCTATATCACATGTATTCTCTATATCACAAGTATTCTCTATATCACATGTATTCTCTATATCACATATTCTCTATATCACATATATTCTCTATATCAGTGTTTCCCAACTGCCGGCCCACGGACTGCTGCCAGTCTGCAGATACTTCCTGCCAGTCCACACAAAAAGTCAATTGCTACTGAACCACTTGTCTCTTTACTGCTTGAATTCTGGTAATTTGAAAAAGCTGTATAATTTCATTTCATAATATTAGATTTAACAACTAATACACAAAATACTATATAAAAAAATGGGATTATTATTTTTTCTGTCTAACATGACTACACAAAAGTCTTTTTACATGCATTAACATAATCTCATAAATGTCATTTTACATGCACTAAGACAACCTCACAAATGTCATTTTATAGGCACTAACCTGAAGCCCTATCCCAGAGTTTGCAAGTGCCATCCATTGATCCTGTGGCTATCAGAGAACAGTCCCAGTTGAACTGAGCATTGCTAATCTCAGCCTTGTGACCTATTAATGTGTGAACACGCCTGGGAGACACGGAGAAAGCAACTCAAGTCAATTAAATAGAATACCGTCAGTAGTGTTTATCATTTCACCTGTCGCCCATTTTTGTATGCCATTGTGTTAAACTGTCCAAAAACTTTGCTCTCTGTCTTCCATTAGCTTTGTTTTCCAATTAACTTTATCTGTTAGTACTATTTGTTTCTTCTTTATTTTTCCTATTACAAGCCACTGAAATATGAAATGATTCTCTTTGATGTGCACTATAAACTTCCTTTGTACATCGATATCCCTCAGAACTCACTCATGAATTCTATTAACTGTTTATGAGACAAAATATTACTTAGCTTAACTTAACGTCTTTACATGTGATCAAGATGCTGAGCAGCGCATGAGCTGCAGTGGTCAGTGACCCATAGCTGACTGCTAGCGTCAGGGCCAGCGAACCAGAGCTGCCAAGACCCTTTTTACACCTCCACGCGGTGATCCTGGATAACAGGCTGCAGCAGGGCAGACTGGCTATGGAGATGGGATCAAAGAAGGAATGCTAACCCGGTACTCAAAAAATGCTTGCTGAAGTCGAAAGTGTTGGACCGAAAGGTGCAAATATCGCAGTCAAGCTGTAAACTATGACACAACGCATTCCGTTCTCTAGACTACATTCTGCTACTCAAGCCCTTTCAGGGTTTGGTAGTGGGAGATTGAGAACGAACGAAGCCACGTCAAGTCTTTATATTGGTTTAGAAGACCCTACAGAGAATGTATACAACCAGTTTCTTTGGAGGGTGGTTTAACCAATTTGCGAGTCCATCTCAATAGACTCAAACACTAGAGCTAAGTAGACCCGCAGCCAGTTAGGTGCCATCTAAAGCTGTTCTTAACAAACCATCGGGGGAAAGATATATATAATTTGGGTAGATTTTTAGCTTGAACTTTTATATATTTTCCGGGTAGGGTCTGTTAAGCCTACTCTTTTCCATTTCCAACTGCCATGGAATTTTTAACGTGCTCGACATTGAACACATACTGCTCTGTATAACCACACCTGTGTGGCTTCCAGTGATCTTCTGGTTGGGGTATGAAGCAAGGCTGGGACAACCCCGGTGCAGCAAGGCATTGCCGCCAGTGGAGCTCAGAACGTGGCGTCAACCTTCCTGTGGACTCCCCAACTATGCAGCAAAGCCTCCCCAGTAATCGTCTTGTATGTCAGTTGGGTCGGGGTATGAAGCGAGGCTGGGATAAGCCTAGTTGACCAAGGCACTGCCGCCAGTGAAGCTCAGAATGTGGCATCAACCTTCTTGTGGATTCCCCAACTATGCAGCAAAGCCTCTGCAGTGATCTAATAGAAATAATTCATCAAGGATAAACAGCTTCGCAAGGATAGCCTCAAACAACAACAACAATTGCAGTTGTTCACATATCTCATCTACAGAAAGTACGAGCATGTTAGAGATGAAAGGTGTACGTACTTGGTAGATCTAACATCCCAGAGAGAGACGGTATGGTCAAAAGATGCTGTGATCAACTCTGAACCCGTCTGACTGAATGATAAAGAGATAATCTCCCCTGCATGGCCCTACATGGTGAAAAAGTTTCAAAAACACATAACGAGGATCATTATGACACGTGTGCTGTAAGAGAATCATGAAAACTGTTTGGAAATAAAGATACCAATTCAATAAGCTCATCAAATCACAGAGAATATCATAAAAGCATGCCTTGTTTTCAATTAAATTGTAATCATGTAATATGCAGCATTTCTTCAAATCCACACCAACGATCTACACACAAAATCCACACCAACGATCTACACACAAAATCCACACCAACAATCTACATACAAAATCCACACCAACGATCTACACATAAAATCCACACCAACGATCTACACACAAAATCCACACCAACAATCTCCACGCAAAATCTACACCAATAATCTACACACAAAATCCACATAAACAATCTACACACAAAAATCCACACAAACGATCTACACACAAAATCCACTTATACCAGCCATCTGCCACTATCTCAAAAATTTGACTAACTAAACGAGCAATAAAGACTATATCAACCTGCAAAAAAAATAATAATTCTGTTAGACAGTTTCCATTTTCACCCTAAACAACAAAAATTGAGTCAGCCAATTGCCCCTTTCATCCTAAAAAAAAAATGTGGTCCTCTTCTTTCTACATTTACCTTCTACAACATAAATTAAGTCAGCTTTTTTCCACTTTCACAACAAAAATGAAGTCAGCGTTTTTCCACTTTCACAAGAAAAAGTAGCTTTTTCCCACTTTCAGAACAAAAAGTCAGCTTTTTTCCACTTTCACAACAAAAATTAAGTCAGCCACTTTCCACTTTCACCCTCCCAAAAAAAATAAATTAGCTCCACTTCTTTCAACTTTCACAACAAAAATGAAGTCGGTCAATTTCCACCTGAATACACCTACAAAATCTAGGAAAACTGTCATTTCACCCCTTCCATGTCAAGTTTGTCAAAATCATATCAACAGTTCATCTTTATCATTCTATGAGTTCTCTCTCCCCTCTTAAAATAGTATTTGGTCTATTTTTACAGAAAAATATCTTATTTAGCCTAAACTTTCAATAAAGAAATTAATACAGCATGTTCTTACTGCTGGGCCTATCTGACGGATTTATATGGCTAGTTGTACTGGCCAGGCTTTTATTCTGCCTTCAATAAAAAAAGCCTATGTCTGTACTGGCCAGGCTTTTATTCTGCCTTCAATAAAAAAAGCCTATGTCTGTACTGGCCAGGCTTTTATTCTGCCTTCAATAAAAAAAGCCTATGTCTGTACTGGCCAGGCTTTTATTCTGCCTTCAATAAAAAAAGCCTATGTCTGTACTGGCCAGGCTTTTATTCTGCCTTCAATAAAAAAAGCCTATGTCTGTACTGGCCAGGCTTTTATTCTGCCTTCAATAAAAAAAAGCCTATGTCTTACAGCAGCTCGTACTCATGTCTCCAGACAACAGCAGTGGTATCCTAACCATTTAGCCTTACACTCCTCAGTATTTGGTCCGCCTACAAAAGTGCTGTTTTGAGACAGCATCACCATAACATGTCATGCCCAGTTGTACTGACGACCACTTCCGTCTATAACTGTCTGTTACTTGAGCATTTTAGATGCTCTCTGTTTTTATGTCCATTTTGTCATAATATTCTGCATCTTTTTTTTCCCGTTTTCATCTGGCTCTCGTATCCTTGATTTCCTTCATTGTCACAAAGTTTGTTAGTCCCACCTTTCTAAGAAGACGCCCAATAAACCTTGCGTGTCTTTTTATTATTTTAGTTTGCGATGATCTTCTTGTTTGTCAGATGAGTTGGGGTATTAAGCGAGGCTGGGACAACCCCGGTTGAGCAAGGTACTGCCGACATTAGAGCTCAGAACATGGCTTCAACATTCCTGTGGACTCCCCAACTACGCAGCGAAGCCTCCCCAGTGACCTTCTTCTTTATAATGAAGCAACTTCCCTGAGCAATTAAACTTTTGGGGATTCTAGTTAAAAATGCTGGGGGTCCCGTGGCATACCTTCCCAACCTGGGCAGAAACTAGAAATGTATCTGGCTCATTCCTGACCACTGATGGGAGAGTAATGCCTTCGATGGTGTGCAATGTTGCTTGCCATGCTCAAACAATTTTAAAGAGTTTCTGGCGGACTGCCTGCCGTCATCACACCAGGTTGACTGACAGCTTCTCGATACAGTTAACAAATATGTAGTGCAACGATCCCATAAAAACGTAGTCTCACTCACTTGTTGGATGGCACAGCTTCTGGCAAGACTAGTACTCATTCCACTATGTGAGACACAGATTGCTGTTTAAACGCTACAAGTGTGCCACATGATTTTCGAGATGATATCAAAGTAATCTTACGATACTGGCTTACAACTTATTGGACATACAACGGTGGACGCAACACAATTGGTTCAAGAAAAGAGGTTTAGCTTCACAATAAGCTGAATGGCATACGTGGATGGACAATTAAACTCAACTCTTCCCAGACAACAACTCAATTCAACTCTCCCCAGACAAATTACATGCCAAATACAGAGGATAAAATGACGTACAGTAAGAGTTGATATTTCCGTGCCCTTCTCCACATCCCAGATACGACAGGTTGTATCCATGCTGCCTGTTGCAATTAGGGTACTTTGTGGATTAAAGCTGACACACACCTGCACAAAAAGCCATTTCATCAGATGCCACATATTTTACTTCATATCAAAAGCGTAAACAACAAAATATCATACGACTTCACTTATCCCATATAGATTTATGCAAACCTGTAAACTTGTAAGTGGAAGTGATCATTTGTGAAGCTTTTTTTTCTCACCATACTGTTGTTAATTATGTTCTTTATTTATCTTCAAGGTATATTTTTTTTAATGTTAAATAGTTTCTTTACAACAAAAAATACTTTAAAAATGGCCAAAAGTCCCAACATCTAATTTGAAAAAAGCATGTTTCAATGCTTAAAATCAGCAAACTGCAAGATAATGTAGCACATTCCAAACAGAGGAATAAATTTGTTTATTTTAGCTTGAAATATGTACATTTATTAATGAAATATGTACTTTCGTCATTAAAATATGTACTTTTGTCATTGAAATTTGTACATTTGTCATTGAAATATGTACATTTATTATTGAGATATGTACTTTCGTCATTAAAATATTTACTTTTGTCATTGAAATATGTACTTTTGTCATTGAAATATGTACATCTGTAATTTTTTTTAAATATTACTTACTTGCTGTTGATCATGTACATTAAAATAATTTGATAGTGTATAGCTAGTGTTTAGCTTGCAGTAGCATAGATTTTGTTCCTGGGAGGATAGGGAATGATAAAGAACTGAAAGGTGTAAATAGAGTTTCAGTAGTAATCAAATAAGCAGACTCACAATTTCTGCTGTGTGGCCTTTATAAACATTGTAACACTTCCCACTCTCTGAGCTCCATACCCGGCAAGTCTTGTCAAAGGATCCTGTCACAATCTTGTCACTGGCAAACACAAAACAATGATTGGTATAAGCAACAAAACAAGTCAGGGCTTCTTATTGCATAATATATATATTATGTGATTTTCACAAATGATAGAAATCTGACAGGGTAATTAAGCTAAGCAGGGATGTGTAATCTTTGAGTTCTTGAGCTACTTCAACCATTAACACCAACATCTTTAACAGATGCTGAAAGTGACTGAGTGCTTACGAGTCTGCCAAGAGTGCAGTGACATCGCTTCTGTTTAGCATAAAATAATCTAGCCAAGTCATGTTCACATCTAGCCAGCACAAAATGATATTCTGGCTTTATTAGAACAGGCATTGAGGAAGGGAATTGGGTCAACTACTGAAACTTCACACTTGATCTGGGTCATCCAATCTTATCACAGCCCACACCCCACACTTGATCTGGGTCATCCATTCTCATCCCAGCCCACACTTCACACTTGATCTGGGTCATCCAATCTCATCCCAGCCCACACTCCACACTTGATCTGGGTCATCCATTCTCATCTCAGCCCACACTTCATCTGGGTCATCAAATCTCATCCCAGCCCACACTTGATCTGGGTCATCCATTCTCATCCCAGCCCACACTTCACACTTGATCTGGGTCATCTAATCTCATCCCAGCCCACACTTCACACTTGATCTGGGTCATCCAATCTCATCCCAGCCCACACTTCACACTTGATCTGGGTCATCCAATCTCATCCAAGCCCACACTTCACACTTGATCTGGGTCATCCATTCTCATCCCAGCCCACACTTCATCTGGGTCATCAAATCTCATCCCAGCCCACACTTCACACTTGATTTGGGTCATCCATTCTCATACCAGCCCACACTTCACACTTGATCTGGGTCATCCAATCTCATCCCAGCCCACACTTCACACTTGATCTGGGTCATCCAATCTCATACCAGCCCACACTTCACACTTGATCTGGGTCATCCAATCTCATCCTAGCCCCCACTTCACACTTGATCTGGGTCATCCATTCTCATACCAGCCCACACTTCACACTTGATCTGGATCATCCAATCTCATCCCAGCCCACACTTCACACTTGATCTGGGTCATCCAATCTCATCCTAGCCCCCACTTCACACTTGATCTGGGTCATCCATTCTCATACCAGCCCACACTTCACACTTGATCTGGGTCATCCAATCTCATCCCAGCCCACACTTCACACTTGATCTGGGTCATCCAATCTCATCCTAGCCCCCACTTCACACTTGATCTGGGTCATCCATTCTCATACCAGCCCACACTTCACACTTGATCTGGGTCATCCAATCTCATCCCAGCCCACACTTTACACTTGATCTGGGTCATCCATTCTCATACCAGCCCACACTTCACACTTGATCTGGTTCATCCAATCTCATCCAAGCCCACACCCCACACTTGAACTGGGTCATCCAATCACATCCCAGCCTACATCCCACACTTGATCTGGGTCATCCAATCTCATCCCACCCCACACCCCACACCTGAACTGGGTCATCCAATCTCATCCCACCCCACACCTGAACTGGGTCACCCAATCTCATCCCAGCCCACATCCCACACTTGATCTGGGTCATCCAATCTCATCCCACCCCACACCTGAACTGGGTCATCCAATCTCATCCCACCCCACATCCCACACTTGATCTGGGTCATCCAATCTCATCCCAGCCCACACTTGATCTGCACCAGAAGGTTGAAATATATGAGAAAGAATAACAATTATAGATTTAAATACTAAACTGATATTAGTTGCTTAATGAAAGCACTGTAAACTGACCCGTATGGATTGTTGAAGGAAATGGCATATACAACATTTTTATGGCCATCAAGTGTGTGGATCTCCTCGCCAGAGCTTGTGTCCCAAACTTTGCACGTCCTATCATAACTTCCTGTGATGAAGCTGAAACAGAACGAGGACCATATATTAATCTTATATCTTTTTTTTCTATTCTGAAAACAAACGTGGGCGATATATTAATCTTATCTCTTTTTTTTCTATTCTGAAAACTAACGCGGACCATTTGTTAATCTTATCTTACTACAACCTTTTTTTTCTATTTTTAAACAAAACAAGGTAGTAGCTGTAGCCCATTTAAGCCATGACTGACTATAGGCTGATGTGACCTTGGAGTGATAACTCTGTAATGAGTTTTTATTTTCCTTTTGCTTGTCATTATCACTTGACTTCTTCGTGTTGCAAAAACGTCTATACACCCAGCATGAGGTGGCTCGTCTAGGGCACATCTCCATCTGTAGTGTCATCTTCCTAGGATGTCAAATCCCTGTCCAGTGCCTTCATGTCTCGCTTACACATATCTTTGAACGTCAACCATGATTGGCCGAATGTTCATTTGCCAAACCGTCAACTGTCCATAGAGAATATCTTTAGGAATGCGATGAACATGACCAGGCCATGTTCGCTGCCTAAGTAGAGTGCACATACTTGGGAGACTAGTACAAGTGGACCTCTGCATTTGTCCCTGTCCTTCCATGTGATTCCAAGGATGGATTGCAGTCGCAGTGGATGGAAGATGTTAAGCCTATGTTCTTGTTTGGGATAGGTTGCACAGGTTTCGCTACCATATAAAAGCATGTCAAGATGTATTGTGAGACCAAAGTCTTTCTACCTCTGGGAAAAGCAATCTATCCAGCTCTGGGAGAAGCGATCTGTCCAGCTCTGGGAGAAGCAATCTATCCAGCTCTGGGAAAAGCAATCTATCCAGCTCTGGGAGAAGCGATCTGTCTAGCTCTGGGAGAAGCGATCTATCCAGCTCTGGGAGAAGCGATCTATCCAGCTCTGGGAGAAGCGATCTATCCAGCTCTAGGAGAAGCGATCTATCCAGCTCTAGGAGAAGCGATCTATCCAGCTCTAGGAGAAGTGATCTATCCAGCTCTGGGAGAAGCAATCTATCCAGCTCTGGCAGAAGCGATCTATCCAGCTCTAGGAGAACCGATCTATCCAGCTCTAAGAGAAGCGATCCAGCTCTAGGAGAACCGATCTATCCAGCTCTAGGAGAAGCGATCTATCCAGCTCTAGGAGAAGCAATCTATCCAGCTCTGGGAGAAGCGATCTATCCAGCTCTGGGAGAAGCAATCTATCCAGCTCTGGGAGAAGCAATCTGTCCAGCACTTGGAGAACCGATCTATCCAGCTCTGGGAGAAGCGATCTATCCAGCTCTGGGAGAAGCGATCTATTCAGCTCTGGGAGAAGCAATCTATCCAGCTCTGGGAGAAGCGATCTGTCCAGCCCTTGGAGAACCGATCTATCCAGCTCTGGGAGAAGCGATCTATCCAGCTCTGGGAGAAGCGATCTATCCAGCTCTGGGAGAAGCGATCTGTCCAGCACTTGGAGAACCAATCTATCCAGTTCTGGGAGAAATGATCTATCCAGCTCTGGGAGAAGCGATCTATCCAGCTCTGGGAGAAGCGATCTATCCAGCTCTGGGAGAAGCAATATATCCAGCTCTGGGAGAAGCAATCTATCCAGCTCTGGGAGAAGCAATCTATCCAGCTCTGGGAGAAGCAATCTATCCAGCTCTGGGAGAAGCGATCTATCCAGCTCTGGGAGAAGCGATCTATCCAGCTCTGAAGTTTATGCTGACTATTGGACAAAGACCAAACATTATTTGTATCTCACTTAAACATTTTTTTAAAAATATCCCTTCAGGTCAGGTCATCTCGTTACCGATGAGGTCATTGAAATTAACATGTAGACATCCCCACAACCCCTCTCTGTCAACGGACGCAGCCTATGCCTCCTCTAGTCAGAGATTGGTTCATTCTTTTACGTTGTTCTCCCACTGCTCTTTGGAATGACCTCTTCGTTGCCGGCCTTGCAACTTTCCGTGCCGGATCGTATTTCTATATTCTCATTTTCAATCATTTCTAAACATTAAAAAAAAACCAGAATATAAAAAGTAGGAAAGAGCTAGAGAAGGGGGAACAAAATATAAGAATACTGAAATGAATATTTCAACATTACCTTGACCCAGATTTATTGAAGGCGACATTTGTTAATGGTAGTATGTGGGCTCTTAGCACCTATAGAAATAAAATTAACAACAAATTAAAAGTCATCCCTCTAAACTGTACCTAAGTAAGCTCATAACAAACAAATGTAACAGTTCCAGTGGGAGCATGGGCAGGGGTGATTGGGCTAGCGACTCTGGGAATAAAGGTTACCTGAACATGTGCCAAGGTCACTAGCCGTGAGACACTAAGTTGACAAAGAAAACGAGAGATTGGGGGAAGAATGTGTCTAGTATAGGTGGGGGGTTCGGAGCTGACCACTCTGGCGTTCCGTTTCAGCATAGTGGGGGGGTTGGCGGGAGGGGTGGGGGGGGGGGGGGGGGGGGGGGTTGGTGACAGTCAGAGGCCACCACGGCCTGCTATGACATTTAGAGTGACAGGAATTTGAGGTTATTCGCCCAATAACAACTAGTTAAGAGGTAGATCCAAATTAGGTTGATGGCTAAGTCAGACAAGCAACAGAAGCACATTGGACAGTCATTAAGTTGATTGAGTATAAAATACTTTGCAAAGATGAACTCAGCAGACTACCTGGAGAGAGATTGATAGGCTGCAAGTAGCTAGCAGGCTGACTAGAAGAGTGAGAGTTGAGTGTGAGTTTGCAGGGTGACTGAACCAGCATACACCTTTGAGTTTTGGCCAGTTGCTCATTAAGTGTGTGTGAGTGTTGGACACCCTGTGAACAGTAAGAGATCTGAATGTGTGTCGTTCGTGCAGGACACCGAGTGAACGGTGCGCTATCTAGTACATATGAACGCAAGAATACAGGATTGTCTGTGATATTGTGAAGGACACTTTGGGGGACGATGTGTGTTCTGAGGTATGTGTATACACAGATCGACCGAGTGCGTGATCACAAGTGAGTACGTGATTCCGACTATTAGTGACGCGATCTAATTTTATATGAACGCACAGATCGCCTGACTGAAGGGATCTGAGTGTTTGTGAATGCACATAACGACAGAGTACCTAATGCGATCGTGAAGGCAAGTTTGTTGTGTGTTGAGTGTGCAGATAAGGGGAGGGTAACAGTGATAATCTCGGGTTAGTCTGGAGGAGTTAACAAAAGCTAGTGCTTAAAACCTGCGTTGTAGTACAAATATATATATAATAAATGATCATTTAGTACACATGTATTTTGTCCTTTTTGCTAATATTGTTTTTGTTGATATTCATGTAATAAATCATATATAGTGTTTTCTGTGTTATTTACTGTGTGAAGTCATGTCATGGCGTAGATACATGTTGTAACACAGTAGATAAGTAACTACACAGCGAAACTAAGGCTCTGTCCCACATCATCAATTTGGTCAGAGTGACCAAGATGTCTTTGACAGGCTAGGCTTGCTACACTGTTGAAACGCCTTACACTGCCACACAAACACACTGACTAAAAAGATATTTCTTGCATTATCAGCATATATATATATATACATATATATATGTGTGTGTATACAATACTTCCTGTAATTGCTGCCAACTCAAACAGTATTGTATTATCATCTTACATCTTGTCTTGTTTTCTGTTGTGACTTGTTAGTTGTTTTTATTTGTTTTTTGTCTGCAATGGCTGTAAAGTGTGTTTTGTTTTAGTTTTGTTCTGGTGCAATCATTGAGCAATTTCTTACATGTTTTGTTATGGCAACTGAGATGCTAGTCTGATCAGTGACAACATAATGACCAGAGTATCGTGTCAGGGTCACCTGCAATATACTGACCAAGACCACTATCTCTCTTGCCTGTAGCCTTACCTGGAAACAGGATGTTCTCAAGGCAGTTTGGCTGAAGAGATGTAGATCAACGTAATTCCCGTAGCATGTGAAGCCAAGGATAGCACAACCGTCTTGAGGACACCGGTCTACCTTCATCAGTACACTCAGGATGTTTTTTATTGTTTTTTTTTTTTGCATTCACCTTATTTCTCTATTCCCCAAGGCGGTGTGTGTAGCACTATGTTATTATTTTGCGCCTGTCGACCCAGTGTATGCATGCATTTTATGTAAGGGTCTGTTTCCTCCTGCATTTTCTAAGAGTTTGCTTCCCCAAGGCATTGACCGGTGCTGTGATTGGGGAGCGAACCCAGCACCTTTGGGTTGTGAGCCATGTCACTTAACCACTAGCCCACGCCATCCCCTACTCAGGATGTGAGGAGAGCAACTGCATCCCACCACTTTATCCCATTTTCTAGGCACACAAAAGAATAAAAATGCTCTTCATAGACATTAAACAACAACAACAACAACAGCAACAAAACAATATATATGTTTTCATCAACTAGGAGACAATACTTGGTCGACATTGTATTTACCAATCGATCTGTGAAGTACGGTGAGAAATTAAGAACATGCTTCCTGGCTAGAATCAAAGGTAAGGCTGTTGCTAAGTGGTTGCACGATATACATAAAAGCATCCTCATGTATGAGAATGGAGACCGACACTACTGACAATCAAACAGTGTTAGTTAGATTTCTTTCCACTTGTGCTGTTTAGTGTCGTGGGTAGCTTAAGTCGTCTATCCTGCACCAAGTGCCTTACGTTGTTCGATGTGAGCCCTTGTCGCTGCCCAATCACTCTAGTGTAATCTATCCACCTACATCGCGGCCGCCCCCTTGCCCTGTAGCCAGATCTACCAGCGTTGTAAGCCATCAGTGGAAGATGATGAAGGTGCATTCTCATGAGATGACCAAACCGACTTATGTTCTGCCTGGAAATGTATTCGACACAAGGCGTAGTGCCGACCATACTTCGAATGTCGTCGCTCACATGCATATGCTACGTTTCTGGCAGGACGTGACGATCCTGAGACACAGTCACACTGGACTGCCTCTCTTCCGTGATAGTAAAAACTAGTACAAAGTCCATCATATCATATCATTGCCAAACCCTATAGACACGAGTGGGGAAGACTCGTTAGTCCTGCAAGACAACTTCCCTAAGAGAGACAACTCTGACCAAAAACAACTGCTGCCTTGCAGTTAGGCTGGGGACAGCCAAAGGCTAAGGAGGGCAACCCTACAGAAACGCCTGTTGAAATCGGATGCACTGAGCCACAGGCTTAACAAAATAAAACAGTGCAACGTAAATATCGCTGTAAACAGCATATGATGAAGAAGAAGAAGAAGATCTACCAGCGTTGTAAGCCATCAGTGGAAGATGATGAAGGTGCATTCTCATGAGATGACCAAACCAACTTATTTTCTGCCTGGAAATGTATTCGACACAAGACGTAGTGCCGACCATACTTCGAATGTCATCGTTTCACATTCTGTCTCTTCTGGTAACACAGATGACTTTCAAACAGTGTACACGTGGTAATGATAGCTTTCTTTAAATTTCATTTATACATCATCATATTAATATTCTTGTAGACATATTTGTATAAGTACTACAGTAAAACTGATCAGACTGTGTAGCTAATTGGCACCACACTCCAGTTTACCAAGATGAAAATACGTACAAGACTGCTGCAGTTAGAGAAGCCAAAAAAGCATGGATGGGGAACTAGTGACCCCACCTCACAAAACTGAAAACATACACTGAAGTCACTTCATACCTGGAGGCCTATTTTGGACTACCTTATATACATTCATATTATTTTCATTAGAATAATTTCACATTTTTCTTCTTCATAGACCCTTAGTCAATGTGGGATAAGCATTATGAAAAATAAATTTACCTTAAAGAGATAGAAGCGATGGTCCTCCTTATGTCCAATCTTTTCTTGGAGGCCTGGCAGGTGATGTAAGAAACAACTCAAACATACCATGCCCTTAACAACACATTCTGTCATCTTCCTTCTCAATGTTTTACTTCCATGTCTTCCTACCAAAAATTATAGCACTTCACACTAATAAATAGTTATCATATTCTAACGTCCAGTACATCTTTGCACTTTTTTGGTAAGTTTTTCAGCAAGGTCTTTCAGTACCAGATGGGAATCCTTTTGACTATATCAGAACCTTACCATATCATTTACCTTTCAACTACTTCCTCACTGTTATCCTAAACAGAAAGTGTTTTATAACAGCATGTTTGCTCGACCTGTTATATACCTTCCTTCCAAATGTTTACCACTAAACATCTTCCTTCCCAATGTTTACCATTAGATATAAAGAAATATTTGTTTAGTCAGAGAGTGGTGAATGCTTAGAATGCATTGCCATAGGAAGTAGAGGAGGCAGGGACAATTAATGCATTTAAGAATTGATTGGATGCACATATATTTTAAAGCAAGAAAATGTAAATTAGACTGGTTGTATACAGACTCTGCAGAGTCTTCTCAACCAGTAAAAAGATGTTTATGTTTTATGTTAGACATCTTCCTTCCCCCATATGTTTACCACTAAACATCTTCTTTCCCAAAGTTTACCACTGAACATCTTCCTTCCCAAAGCTTACCACTAAACATCTTCCTTCCCAAAGCTTACCACTAAACATCTTCTTTCCCAATGCTTACCACTAAACATCTTCCTTCCCAAAGCTTACCACTAAACATCTTCCTTCCCAAAGTTTACCACTAAACATCTTCCTTCCCAAAGTTTACCACTAAACATCTTCCTTCCCAAAGTTTACCACTAAACATCTTCCTTCCCAAAGTTTACCACTAAACATCTTCCTTCCCAAAGTTTACCACTAAACATCTTGCATTCCTACCTCAGAATTATAAAAGTAACATCACATAGGAAGAAAGATATTTTACAAAATTATAAATATGACATTCAGAAAACATAACTTTGTAGGACAGTTTAATACACATTCATAGAAAAAGAGAAGAAATAAAAACCATGCGAAATCTTAGAAATACAGAATAGAAAATACAATCTATTCAAAATAAACTTCATAGAAAAAGACCACTGCTACTTTAAAATTCAATAATCTTATATACAGACAAAAATGGAACAATACATCTTGGCTATCTACATTAATATCAAGGATACGGGCTACAAGTTTTTTAACTTGCTCTACTTTTGAAGGTGTGATAAGAGGCTCCTTGATAGAGACTTCCTCTACAATTTTGTCAATGTCAGACCTAAACAAGGAAAATAAAAGACAATTATTAAATAAATAAATCCAAACATATCATTACAAATATTCAAAGTTCAGCAAATAAATAAGTCATCCAGGTAAATAATCAATAATGTCATTATCTTACAGTACCAGACCTCATTACTTGTAACATGTTCCCTACCAGGTAACTATGGTTACACAACTATTTATTATATACATCAGGGTTATTGTTCCCTTAATGGCTGTTGTCTGACTCCATCTCTCCTCTAGCTTTTAATTGCTATATAAACAGTAAAAAATTTGGCTAAACAACAGGAGAAGCTTGAATGTAATGATTTTATTTGTTGTAAAATAATAAATATGTTTGTTTTTTTAATTAGAAGATATATGTCTATTGTGACCAGTCACAGCACTTTGAAATTCTTAATGTTTGAGGCTAACTTTGACACCTAGGATTGAGGTATAATGGTATGCTATGAACACTAACGTGGAATTGTTGAGAAAGCCAGGAAGATCTCAGTGGAACATGACATTGGATAGGATTCACATTAAAGAAACCAGCTGATAACATCACAAGACAGTCTCTGCTCTGGAAACCAAAAAGGCAAGAAAAGTGGAAACAGACCAAAGAACACTGAGGAAAAGAGAGCTTGAGATAAACATAAAGAAAACATGACAGATTTGGACAGTGCTGGAATGCATGGCCCAGGTTAGTAGAGCTTGGTGTGTATTTGTTGGAAGACCTGTGTTCCATTCAGAACTGAAAGTTTTGGATTGAATGATTGATTGATTGATTTAATGAGGTATAAGCAGACTTAATAACAAGAAAGGTAAAAGTGGTCTAACAGAAGATACTTCCATAATGGATAACATTTGTGAGACTTCATAATACTAGGTCTTCAAGCTTATACGGCTAGGTGACAAGCTCCTACCTTGCTGCCTGGTCTTCTCTATGTCAGAACAGAGTAAGGTTCCCAGTTTTATTGCTGGGTAAAAAGGAGGTAATTGGGACCAAATCACAAACCTGATCCCTTTTTTGTAAAAGATGTACACTTCAATTGTTCTGACCATTGCACTCCCATCGATCCCTCACACTGTGATTTCCATGTTTATGCAGTCCATGTGGGATAAGGACATACTAACTGTCCCATTTTTCACATTTTCAATCGCAGGATTTCCAAGGATGACCTTATATACACTGCATGCTGTTGTTGTTTGTTAATCATAATCAATTAAGACCACTTTGTCAACATTCACTGTTTGCAAGATAGCTGAATAAGTCAATCTGAGCAGTTGGTTGCACTTAGTACAAGGAAATAAGACATCCCCTTGCACCGGGGTTGAAGAGGGGTTGCTGTGAGCTGAATGGAGGCATGATCATCTCTGGAAAGTCTCCTTTATTCTTGAGACCTTACATCTCTGAACACCCTCCACAATAGTGATGTGCCAGTCTGTGCGATTGGTAGCGACTCTTTCCCAGTCATCATCGTCGATTTCAGACTGGAACAGTGATCTCTTAAGTGTGTCCTTGAACCTTTTCTGCTGTCCACCACTTGCTCTCATGCCATTTTGCAGTTCATCATAGAGCAGCTTTTTTGGTAGACGTACTACATGCTCACATGAGACACAACCACACTGATTTGTGTACCAAAAGTCAGTAGTATGTTGTCTTCACATTTACAGATTTTCTTATGGTTTCTCTGGCCCTGAGTAATTACTTTCTGCTATAGTAAACAAATGTGGTCATGCTTCTAACAATGACACTGAATAAACAAGAGAATGTATTTTTGCTATAGTAAACAAATGTGGTCATGCTTCTAACAATGACACTGAATGAACAAGAGAATATGTTTTTATTAATCAGATTGAAATCAGTGAACTTAATACAAGCACAAAAATTTCATAAAAACCAGCAAACAACCAGAGAAACATTTGATCTTTTAAAATTTTTTTTAGCCCCAAACAAAACTGTAAAGTTTGCCTTGATTACGAACATTAAAATGGCAATATTTATTTAAGTATAACAGCCTGTCTTAACAACATATATAAAGTGACAACACTTACTTAAGAAAAGCTAAAGATCTTATCTTAATGACATCAACTACCTAGCAATATTCATGAAGATGTAATACTCTACATTTGGACATGATTGCATGTCTGGATTGACAATACTCACGTAGGTGTAAGGTCCAACAGATCTATAGATTTGGTCTTGATTACACCTCCTTGCTCATACTCCAGAATAATGCCTGTCCAATTACAAAATGAATATTGGATTAATATTGATTTGTAGTATTATTTTCTTGAATATTCAAATGAGACTAATATTTTCTGTTGTTTGGTAAATATAAGCTCCTAATGCTCAGAAAAATACCTGTCCTAGAGATCATTGTTGATACATCATCTACAATTCTTTGCCTCTTCTATAGTTAACAAAGCTTCCTTACTTATCACGTTTCATTCATTTTGCCCTTACTTATCTGGTTCAACCTGACCACAGACCAATTAATGCAATTCCTCACGTAAACAAATAATCACACCTCTCTGTTGTTTCCAGACATCTGTAAGTCCTCTAATTGATGGCACAATGTAATGAATGAATCAGTTACAAGTTATAGAAGGTAAATCCTTCAAAAGCATATGAGAAGGTCAAGGCCTTTAATAAAGTAGTAAGGTGAATTTAATGCACCATAGGCACCACCAAAGTAAAAAATAAATTAATTGCCTTGAAGCACTCTACCTGTAAGAAACTAACTACAGTGGTGGTCTCATAAAGAAATAAGAAGACGATATTGAAGCACTCTACCTGTAAGAAACTAACTACAGTGGTAGTCTCATGAACAAATAAGAAGATTTGATATTGAACCAGTCTACCTGTAAGAAACCAACTACAGTGGTGGTCTCATGAACAAATAAGAAGACTTGATATCCTTTTAGTACACAAATAGGAGAATTGTGTATGCTAAACAACTCATATTATCTTTCTTTCATTCTTTAGTGATTACTGAGCAAAGGTTATAAAAAGAAGAGCAAGACAAGAATGTGTATTAACTTTTTATCTACACAGAGCAAATATTAAAGGTGATAGAATGAACGCCAGAGCTTGTCATCGAAGGAGTGGCAATGATACAGATACGCAGATGTTGCAGTTTTTATGGCTAATTGTGAGCAAAAATTGCAGGAGCTTGTGACAACAATATATAAAATAAGTCAAGGGTTTGGATTAGACATAAACGTAAAGAAAACAAAGACTTTAATACTTGTAAAAAGTGACATGTATGCAGATACATATTAAAGGTCAACGACTGGAACAGGTACAGAGTTTCTCCTATCTAGGTCATTTAATAACGGAAGAAGGCAGCTGTGAAAAGTATAAATCAGAAAAAGAATGGGTATGGCCAAGATGGTACTCAGCAACAGGTGACACATACTGACATCCAAACAGATGAATCTGAATGTTAAAATGAGCTGTCAAGTGTTGTGTATACTTGTCACTGCTTTATGGCGCAGAAACATGGACAATGTAGAACAAGTTGGAAAAGAGAATTAAAGCCTTCTAAATATGGGTATATAGACCTTTGGTTGCATTTTTGGAAAGAGAAGAAAACAAATGCATTCAAAACATTTGGGGTGAAAATAGAATTAATTATCAAAATCAAGGTTAGACAGTTCAGATATTTTGGCCATACAGCAAGACATACTTCCTTGTTGAAGACCATACTGGAGGTTATAGTGAAGGGCATTCATCCAAAAGGCAGAAAACATTATAAAATGGCAGATAACATCAGGAGATGGACTTGAAAAAGCCTGTCAGATTAAACTATTACGACAATAGATAGTGCACTGGAGATCCATTGCAGCCGGCCATCAATCCGAAGATGGCATCTGAACTGAGCAATATGTAGTGATATCTCCACTACCTAGCTGTATCTCCAACATGGTGTCAACAAGAATATAAATAATTAAAACTAAATTAAACTATTTGGCCAGTATAACATTTGTAAACTCAATTTCAGATGGGCAGGGGAATGGTTGGTGATGCTGACTATCAGTAGACACTGAGACAGAGACTTTAACAACCTTAGACTTTCTATATCTACGACTATTATCCTTCTTCATTGCTTTTTCTCAAACTGCCACTGTCAAGCCCTGAAAAGGGCTTTTCATGTAACAGGAGGTAGTCCACAGAACGAAGTGCACTATGTCATATTTTATAGCTTAACTGTGATATTTGCACCTTTCGATTCAACACATCTGACTACAGCATGGCTTTTTTAGATACTTGGTTAGTCTTCCCTGTTCAATCCCTTCTCCTTAGAGGCTTAGCCAGTCTGCCCTGTTATCCAGGATCACAATATGGAGATGGATCTTGGCAGCTCTGGGTCGCTGGCCCTGACACTAGCAGTCAGCTGAGGCTGTTGACCGCTACAGCTTATGCACTGTTTAGCATCTAAGGCATCTTGATTCTAAACAATACCCTGAGATTTTAAGTACAATATTAGTATTCAATAGTATACACAGGAATTAACTTAACGTCTTTATACTGGTTTAGAAGACCCTGCAGAGTCTGTATACAACCAGTTACATTTACATCACCTTGCTCTAAAAGCTATGCACATCCAGTTTATTCTTAAATGCATTAACTTTTCCCTGCCTCCACTACCTCCCCTGGCAATGCATTCCATGCAGACACCACTATCTGACTAAAAAAATATTTCCTAATATCTAATCTGGACCTCTCTTTAGTCAGCTTGTAGCTATGCCCTCGTGTTATTGTAGGTGGCTGTATTTTAAAAAACTTGTTATAGTCTAATTTATCGATTCCTCTGATCATCTTATAAACCTGTATTAAGTCACCATGAATTCTTCTCTCTTCGAGACACTGTAGGCCGGTTTTTCTGAGTCGTACCTCATAACTGTAATTCTGGAATCCCACTATCATCTTTGTCGCTCTTTTTTGTATTCTTTCTAGCATGTTTATATCCCCTCTATGATAAGGACTCCACATCTGTACACAGTACTCCAATCTAGGTCTAACTAAAGCTTTATACAGTTTGACGATCACTTCCTTGCTCCTATGTTTAATATTTCTTTTTATCATACCTATCATTGCATTTGCCTTTTTCACTGCTACCTTAACTTGCTCACTCACCTTTCCTGTATGATCTATTATAACTCCTAGGTCCCTTTCCTTATCTATCTTTCTAATATTGTTTTCTCCCATTCTGTAATTATGTTCCATATTGTCAACAAAAAATATCAGCCCTGTGCAGGTAACCACTCATGCGTACAATTTACATAATTTTTTGCAAAATAATTTTGATCTTCTAGTTCGCTACGTTTGTGTTTTGTTGAAAATAGGTGAAGTCCCCTAAATGTTGCAACTAGTAGTACTACTGTAGGACTGTAGTGGAAAGTTTTTCAAGATTTCATAACAGCTTGATCTCTGTGGACCAGTGCCCTGTCTGTTTGTTTTGATTATATTGACTGTTGTACTATGTGTAGATTTTAATTTGATTTCACCATTCCTTTCTGTCTCGTTTCTATTTTCTACGTGCATTTTACATCATTGATCATGATACATCTATCTCATTTTCTTATCTTGGCTGGGTTTGGAGTTTGGCTCGATTTCATTAAAAACTGTCACAAGTTTGATATTCTGGATCGTTGTTTTATATTATGCTTAAGGTTAAAGCAGCAGCGTTTTAATACATGAAGACACTACCTGGCGGATAATAGCGCAAGAGAAAACGTTTTAACTTCATGGTGGCCTTGCCTTAGGCTTAGGCTTATGTCGAGTTTGCTTCTAGAATGCTTCCAACAAAGCAACGCAAACTTCCGGTGATAAGGGCTCCCGCAATCATTGCTAGCCCTTAGAGTAACAACATAAATGTAAATTCTTTATTATTTCGGATAAATCATGCTAAAACTCTATTTTAAATTGTCAATTTATATTTATATGTTAATCAATCGAGATTCAGATATTATATGTGCTTATTTCATTTAGAGTATACTTTATTTAAGAAGGCACCCACATTGTGCAGCAACAGGGGTAACAAACCATCACAATAACGATGACTCTAGTACCCCGTAGATCTGAAGTAGAGAAAAACTTGTAAGCAGAGAGAAAGCAACAGACGTGAATACAAAACATATAGTAAAGATAGCAGATCTAAAGAATTGAGTGTGGATACAATCACAGATCTATATGAACTTTTCCAATATTGGATCCAATCATTTATGTTTATTATTCCCCCCCCCCCCCCCCCCCCCTCATGCTTAGATATTAGATATTAGAACAATCAGCCTGACGAGTCACCCCATTTACATACAGCTCAGACTATAACAAGTTGTTTTTTTTTCAAAGTACAGCCGACTGCAAGAACAGGAGGGCAAAGCTACAAATCAATTAAGGAAAGGTCTAGATTCGCTTTTAGAAAATTATTTTGTAGTCAGGGGCGGTGAATGCTTAGAATGCATTGTCACAGAAAAAAAGTGCTCGCAGGATCAATTAATGCATTCAAGAATATACTGAATACACATAGTTATTTTTTAGATCATGTCGAATAGAAGAAACTGGTTGAAGACAGACTCTGTAGAGTCTTCTAAACCAGAACAAAGAAGTTAAGTTAAGTTGTACCGGAAACAGGTTGTCTCAGTAAAATCTGACAGGCTATCAAACAAAACAAAAAACAACAAAAAACCAACATCCGACAAGGAACCCATGTCTGTTTAAACTTGTCACAGAACACATTTTCCAACAGATAGTGAAAATGTCAGGGGTTCCAAGAGCCCACATTCTGGCTTCACAAGCCCAAATTATGGGTACACTAGACATGGTCATTTTGAAGTCTATCAATTATTTATTGCCTTTTGGATGAGGACACAGCAATAGATCATCAACAGTTCACAGACTCCAGAACATTGAGATCGAACAAGGTTCGATTGAATTGGGGCCGCAAGACATAAGTGTGTACATACAACAAGATGCAGGAACCATCGGTATCCACACACTTCGTACTTTACTGAGAAGTTTATTCTTGGGAATTGTTTTTTTAGTTGTTTTCGGGCTGGACTTGTTATTTCGTTCTTTTTTAGTGATTTCTTCCATCCGTTTATCCTGGTCTGGACGCCGGCTGAATGGTGCTACGCTTAAACTAGTTATACCTGTGTCGTATCTCACGGGTTAGTTCTGCCGATTCACCTTCACGAATTTGGCGTGTGGGAATTTTAGATGCTACTATGATGAACTGAATACAGCTGGGGAGAGATGCCAGACTCACTCACACGCTGAGTGTTGTCCATACGACCTCTTGTGGTTATCGAAAAGGCACGACAAACTACGTTAGATGCCTTCCCACCTTTCTACCCTGCGGGTTACATGTTTAAGGGAAGGCGTCTGTGGTAACCCTGCATCCTATGCTATCTCCAGTTGTCTCGATGAATGTCTTGCCACTGGCAAAAGGTAGCTTAGGCTCTGTGAGTGAGGTTGACAAAAAGGCGCAGTTTCTTCCTCACTTAAATCCAAATCACCGCGCAAGTCACCAATTTCAGCGGACACAGCAAGAGACACGACTATCCACACGGCTGAACAAAGAGAGTGGTCTTCATCACTTGTGATGGACAAACTATCAATTCTTGGGAACAGAACAGAGCCTAAATAATCACATGTATATTTTGATAATATTGCGGGCTTTTGAAAAACAAGGGCATAAACAACGTTATATTTATTTATAAGGCAAAGCAAAGGCAGCCGTCCATCGTAGACGATGATGGCATAATTGATTTTGCTAGCGCTATTTTTAGTAAGGATTAACTACTTTTTATCCTCACTCTCTCGTCTCGAGCCGCCCGACCTCAGTGGCAAGTCAAGGACAATAAGACTAGAAGGCGACTACGAGATGCAGGGGGATTTCGCATCAAGCACCCATGAAAAACACGGCGGAGTCCGCAGTCGAACCCACACCACCTGATCACGAGGCCGACGGCTTAACCACTTCGCCACGGAATCCACTATATATATATATATATACACACACACACACACACACACACACCACACACACACACACACACACCACACACACACACACACACACACCACACACACATGAATGGAGCTCAAATGAAACTGGGACTTATTGTTCTATTTCTACCTGAATGAGTTATTATAGCGTGCTGGAACTACTATCACTAGTTAGGGGCACTTGTGTCCTTATTACTGCTAGGTGACCCACTTGCCATGGACCAGTTACTTGACCGATACTAGGTGTGTTCAAATGAAACCGGACCAAACTGCAACAAGTGAACATACATTCGGTGCGCATGATGACGTCATGTTTGCAAAATTGCATTATCCTCCTACTCAGAGTTTCAGCAACAGACCGTTGAAAACATGGCGGTTGTGATTTGGAATGCGTCTAGAGTTGATCAGCGAGCGGTCGGTTTCTAACAGCTGAAGGATTTCGACCAGTTGACATTCATCGCAGAATGCAGGAAGTGTATGGTGACAAAAGTGTGTGGAAGACAACAGTGAAGAACTGGACATCGATATTTAAAGGAGGACGAAGGATCTTCCAAGACCAGGTCAGGCGTATGTTGTTGCGCCAGGAGATGCCAAAGCCAAAATGAATGCAGCAATTCGGATGGACCGTCGCCGGAGCTTACATTCGCTAGCAGAGGAATTCGATGTGTCTCTAAGGACAGTTCAAATGGTGGTTAGCAAGAAACTGAAGTATCGGAAGATGTGTTCACAATGGATACCTCGGTTGCTGACCAACTACTATAAGGAAGAATGCATGGGATGGAGTTTGAACCACTTGCTGCAATACGAAGAGGAGGGTGATTCGTTTCTTTTGCGCTTAGTGGCAGGCGATGAATCGTTGATCCACCTCTTTGAGCAGAGCAGAGCAGCAAAACTGCTAGTATGAAATGAAAACATATGGATCACCCAAACTAAAAAAATTCAAGCCATACATTTCCGCTGGTAAGGTTATGATGACAGCATATTTTGACCATGTTGAACATTTGTTGATATACTTTATAGAGTCAGGCGTGAACATCAATGTCATCTGCTACAATGGCATACTAGACAAGCTCCATACATCAATCAAGAATATCCTTTCGCGTGGTGGGATTCTGTTGCACGACAATACACGTCCACGTGTCAGGAACATTGTTCAGAAAGCGTTAGCACAGAAAAGGTGGAAAGTACTGCGACGCCCATCCTATAGCCCCAATATCTCCTCTTATGACTTCCATTTCTTCAGACCATAAACAATTTATGAAGGGACAAAGATTTCACTCCGATACAGACGTCATGGCCTCGATGACCAAGTGGTTCAACGAACAATCAAAGTCATTTTTATCGGATGGCATCTACCGTCTACACAAGCAGTGGGGTGCGTGTTTGAGTGTCTATGGCGAGTTTTTCTAACTAACCTGGTGGCATGTTTGCTTCCTAATAATTGCTATATTTAATTCTGTCACATCAGATGATGTAACTTTCAGATGTTTGTAATAAAGCAACTGAGTCCGGTTTAAGTTGAACACGCCTCCCTCGTATATATATATATTGAGAACAATAATCGAAAGAGTTATAAAGGAGAAAACAGATCTATGTATGTGCTTCATAGGCACTTGACAGGATGAAGCGCAGGTAAATGGCTCATATGCTGGAAAGATAAATGCAAGGATATGAGAATTTTTCAGAACACGTTTTGGGGATATACTGTAGGTATACCAATAGATAACACAGAATAAAACTTGAAGCAGATACACAATGGAGAAAGGCTGGTGTGTGTACTGACCCCTGATCTGTTCTCACTGTACAGCGAATTTATATTGCGATCTCTAGAGGTAAACCCTGGAATTTCATTTGGTGAATGGGACATAAACAGCTTCCGTTAAGTTGATGACACTGTGTTGATAGTACAAAATGAGTCAGATTTACAAGAACTGGCCAACATGGTAGTTCTTCACAGCAAAAATTAAGCCTCATCTTAAATCAGAAGTAATCAGAAGTAATGGTGGTAACTAAGAAACACAAATCTCTAAAATGCTGTACAGGAGGGGAACGAAACGGAACTAAAACAAGTATACGTATTTCAATGCATGGATACCCACATCAGTTCTGATGGGAGATGCACTTATGAAATAAAGAACAGAATAGCCAAAGTAAAATCAATCTTCCAGCTCTGCCGAAGACAGATGTGTCGGACCGAAAGGTCAAACTGTAAACTAGCGACACAACGCATTCTGTTCTCCGGACTACATCCTGCTACTTACAAAGCCCTTTTCAGGGCTTGGTAGCGGGGGATTGAGAACGAACGCAGATGAAAAAGAAGAGGTCTTCCAGAGAATGATGATAATTTTGTGCAACAAAAGCCTTTCGCTTGATTTTAGAAAGAGAGTACCTGCATGCTACGTGGAACCAGTATTGGAATTCGGCAGCGAGTCATGGACAATCAGCAGGAACGTGCAGGGATCATTGGCGGCCACAAATGAGATTTTACAGAAAAATATTGAAAGTTCCATGAACTGCAAAGCAATCGAATAACGCGGCTCTTCAGGAAACACAGACACAAAGACCGCTTATGGCAAAAATCAGGATAAGGCAGCCATCTTTTTTTCGGAAATGTCATGAGAAGAGGAACGCACGGTAGCAACTGGTAGAATCTTTGGTAAGAGGGAGAGAAGGAGGTGAAGAGAGAAAATATTTGACATCTTGAAGGCATGGCATGAGAGGCGATCAACGGGGAAACCATTACCAACAGGTGATAAGAAGAAATGGAGGTCCGTGATAGCCAACGCCATCCGGCAGGGTACTTGATGATGATGATGATGATGATTATGATGACACAGTTTTCTAGCGGAAATTGGGCAAGCATTATATGAATTGATTGTTCAAGAACATAACAAAAGTCAGGTACATGGTTTGGATCGAAACAACGAGAGCTATTATAACATGCACAATAAATGCAAATTAACTCTGCAGATAACAACGGACGATCAAACACTGGAAAATGTCAAAGTTTCTCCTATCTAGGAAATATAAATAACAAATAGACGGAAGATACGAAATGAAAATCAAGAAAAGTGTAAAGGTAAAGGTCAGTCCCATGGCAACAATTGCCGTCAGGGATGAAGATAATTCTACAAGTACTAAGCCGCAGCCTATGTGAGGTGGTATGGACGGTTCCCTTCCTTGCGGGTTTTACCTTCATCAACTCATACGTCAGGTACACATTTACAACTGGGTCGACTGTAGGATAGGTCGTACAAGGCATGAATTACAGTATTAAGGTATTAATTTCCAAACAAGTAACTCACAAATTAAAAGTGAAAATAATCAGATTGTATAAATCATTGTCTATACTGTCTCTTCTCGAAGCATTAACAATGAACACACGATTTGAGAAGTGAATTGATGCATTTGAAATGGAGATAATGATAAGTACGACGCGCATTTCCCGAAAATAAAATAAAAATAAATAAGGAATTCTAGGATAAATTTGAGGCACAAAGGGAATTGCAAATCGAAACTGGAGGCAGACTGTTTTGATATTTTGGTCACATTAAAAACTTAACTGGAAGGAAAGGTGAAGGCCAGACGTGCTAGAGGTAAACAACGCTATAAGTGACAGGATAACATCAAAAGATGGACAGGAAAAAGGCTTGGCTCAAAGCAAGATACAGAGGACATTGAAGATCCATTGCAGCCGACCTTCGATGTGAAGATGGCACTTGAACTGATCAGGTGGACTTTCATGGGGAGATGGCACTTAGACTGATCAGAAGGCCTTTGATGGGGAGATGACTCTTGAACTGATCAGGTGGCTTTGATGGGGAGATGGTATTTAGACTGATCAAGTGGCTTTGATGGGGAGATGGCAATTAGACTAATCAGGTGGCATTTGATGGAGAGATGGCACTTAGACCTGATCAGAAGGTCTTTGATGGAGAGATGGTACTTACACTGATTAGAAGGCCTTTGATGGGGAGATGACACCTGAATTGATCCGATGGCCTATGATGGGGAGATGCCACTTGAACTGAACTGATCAGATGGCTTTGATGGGAAGATGACACTTGAACTGATGAGATCGCATATGATGGGGAGAGGCCATTTATACTAATAAGCTGACCTTGGTTGGGGAGATGGCCATTGAACTGATAAGCTGAACTTGATCGGAGAGATGACACTTGAACTAATAAGCTTACCTTGGTTGGGTAGATGACACTTGAGCTAATAAGCTGATCTTGGTTGAGATGATGACACTTACACTGATAAGCTGATCTTGGTCGAAGAGATGGCACTTGAACTGATAAGCTGATCTTGATCGGGGAGATGCCACTTGAACTAATAAGTTGATCTTGATCGGAGAGATGACACTTGAACTAATAAGCTAATCTTGGTTGGGGAGATGGCCCGTGAACGGATAAGCTGATCTTGATTGGGGAGATAACACTTGAACTAATACGCTGATCTTAATCGGGGAGATGACACTAGAACTAATAAGCTGGACTTTCATGGGGAGATGGCACTGATAAACTGACCCTGGTTGGGGAGATGGCACTTGAACTCATCAGCTGGACATTCATGGGGAAATGCAATTAGACTTATAAGCTGACCTTGGTTGGGCAGATGGCACTTGAACTGATCAGCTGGTTTTGATTGCGCGATAGCACTTAGACTGATAAGCTGACCTTGGTTGGGGAGATGGCACTAAAACTGATCAGATGGCCATTAAATGGGGATTAATAAACAACAGCGTTTTATAGACACAAGTTTTCTTGTGAAAAAGAGCGCATACTTGATCGAATAATTTATGACGTACACAATACACGCATTTATACACGCATATAATAATTCTCATGCAAATATATGCATCACTTGTGCGCTACCTCAATATTTGTTTTCTTCTCTTTCCAAGAAATGCGACCTAATCTTCTGTATACTCACATTTCGAAGGCTTCGATATTCTACACCAGTGGTAGCCAAGCTAAGGTTAGCCGAGGACCAGATTATGGTAAAGGATAACACCAGAGGGCCAGACCTATAACATCCTTAAAAAATAACGTTCTGAGATTTAGTTTGACATATATAAGGAACCACGAACAGAAAGCAACGACAAACTACTGTATACTTAGAAAACATTTTTACAAATGTAAACTTTTATACATGAAAACGTACCCAACAGCTGCAAGCACAGAAGCGGGACTGGCTGATTTATACTTAACACACTTCACAAGGCCAGCTGTGCACCTTAACTGCTTCCTATAGAAATATAACTACCATCCACCTCCACTCCCACTATCACTTTTTCATACCGATGCTGAAGACAAAGCAACATCAATTGATCTCAGAGACTTCCGATCGCAGAAAAGATATATCGTTGCTTTCAGTTTCTCATTATTAAAGTAGGTACCGACACCGTCTTCACCTGTCCAGGTGCACGATCAGAGATTTGACGTTATCATTTCCGTTTTGTCGGCACTATGAAGTAGAGCTCAACTGGTATGAGAGAGAGAGAGAGAGAGAGAGAGAGAGAGATATATATATATATAGAGAGAGAGAGAGAGAGAGTTTGTGGTGTTGTGGGAGGTGAGGAGATTGTAATCGTCCATGTAATATTTTTTTACAGTAATTTTCAATCAACAATAATAGGCGGGTGCAAAACTGGTTGGCGGGCCGGTAAATACTGGTTGGCGAGCCGGATGTGCTCCGCGGGCCGTAGTTTCGCCACATCGTTTTCGCCGACCAATTGTGTCAGCTACCTGCATGGGCTATTATCAAGCGCCGAGCTTTGCTGCATTGGTTGAAATCTCTGTATCACTTCATCTATTGACTGTTACTCCTTACAACTGTGTGGTGAACATTGATCCATGCTTCATCCACATACACATTCTACGCCAACCCATTGTGTCAGCTACATGCATGGACTCTTATCAAGCGCTGCCCTTTGCTAGTTGGTACAACTCTCTTTATCCCTCCATCTACTGTTACTCCTTACAACTGGTGCGGTGAACATTGATCCACGTTTCATCAACATTCGTAATACCAGTGCAGTTACTCACACGAACGCGCGCACACACCCACATAAACAATCCAATTACGTATGCATAAACACGTACACACATACACATTTCCAACAACAACCCAGACCTCTCATTCAGACAATTAAATGCAGGTTCGTCATTTTCATAATGACACAATTGCAGCAATTTCAGAAAATGGTTCTACAGGTCTAATTATTCAGAGACAATTTTCCTATTGTGTTCTTGGATGAAGGAATCTGTGGCTCCCGATCCATTCACAAGCCAGGTGTCGCTTGATTTAGGAAGTCTGACATGCGACGCCTCTGTTCTTCACTTGTATAATTCACATTTATGTTAATGGTGGTCACGTTATGGGCAAACAGTGCGAAGTGCGTGTATCTATCTATCTATCTATCTATCTATCTATCTATCTATCTATCTATCTATCTATCTATCTATCTATCTATCTATCTATCTATCTATCTATCTATCTATCTATCTATCTATCTATCTATCTATCTATCTATTTATCTATCTATCTATCTATCTATCTATCTTTCTATCTATCTATCTATCTATCTATCTATCTATCTATCTATCTATCTATCTATCTATCTATCTATCTATATATATATCTATCTATCTATTTATCTATCTATCTATCTATTTATCTATATATCTATTTATCTATCTATCTATCTATCTATCTATCTATCTATCTATCTATCTATCTATCTATCTATCTATCTATCTATCTATCTATCTATCTATCTATCTATCTATCTATCTATCTATTTATCTATCTGTCTGTCTGTCTGTCTGTCTGTCTGTCTATCTATCTATCTATCTATCTATCTATCTATCTATCTATCTATCTATCTATCTATCTATCTATCTATCTATCTATCTATCTATCTATCTGTTTGTCTGTCTGTCTGTCTGTCTGTCTATCTATTACATGTGCAACTGCAGGCATACATGCACACTACCACATACAGTGAAACAACAGAAACATTATTTGGGTATGAAATCGAGATTACGAATGTACAAAGACTATTAGTTATTAATGTCAAAGTAAATTTGTCTTTCCGTAGAGCCAATTCTCCTAAGGATTTTGTATTTATTATTTTATTAAATATATATATATGTATGTATATACACGAGGGTAGAGAAAACTAATGTCTGGTCAACAAAAACATATAGGTCAGGCGCTGTTGGTCAGGATGATACAAAACTGATCAGACTATGTTAGTCAGAGTCAATTGACCATACTGACCAAGACCCCCACCTCTCTCCTATCTCCTTCTCATGCAGGTCTCCCTGTCTCGTGATAGTCTAGCTAACGGGGTAGGGATAGACATGATCCCTGTAGTAGTGCAGATGAAGTAATTCATAGCACAACAGGCCGGCGATCTCGGTCTACCTTCATTAGTACGCTCGGGTTGTGATGAAAGCTATTGCAACACGCTACCTAACACTCTTGGCAAGGCACACACAAAATTATAGTTAATCATTGTAAACATTCAACAACAATATATATTCTGAATGATTCAACAAGCAACCTTAATATTGAAATATTAATTTTCATTTTAATATTCTGGTTCTTTTTTTACTACTAATGTGTTCATGTACGTATGTATACCAAAGTAATACCTCCTATTTTATTCCATGAAAATCATAACATATTTTTTTTAAGAGCACATTAATACCATTTAATTAAGCAATGTCTGGTATTTTAAAAAACAGATTTTCAACATAGTCACCAACCTCGACTATACGTTTTCTCCAATGATGAACAAGAGCATACATGGCCAGCTGGTAAAAATCTGCACAAGCGTAGGTGACAAACTGTTTCACGGCTGCTATAACGCCATCGTTGCTATAAAAATTATACCTACGCAATCCATCTTTTATTGGTCCGAACAGATGTAAGTCAGAAGGCGTCAAATCTGGACAATACGGTAAATGTGGCAGGACAGTCCAGCCAAGACTGACAATGTGCTCAACGGTCCTCAAACTGGTATGGGGGCCTGTCGTGATCGTGTTGCAAAAGACAGGTTGTCTCCTTCTCTGGTCTGAGACTGGAAATTCGAGCCTTCAGATTAGTCAGGGTCACAATATGGCGGTCAGACTTGATGGTTTGTCCAGGTTACAGGAAATAGGTAAATAGGTCATGACAAACTTGCATGCGATTTTCTTTCTGTTTCTGTGTGAGCATTCAAGTGACTCATCTTACACAAACTTTGCAAAATTCCAACGTTGTAACCATCGTTTTCAACGAATGGAAGTGGATATTCAGCTCCGTAGACAATTCCGTGATCGTAATCCTCCGATTTGCTCTGATGAGCTGATCGAGACGTTCTTCATTGCGTGGTGTGACAGCTGTGAATGGCCGTCCGGAACGTGGCTTGTCCTTCATGCCACTTTCGCCACTGCTGAAATCCACAACCCAGCACCTCATTGTGTTAACATCCGCTTTTTGGTCTGAGTAGACGTTCAGTAAGCGCCGATTTGTGCAACTGTTTCCGCATGGAAGATTTCAATAACGAATTAGATGAAGCTCATTAGCCTGTTCAGGTAGTTCGCTTAGGTGAGGGAAGGGGGGGGGGGGTGATTTGAAACCACCAAGTGCCTGGTCTGGGAGTGCTGGCTAGTCCTGGGGCCATGAGAGTATTATCGGATGTCTCGAGTAACTGGCATCTGCGGGCAACGACTCCACTGCCTTGTAGAAACCTTGGAAGAGGGTAGGGCTATGGGAGTATACCCAGACTGAAAATCCGGACTAATAGTACTTAAGGGGGAAGGTTTCAAAATGTCGAACTCATTCTGGCAGCTCCTGCAGCTGAGCTGGTGCCAAATTATCATGCTTTACATTCCTTTGAATTACACAAGTGAAGCCAAGAGGGGTATCCTGCAGCTTACGCCTAGGAGAGGCTACTCACAGGGCGCCACGCGCATAGTGTGCAGAGACAGACGCGTATGATGACATATACATATCTGTGTGTGTGTGTGTGTGTGTGTGTGTGTGAGAGAGAGAGAGAGAGAGAGAGAGAGAGAGAGAGAGAGAGAGTTTGTGTATTTAAGATGAAATATCATTTATAAACGTTAAGATATCATTTATCAATGGGACGTTTTCCCCGTTTCAGGAATCCACCTGGTCATGAATATGGGATTTTTTTTTTTTTAATGTACCATCGTCGTCGATGAGGACACCGAACATCATCTTCCATCCTTGAGTCTGTCGCTTCTGGTATTCCCTTCTAGAGTTTCTGTGATTATCCAGACAGAGAACTTCGCTGACTGCATCAACCATTTTTACTGCAATTTTACAGGCTGAATGATTTTAAGCAAAGTTTTTTTTTCCAGAGGGTAATGTTTATATGTCAATAATGAAGAGACTCCCCCAGACTGTCATTGAATAGCCAGTATTGGCTGAGCAGCGCATGAGCTGCAGTGGTCAGCGACGCATAGCTGCCAAGATCCTTCTATACCTCCACGAGGTGATCCTGGATAACAGGCTACAGCAAGGCAGACTGGCTAAGGAGAAGGGATCGAAGAGTGAATGCTAACCCGTACCAAAAAAAATGCTTGCTGAAGTCGGATGTGTTGGACCGAAAGGTGCAAATATTGCAGTCAAGCTGTAAACTACGACACAACGCATTCCGTTCTCTGAACTACATTCTGCTACTTAAGCCCTTTCAGTGTTTGGTAGCGGGAGATTGAGAACGAACGAAGCCAAGCCAAGCCCAAAAGTCAACGAAGAGACATTTAAGAGTAATACAAGTTTAGATTGGTGATGAGATCACATACCGGAATGTATTTATTGGTCAATGCTCAGGTGATAACTTTTTGTGTTTGGACTTTATTCAGCAATGACAACATCCAAGCCAAGCCAAGCCAAGCCAAGCCAAGCCAATAGCCAGTATTGACATACCGTGTTCGTGTTGCTTCCCTCAACTCACTTTACAGAAATATCTTTGGGAGCCTTTCCCTTGGTATTTGTGTGCCAAGCCAACTCAGCTGCACTTTCAAAATGCTTGAATGTCGGGCATGCTGGCTCTGGATAGGACTGTTACCTGTTATATGGTCTTGCCAGCGAATATGGAGTATACGTCTGAGACAGGTCAAGTGGCTTGGCTTGGCTTCGTTCGTTTTCAATCCCCCGCTAACAAACCCTGAAAGGGCTTAAGTAGCAGAATGTAGTCCAGAGAACGGAATGCGTTGTGTCGTAGTTTACAGCTTGACTGCGATATTTGCACCTTTCGGTCCAACACATACGACTTCAGCAAGCATTTTTTTAGGACCGGGTTAGCAATCCCTCTTCGATCCCTTCTCCTTAGCCAGTCTGCCCTGCTGCAACCTGTTATCCAGGATCACCGCGTGGAGGTGTAGAAGGGTCTTGAGAGCTCTGGTTTGCTGGCCCTGACGCTAGCAGTCAGCTATGGGTCACTGACCACTGCAGCTCATGAGCTGCTCAGCACCTTGATCCCAGACAAGTCAAGTGAATGTCAATCTTCCGTCTCCAGCAAAGACTCTCGCACGCGTAAATCTGGTAGGGAAGAATGACGGCACAGTAGACTTTCAGCTTAGTTGTTTTGCTGATTCATCGACGTTCCAACACAGTCGAGCTCATGTGACCAAACATTGTCTTGGAATTTTGCTATACTTTTCGCCACCTCACCAGCAAAGGCACTGAAACATGGCGCTTCCGCGGTAGACGAATTATTTCACTGTGTGTAATTTATATCACCTCACTGGTTCTCTATACAGTTTACCTGAAGCTGGTTGGTACATGACCTCTGTTTCTTTATTCTAATAGTCAATAAAATTTGTCATAGACAGCAGAGAACCGGTCCATGACTTCCCACATATTTTGTCCAATATGCGGGGATAAAATATACTGACATCCATGTGAAACGTTATGGGTATGAAGGTGTCGGTCAGCATTTGCTTAAAACATTATACTTGACAGGATCGGGGCAAGTACGCGTCTCTGTGATCGAGGCAAGTACACATCAGGATCGGGGCAAGTACGCGTCTCTGTGATCGAGGCAAGTACACATCAGGATCGGGGCAAGTACGCGTCTCTGTGATCGAGGCAAGTACACATCAGGATCGGGGCAAGTACGCGTCTCTGTGATCGAGGCAAGTACACATCAGGATCGGGGCAAGTACGCGTCTCTGTGATCGTGGCAAGTACACATCTCTGTGATCGTGGCAAGTACACATCTCTGTGATTAGGGCAAGTACACATCTCTGTGATCGGGGCAAGTACCCATCTCTGTGATTAGGGAAAGTACACACCAGGATCGGGGCAAGTGCACATCTCTGTGATCGGGGCAAGTACGTATCAGGATCGGGGCAAGTACCCATCTCTGTGATCGGGGCAAGTACCCATCTTTGTTTCAAGTCGATTTTTTATGTCAGACGATTAGGAGATCTCACCGCTGTGAGGTACGCATACGCGCATGATTTTGTGGAGATGTTTCACCAGTTACAAATGTGTCAGGGCAGCCGAATGTTGCCATGATCTTCCATAACCCACCTCTGCTGATTGTATCTAAAGTTTGTGCGAGGTCAATGAATCACGGTTTTGTTCTCTACATTTCTCAAGAAGATGGCGGTCTGCAAATATCATGTCTTCATTTCCTCGACCAACCCTGAATCCACACTGACACTACCGGGTGTGATGTTTCAGCTCAAGATGTTTGATCGTACAATTGAGCAGTAAACGTGATATGATCTTGCCTACAATCGTGATAATCACACTTCTGGCGGTTGCTTTTTCTCTTGTTAAGATGTATTGTTTTTGCATCCTTCATGTCTTGAGGGACTATTCCTTCAGAGAACCTGAAGCAGAACAGTTCAGTAAACTTTCGTGTGAGACACGTTTCCATTACTGCTAATGTATCTGCTGATATTGGATCAGCCCCAGGCTCACTTCCAAGAGAAAGAGCTTTGATGATCGTGTCTACTTCATCTTCAGATATGACTTCATCCAGAGCCATGTTTATTTCCACTTGCGGCATACACCCATGGCCTTTTTATTTATAGATGATGGGTAGTTGGGTACGTTCCATAAATATTTTGCCCACCTGTCAAGGATCAGGCTTTCTCTGTTATCAGTGTAATCCTTCAGCAATGTAAAACAATGGTCTATCTTTCTCTGTTATTAGTGTAATCCTTCAGCAATGTAAAACAATGATCTATCTTTTACTGTTATTAGTGTAATCCTTCAGCAAAGTAAACTGGAGAGATACCAGATAAATGAATAAACATGTGTGTGTTGTGCGTGCATGTGTGTGTATGTGTGTGTGTGTGTGTATATATATATTTATATATATGTGTGTGTGTGTCTGTGTGTTTGTGTTTTGGATTTGACATGCTGTGCTGTATCTGTAATACTGAAATTCGTTCAAAAGGAAATTGGCTGTTGTTGTTGTGTTTATTTTAGGTGTTTTTTCGTAGTGTTTTCTAAAACGTCTGCCCAGCCGCTAATAAAAGTCTATTTAGGTAGAAACGTCAGAACACATTTATTTTTGACATACTTTAATTTTTTTTTTTTTTTTGTTTTTTGTTTTTTTTTTGGCATTACTGCAATGAAACGCAGTGTTGAGAATCAGCTTCCTTTCTAATACTTTTGTTAGATTGAGATCAAACGTCATACAAAGAAACATCTTCCTTTCTAGTACTTTTGTTAGATTGAGATCAAACGTCATACAAAGAAACATCTTTCTTCAAATGTTTTTGTTAGATTGAGGTCAAACGTCATACATCTTTCTTTCTAATGTTTTTTGTTAGATTGAGGTCAAACGTCATACATCTTTCTTTCTAATGTTTTTGTTAGATTGAGGTCAAACGTCAGACAAAGAAACATCTTCCTTTCTAATACTTTTGTTAGATTGAGGTCAAACATGGACTACTTTAGATATGCTGTCTGACTCACCTGGAAAATCTCTTGAAACGTCACATTCCACGGTCGACTAAATAACGAAACTCGTGTTGTGCCAAAGTTTAAAATCAATCTATGCTCCATACAGCGAAATACAACAAATTCACGACACAAAACACAATAAATCACTGGTGAGAGTGATCATTTCACAGAATCCTACCATAAAACCAACTGAATATCCATCTTTTTTCCTGAATTCGCAATTATAGTTGCACTGATAGTTGACACATGCAAGTTAGTGCCGTTATTTATTCAGCCGTGGCATGTGACGTTTCTAATGGATTTCCCTGTGAGGTAGAAGGTCTGTATCTACAGTAGGATGTTGGCCAATCATCATGAAGAGAAGCATCCATCTTTCTAATATTTTTGTTAGATTGAGATGACCTTTCTTGAGTCTCTGACGATCGTCATCGATTCGCCCTTGAGAATAGACTTATCTCCAGCATGGGTTGCCTCCAACCGCATGGCATTAATATCTTCCATACCTTTTCTTAAAACCTCATACTGGCCCCCATCTATCTGTCTTCTTTACCCCCCCCCTTTTTCAATCAGCCCCTGCCCCTCCCTCCTCCCTTCTATATTAATCTCACCCCCTTCCGGCTTATATCACCTTCTTTTTGTTCTCCCACTTAGATCACTATTTGGCCGTTTCCATATTTGGCCACCACTGGCTTATCCGGTACATTCCACCTCACTTCTTACGCTTTCCTGGCCCCCTTATTTGATCACACCCTTCATATCCAGTCAAGCATCTGACCCAACCGGACACTTAGACAGATTGGGTCTACTATCAGATAAGTAGACAATTTTTTCCCTTATATGTTGAAGTGTTAGTTCAGTTTTGTTGTTATTGATTGTCCCTGATAAAGGCCTATTAGTCGTAATGTAGGTTTTGTTTGTGCTCTCGTCTCGGTGCGGTATCTGACCATACCAAATTTTTATATTTTGATTAAACTCAACCTCAAACAACTTTTACATTTTTTTTCATTTGTTTTTTCCCCATTAAGTACTTATTGAATAATGTCTACCCAGATGTCACACGGTAATTTCCGTGCCATGAAACCAATCTTCTGTGGCAGGCATACAGTGATCGCCAATTTAGAAACCATCTTATGAAATGTACAAAAGCATTATTGTAACAAATGTGTAATAGGTAACACGTTAATAAAGATACTTACTTAGGTAATTAGTAAACTAGCTATCTAGTTAGTTGTTTACTTAGTTAGTTAAATGATTTGTAAGTTAGTTAGTTAGCTAGCTACCTAGCTAGTTGGTTGGCTAGTTAGTTAGTTAGACGAATAGTTAGTTACTTAGTAAGTTAGTTTGTTAGTTAGCTATTAGTTTCTTAATACGTAGGTAAGTTAGTTAGTTAGCTATTTAGTTAGTTAACTAGCTTGCTAACTAGTTAATTAGTTAGTTAGCTGGTTGGTTTATTAGTTAGTTTGTTAGTCATTAAGTCAGCTGGATAGTTAGATTGTTAGTTAGTTAGAACGTTAGTTTGTATGTCAGTAGTTAGTTAGCTGCTTAGTTTATTAGATACTTAGTTATTTACTTAGTTAGTTAGTAAGTTAGTTAGTTAGTGATATAAAAGCGGTCCAAAAAAGCTGCAGGCCAACAATGATGATGATGATGATGACTACGATGATGATAGTTATGATGATGTTGTAGGAGTTACGATGATAACAATATTGACAAGATAACAATCGAAAGTTAAACAATATTTATTCACATTTGCAAATACATTAGTTTCCATAAATATTGTCATTTCAGCGAGGTATGGAACAGTGTGTTGTAGAGAACTTTGTGATTCCAGTAAATATGGACTGGTTGGCGGGGGGTTGTCAACCTGCTTTGGCCCTATCCCTCCCACGTCTTTTGATAGATCTGTTCGCGCTTTTCAGTCAACCTTTCCATGCCTTCTATCCTGCCAGTAAACCTTACTATACCGCCTTTGATCTAAATAAACCTTCATGACCATTCTTTTAGTAAACCAGTTTATTCTGAAATGAGTTTAAATAAACTTTCGGGATCAAGACGCTGAGCAGCGCATGAGCTGCAGTGGTCAGCGACCCATAGCTGACTGTGCTAGGGTCAGGGCCAGCGAACCAGAGCTGCCAAGACCCTTCTACACCTCCTCGCGGTGATCCTGGATAACAGGCTGCAGGGCAGACTGGCTAAAGAAAAGGGATCGAAGAAGGACTGCTAACCCAATACTCAAAAAATGCTTGCTGAAGTCGGATGTGTTGGATCGAAAAGTGCAAATATCGCAGTCAAGCTGTAAACTACGACACAACGCATTCCGTTCTCTGGACTACATTCTGCTACTTAAGCCCTTTCAGGGTTTGGTAGCGGGAGATTGAGAACGAACGAAGAAGAAGAAGAAGAAATAAACTTTCCCCATCCTATTTAGCTTTTAGCGAACCGTTCATAATTTACATTGGCGTTTCGTTAAAATTCAAATCATTTCTAGATTTTCAATAGATCTTCCATCCTCCTCCTGGTTTATTAGTAGCCCATTGACATTTAGTAAAAGTTAACTTGCTATTAATAGACGTTCTTGTTTCTGGTTAACATTTAATAAAAGTTAACTTGCAAATATTTATATACCTTCTCGCTTCCCCCTTGACATTTAGTAAAAGTTAACTGTCTCATTCTGCTAGACTTTCATTTAACATCCCTGCGGATACAGACTCGTATGTCTTAGGGTTGGGTTTACCTGGTCCATTTGATTCACGGGATATGTGACACATATTTTTAAAAAGCCACATTTAAGTTTCAGTTTTGAGACACCATTTTGCGAGTTGAGCAGCCGACTTGATCTCTTACTTGGAAAGCCCTGATTATATGAGTCAGTACACATATGAGTGTCTCCCACCATTTTGCCATATGTAGTTATTGCATTGATAACAGGACATTAATTGGATGATGTTTATATTTCTTCAACAGTATGTAGCCACTTCCACAACGAAGCGATGAAAAATATGAATTTGTAAAGGCACTGAAACGATCGATCTGTCATACACTGACAGTACGATATTGCTGTTGGCGGATTATAGTAGTGAAGGACGTCGCGTCCATCTTTTCTTGCCTTCTTTTCCCAGATATGAAGCATTATTGCCAACACTGCATCTGGCTTCCTTACAGGAAGAGTGTATGAAAACACTGAGTTGCACTCTTGCAGTGGTGGTTTCGGTAGCAATTCAAGTTACACAATGAGTTAGCTGAACAATGCGCAGAACAATCATTAGAAGAAGTAGTATTACTATGTAATTATTACTATTATCATAATAAGATCAACATTTTCACACAAATTGGCGCCTGAATTCGCCTTTTAAATTACTTTCACAACCAGCGTTATAGACTATGGCCTCGTGTGATCTCTAGTGTTTCGATAGTATGCAAACATTCAATCCTTTTCATGAGGTTCCACTATCGTCTTCTCTCTGCATTTTTGTGTCCAAGTTCTATTATCGCAGATCATATATTTTGAAACAAGTAATCATTATCTCCCTTCGTGTGTTCCACCTCTAATTGTCTTTCCTGTTTTTATTGGATGTGTATTCTGTTAGGACTCTGATAAGATAAACAATATTCCTTATCCATTACAATCTTATCCGTTTAGATTCATTAGTTCCGTACTCTAATTGAATGGCTCTTGATCCCTGACGAAGACCTCTACATCGTAGGTGAACTACTGAGTCATAGATACGGAATAGAGTGACTCCTGTATAAAGAACTGAGCTCTAGCTACGCGTAGACTCTTGCATAATGAACTGAGTCCTAGTTACGTATACAGCGACTCCTGTATAGTGGACTGAGTCCTAGCTACGTGTAGACTGACTTTTGTATGGAGGTCTGAGTCCTAGCTACGTGTAGATTGACTTTTGTATAGAGGACTGAGTCCTAGCTACGTGTAGACTGGCTCTTGCATAATGAACTGAGTTCTAGCCAAGCGTAGACTGACTCTTGTGTAATGAACTGAGTTCTAACTACTTGTAGACTGACTCGTGTATAATGAAGTGAGTCATAGCTACGAGCAGAGTGACTCTTTTGTAATGAACTGAGTTCTAGAAACGGGTAGACTGACTCTTGTATAGTGAACCATCCTAGCTACGTGTAGATTGACTCGTTAGATTGACTCGGGTGTATTGAACTGAGTTCTAGCTACGTGTAGACTGACTCTTGTATAATTAACTGAGTTCTAGCTACGTGTAGACTGACTCTTGTATAATGAACTGAGTTCTAGCTACGTGTAGACTGACTCTTGTATAATGAACTGAGTTCTAGCTACGTATAAACTGACTCTTGTGTAGGGAACTGAGTTCTAGCTACGTGTACAGTAACTCTTGAATAATGGACCGAGTCCTAGCTACGTGTAGAGTGACTCTTGTATAATTATATTCCCGTAGATTAGTTAGGCAATGCAGGTCAAAACTGACTGACACAGATTTCAGAAAACACAAGAGATCTATGCGACCAGCTACTACAGGTATGTGGCACATATAAGTGGGACATGTTATAACACTATTACATAACAACCACACATGCGAAACAAATGCCACATTTTGTTCAGGGTACACTATTCATGAAAATCATTGCTGACTGTGTTTGTTCGTCTACCTGTTGGTGACCTGCTCAGTAATTCTGCTAGTGTTGGTTGTCGAGTGGTCCTCCCTCCTCTCAGTTAGCACGAGGTTAAATGCAGCCGTTTCATTAAGGCTGTTCTTTCCGTTCAGAGACACACTCTCAAAGTTCTGCACGTAAGTGTTGATATTATCAAATATCTTCACCGCCTTCTGCATATTGGGAATTGAAAGCAAGTTAAAGATTAAATACACATTGGTATCTGTTACATGTGTTCGTATTTCAAACAACTACACAATTATCGATTACGATGACCCGTTTGCTAATAACTCAATTGGGTTTACGTACAGATAATAGCAAGGTAAATTGTAGCTGGTACACGTTCGAATTCACACAAGTGGTATTCGCTAAAACGTTTGGTGAATTTTGTCTTTGCATTTATTTTATCTTTGCAATTTGACTCCTTCAGTCCGGAATATTTTGGACCTCTTAACTTAACGTCTTTATACTGGTTTAGCAGACTCTGCAGAGTCTGTATACAACCAGTTTCATTTACATTACCTTGCTCTAAAAGCTATGCGCATCCAATTTATTCTTAAATGCATTAATTGTCCTTGCCTTCACTACCTCCTGTGGAAATCTGACATAAAATATTTCCTAATATCTCACATGGACCTCTCTTTACTTAAATTGTAACTATGCCCTCTTGTTCTTGTGGGTGGTTGTATTTTGAAAAACTTGTTATAGTCTAATTTATCCGTGCCTCTGATCATCTTATAAACCTGTATAGTCACCTCGAATTCTTCTCTTTTATAGACACTGTAGTCCGGTTTTTATGAGTCTTTCCTCATAAAATTCTATAATCCCACTATCAGCTTTGTCGCTCTTTTTTTTAATTCTTTCCAGCATATTGATATCCCCTCTATAATAAGGACTCCACACCTGTACACTTTACTCCAATCTATGTCCAACTAATGCTTTATACAGTTTGACTATCACTTCCTTGCTCGTACCAAAGAAAGGAAAAGACAAAACAGATCCATATGGATACAAGCCTATCAGTCTACTGAGCTGTGTAGGCAAACTGATGGAGCGTATGTTAAACACCAGACTGATGTGGCATCTGGAAGAAAAACACATACTAATTCCACAGCAAGCAGGCTTTATGCAGCACAGATCCACAAAGGATCAGATCATCCTTATAGCCCAGGAAATAGAGGATGCTTACCAGGAACAAAAACACACATTAGCGGTTTGGGTGGACCTAGAAAAGACATTTGACAAGGTCTGGAAAGAGGGACTTAAAGTCAAGCTACGGAGAAAATGTGGGAAAATGTACAAATGGATCAGTCACTACCTCAAAAACAGAACAGAAAGAGTTCAAGTACAAGGGCAGATGAGCAAAAAGTGACACTTGAGCAGGGAGTACCCCAAGAGGGAGTACTGTCACCCACACTCTTCCTGGTGTTTATAAATAACATAACGGAGAATATACCAAGAAGAGTCCACAGCTCAATGTTTGCAGACGATCTGGCTATGTGGACCTCTGAAAAGAATCTCACCATAGCAAGTAATCGGTTGCAGGAGGCCCTAACATCGCTGGAAGAGTGGGCGAACTCATGGCTGGTCAAAATAAATAAGGAAAAAACAACATGTACGATATTCTCGCTTTCAAACAAACCCCAAAACACCAAAATAAGTCTTAACGGCAAATACCTGCGGACAAACGACAACCCTAACTACCTGGGAGTCACATTAGATCGGCGCATGACATGGAAAAGTCAGATCGAGAGAAACCGAATGAGAGCCAGAGAAAGAATGGCAATTATGAGGAAACTTGCTGGCACAAGCTGGGGAGCAGACGAAAGTATACTAAAGAAACTGTACACTGGAAGAGTGAGACCAGTTCTCGAGTATGGCATTGCGGCATGGACAACAGCAGCAAAGACGAACTTCGATCAAATTAGCAAACTTCAAAACCAAGCCATGAGAGTTATAACAGGAGGAATGAAGTCAACGCCAATTGTAGAACTTGAAAAGATTACAAAACTGCAATCCATAAACGACAGAAGAGACTGCAGAGCCCAGCAGCAAGCAGAGAAACTCAGAAGACTGACTGACCATCCAATGCATCAGAAACTAAAAAAATTTGGAAATGGGAAACTAAAGCGGAGAAACTTTGCAGAAATAGCCAAAGCAAAGATGAACGAAGACCCTATGAACGCACTAACAACACCAAAGCCCATCCCTACTGTACGAAAACCTACCTGGAGGCAGCATATATTTCCAGAGGTGGTAGAAAATATACCAGGTATTGGAAACAAAAACAGCCAGACTGAAAAAGAAAGAAGAGATACAACCCTGAGGTACATAACGAAAAACTACCCAAGTATGGACTGGACCCATGCATACACCGACGGTTCTGTAACAAACACATCACAGAACGGAGGGGCAGGGGTATTCCTGAGCCTACAAAATGGCAGAAAAATAACACTATCAGTGGCAACTGGAAAATACACAAGCAATTTCAGAGCGGAGGCAGAGGCACCGATGGCTGCAGTAGAAGAAATGGTGACAGTTAAAAGGAATGAAAGCCATATAGTCCTACTTACAGATGCCCTGGCCGTAGTCACAGCACTAAAAAGCCAGAAAAATACTGAACTTAATGATTTAAGAGCAGTACTCTGTCAACTATGCCAGCAGTCCGCACCAAAAAGAGTAGTGGTACACTGGGTTCCATCCCACTGTAACATCCAAGGCAACGAGGAGGCAGACAGACTGGCAAAAGAAGGTGCAAGACTACCACAACCAAATAATAGTGTGACATACGAAGAGTCAAAAAGGCTTATTAGAGCTAGATACATGGCCAAATGGGAAACAGAACATACTGGCTACACAAAAAACGATGCCTATTACCAGTTGAACAGAAGAGAGCAGGTCGTGGTCTTCAGACTTCGCACTGGCCACATTAGACTGAGGTACCACCTATTCAACAAATGGAAGATAGGTGGCACTGACGAATGCCCGTGTGGTACCGGGAAAATGACCGCTCAACATTTGCTGCAAAACTGCCCGACATACGAGGATCAGAGAAAGCAGATGTGGCCATCACCAGTGGCAACACTAGACAAGCTCTATGGCAGTGTCGACAGCCTCAGGATGACCGCTGCTTTTTTCGAAAAAATACAGGTTGACGTATGACAGAGTACGACGAAGAAGAAGAAGACTTCCTTGCTCCTATGTTTAATATTTCTTTTCATCATATCTTACTTTGCATTTGCCTTTTTCACTGCTACCTGAACTTGCTCAGTCCCCTTACCTGTATGATCTATCATAATCCCTCGGTCCCTTTCCTTATCTATCTTTCTAATATTGTTTTCTCCCATTCTGTAATAATGTTGCATATTGGATCTACCCGTGTGGATGACTGTTCATTTATCTACATTAAACTCCATTTGCTAGCTTACAGACCATTCTCGAATTTTATGTAAATCCGACCTCAGTATATCCACTTCCGCTTTAGATGAGACACTACTGCATAGTATTGTGTCATCAGCAAATTGTGCAATCATGGGTCCCATATCAATGTCCAAATCGTTTATATATATCAAGAACAAAATTGGTCCCAAAACCGAGACCTGTGGCACTCCATTTTTCACTTCACACCACTCAGAGTACTCCTTATTTATGCCTTTTCCCCGTTAACCAATTTTCAATCCATTTGGCAACTTCCCCACCTATTTCATGTGTTTTTAACTTTCGAAATAATCTTTGATGAGGCTTTTGCAAAATCTAGATACATAACGTCCACTGGCTCCCCTATATCTATAATTTTGGTAACCTCCTCCATGAATTCTAATAGATTTGTTAAGCATGATCTCCCTCTAGTAAACCCATGCTGACTATTTTTGATTAGGTTATGTCTAAATGCATTACAATGCTTTCTTTGATTATTGACTCTAATAATTTACAGACTATGCTCGTTAAACTCACTGATCTATAAATTGCTGGATCTGATATTTTGCCCTTTTTGAATAAGGGGATCACTCCCGCATCTTTCCAATCCCGTGGAACAATCCTTTTGCAAGTGATTGAGAACATAATATAGCCAATGGTTTTGCTAGTTGGTCTCTAATTTCATACAGCAATTTTGGATGAATACCATCTTGACCTGGACATTTATTCACTTTCAACCTCTCCAATTTTTTTTAAACCATTTCCTCTGTAATATAGATTGATCTTAATCCCGCTGTATCCATGTCTCTTTGAAAGATATCTATAGGCTCTGGGATTTTGGAGCTGTCCTCTTTTGTGTAGACTGTGCCAAAGTTATGATTGTTTAAATTAGCTGCCTCCCTTTTCTCCCTTATTATTCTCTGGCAATATCAATTTAACACATTCAGTCCATACTGTTTTGGAACGCTGGCACTATCAATGCAACACATTCAGTCTGAAATGTTTAGTACAACTGACAATATCAGTTTATCTCATTCAGTCCGACATGTTTTGGACCGCTAGTAAAATCAAATGAATTCATTCAATGAGAAATGTTTTGGAGCGCTGGCATCTGTTCCAGTGTAAAACACCCTCACAACATTATATACACTTAATTGATACTTATTTATCTAAAACAAACTGTCACTCACGTGTGAGATAGAACATACGAAACTATTCAGTATTCAATGCAGAATACATTGCAATAATGTCGTCTGATATGTGAGAATATATGTTTGTGTAGAATGGTGAAGCTATGGATTAGGTAATAAAAATAATGCCCTAGCCGAACATTTTGACCTACAGTGGATATATGACACTATTCTAGAGGACCTGGTCCTCTTGGGGTCCACTCCTGAAGAAGCGCAAAACAAGTTAATCGATAATGCCGCTTATCAGAACAAATAGGACTTAAAATCAATGCTTCCAAGACGAAGGTCATAAACTTCAACAACAAACCTGCTATTATCCAGTGGCACGGAGAGATGTTACAAACAATTGACAGTTTCATCTATCCGGGAAGCACAATGACTCAAGATGAAGATAAGTCTAAGGAAGTGTTCACTCGTATTGCCCTAGCCAGGGGTGCCTTTACCCAAATAACGAACATCTGCAAATCTCAATCACTGAGCTAGCACACCAAGGTCAGGTTGTTTAGCTCCAACGTTTTACCAATACTCACCTACGGATGTGAATGCTGGACAATAACAAAGAGACTAAATGCTTTCGATAAAACGTGCCTTATAAAACTTGAACATTGACTGGGAGAAATTCGTAACCAACAAAACAATTAGAGAAATCACCAACCAACAATATGTTTCATCACTCATTAGGAAAGAACGGTAGTAATACATCGGGCATGGTCTTAGATTGGACAGCAGCAGATTCCATCTGGAAGCGTTTACGGTTGTCACTACTTGGCAGGAGGAGAAGAGGAAGATGGAAAATAACTCTCCACAGAACAATTGTCAGAGATGGCTCCATTATGGGCTTCAACAGCATTCATAAACTGAACATATTGGGGTCACACAGGTTCAACTGGAGAGCACTGGTTTCTGCCATATGTGCCGTGCATGGACTTGAAGAACAGTGATGGTGATGGTAATGAGGATGATGATGGCGGTGGTGGTGGTGGTGATGATGATGGTATGATGATGATGGTAATGATGGTGGTGGATTTGTTGCTGGTGGTGGTGATGATGGTGGTGCGGGTAATGATGATGGTGGTGATTCTTCTTCTTCGTTCTCAATCTTTCTCCACCAAGCACTGAACGTTCTCAATCTTCCTCTACTAAGCACTGAAAATAACTTTGCAAGTAGAGGGATGTAGTCCAGAGAACGGACTTCGTTGTGTCGTAGTTTACAGCTTTTACTGCGATATTTGCACCTTTCGGTCCGATACATCTGACTTCAGCAGCCATTATTAAGTACCTGGTTATCCTGCCCCGTTCGATCACCTTCACCTTAGCCAGTCTGCCCTGTTCTCCAGGATCACCTTCACCCTAGCCAGTATGCCTTGTTCGATCCCTTCACCTTAGCCAGTCTGCACTGTTCGATCCCTTCACCTTAGCCAGTCTGCCCTATTCGATCCCTTTACCTTAGCCAATCTGCCCTGTTCTCCAGGATCTCCTTCACCTTAGCCAGTCTGCCCTGTTCTCCAGGATCACCTTCACCTTAGCCAGTCTGCCCTGTTCGATCCCTTCACCTTAGCCAGTCTGCCCTGCTGTACAGGATCACCTTCAGCTTAGCCAGTCTGCCCTGTTCTCCAGGATCACCTTCACCTTAGCCAGTCTGCCCTGTTGTCCAGGTTCACCTTCACCTTAGCCAGTCTGCCCTGTTCGATCACCTTCATCTTAGCCAGTCAGCCCTGTTCTCCAGGATCACATTCACCTTAGCCAGTCTGCCCTGTTCTCCATGAACACTTTCACCTTAGCCAGTCTGCCCTGTTCTCCAGGATCACCTTCACCTTAGCCAGTCTACCCTGTTGTCCAGGATCACCTTCACCTTAGCCAGTCGGCCCTGTTCGAGCCCTTCACCTTAGCCAGTCTGCACTGTTCGATCCCTTCACCTTAGCCAGCCTGACCTGTTTTCCATGATCACCTTCACCTTAGCCAGTCTGCCCTGTTCGATCCCTTCACCTTAGCCAGTCTGCATTGTTTTCCAGGATCACCTTCACCTTAGCCAGTCTACCTGTTTTCCAGGATCACCTTCACCTTAGCCAGTCTGCTCTGTTTTTCAGGATCACCTTCACCTTAGCCAGTCTGCTCTGTTTTCCAGGATCACCTTCACCTTAGCCAGTCTGCTCTGTTTTCCAGGATCACCTTCTCCTTTGCCAGTCTGCCCTGTTGTCCAGGATCACCTTCATTTTAGCCATCCTTCCCTGCTGCAGTCTGTTATTCTGGATCACGGCGAGAAGGTGTAGAAGGGTCTTGTCAGATCTGGTTCGCTGGCCCTGGCGTTAGCAATCAGCTATGGATCGCTGACCACTGCAGATCATGCACTTTTCAGTATCCTTATCCCGGTGGTGATGAAGATGATGATCATGAAGGTGATCATGATGATAGAGGTGATGGTGATGATGGTGGTGGCGGTGATGATGACGATGATGATGATGATGGTGGTGACTATGATGGTGGTGATGGTAGTGGTCATGGTGGTGGTGAAGATTATGATGGTGGTAGGGATGGTGGGGATGATGATGATGATAGTGGTAAGGATGGTGGTGGTGATGAAGATTATGATGATGTGGTGGTGGTGGTGAATAATAATTACAGTGAGACATGTTTCATTGCATTTTTGTTATAACCCAATGAATCACTCATTCAGCCATATACACATACCGACCGATCAATCGGCGTACCGGACTGGACAAGTTCAAATACACCAGGGACTTTATTCAAGCAGGGGAGTCCAGCCGTAATGTGGTTCATAAGCCCGGGTGTTTTCTCTTCTTCATTAAATACGCTGTAAGGACTTCGTGTTGGGAGGAAGACTAACTTTTGGTCAGGCAAAATCTTCTGATCAGAAATGTTAGTCAGGATCAGGCCAAATATACTGGTCAGTCATGTTAGTCAGGGTCAGACAAAATATACTGGTCAGGCATGTTAGTCAGGGTCAGACAAAATATACTGGTCAGGCATGTTAGTCAGGGTCAGGAAAAATATACTGGTCAGTCATGTTAGTTAGGGTCAGGAAAAATATACTGGTCAGTCATGTTAGTTAGGGTCAGGAAAAATATACTGGTCAGTCATGTTAGTTAGGGTCAGGAAAAATATACTGGTCAGGCATGTTAGTCAGGGTCAGGCAAAATATACTGACCAAGACCTTCACCTCCGCTTCCTAGTATCCTTCCCTGTAAACGGGTTATTTTTATCGCAGCCAGGCTAACGAGGTGAGGGATCAACGTGATCCGCGTAGTAGTGAGTGACGCGCAGATGAAGCCAAGCATAGCACAACCGCATGGAGGACCCCCGCCCACCTTCATGTGCACACTCAGGATGTAAGGAAATCTACAGCAACCCGCCACTTAGCGTTCTTTTCATGGCGCACAAAACATTAACCTACTCATTGTGGCCATTCGCAAACAACAACAACAACTACGTGTTAGGCGCCCCCCCCCCCCCCCCCCCCTTATTCTGCTTTGAGAACATGTAACTAAATTTAGTGAAAACTTAATCAAATAGCTTATGTCTGAAGATGTTAAGCCTTGTGTAAGAATATGAATGGAAAGATGTTTTAAATGGGAAATGGTTCATAGAACGGACTTCATTTCACCTGGGATCCCACGTCTGGGCTCAATTACTGGAAGAGCACGAACTCCCTAGCTCTCGCGTCAGGTACCCATTTAAAGCTGGGTATACCGGAAGAAGCTGTCATGCCATGAATAACCTGCGACGGCGGGATTCGAACCTAGTACGCTGGAAAGTAATTGATCTAATGTGAATGAAGATAAGACAACATTGATTATAGCTCATGTCTTCTCTAGATAACAAGTGTAACTGTAACCTACCAGAAATGAGAGGTTGTCAAAAGTATTGAAAATACTCAGCCGGAGTAGTTTTGACCAACAAAAACACCCACTGAAGTATAAACCTTTTTTAATGTTGCTATGGAAACACTCTTCAACATATCGATATATTGTTTAATTAACAAATTGTAATAAGAATAATTCATTTTAACAACTGTTTTAACAACTGTTTTAACAACTGTTTTAACAACTGTTTTAACAACTGTTTCAACAATAAAAAGGATATCATCATCATGTGGCATGTTCTTTGTAGAACGTCGCTCCCATCACAGTCTGTCTGAAAGAAACTCGTTCTCTTGCCAAAACTCCAGCCTCCGCTACAGACATACCCAGGCATTCTTGGATATCTTGGTACCATCGTCTTCTTGGTCTACCCCTTCCTCTTTTGCCTGGCACCATACCTTCCATCACCGTTGTGTCTCTTGATGGGACCAAAGTATTTGCATTTTCTAGCCAAAATGGAATTGATAAACCAGTTCTCCTCTATGCTCAACTCTTGCCGAATGTCTACATTTGTTTTTTTTTCTCTGTCCAGGGTATTTTGAGGATCTTTAACATTTGGACTCGAAGGATTCGATTCTTTCTCTGGAAGTTTTGGTAATCGTCCATGATTCGCAGTCATAAGCTGCCACGGGAAAACACAGGCTCTCAAGACTTTTACTTTTATCATTTTGTTGGTGCTCTGCCATAATTTCTTCAGGCTGTTCAGTCTCTGCATTGCCATGGCTAGTCTTCTTCTGATTTCTTTCGAGCAGTCGCCATTTTTGTCAATTCTGGAGCCCAGATATTCAACATGTGTGACCTGATCTATTTCCTCACCACCCACTGTAAATTTATACTGACATTGTGTTTTATCGGTGGTCATTATCTTTGTTTTGTTTATGTTTATAAACAGGTTTTGATCTTTACTATGTCCATTTACGGCTGAAAGTAGCTGCTCTAGTCCTTCTGGATAGTATCACTGTGTCATCTGTGTATCGTAACTCTGGAATCTCGTACCCCCCAATCGTAAATGGGTCGAAACTTTCAATGTTCTCGTCTTGTCGAACATTTCTCATTATACATTCCGCATATATGTTGTATAGATAAGGTGAGAGGATGCATCCCTGTCGGACTCCCTTTTGTTCTGCAAACCAATCTGATGTTTGCCCAGATACTCAGGATATATATATATATATATATATATATATATATATATATATATATATATATATATATATATATATATAACTACTACTAATTGTTTATAGTTGTTCTAGTGTATAGTCGTATATAACTGTAGTGTGTTGAATTTGTTGCCAATAGATACCAAAGACCGGCAAAGATAATCAGAAAGACTCGCCTATAGTTGAATTTCCTACTTCAAAGAACGATTACTCTTCATGTTTATTTTGACAAGGAAAGCAAACGGTTGAGTCCGAATCGATGTAGCAGTTTTTTCCCGTGTTCAATAACTCCAAAATTGTCGGAGCGTAGTAAGGCTTGGTGTAACATTTGCACAATGCCGAAGCCCAGGTATGTCTCTGTATTTAGGTCACTGCTTCTGTCTCGTGACATTCAGTGATAATGCTGATATAAGTGGTTTGCTCAGGAATATATATCGATCACTGATATGGAATAAGATAAACCGAATTGCTTGAACGTTTTGCATTGCTTCTTTTTCTGAGCTTCAATTTATATAACTTTATTCTGTTATTCAATAATATTTATATTGGTACTGCTGAAAAGTATATTGTTTTAAACTGATTTAAGGGGTGATTCCTGTGGTGCATGATATAAAGATGTTTCTTCTTTTTTCAATTTTTTGTTTTGTTTTGTGGAAGCAGTACATTCACACAAAGTCAGATATTTTTAAAAACCTGTCGTTCGGCTTAATTTTCATTGCTGGTATAGTCGAGGCTGAGGACGAAAGGCCACTTTGCTACTGCTGTCGCCACGTCGTGTCTTCACTATGCTTATTTAATTCATCCCCAACAGAAAAACAACACATCCCTTACCGGGGATTCGATCCACTTCCTTCTTTGTTAGCAGGCAGGCATCGAAACCATTCGGTAGCGCGTTCCTCACAAGAAGTACCAACGACATACTATACCTAACAAGAATGCAACACGTAACAATATTCAGGCTAGTCAAGACTCAAGTCCCATCTGTCCAATAATATTCAGGAGAGTTAGGTCCCATCTGTCCAACAATATTCAGGTCAGTCAAGACTCAAATCCCATCTGTGCAACAATATTCAAGTCAGTTAAGACTCAAGTTCCATCTGTCCAACAATATTCAGGAGAGTTAGGTCCCATCTGTCCAACAATATTCAGGAGAGTTAGATCCCATCTGTCCAACAATATTCAGGTCAGTCAAGACTCAAATCCCATCTGTGCAACAATATTCAAGTCAGTTAAGACTCAAGTTCCATCTGTCCAACAATATTCGGGTCAGTCAAGACTCAAGTCCCATCTGTCCAACAATATTCAGGAGAATTAGGTCCCATCTGCCCAACAATATTCAGGTCAGTCAAGACTCAAGCCCCATCTGTCCAACAATATTCAGGAGAATTAGGTCCCATCTGCCCAACAATATTAAGGAGAATTAGGTCCCATCTGTCCAACAATATTCAGGAGAGTTAGATCCCATCTGTCCAACAATATTCAAAAAAATTAGGTCCCATCTGTCCAACAATATTCAGGAGAGTTAGGTCCCATCTGTCCAACAATATTCAGGAGAATTAGATCTCATCTGTTCAACAATATTCAGGAGACTTAGGTCCCTTCTATTCAACAATATTCAGGAGACTTAGGTCCCTTCTATTCAACAATATTCAGGAGACTTAGGTCCCTTCTATTCAACAATATTCAGGAGACTTAGGTCCCTTCTATTCAACAATATTCAGGAGACTTAGGTCCCTTCTATTCAACAATATTCAGGAGACTTAGGTCCCTTCTATTCAACAATATTCAGGAGGCTTAAATGCCATCTGTTCAACAATATTCAGAAGACTTAGGGCCCTTCTATTCAACAATATTCAGGAGACTTAGGTCCCTTCTATTCAACAATATTCAAGAGACTTAGGTCCCTTTTGTTCAACAATATTCAGGAGACTTAGGTCCCTTCTGTTGAGCAATTTAATAATTTGACACACAGACATGTCGCGGCGTGGAGGCACAGAGAGACAGTACAACAAGTTATCTAAATCGTTTGACTCAGCGAAAGTACCATGGCCACATTATGGGCCTCTCAAATCCAGATGAGGGATAAACTGTTTAATAACGAGATCAGCCGTAAAATGGGGGGAAATGTTACTCGGGCCACGAGAGAGGTGAAAGACAAATATATACCATGACACTGGACTGACTACAACCCGGTAAAAATTGAGACGATAAAAGAAGAAAGAAGAAGAAGATGATGACGAGAGTAATATGTGACAGGCCGCCAAATCTAAGAGAAAAATGGATTTTATTATTTGAGGGCGAATATGGTTTTGAAGATGAAAAAGAAGACGAAAAAGAAAACTATTATATATATATATAATAATAGCTGTCCATCGTTGTCGATGAGGACCGCCGACATCATCCCTGTCACAGATTTCCCAGTTGGATGTGGGTGCGCATGTGGCTGAACAGGCCAATGCGAGCACGAAAACATCTGCTACATATCGGGCACACGAGGTTTGTAGAAGGGGATGGTGTTCCCGCTGCTCGGGATTTCCGCGTCTCGCGTCTGTTCTGGGCTTTCACAACACGGTCATCTTCACCAGCAGCTACACCCGATTTGACTGCGCTTCTCCAGTCAGATCTGTTTTTCGCAAGACATTCCCAGGTGTCGATGTCTATCTGGCAACTTTTTAGTGAGTCCTTCAGACCGTCTTTAAAACGTTTCTTTAGGCGCCCCCTCTCGCGCCATCCCTCTCTCAGCTCGCCGTAGAGAAGCTTCTTTGGGAGCCGCTCGTCTGACATACGGACGAGGTGTCCGGCCCATCCTAGTCGTGCTTTTTCTAGCAGTGCATGGATGCTGGGCATGTTAGCCCTCGAGAGAACCTCGATGTCAGTGACACGATCTTGCCATCGGATGTGGAATATTCTCCTCAAGCAACCTGTGTGGAAGTGGTTTAACCTCCTTGCATGTCCAGAGTATACAGTCCAGCTTTCGCAAGCGTATAGTAGGGTTGGAATGATGGTTGCACGGTAGACTTTCAATTTGGTCTTGACGCTGATGCCACGACGTGCCCAGACCATCGAGCGCATTCTACCAAAGGATGTGCTGGCCTTTGCTATTCTGCTTGCCACCTCATCGTCTAGGCTGATATATATATTATATATATATATATATATATATATATATATATATATATATATATATATATATATATATATATATCACTATTACTTATGGATCACTCTAGCTGAGAGGTCATGCACTCGTTTTTCAGGATGATGATGATGATGTTTTTAATGATCATGATTATACCCCTTGGGTAGAAGAGAAGTGACTAAATAAAGTTAAGATATAAAATACTCCGAGGAAGGTAAACATTAGGAAATTAATTGTATAACTTGAGACTCAAAACAAAAATAACCAACTAAAGTATATAAGACAATTTCATGTACACGAAACTGGGAGCCATATCATTTTATTTTGTATATGAAACCGATAGAACTCAAACATCCGACGGCCTGGCAAGGACACCAAACGATTGATGGATCAACATGATTAGAACAACAAATGTTGTATGTATTCCTATTCGACAAATCGTATCAGCTGATTTATGACGTCAACATACAAGATAATACTTCCGAATGGTCTGACAGTGTCTTTGTGTACGACACAGACAAGAATGGCACCACTGCCCCACATTGCGCATGTCATAAGAGACGACTTACTGTGTGACAAACAAAATACATTGGCTATGTTTAGGTGGTTTGTTGAGAGCATCATAGATGGCGCCTAATAGGCTCGGGTCTACTTTGCTCTAGTGTCCACTAAGATTGACTCGCACATCGGTCAAAAATCCTCTGCGGCACTTGTCCCAACAGAGGAGTAATACGCTGCTCAAGCCTAGCCCGTTAAGCAGAAAATACTCGTCCCGGCTACATCCAGCAGAGCTGGGACCTGCACAGGGGCATCCACCCCTGTAGAGATACAGGTCGACTAAAACTAAGACTACAAGACTAAGATTACAATACTAAGACTACAAGACTAAGACTACAATACTACAAGACTAAGACTACAAGACTAAGACTACAAGGCTAAGACTACAAGACTAAGACTACAAGACTAAAACTACAAGACTAAGACTACAAGACTAAGACTACAAGACTAAGACTAAGACTAAGACTACAAGGCTAAGACTACAAGACTAAGACTACAAGACTAAGACTACAAGACTACAAGACTAAGACTACAAGACTAAGACTACAAGACTAAGACTAAAAGGCTAAGACTAAAAGACTTAAAGACTAAGACTACAAGACTAAGACTACAAGACTACAAGATTACAAGACTAAGACTACAAGACTAAGACTACAAAACTAAGACAACAAGACTAAGACTACAAGACTAAGACTACAAGGCTAAGACTACAAGACTAAGACTACAAGACTAAGACTACAAGACTAAGACTACAAGACTAAGACTACAAGACCAAGACTACAAGGCTAAGACTAAAAGACTTAAAGACTAAGACTACAAGACTAAGACTACAAGACTACAAGATTACAAGACTAAGACTACAAGACTAAGACTACAAGACTAAGACTACAAGACTACAAGACTAAGAATACGAGACTAAAACTACAAGACTAAGAGCACAAGACTACAAGACTAAGACTACAAGATAACAAGACTAAAACTTCAAGACTAAGACTATAAAACTAAGACTACAAGACTAAGACTACAAAACTAAGACTACAAAACTAAGACTACAAGACTAAGACTACAAGACTAAGGCTACAAACCTAAGACTAAAAGACTACAAGACTAAGAAACATAAGACTAAGACAAGAATACTACGATTACAATACTAAGACTACATGACTAAGACTACAAGACAAAGACTACAAGACTACAAGACTAAAACTACAAGACTAAGATTACAAAATTAAGACTACAAGACTAAGAATACAAAACTACAAGACTAAGACTACAAGATTAAAATTGCAAGACTACAAGACTAAGACTACAATACTACAAGACTAAGACTACAAGACTAAGATTACAAGACTAAGACTACAAGACTACATTACTAAAACTACAAGACTACAAGACTAAGACTACAAGACTACAAGACAAAGACTACAAAACTACGACTACAAAACTAAGACTACAAGATTAAGACTACATGACTAAGACTACAAGACTAAGACTACAAGATTAAGACTACATGACTAAGACTACAAGACTAAGACTACAAGACTAAGACTACAAGACTACAAGACTAAGACTAAGACTACAAAACTATAAGACTAAGACTACAAGACTAAGACTAGAAAATTAAGACTAAAAGACTAAGATTGCAAGACTAAAACTACAAGACTACAAAAGTAAGACTACAAGACTAAGAACAAGACTTAAAGACTACAAGACTAAGACTACAAGACTGAGACTACAAGACTAAGACTACAACATTACAAGAATAAAATTACAAGACTAAGACTACAAGACTAAGACTACAAGACTAAGACTACAAGACTAAGACGACAAGACAAAGAATACAAGACTACAAGGCTAAGACTACAAGACTACAAGACTAAGACTACAAGATTAAGACTACCAGACTACAAGACTAAGACTATAAGACTAAGACTACAAAACTAAGACTACAAAACTAAGACTACTAGACTAAAACTACAAGACTAAGACTACAAGACTAAGACTACAAGATTAAGACTACAAGACTACAAGACTAAGACTACAAGACTAAGACTACAAGACTAAAACTACAAGACTACAAGACTAAGAGCACAAGACTACAAGACTAAGACTACCAGACTACAAGACTAAAACTTCAAGACTAAGACTATAAAACTAAGACTACAAGAATAAGACTACAAAACTACAAGACTAAGACTACAAGACTAAGACTACAAGACTAAGACTACAAGGCTAAGACTAAAAGACTTAAAGACTAAGACTACAAGACTGAGACTACAAGACTAAGACTACAAGACTAGGACTACAAGACTAAGACTACAAGGCTAAGACTAAAAGACTTAAAGACTAAGACTACAAGACTAAGACTACAAGACTACAAGATTACAAGACTAAGACTACAAGACTAAGACTACAATACTACAAGACTAAGACTACAAGACTAAGATTACAAGACTAAGACTACAAGATTACATTACTAAAACTACAAGACTACAAGACTAAGACTACAAGACTACAAGACAAAGACTACAAAACTACGACTACAAAACTAAGACTACAAGATTAAGACTACATGACTAAGACTACAAGACTAAGACTACAAGACTAAGACTACAAGACTACAAGACTAAGACTAAGACTACAAAACTATAAGACTAAGACTACAAGACTAAGACTAGAAAATTAAGACTAAAAGACTAAGATTGCAAGACTAAAACTACAAGACTACAAAAGTAAGACTACAAGACTAAGAACAAGACTTAAAGACTACAAGACTAAGACTACAAGACTGAGACTACAAGACTAAGACTACAACAATACAAGACTAAAATTACAAGACTAAGACTACAAGACTAAGACGACAAGACAAAGAATACAAGACTACAAGGCTAAGACTACAAGACTACAAGACTAAGACTACAAGATTAAGACTACCAGACTACAAGACTAAGACTATAAGACTAAGACTACAAAACTAAGACTACAAAACTAAGACTACTAGACTAAAACTACAAGACTAAGACTACAAGACTAAGACTACAAGACTAAGACTACAAGACTACAAGACTAAGACTACAAGACTAAGACTACAAGACTAAAACTACAAGACTACAAGACTAAGAGCACAAGACTACAAGACTAAGACTACCAGACTACAAGACTAAAACTTCAAGACTAAGACTATAAAACTAAGACTACAAGAATACGACTACAAAACTACAAGACTAAGACTACAAGACTAAGACTACAAGACTAAGACTACAAGGCTAAGACTAAAAGACTTAAAGACTAAGACTACAAGACTGAGACTACAAGACTAAGACTACAAGACTAGGACTACAAGACTAAGACTACAAGGCTAAGACTAAAAGACTTAAAGACTAAGACTACAAGACTAAGACTACAAGACTACAAGATTACAAGACTAAGACTACAAGACTAAGACTACAATACTACAAGACTAAGACTACAAGACTAAGATTACAAGACTAAGACTACAAGATTACATTACTAAAACTACAAGACTACAAGACTAAGACTACAAGACTACAAGACAAAGACTACAAAACTACGACTACAAAACTAAGACTACAAGATTAAGACTACATGACTAAGACTACAAGACTAAGACTACAAGATTAAGACTACATGACTAAGACTACAAGACTAAGACTACAAGACTAAGACTACAAGACTACAAGACTAAGACTAAGACTACAAAACTATAAGACTAAGACTACAAGACTAAGACTAGAAAATTAAGACTAAAAGACTAAGATTGCAAGACTAAAACTACAAGACTACAAAAGTAAGACTACAAGACTAAGAACAAGACTTAAAGACTACAAGACTAAGACTACAAGACTGAGACTACAAGACTAAGACTACAACAATACAAGACTAAAATTACAAGACTAAGACTACAAGACTAAGACGACAAGACAAAGAATACAAGACTACAAGGCTAAGACTACAAGACTACAAGACTAAGACTACAAGATTAAGACTACCAGACTACAAGACTAAGACTATAAGACTAAGACTACAAAACTAAGACTACAAAACTAAGACTACTAGACTAAAACTACAAGACTAAGACTACAAGACTAAGACTACAAGACTAAGACTACAAGACTACAAGACTAAGACTACAAGACTAAGACTACAAGACTAAAACTACAAGACTACAAGACTAAGAGCACAAGACTACAAGACTAAGACTACCAGACTACAAGATTAAAACTTCAAGACTAAGACTATAAAACTAAGACTACAAGAATACGACTACAAAACTACAAGACTAAGACTACAAGACTAAGACTACAAGACTAAGACTACAAGGCTAAGACTAAAAGACTTAAAGACTAAGACTACAAGACTGAGACTACAAGACTAAGACTACAAGACTAGGACTACAAGACTAAGACTACAAGGCTAAGACTAAAAGACTTAAAGACTAAGACTACAAGACTAAGACTACAAGACTACAAGATTACAAGACTAAGACTACAAGACTAAGACTACAATACTACAAGACTACAAGACTAAGACTACAAGACTAAGACAACAAGACTAAGACTACAAGACTAAGACTACAAGACTAAGACTACAAGACTACAAGACTAAGAATACGAGACTAAAACTACAAGACTACAAGACTAAGAGCACAAGACTACAAGACTAAGACTACAAGATAACAAGACTAAGACTACAAGACTAAGAGTACAAAACTAAGACTATAAGGTTAAGACTACAAAACTAAGACTATAAGACTAAGACTACAAGACTACAAGACTAAGACTAAAAGATTTAGACTACCAGACTACAAGACTACTAGACTAAGACTACAAGACTACAAGACTAAGACTACAAGACTAAGACTACAAGACTAAAACTACAAGACTAAGAATAAGACTTAAAGACTACAAGACTAAGACTACAAGACTGAGACTACGAGACTAAGACTACAACAATACAAGACTAAAATTACAAGACTAAGACTACAAGACTAAGACGACAAGACAAAGAATACAAGACTACAAGGCTAAGACTACAAGACTACAAGACTAAAACTTCAAGACTAAGACTATAAAACTAAGACTACAAGAATAAGACTACAAGACTACAAAACTAAGACTACACGATTAAGACTACAAGACTAAGATTACAAGACTAAGACTACCAGACTATAAGACTAAGACGTACAAGACTAAGCCTACAAGACTAAGACTACAACACTAAGACTACAAGACTAAGACTACAAGACTAAAACTACAAGACTAAGACTACAAGACTAAGGCTACAAGACTAAGAATAAAAGACTACAAGACTAAGAATACAAGACTAAGACTACAAGACTAAGACTACAAGACTAAGACTACAAGACTAAGGCTACAAGCCTAAGACTAAAAGACTACAAGACTAAGACTACAAGACTAAGAAACACAAGACTAAGACAAGAATACTACGATTACAATACTAAGACTACAAGACTAAAACTACAAGACTAAGATTACAAAATTAAGACTACAAGACTAAGACTACAAGACTAAGACTACAAGACTAAGACTACAAGACTAAGACTACAAGACTACAAGACAAAGACTACAAAACTACGACTACAAGACAAAGACTACAAAACTAAGACTACAAAACTAAGACTACAAGATTAAGACTACATGACTAAGACTACAAGACTAAGACTACACGACTAAGACTAGAAAATTAAGACTAAAAGACTAAGATTGCAAGACTAAGACTACAAGACTACAAAAGTAAGACTACAAGACTAAGAATAAGACTTAAAGACTACAAGACTACAAGACTAAGACTACAAGACTAACACAACAAGACTAAGACTACAAGACTAAGACTACAATACTAAGACTACAAGACTACAGGACTAAGAATACGAGACTAAAACTACAAGACTACAAGACTAAAAGCACAAGACTACAAGACTAAGACTACAAGATAACAAGACTAAGACTACAAAACTAAGACTATAAGGTTAAGACTACAAAACTAAGACTATAAGACTAAGACTACAAGAATACAAGACTAAGACTAAAAGATTAAGACTACCAGACTACAAGACTACTAGACTAAGACTACAAGACTACAAGACTAAGACTACAAGACTAAGACTACAAGACTAAAACTACAAGACTAGAAGACTAAGACTACCAGACTACAAGACTAAAACTTCAAGACTAAGACTACAAGACTAAGACTACAAAACTAAGACTACAAGAATAAGACTACAAAACTACAAGACTAAGACTACAAGACTAAGACTACAAAACTAAGACTACAAAACTAAGACTACTAGACTAAAACTACAAGACTAAGACTACAAGACTAAGACTACAAAACTACAAGACTAAGTTTACAAGACTAAGACTACAAAACTAAGACTACAAAACTAAGACTACAAGATTAAGACTACAAGACTAAGATTACAAGACTAAGACTACCAGACTATAAGACTAAGACGTACAAGACTAAGACTACAAGACTAAAACTACAACACTAAGACTACAAGACTAAGACTACAAGACTAAGACTACAAGACTAAGGCTACAAGCCTAAGACTAAAAGATTACAAGACTAAAGCTACAAGACTAAGACTACAAGACTAAGAAACATAAGACTAAGACAAGAATACTACGATTACAATACTAAGACTACATGACTAAAACTACAAGACTAAGACTACAAGACAAAGACTACAAGACTACAAGACTAAAACTACAAGACTAAGATTACAAAATTAAGACTACAAGACTAAGAATACAAGACTACAAGACTAAGACTACAAGACTAAGACTACAATACTACAAGACTAAGACTACAAGACTAAGACTACAAGACTAAGACTACAAGACTAAGACTACAAGACGACATTACTAAAACTACAAGACTACAAGACTAAGACTACAAGACAAAGACTACAAAACTACGACTACAAGACAAAGACTACAAAACTAAGACTACAAAACTAAGACTACATGATTAAGACTACATGACTAAGACTACAAGACTAAGACTACAAGACTAAGACTACAAGACTACAAGACTAAGACTAAGACTCCAAAACTATAAGACTAAGACTACAAGACTAAGACTAGAAAAGTAAGACTACAAGACTAAGAATAAGACTTAAAGACTACAAGACTAAGACTACAAGACTGGGACTACAAGACTAAGACTACAACAATACAAGACTAAAATTACAAGACTAAGACTACAAGACTAAGACGACAAGACAAAGAATACAAGACTACAAGGCTAAGACTACAAGACTACAAGACTAAGACTACAAAATTAAGACTACAAGACTAAGACTACAAGAAATCAAGACGAAGACTACAAAACTAAGACTACAAGACCAAGACTACAAGACTAAAACTACAGGACTAAGACTACAATCCTACAAGACTAAGACTACAAGACTAAGACTACAAGATTTCAAGACTAAGACTACAAGACTAAGACTACAAGACTACATGACTAAGACTACAAGACTAAGACTACAAGACTACAAGACTACAAGACTAAGACTTCAAGACTAAGACTACAAGACTAAGAGAACAAGACTAAGACTACAAGACTAAGACTACAAGATTTCAAGACTAAGACTACAAGACTAAGACTACAAGACTACATGACTAAGACTACAAGACTAAGACTACAAGACTACAAGACTAAGACTAAGACTACAAGACTAAGACTACAAGACTAAGACTACAAGACTAAGAATACAAGACTACAAGACTAAGACTAGAAGATAAAGTTTACAAGACTACAAGACTAAGACTTCTAGACTAAGACTACAAGACTACAAGACTAAGACTACAAGACTAACACTACAAGATTAAACTATAAGACTACAAGACTAAGAGCACAAGACTACGAGACTAAGACTACAAAACTACAAGACTAAGACTACAAGACTAAGACTACAAGACTAAGACTACAAGACTAAGACTACAAAACACCAAGACTAAGACTACAAGACTAAGACTAGAAAACTAAGACTACAAAACTAATACTACAAGACTAAAACTACAAGACTAAGACTACAAGACTAAGACTACAAGACTACAAGACTAAGACTACAAGATTAAGAGTACAAAACTAAGACTACAAGACTACAAGACTAAGATTACAAGACTAAGACTACAAGACTATAAGACTAAGACGCACAATACTAAGACTACAAGACTAAGACTACAAGAATAAGACTACAAGACTACAAGACTAAGACTACAAGACTAAGACTACAAGACTAAGACCACAAGACTACAAGACAGTAAGACTAAGACTACAAGACTACAAGACTAAGACTACAAGACTAAGACTAAAAGACTAAGACTACAAGACTAAGACTACAAGACTAAGACTACACGACTAAGACTACAAGACTAAGACTACAAGACTAAGACTACAAGACTAAGACTACACGACTAAGACTACAAGACTACAAAACTAGAAGACTAAGACTACATGACTAAGACTACAAGACTAAGACTACATGACTAAGACTACAAGACTACAAGACTAAGACTACCGGACTACAAGACTACAAGACTAAGACTACAAGACTACAAGACTAAGATTACAAGACTAAGACTACAAGACTAAGAATTCAAGATTAAGACTACAAGACTTAATCTACAAGACTAAGAATACAAGATTAAGACTACAAGATTAAGAATACAAGATTAAGACTACAAGACTAAGACTACACGACTAAGACTACAAGACTAAGACTACAAGACTAAGACTACAAGACTAAAGCTAGCAGACTAAGACTAAAAGACTACAAGACTAAGAATACAAGACTAAGACTACAAGACTAAGACTACAAGACTATGACTACAAGACTAATACTACAAGACTAAGACTACAAGATTAAGACTACAAGACTAAAACTACAAGACTAAGACTACAAGACTAAGACTGAGACTACAAAACTATAAGACTACGACTAGAAAATTAAGACTACAAGATTAAGACTACAAGAATAAAACTACAAGACTAAGACTACAAGACTACAATACTAAAACTAAAAGACTACAAAAATAAGACTACAAGACTACAACACTAAGACTATAAGACTAAGACTACAAGACTAAAAGACTAAGACTACAAGACTAAGACTACAAGACTAAGACTACAAGACTAGAATACTAAAACTACAAGACTACAAAACTAAAACTACATAACTAAGAATAAAACTTAAAGACTACAACACTAAGACTACAAGACTAAGACTACAAGACTAAGACGACAAGACTAAGACGACAAGACTAAGACGTACAAGACTAAGACTACAAGACTAAGACTACAAGACTACAATACTAAAACTACAAGACTACAAAACTAAAACTACATAACTAAGAATAAAACTTAAAGACTACAACACTAAGACTACAAGACTAAGACTACAAGACTAAGACGTACAGGACTAAAACTACAAGACTAAGACTACAAGACTAAGACGACAAGACTAAGACGTACAAGACTAAGACTACAAGACTAAGACTACAAGAAAAAAAGTACAAGACTAAGACTACAAGACTAAGACTACAAGACTACAAGACTAAGACTACAAGACTAAAAGACTAAGATTACGAGACTAAAACTACAAGACTACAAGACTAAGAGCACAAGACTACAAGACTAAGATAACCAGATAACAAGACTAAGACTACAAGACTAAGAGTACAAAACTAAGACTATAAGGTTAAGACTACAAAACTAAGACTATAAGACTAAGACTACAAGACTACAAGACTAAGACTAAAAGATTAAGCTTACCAGACTATAAGACTACTAGACTAAGACTAAAAGATTAAGCTTACCAGACTACAAGACTACTAGACTAAGACTACAAGACTACAAGACTAAGACTACAAGACTAAGACTACAAGACTAAGACTACAAGACTAAAACTACAAGACTACAAGACTACGAGCACAAGACTACAAGACTAAGACTACCAGACTACAAGACTAAAACTTCAAGACTAAGACTATAAAACTAAGACTACAAGAATAAGACTACAAAACTAAAGACTAAGACTACAAGACTAAGACTACAAGACTATAACTAGAAGATTAAGACTACATGACTAAGACTACAAGACTACAAGACTAAGACTAAGAGTACAAGACTAAGACTAGAAAATTAAGACTAACAGACTAAGATTACAAGACTAAGACTACAAGACTACAAAAGTAAGACTACAAGACTAAGAGTAAGACTTAAAGTCTACGAGACTAAGACTACAAGACTGAGACTACAAGACTAAGACTACAACAATACAAGATATAAACTACAAGACTAAGACTACAAGACTAAGACGACAAGACTAATACTACAAGATTAAAGCTACAAGACTACAAGACTAAGAGCACAATACTACGAGACTAAGACTGCAAAACTACAAGACTAAGACTACAAGACTAAGACTACAAGACTAAGACTACAAGACTAAGACTACAAAACACCAAGACTAAGACTACAAGACTAAGACTAGAAAACTAAGACTACAAAACTAATACTACAAGACTAAAAGTACAAGACTAAGACTACAAGACTAAGACTACAAGACTACAAGACTAAGACTATAAGATTAAGAGTACAAAACTAAGACTACAAGACTACAAGACTAAGATTACAAGACTAAGACTACAAGACTATAAGACTAAAACGTACAATACTAAGACTACAAGACTAAGACTACAAGTATAAGACTACAAGACTACAAGACTAAGACTACAAGACTAAGGCTACAAGACTAAGACTAAAAGACTACAAGACTAAGAATACAAGACTAAGAATACAAGACTAAGACTACAAGGCTAAGGATACAAGACTAAGACTAAAAGACTACAAGACTAAGAATACAACGACTAAGACTACAAGACTAAGAATACAAGACTAAGACTACAAGACTAAGACTACAAGACTAAGGATACAAGACTAAGACTAAAAGACTACAAGACTAAGAATACAAAGACTAAGACTACAAGACTAAGAATACAAGACTAAGACTACAAGACTAAGAATACAAGACTACGACTACAAGACTAAGACTACAAGACTACAAGACTAAGACTAGAAGATTAAGACTACAAGACTAAGAATTCAAGATTAAGACTACAAGACTAATACTACAAGACTACAAGACTTGGACTACAAGATTAAAAAATACAAGGCTAAGAAAAAGACTTCAAGACTACAAGACTAAGACTACAAGACTAAGACTACAAGATTAAAACTGCAAGACTACAAGATTAAGACTACAAGACTAAGACTACAATACTACAAGACTAAGACTACAAGATTAAGACTACAAGACTAAGACTACAAGACTAAGACTACAAGACTACAATACTAAAACTACAAGACTACAAAACTAAGACTACAAAACTAAGAATAAGACTTGAAGACTACAAGACTAAGACTACAAGACTAAGACTACAAGACTAAGACTAAAAGACTACTAGACTAAGATAACAAGACTAAGAATACAAGATTAAGACTACAAGGCTAAGACCACAAGATTAAGACTACAAGACTAAGACTACAAGACTAAGACTACAAGGCTAAGAAAAAGACGTCAAGACTACAAGACTAAGACTACAAGACTAAGACTACAAGACTAAGACTACAAGACTAAGACTACACGACTAAGACTACAAGACTAAGAATACAAGATTAAGACTACAAGACTAAGGCTACAGGACTAAGACTACAAGACTAAGAATTCAAGACTAAGACTACAAGACTAAGACTACAAGACTAAGACTAAAAGACTACAAGACTAAGATCACAAGACTAAGAATACAAGACTAAGACTACAAGGCTAAGACTACAAGACTAAGACTAAAAAACTACAAGACTAAGACTAAAAGACTACAAGACTAAGAATACAAGACTAAGAATTCAAGACTAAGATTACAAGACTAAGGCAACAAGACTAAGACTAAAAATCTACAAGACTAAGAATACAAGACTAAGACTACAAGACTAAGACTACAAGACTAAGGCTACAAGACTAAGTCTACAAGACTAAGACTAAAAGACTACAAGACTGAGAATACAAGACTAAGAATACAAGACTAAGACTACAAGGCTAAGAAAAAGACTTCAAGACTTCAAGACTAAGACTACAAGACTAAGGCTACAAGACTAAGACTAAAAGACTACAAGACTAAGAATACAAGACTAAGAATACAAGACTAAGACTACAAGACTAAGGATACAAGACTAAGACTAAAAGACTACAAGACTAAGAATACAAAGACTAAGACTACAAGAGTAAGAATACAAGACTAAGACTACAAGACTAAGAATACAAGACTAAGACTACAAGACTAAGACTACAAGACTACAAGACTAAGACTAGAAGATTAAGACTACAAGACTAAGAATACAAGATTAAGACTACAAGACTAATACTACAAGACTACAAGACTTGGACTACAAGATTAAAAAATATAAGGCTAAGAAAAAGACTTCAAGACTACAAGACTAAGACTACAAGACTAAGACTACAAGATTAAAACTGCAAGACTACAAGATTAACACTACGAGACTAAGACTACAATACTACAAGACTAAGACTACAAGATTAAGACTACAAGACTAAGACTACAAGACTAAAACTACAAGACTACAATACTAAAACTACAAGACTACAAAACTAAGACTACAAAACTGAGAATAAGACTTGAAGACTACAAGACTAAGACTACAAGACTAAGACTACAAGACTAAGACTAAAAGACTACAAGACTAAGATAACAAGACTAAGAATACAAGATTAAGACTACAAGGCTAAGAAAAAGACGTCAAAACTGCAAGACTAAGAATACAAGACTAAGACTACAAGGCTAAGAAAAAGACGTCAAGACTACAAGACTAAGACTAGAAGACTAAGACTACAAGACTAAGACTACAAGACTAAGACTACACGACTAAGACCACAAGACTAAGAATACAAGATTAAGACTACAAGACTAAGGCTACAGGACTAAGACTACAAGACTACGAATTCAAGATTAAGACTACAAGACTTATACTACAAGACTAAGACTACAAGACTAAGACTAAAAGACTACAAGACTACGATAACAAGACTAAGAATACAAGACTAAGACTACAAGACTAAGGCTACAAGACTAAGACTAAAAATCTACAAGACTAAGAATACAAGACTAAGACTACAAGACTAAGACTACAAGACTAAGGCTACAAGACTAAGACTACAAAACTAAGACTACAAGAATAAGACTACAAAACTACAAGACTAAGACTACAAGACTAAGACTACAAAACTAAGACTACAAAACTAAGACTACTAGACTAAAACTACAAGACTAAGACTACAAGACTAAGACTACAAAACTACAAGACTAAGACTACAAGACTAAGACTACAAAACTAAGACTACAAAACTAAGACTATAAGATTAAGACTACAAGACTAAGATTACAAGACTAAGACTACCAGACTAAGGCTACAAGCCTAAGACTAAAAGACTACAAGACTAAAGCTACAAGACTAAGACTACAAGACTAAGAAACATAAGACTAAGACAAGAATACTACGATTACAATACTAAGACTACATGACTAAAACTACAAGACTAAGACTACAAGACAAAGACTACAAGACTACAAGACTAAAACTACAAGACTAAGATTACAAAATTAAGACTACAAGACTAAGAATACAAGACTACAAGACTAAGACTACAAGACTAAGACTACAATACTACAAGACTAAGACTACAAGACTAAGACTACAAGACTAAGACTACAAGACGACATTACTAAAACTACAAGACTACAAGACTAAGACTACAAGACTACAAGACAAAGACTACAAAACTACGACTACAAGACAAAGACTACAAAACTAAGACTACAAAACTAAGACTACAAGATTAAGACTAAATGACTTAGACTACAAGACTAAGACTACAAGACTAAGACTACAAGACTACAAGACTAAGACTAAGACTCCAAAACTATAAGACTAAGACTACAAGACTAAGACTAGAAAAGTAAGACTACAAGACTAAGAATAAGATTTAAAGACTACAAGACTAAGACTACAAGACTGAGACTACAAGACTAAGACTAAAACAATACAAGACTAAAATTACAAGACTAAGACTACAAGACTAAGACGACAAGACAAAGAATACAAGACTACAAGGCTAAGACTACAAGACTACAAGACTAAGACTACAAAATTAAGACTACAAGACTAAGACTACAAGAAATCAAGACTAAGACTACAAAACTAAGACTACAAGACCAAGACTACAAGACTAAAACTACAGGACTAAGACTACAAGCCTACAAGACTAAGACTACAAGACTAAGACTACAAGATTTCAAGACTAAGACTACAAGACTAAGACTACAAGACTACATGACTAAGACTACAAGACTAAGACTACAAGACTACAAGACTACAAGACTAAGACTTCAAGACTAAGACTACAAGACTAAGAGAACAAGACTAAGACTACAAGACTAAGACTACAAGATTTAAAGACTAAGACTACAAGACTAAGACTACAAGACTACATGACTAAGACTACAAGACTAAGACTACAAGACTACAAGACTAAGACTAAGACTACAAGACTAAGACTACAAGATTAAGACTACAAGACTAAGAATACAAGACTACAAGACTAAGACTAGAAGATAAAGTTTACAAGACTACAAGACTAAGACTTCTAGACTAAGACTACAAGACTACAAGACTAAGACTACAAGACTAACACTACAAGATTAAACTACAAGACTACAAGACTAAGAGCACAAGACTACGAGACTAAGACTACAAAACTACAAGACTAAGACTACAAGACTAAGACTACAAGACTAAGACTACAAGACTAAGACTACAAAACACCAAGACTAAGACTACAAGACTAAGACTAGAAAACTAAGACTACAAAACTAATACTACAAGACTAAAACTACAAGACTAAGACTACAAGACTAAGACTACAAGACTACAAGACTAAGACTACAAGATTAAGAGTACAAAACTAAGACTACAAGACTACAAGACTAAGATTACAAGACTAAGACTACAAGACTATAAGACTAAGACGCACAACACTAAGACTACAAGACTAAGACTACAAGAATAAGACTACAAGACTACAAGACTAAGACTACAAGACTAAGACTACAAGACTAAGACCACAAGACTACAAGACAGTAAGACTAAGACTACAAGACTACAAGACTAAGACTACAAGACTAAGACTAAAAGACTAAGACTACAAGACTAAGACTACAAGACTAAAACTACACGACTAAGACTACAAGACTAAGACTACAAGACTAAGACTACAAGACTAAGACTACACGACTAAGACTACAAGACTACAAAACTAGAAGACTAAGACTACATGACTAAGACTACAAGACTAAGACTACATGACTAAGACTACAAGACTACAAGACTAAGACTACCGGACTACAAGACTACAAGACTAAGACTACAAGACTACAAGACTAAGATTACAAGACTAAGACTACAAGACTAAGAATTCAAGATTAAGACTACAAGACTTAATCTACAAGACTAAGAATACAAGATTAAGACTACAAGATTAAGAATACAAGATTAAGACTACAAGACTAAGACTACACGACTAAGACTACAAGACTAAGACTACAAGACTAAGACTACAAGACTAAAGCTAGCAGACTAAGACTAAAAGACTACAAGACTAAGAATACAAGACTAAGACTACAAGACTAAGACTACAAGACTATGACTACAAGACTAATACTACAAGACTAAGACTACAAGATTAAGACTACAAGACTAAAACTACAAGACTAAGACTACAAGACTAAGACTGAGACTACAAAACTATAAGACTAAGACTAGAAAATTAAGACTACAAGATTAAGACTACAAGACTAAAACTACAAGACTAAGACTACAAGACTACAATACTAAAACTAAAAGACTACAAAAATAAGACTACAAGACTACAACACTAAGACTATAAGACTAAGACTACAAGACTAAAAGACTAAGACTACAAGACTAAGACTACAAGACTAAGACTACAAGACTACAATACTAAAACTACAAGACTACAAAACTAAAACTACATAACTAAGAATAAAACTTAAAGACTACAACACTAAGACTACAAGACTAAGACTACAAGACTAAGACGACAAGACTAAGACGACAAGACTAAGACGTACAAGACTAAGACTACAAGACTAAGACTACAAGACTACAATACTAAAACTACAAGACTACAAAACTAAAACTACATAACTAAGAATAAAACTTAAAGACTACAACACTAAGACTACAAGACTAAGACTACAAGACTAAGACGTACAGGACTAAAACTACAAGACTAAGACTACAAGACTAAGACGACAAGACTAAGACGTACAAGACTAAGACTACAAGACTAAGACTAATAGAAAAAAAGTACAAGACTAAGACTACAAGACTAAGACTACAAGACTACAAGACTAAGACTACAAGACTAAAAGACTAAGATTACGAGACTAAAACTACAAGACTACAAGACTAAGAGCACAAGACTACAAGACTAAGACTACCAGATAACAAGACTAAGACTACAAGACTAAGAGTACAAAACTAAGACTATAAGGTTAAGACTACAAAACTAAGACTATAAGACTAAGACTACAAGACTACAAGACTAAGACTAAAAGATTAAGCTTACCAGACTATAAGACTACTAGACTAAGACTAAAAGATTAAGCTTACCAGACTACAAGACTACTAGACTAAGACTACAAGACTACAAGACTAAGACTACAAGACTAAGACTACAAGACTAAAACTACAAGACTACAAGACTACGAGCACAAGACTACAAGACTAAGACTACCAGACTACAAGACTAAAACTTAAAGACTAAGACTATAAAACTAAGACTACAAGAATAAGACTACAAAACTAAAGACTAAGACTACAAGACTAAGACTACAAGACTAAGACTACAAGATTAAGACTACATGACTAAGACTACAAGACTACAAGACTAAGACTAAGAGTACAAGACTAAGACTAGAAAATTAAGACTAACAGACTAAGATTACAAGACTAAGACTACAAGACTACAAAAGTAAGACTACAAGACTAAGAGTAAGACTTAAAGTCTACGAGACTAAGACTACAAGACTGAGACTACAAGACTAAGACTACAACAATACAAGATATAAACTACAAGACTAAGACTACAAGACTAAGACGACAAGACTAATACTACAAGATTAAAACTACAAGACTACAAGACTAAGAGCACAAGACTACGAGACTAAGACTGCAAAACTACAAGACTAAGACTACAAGACTAAGACTACAAGACTAAGACTACAAGACTAAGACTACAAAACACCAAGACTAAGACTACAAGACTAAGACTAGAAAACTAAGACTACAAAACTAATACTACAAGACTAAAAGTACAAGACTGAGACTACAAGACTAAGACTACAAGACTACAAGACTAAGATTACAAGACTAAGACTACAAGACTATAAGACTAAAACGTACAATACTAAGACTACAAGACTAAGACTACAAGTATAAGACTACAAGACTACAAGACTAAGACTACAAGACTAAGGCTACAAGACTAAGACTAAAAGACTACAAGACTAAGAATACAAGACTAAGAATACAAGACTAAGACTACAAGGCTAAGGATACAAGACTAAGACTAAAAGACTACAAGACTAAGAATACAACGACTAAGACTACAAGACTAAGAATACAGGACTAAGACTACAAGACTAAGACTACAATACTAAGGATACAAGACTAAGACTAAAAGACTACAAGACTAAGAATACAAAAACTAAGACTACAAGACTAAGAATACAAGACTAAGACTACAAGACTAAGAATACAAGACTACGACTACAAGACTAAGACTACAAGACTACAAGACTAAGACTAGAAGATTAAGACTACAAGACTAAGAATTCAAGATTAAGACTACAAGACTAATACTACAAGACTACAAGACTTGGACTACAAGATTAAAAAATACAAGGCTAAGAAAAAGACTTCAAGACTACAAGACTAAGACTACAAGACTAAGACTACAAGATTAAAACTGCAAGACTACAAGATTAAGACTACAAGACTAAAACTACAATACTACAAGACTAAGACTACAAGATTAAGACTACAAGACTAAGACTACAAGACTAAGACTACAAGACTACAATACTAAAACTACAAGACTACAAAACTAAGACTACAAAACTAAGAATAAGACTTGAAGACTACAAGACTAACACTACAAGACTAAGACTACAAGACTAAGACTAAAAGACTACTAGACTAAGATAACAAGACTAAGAATACAAGATTAAGACTACAAGGCTAAGACCACAAGACTAAGACTACAAGACTAAGACTACAAGACTAAGACTACAAGGCTAAGAAAAAGACGTCAAGACTACAAGACTAAGACTACAAGACTAAGACTACAAGACTAAGACTACAAGACTAAGACTACACGACTAAGACTACAAGACTAAGAATACAAGATTAAGACTACAAGACTAAGGCTACAGGACTAAGACTACAAGACTAAGAATTCAAGATTAAGACTACAAGACTTATACTACAAGACTAAGACTACAAGACTAAGACTAAAAGACTACAAGACTAAGATCACAAGACTAAGAATACAAGACTAAGAATACAAGGCTGAGACTACAAGACTAAGACTAAAAAACTACAAGACTAAGACTAAAAGACTACAAGACTAAGAATACAAGACTAAGAATTCAAGACTAAGACTACAAGACTAAGGCTACAAGACTAAGACTAAAAATCTACAAGACTAAGAATACAAGACTAAGACTACAAGACTAAGACTACAAGACTAAGGATACAAGACTAAGTCTACAAGACTAAGACTAAAAGACTACAAGACTGAGAATACAAGACTAAGAATACAAGACTAAGACTACAAGGCTAAGAAAAAGACTTCAAGACTTCAAGACTAAGACTACAAGACTAAGGCTACAAGACTAAGACTAAAAGACTACAAGACTAAGAATACAAGACTAAGAATACAAGACTAAGACTACAAGGCTAAGAAAAAGACTTCAAGACTTCAAGACTAAGACTACAAGACTAAGGCTACAAGACTAAGACTAAAAGACTACAAGACTAAGAATACAAGACTAAGAATACAAGACTAAGACTACAAGGCTAAGAAAAAGACTTCAAGACTTCAAGACTAAGACTACAAGACTAAGACCACAAGACTAAGACTACAAGACTAAGGATACAAGACTAAGACTAAAAGACTACAAGACTAAGAATACAAAGACTAAGACTACAAGACTAAGAATACAAGACTAAGACTACAAGACTAAGAATACAAGACTAAGACTACAAGACTAAGACTACAAGACTACAAGACTAAGACTAGAAGATTAAGACTACAAGACTAAGAATTCAAGATTAAGACTACAAGACTAATACTACAAGACTACAAGACTTGGACTACAAGATTAAAAAATACAAGGCTAAGAAAAAGACTTCAAGACTACAAGACTAAGACTACAAGACTAAGACTGCAAGATTAAAACTGCAAGACTACAAGATTAAGACTACAAGACTAAGACTACAATACTACAAGACTAAGACTACAAGATTAAGACTACAAGACTAAGACTACAAGACTAAGACTACAAGACTACAATACTAAAACTACAAGACTACAAAACTAAGACTACAAAACTAAGAATAAGACTTGAAGACTACAAGACTAAGACTACAAGACTAAGACGACAAGACAAAGAATACAAGACTACAAGATTAAGACTACAAGACTACAAGACTAAGACGTACAAGACTAAGACTACAAGACAAAGATTACAAGAAAAAAATTACAAGACTAAGACTACAAGAAATTTAGACTAAAACTACAAGACTAAGACTACAAGATTATGACTACAATACTAAGACTACAAGACTAAGACTGCAAGACTAAGACTACAAGATTAAGACTGCAAGATTAAGACTGCAAGACTGAGACTACAAGACTAAGACTACAAGACTAAGATTACTAGACTAAAACTACAAGACTAAGAATTCAAGATTAAGACTACAAGACTTAGACTACAAGACTAAGACTACAAGGCTAAGAAAAAGACGTCAAGACTACAAGACTAAGACTACAAGACTAAGAATAAAAAACTACAAGACTAAGACTACAAGACTAAGAAAACAAGATTAAGACTACAAGACTAAGGCTACAGGACTAAGACTACAAGACTAAGAATTCAAGACTAAGACTACAAGACTAAGAATACAAGACTAAGAATACAAGACTAAGACTACAAGGCTAAGAAAAAGACTTCAAGACTTCAAGACTAAGACTACAAGACTAAGGCTACAAGACTAAGACTAAAAGACTACAAGACTAAGAATACAAGACTAAGAATACAAGACTAAGACTACAAGGCTAAGAAAAAGACTTCAAGACTAAGACTACAAGACTAAGACTACAAGACTAAGACTACAAGACTAAGGATACAAAACTAAGACTAAAAGACTACAAGACTAAGAATACAAAGACTAAGACTACAAGACTAAGAATACAAGACTAAGACTACAAGACTAAGAATACAAGACTAAGACTACAAGACTAAGACTACAAGACTACAAGACTAAGACTAGAAGATTAAGACTACAAGACTAAGAATACAAGATTAAGACTACAAGACTAATACTACAAGACTACAAGACTTGGACTACAAGATTAAAAAATACAAGGCTAAGAAAAAGACTTCAAGACTACAAGACTAAGACTACAAGACTAAGACTACAAGATTAAAACTGCAAGACTACAAGATTAACACTAAAAGACTAAGACTACAATACTACAAGACTAAGACTACAAGATTAAGACTACAAGACTAAGACTACAAGACTAAAACTACAAGACTACAATACTAAAACTACAAGACTACAAAACTAAGACTACAAAACTAAGAATAAGACTTGAAGACTACAAGACTAAGACTACAAGACTAAGACTACAAGACTAAGACTAAAAGACTACAAGACTAAGATAACAAGACTAAGAATACAAGATTAAGACTACAAGGCTAAGAAAAAGACGTCAAGACTACAAGACTAAGAATACAAGACTAAGACTACAAGGCTAAGAAAAAGACGTCAAGACTACAAGACTAAGACTAGAAGACTAAGACTACAAGACTAAGACTACAAGACTAAGACTACACGACTAAGACCACAAGACTAAGAATACAAGATTAAGACTACAAGACTAAGGCTACAGGACTAAGACTACAAGACTACGAATTCAAGATTAAGACTACAAGACTTATACTACAAGACTAAGACTACAAGACTAAGACTAAAAGACTACAAGACTAAGATAACAAGACTAAGAATACAAGACTAAGACTACAAGACTAAGGCTACAAGACTAAGACTAAAAATCTACAAGACTAAGAATACAAGACTAAGACTACAAGACTAAGACTACAAGACTAAGGCTACAAGACTAAGGCTACAAGACTAAGACTAAAAGACTACAAGACTGAGAATACAAGACTAAGAATACAAGACTAAGACTACAAGGCTAAGAAAAAGACTTCAAGACTTCAAGACTAAGACTACAAGACTAAGGCTACAAGACTAAAAGACTACAAGACTAAGAATACAAGACTAAGAATACAAGACTAAGACTACAAGGCTAAGAAAAAGACTTCAAGACTTCAAGACTAAGACTACAAGACTAAGGCTACAAGACTAAGACTAAAAGACTACAAGACTAAGAATACAAGACTAAGACTACAAGGCTAAGAAAAAGACTTCAAGACTAAGACTAAAAGACTAAGGCTACAAGACGAAGACTAAAAGACTACAAGACTAAGAATACAAGACTAAGACTACAAGGCTAAGAAAAAGACTTCAAGACTTCAAGACTAAGACTACAAGACTAAGACTACAAGACTAAGACTACAAGACTAAGGATACAAGACTAAGACTAAAAGACTACAAGACTAAGAATACAAAGACTAAGACTACAAGACTAAGAATACAAGACTAAGACTACAAGACTAAGAATACAAGACTAAGACTACAAGACTAAGACTACAAGACTACAAGACTAAGACTAGAAGATTAAGACTACAAGACTAAGAATTCAAGATTAAGACTACAAGACTAATACTACAAGACTACATGACTAAGACTACAAGACCACAATACTAAAACTACAAGACTACAAAAGTAAGACTACAAAACTAAGAATAAGACTTGAAGACTACAAGACTAAGACTACAAGACTAAGACTACAAGACTAAGACTACAACAATGCAGGACTAAAACTACAAGACTAAGACTACAAGACTAAGACGACAAGACTACAAGACTAAGACGTACAAGACTAAGACTACAAGACAAAGATTACAAGAAAAAAATTACAAGACTAAGACTACAAGAAATTTAGAATAAAACTACAAGACTAAGACTACAAGATTATGACTACAATACTAAGACTACAAGACTATGACTACAAGACTAAGACTACAAGACTAAGACTACAAGACTATGACTACAAGACTAAGACTACAAGACTAAGACTGCAAGACTAAGACTACAAGATTAAGACTACAAGACTAAGACTACAAGACTAAGACTACAAGACTACAAGACTATGACTACAAGACTAAGACTACAAGACTAAGACTACAAGATTAAGACTAAAAGACTACAAGACTAAGAATACAAGACTAAGACTACAAGGCTAAGAAAAAGACTTCAAGACTACAAGACTAAGACTACAAGACTAAGGCTACAAGACTAAGACTAAAAGACTACAAGATTAAGAATACAAGACTAAGACTACAAGACTAAGACTACAAGATTAGAAAAAGACTACAAGACCAAGACTACAAGACTAAGACTACAAGACTAAGACTACAAGATTAAGACTACAAGACTAAGACTACACGACTAAGACTACAAGACTACAAGACTAAGACTACAAGACTAAGAGTACAAGACTAAGACATTAAGACTAAGACTACAATACTACAAGACTAAGACTACAAGAATACATTACTAAATCTACAAGGCTACAAGACTAAGACTAAAAGACTACAAGACTAAGAATACAAGACTAAGAATACAAGACTAATACTACAAGGCTAAGAAAAAGACTTCAAGACTTCAAGACTAAGACTACAAGACTAAGACTACAAGACTAAGACTACAAGACTAAGGATACAAGACTAAGACTAAAAGTCTACAAGACTAAGAATACAAGACTAAGACTACAAGACTAAGAATACAAGACTAAGACTACAAGACTAAGACTACAAGACTACAAGACTAAGACTAGAAGATTAAGACTACAAGACTACAAGACTAAGAATTCAAGATTAAGACTACAAGACTAAGACTACAAGACTACAAGACTTGGACTACAAGATTAAAAATACAAGGCTAAGAAAAATACTTCAAGACTACAAGACTAAGACTACAAGACTACAAGACTAAGACTACAAGACAAAGATTACAAGAAAAGAATTACAAGACTAAGACTAAAAGAAATTTAGAATAAAACTACAAGACTAAGACTACAAGATTAAGACTACAATACTAATACTACAAGACTATGACTACAAGACTACAATACTAAAACTACAAGACTACAAAACTAAGACTACAAAACTAAGAATAAGACTTGAAGACTACAAGACTAAGACTACAAGACTAAGACTACAAGACTAAGACTACAACAATGCAGGACTAAAACTACAAGACTAAAACTACAAGACTAAGACGACAAAACAAAGAATACAAGACTACAAGATTAAGACTACAAGACTAAGACGTACAAGACTAAGACTACAAGACAAAGATTACAAGAAAAAAATTACAAGACTAAGACTACAAGAAATTTAGAATAAAACTACAAGACTAAGACTACAAGATTATGACTACAATACTAAGACTACAAGACTATGACTACAAGACTAAGACTACAAGACTAAGACTACAAGACTATGACTACAAGACTAAGACTACAAGACTAAGACTACAAGACTGAGACTACAAGACTAAGAATACAAGACTAAGAATACAAGACTAAGACTACAAGGCTAAGAAAAAGACTTCAAGACTTCAAGACTAAGACTACAAGACTAAGACTACAAGACTAAGACTACAAGACTAAGAGTACAAAACTAAGACTACAAGACTAAGAATACAAGACTACAAGACTAAGACTACAAGATTACAACTGCAAGACTACAAGATTAAGACTACAAGACTAAGACTACAATACTACAAGACAACGACTACAAGACTAAGACTACAAGACTAAGACTACAAGACTACATTACTAAATCTACAAGACTACAAGACTAAGACTACAAGACTACAAGAATATTACGATTACAATACTTAGACTACATGACTAAGACTACAAGGCTAAGACAACAAGACAAAGACTACAAGACTACAAGACTAAGACTACAAGACTACAAGACTAAGACTACAAGACTAAGAGTACAAAACTAAGACTACAAGACTAAGAATACAAGACTACAAGACTAAGACAACAAGATTAAAACTGCAAGAGTACAAGATTAAGACTACAAAACTAAGACTACAATATTACAAGACTAAGACTACAAGAATAAGACTGATAGACTAAGACTACAAGACTACATTACTAAAACTACAAGACTACAAGACTAATACTACAAGACTACAAGACAAAGACTACAAAACAAAGACTACAAGAGTATGACTACAAGACTAAGACTACAAGACTAAGACTACAAGACTATGACTACAAGACTAAGACTACAAGACTAAGACTACAAGACTACAAGACTAAGACTACAAGATTAAAAATACAAAACTAAGACAACAAGACTAAGACTACAAGACTAAGACTACAGGACAAAGACTACAAGACTACAAGACTAAGACTACAAGATTATAACTACAAGAGAGACTACAAGACTACAAGACTAAGACTACAAGACTAAGACTACAAGACTTCAAGACTAAGAGTACAAAACTAAGACTACAAGACTAAGAATACAAGACTACAAGACTAAGACTAAGACTACAAAACTATACGACTAAGACTACAAGACTAAGACTACAAGACTAAGACTACAAGTCTACAATACTAAAACTACAAGACTACAAAACTAAGACTACAAAACTACAACACTAAGACTATAAGACTCAGACTACAAGACTACAAGACTAAGACTACAAGACTAAGACTACAAGACTAAGACTACAAGACTACAATACTAAAACTACAAGACTACAAAACTAAGACTACAAGACTAAGAATAAGACTTGAAGACCACAAGACTAAGACTACAAGACTAAGACTACAAGACTAAGACGACAAGACAAAGAATACAAGACTAAAAGGCTAAGACTACAAGACTAAGACTACAAGACTAAGACTACAAGAAAAAAACCAAAAAGACTAAGACTACAAAAATAAGACTACAAGACTAAGACTACACGACTAAGGCTACAAGACTACAAGACTAAGACTACAAGACTAAGAATACAAGGCTAAGAAAAAGACGTCAAGACTACCAGACTAAGACTACAAGACTAAGACTACAAGACTACAACTACAAGACTAAGACTACAAGACTAAGAATGCAAGACTAAGACTACAAGACTAAGACTACAAGACTAAGGCTACAGGACTAAGACTAAAAAACTACAAGAGTAAGAATACAAGACTAAGAATACAAGACTAAGACTACAAGACTAAGAATAAGACTTGAAGACCACAAGACTAAGACTACAAGACTAAGACTGCAAGACTAAGACGACAAGACAAAGAATACAAGACTAAAAGGCTAAGACTACAAGACTAAGACTACAAGACTAAGACTACAAGAAAAAAACTACAAGACTAAGACTACAAAAATAAGACTACAAGACTAAGACTACACGACTAAGACTACAAGACTACAAGACTAAGACTACAAGACTAAGAATACAAGGCTAAGAAAAAGACGTCAAGACTACCAGACTAAGACTACAAGACTAAGACTACAAGACTACAACTACAAGACTAAGACTACAAGACTAAGAATGCAAGACTAAGACTACAAGACTAAGACTACAAGACTAAGGCTACAGGACTAAGACTAAAAAACTACAAGAGTAAGAATACAAGACTAAGAATACAAGACTAAGACTACAAGGCTAAGACTACAAGATTAAGACTACAAGACTAAGACTACACGACTAAGACTACAAGACTACAAGACTAAGACTACAAGACTAAGACTACAAGATTAGAAAAAGACTACAAGACCAAGACTACAAGACTAAGACTACAAGACTAAGACTACAAGATTAAGACTACAAGACTAAGACTACACGACTAAGACTACAAGACTACAAGACTAAGACTAAAAGACTAAGAGTACAAGACTAAGACATTAAGACTAAGACTACAATACTACAAGACTAAGACTACAAGAATACATTACTAAATCTACAAGGCTACAAGACTAAGACTAAAAGACTACAAGACTAAGAATACAAGACTAAGAATACAAGACTAATACTACAAGGCTAAGAAAAAGACTTCAAGACTTCAAGACTAAGACTACAAGACTAAGACTACAAGACTAAGACTACAAGACTAAGGATACAAGACTTAGACTACAAGACTACAAGACTAAGACTAGAAGATTAAGACTACAAGACTACAAGACTAAGAATTCAAGATTAAGACTACAAGACTAAGACTACAAGACTACAAGACTTGGACTACAAGATTCAAAATACAAGGCTAAGAAAAATACTTCAAGACTACAAGACTAAGACTACAAGACTACAAGACTAAGACTACAAGACAAAGATTACAAGAAAAGAATTACAAGACTAAGACTAAAAGAAATTTAGAATAAAACTACAAGACTAAGACTACAAGATTAAGACTACAATACTAATACTACAAGACTATGACTACAAGACTACAATACTTAAACTACAAGACTACAAAACTAAGACTACAAAACTAAGAATAAGACTTGAAGACTACAAGACTAAGACTACAAGACTAAGACTACAAGACTAAGACTACAACAATGCAGGACTAAAACTACAAGACTAAGACTACAAGACTAAGACGACAAGACAAAGAATACAAGACTACAAGATTAAGACTACAAGACTAAGACGTACAAGACTAAGACTACAAGACTATGACTACAAGACTAAGACTACAAGACTAAGACTACAAGACTATGACTACAAGACTAAAACTACAAGACTAAGACTACAAGACTGAGACTACAAGACTAAGAATACAAGACTAAGAATACAAGACTAAGACTACAAGGCTAAGAAAAAGACTTCAAGACTTCAAGACTAAGACTACAAGACTAAGACTACAAGACTAAGACTACAAGACTAAGAGTACAAAACTAAGACTACAAGACTAAGAATACAAGACTACAAGACTAAGACTACAAGATTACAACTGCAAGACTACAAGATTAAGACTACAAGACTAAGACTACAATACTACAAGACAACGACTACAAGACTAAGACTACAAGACTAAGACTACAAGACTACATTACTAAATCTACAAGACTACAAGACTAAGACTACAAGACTACAAGAATATTACGATTACAATACTTAGACTACATGACTAAGACTACAAGGCTAAGACAACAAGACAAAGACTACAAGACTACAAGACTAAGACTACAAGACTACAAGACTAAGACTACAAGACTAAGAGTACAAAACTAAGACTACAAGACTAAGAATACAAGACTACAAGACTAAGACAACAAGATTAAAACTGCAAGAGTACAAGATTAAGACTACAAAACTAAGACTACAATATTACAAGACTAAGACTACAAGAATAAGACTGATAGACTAAGACTACAAGACTACATTACTAAAACTACAAGACTACAAGACTAATACTACAAGACTACAAGACAAAGACTACAAAACTAAGACTACAAGAGTATGACTACAAGACTAAGACTACAAGACTAAGACTACAAGACTATGACTACAAGACTAAGACTACAAGACTAAGACTACAAGACTACAAGACTAAGACTACAAGATTAAAAATACAAAACTAAGACAACAAGACTAAGACTACAAGACTAAGACTACAGGACAAAGACTACAAGACTACAAGACTAAGACTACAAGATTATAACTACAAGAGAGACTACAAGACTACAAGACTAAGACTACAAGACTAAGACTACAAGACTTCAAGACTAAGAGTACAAAACTAAGACTACAAGACTAAGAATACAAGACTACAAGACTAAGACTAAGACTACAAAACTATACGACTAAGACCACAAGACTAAGACTACAAGACTAAGACTACAAGACTAAGACGACAAGACAAAGAATACAAGACTAAAAGGCTAAGACTACAAGACTAAGACTACAAGACTAAGACTACAAGAACAAAACTACAAGACTAAGACTACAAAAATAAGACTACAAGACTAAGACTACACGACTAAGACTACAAGACTACAAGACTAAGACTACAAGACTAAGAATACAAGGCTAAGAAAAAGACGTCAAGACTACCAGACTAAGACTACAAGACTAAGACTACAAGACTACAACTACAAGACTAAGACTACAAGACTAAGAATGCAAGACTAAGACTACAAGACTAAGACTACAAGACTAAGGCTACAGGACTAAGACTAAAAAACTACAAGAGTAAGAATACAAGACTAAGAATACAAGACTAAGACTACAAGGCTAAGAAAAAGACTTCAAGACTTCAAGACTAAGACTACAAGACTAAGACTACAAGACTAAGACTACAAGACTAAGGATACAAGACTAAGACTAAAAGACTACAAGACTAAGAATACAAGACTAAGACTACAAGACCAAGACTACAAGATTTGAAAAAGACTTCAAGACTATAAGACTAAGACTACAAGACTAAGACTACAAGACTAAGAATACAAGACTAAGACTACAAGACCAAGACTACAAGATTTGAAAAAGACTTCAAGACTATAAGACTAAGACTACATGACTAAGACTACACGACTAAGACTACAAGACTACAAGAGTAAGACTACAAGACTAAGAGTACAAGACTAAGACAACAAGACAAAGACTACAAGACTACAAGACTAAGACTACAAGATTAAAACTGCAAGACTACAAGATTAAGACTACAAGACTAAGACTACAATACTACAAGACTAAGACTTTAAGACTAAGACTACAAGACTAAGACTACAAGACTACATTACTAAATCTACAAGACTTCAAGACTAAGACTACAAGACTGCAAGTATACTACGATTACAATACTTAGACTACAAGACTAAGACTACAAGACTAAGACAACAAGACAAAGACTACAAGACTACAAGACTAAGAGTACAAGACTAAGAGTACAAGACAAGGATTACAAGAAAAAAACTACAAGACTAAGACTACAAGAAATTAAGACTAAAACTACAAGACTAAGACTACAAGACTAAAACTACAAGATTAAGACTACAAGACTAAGACTACAAAACTAAGACTACAAGACTAGGACTACACTACTAAGACTACAAGACTACAAGACTAAGACTACAAGACTAAGAAACATAAGACTAAGACTGCAATAGTACGGTTACAATACTAAGACTACATGACTAAGACTACAAGACTAAGACTACAAGAAAAAGACTACTAGACTACAAGACTAAGACTACAAGACTACAAGACTAAGATTACTAGACTAAGACTACAAGACTAAGAATTCAAGCTTAAGAATACAAGACTTAGACTACAAGACTAAGACTACAAGGCTAAGAAAAAGACGTCAAGACTACAAGACTAAGATTACAAGACTAAGAATAAAAAACTACAAGACTAAGACTACAAGACTAAGAATACAAGATTAAGACTACAAGACTAAGGCTACAGGACTAAGACTACAAGACTAAGACTACAAGACTAAGACTAAAAGACTACAAGACTAAGATAACAAGACTAAGAATACAAGATTAAAACTACAAGGCTAAGACCACAAGACTAAGACTACAAGACTAAGACTATAAGACTAAGACTACAAGGCTAAGAAAAAGACGACAAGACTTCAAGACTAAGACTACAAGACTAAGACTACAAGACTAAGACTACACGACTAAGACTACAAGACTAAGAATACAAGATTAAGACTACAAGACTAAGGCTACAGGACTAAGACTACAAGACTAAGAATTCAAGATTAAGACTACAAGACTTATACTACAAGACTAAGACTACAAGACTAAGACTAAAAGACTACAAGACTAAGATAACAAGACTAAGAATACAAGACTAAGACTACAAGGCTAAGACTACAAGACTAAGACTAAAAAACTACAAGACTAAGACTAAAAGACTACAAGACTAAGAATACAAGACTAAGAATACGAGACTAAGACTACAAGACTAAGGCTACAAGACTAAGACTAAAAATCTACAAGAATAAGACTACAAGACTAAGGCTACAAGACTAAGGCTACAAGACTAAGACTAAAAGACTACAAGACTAAGAATACAAGACTAAGAATACAAGACTAAGACTACAAGGCTAAGAAAAAGACTTCAAGACTTCAAGACTAAGACTACAAGACTAAGGCTACAAGACTAAGACTAAAAGACTACAAGACTAAGAATACAAGACTAAGACTACAAGACTAAGACTACAAGATTAGAAAAAGACTACAAGACCAAGACTACAAGACTAAGACTACAAGACTAAGACTACAAGATTAAGACTACAAGACTAAGACTACACGACTAAGACTACAAGACTACAAGACTAAGACTACAAGACTAAGACTACACGACTAAGACTACAAGACTACAAGACTAAGACTACAAGACTAAGAGTACAAGACTAAGACAATAAGACTAAGACTACAATACTACAAGACTAAGACTACAAGAATACATTACTAAATCTACAAGACTACAAGACTAAGACTACAAGACTACAAGAATACTACGATTACAATACTAAGACTACATGACTAAGACTACAAGACTAAGACAACAAGACTATTACTACAAGACTACAAGACTAAGACTATAAGACTAAGACTACAAGACTAAGACTACAAGACCAACACTAGAAGACTAAGACTACAAGACTAAGACTACAAGACTTCAAGACTAAGACTACAAGACTAAAGACTACAAGACTTCAAGACTAAGACCACAAGACTACAAGACTACAAGACTAAGACTTCAAGACTAAGACTACAAGACTACAAGACTAAGACTACAAGACTAAGACTACAAGACTAAGACAACAATACTAAGACTACAAAACTAAGACTACAAGACTAAGACTACAAGACAAAGACTACAAAACTACAAGACTAAGACGGCCGGCCCACAAGACTAAAAGACTAAGACTACAAGACTACAAGACTAAGATTACAAGACTAAGATTACAAGACTAAGACTACAAGACTAAGGCTACAAGACTAAGACTAAACGACTACAAGACTAAGGCTACAACACTAAGACTACAAGATTAAGACTAAACGGCTACAAGACTAAGGCTACAAGACTAAGACTAAACGACTACAAGACTAAGGCTACAAGACTAAGACTACAAGACTAAGGCTACAAGACTAAGGCTACAAGACTAAGCCTAAACGACTACAAGACTAAGAATACAAGACTAAGACTACAAGACTAAGACTACAAGATTAAGACTACAAGACTAAGACTACACGACTAAGACTACAAGACTACAAGACTAAGACTACAAGACTAAGACTACAACATTAAGACTACAAGAAAAAGACTACAAGACTAAGACTACAAGATTAATACTACAAGATCAAGAATACAAGACTACGACTTAGACTACAAGACTAAGACTTTAATACTTAGACTACAAGACTACTAAACTAAAACTACAAGACTAAGACTACAAGACTAAGACTACAACACCAAGACTACAAGACTAAGACTACAAGACTACAAGACTAAGACTACAAGCCTAAGACTACAAGACTAAGACTACAAGACTAAGACTACAAGACTAAGACTTCAAAACTAAGACTACAAGACCAAGACTACAAGACTACAAGACTAAGACTACAAGACTACAAGACTAAGAATACAAGACTAAGACTACAAGACTAAGACTTCAAGACTAGGACTACAAGACTAAGACTACAAGACCAAGACTACAAGACTACCAGACTAATACTACAAGACTACAAGACTAAGACTACAAGACCAAGAATACAAGACTAAGACTACAAGACTAAGACTATAAGACTACGACAACAAGACTAAGACTACAAGACTAAGACTACACGACTAAGACTACAAGACTACAAGACTAAGACTACAAGACTAAGAGTACAAGACTAAGACAATAAAACTAAGACTACAAGAATACATTACTAAATCTACAAGACTACAAGACTAAGACTACAAGACTACAAGAATACTACGATTACAATACTAAGACTACATGACTAAGACTACAAGACTAAGACAACAAGACTAATACTACAAGACTACAAAACTAAGACTACAAGACTAAGACTACAAGACTAAGACTACAAGACCAACACTAGAAGACTAAGACTACAAGACTAAGACTACAAGACTTCAAGACTAAGACTACAAGACTACAAGACTACAAGACTTCAAGACTAAGACCACAAGACTACAAGACTAAGACTACAAGACTAAGACTACAAGACTACAAGACTAAAACTACAAGACTAAGACAACAATACTAAGACTACAAAACTAAGACTACAAGACTAAGACTACAAGACAAAAACTACAAGACTAAGACTGCCGGCCCACAAGACTAAAAGACTAAGACTACAAGACTACAAGACTAAGATTACAAGACTAAGACTACAAGACTTAGACTACAAGACTAAGAATACAAAGCTAAGAAAAAGACTTCAAGACTATAAGACTAAGACTACAAGACTAAGACTACAAGACTAAGAATACAAGACTAAGGCTACAAGACTAAGACTAAACGACTACAAGACTAAGGCTACAAGACTAAGACTACAAGATTAAGACTAAACGACTACAAGACTAAGGCTACAAGACTAAGACTAAACGACTACAAGACTAAGGCTACAAGACTAAGACTATAAGACTAAGACTACAACAATGCAGGACTAAAACTACAAGACTAAGACTACAAGACTAAGACGACAAGACAAAGAATACAAGACTACAAGATTAAGACTACAAGACTAAGACGTACAAGACTAAGACTACAAGACAAAGATTACAATAAAAAAATTACAAGACTAAGACTACAAGAAATTTAGAATAAAACTACAAGACTAAGACTACAAGATTATGACTACAATACTAAGACTACAAGACTATGACTACAAGACTAAGACTACAAGACTAAGACTACAAGACTATGACTACAAGACTAAGACTACAAGACTAAGACTACAAGACTGAGACTACAAGACTAAGAATACAAGACTAAGAATACAAGACTAAGACTACAAGGCTAAGAAAAAGACTTCAAGACTTCAAGACTAAGACTACAAGACTAAGACTACAAGACTAAGACTACAAGACTAAGAGTACAAAACTAAGACTACAAGACTAAGAATACAAGACTACAAGACTAAGACTACAAGATTACAACTGCAAGACTACCAGATTAAGACTACAAGACTAAGACTACAATACTACAAGACAACGACTACAAGACTAAGACTACAAGACTAAGACTACAAGACTACATTACTAAATCTACAAGACTACAAGACTAAGACTACAAGACTACAAGAATATTACGATTACAATACATAGACTACATGACTAAGACTACAAGGCTAAGACAACAAGACAAAGACTACAAGACTACAAGACTAAGACTACAAGACTAAGACTACAAGACTACAAGACTAAGACTACAAGACTTCAAGACTTCAAGACTAAGACTACAAGACTAAGACTACAAGACTAAGACTACAAGACTAAGAGTACAAAACTAAGACTACAAGACTAAGAATACAAGACTACAAGACTAAGACAACAAGATTAAAACTGCAAGAGTACAAGATTAAGACTACAAAACTAAGACTACAATATTACAAGACTAAGACTACAAGACTAAGACTGATAGACTAAGACTATAAGACTACATTACTAAAACTACAAGACTACAAGACTAATACTACAAGACTACAAGACAAAGACTACAAAACTAAGACTACAAGAGTATGACTACAAGACTAAGACTACAAGACTAAGACTACAAGACTATGACTACAAGACTAAGACTACAAGACTAAGACTACAAGACTACAAGACTAAGACTACAAGATTAAAAATACAAAACTAAGACAACAAGACTAAGACTACAAGACTAAGACTACAAGACTACAAGACTAACACTACAAGATTAAAAATACAAAACTAAGACTACAAGACTAAGACTACAAGATTATAACTACAAGAGAGACTACAAGACTAAGACTTTAATACTTAGACTACAAGACTACTAAACTAAAACTACAAGACTAAGACTACAAGACTAAGACTACAAGACTAAGACTACAAAACTAAGACTACAACACCAAGACTACAAGACTAAGACTACAAGACTACAAGACTAAGACTACAAGACTAAGACTACAAGCCTAAGACTACAAGTCTAAGACTACAAGACTAAGACTACAAGACTAAGACTTCAAAACTAAGACTACAAGACCAAGACTACAAGACTACAAGACTAAGACTACAAGACTACAAGACTAAGAATACAAGACTAAGACTACAAGACTAAGACTATAAGACTACGACAACAAGACTAAGACTACAAGACTACAAGACTAAGACTTCAAGACTAGGACTACAAGACTAAGACTTCAAAACTAAGACTACAAGACTAATACTACAAGACTAAGACTACAAGACTAAGACTACAAGACTAAGACTTCAAAACTAAGACTATAAGACCAAGACTACAAGACTACCAGACTAATACTACAAGACTACAAGACTAAGACTACAAGACTAAGAATACAAGACTAAGACTACAAGACTAAGACTATAAGACTACGACAACAAGACTAAGACTACAAGACTGTAAGACTAAGACTTCAAGACTAAGACTACAAGATTAAGACTACAAGATTAAGACTACAAGACTAAGACTACACGACTAAGACTACAAGACTACAAGACTAAGACTACAAGACTAAGACAATAAGACTAAGACTACAATACTACAAGACTAAGACTACAGGACTACAAGAATACTACGATTACAATACTAAGACTACATGACTAAGAATACAAAACTAAGACTACAAGACTAAGAATACAAGACTACAAGACTAAGACAACAAGATTAAAACTGCAAGAGTACAAGATTAAGACTACAAAACTAAGACTACAATATTACAAGACTAAGACTACAAGACTAAGACTGATAGACTAAGACTACAAGACTACATTACTAAAACTACAAGACTACAAGACTAATACTACAAGACTACAAGACAAAGACTACAAAACTAAGACTACAAGAGTATGACTACAAGACTAAGACTACAAGACTAAGACTACAAGACTATGACTACAAGACTAAGACTACAAGACTAAGACTACAAGACTACAAGACTACAAGATTAAAAATACAAAACTAAGACAACAAGACTAAGACTACAAGACTAAGACTACAAGACTAAGACTACAAGACTAAGACTATAAGACTACGACAACAAGACTAAGACTACAAGACTACAAGACTAAGACTACAAGACTAAGACTACAAGACTACAAGACTAAGACTACAAGACTAAGACTACAAGACTTCAAGACTAAGACTAAAAAACTAAGACAACAAGACAAAGACTAATAGACTACAAGACTAAGACTATAATACTAAGAGTACAAAACTAAGACTACAAGACTAAGAATACAAGACTACAAGACTAAGACTAAGACTACAAAACTATAAGACTAAGACTACAAGACTAAGACTACAAGACTAAGACTACAAGACTACAATACTAAAACTACAAGACTACAAAACTAAGACTACAAAACTACAACACTAAGACTATAAGACTCAGACTACAAGACTACAAGACTAAGACTACAAGACTAAGACTACAAGACTAAGACTACAAGACTACAATACTAAAACTACAAGACTACAAAACTAAGACTACAAGACTAAGAATAAGACTTGAAGACCACAAGACTAAGACTACAAGACTAAGACTACAAGACTAAGACTACAAGACTAAGACTACAAGACTAAGACGACAAGACAAAGAATACAAGACTAAAAGGCTAAGACTACAAGACTAAGACTACAAGACTAAGACTACAAGAAAAAAACTACAAGACTAAGACTACAAAAATAAGACTACAAGACTAAGACTACGCGACTAAGACTACAAGACTACAAGACTAAGACTAGAAGACTAAGAATACAAGGCTAAGAAAAAGACGTCAAGACTACCAGACTAAGACAACAAGACTAAGACTACAAGACTAAGACTACAAGACTAAGAATGCAAGACTAAGACTACAAGACTAAGGCTACAAGACTAAGACTAAAAAACTACAAGAGTAAGAATACAAGACTAAGAGTACAAGACTAAGACAACAAGACAAAGACTACAAGACTACAAGACTAAGACTACAAGACTAAGAGTTCAAAACTAAGACTACAAGACTAAGAATACAAGACTAAAAGACTAAGACTACAAGATTAAAACTGCAAGACTACAAGATTAAGACTACAAGACTAAGACTACAATACTACAAGACTAAGACTTTAAGACTAAGACTACAAGACTACATTACTAAATCTACAAGACTACAAGACTAAGACTACAAGAATACAAGAATACTACGATTACAATACTTAGACTACAAGACTAAGACTACAAGAGTAAGAATACAAGACTAAGAGTACAAGACTAAGACAACAAGACAAAGACTACAAGACTAAGAGTACAAGACTAAGACTACAATACTACAAGACTAAGACTACAAGAAATTAAGACTAAAACTACAAGACTAAGACTACAAGACTAAAACTACAAGATTAAGACTACAAGACTAAGACTACAAAACTAAGACTACAAGACTAGGACTACACTACTAAGACTACAAGACTACAAGACTAAGACTACAAGACTAAGAAACATAAGACTAAGACTGCAATAGTACGGTTACAATACTAAGACTACATGACTAAGACTACAAGACTAAGACTACAAGAAAAAGACTACTAGACTACAAGACTAAGACTACAAGACTACAAGACTAGGATTACTAGACTAAGACTACAAGACTAAGAATTCAAGATTAAGACTTCAAAACTAAGACTACAAGACCAAGACTACAAGACTAAGACTACAAGACTACAAGACTAAGAATACAAGACTAAGACTACAAGACTAAGACTATAAGACTACGACAACAAGACTAAGACTACAAGACTACAAGACTAAGACTTCAAGACAATGACTACAAGACTAAGACTTCAAAACTAAGACTACAAGACTAATACTACAAGACTAAGACTACAAGACTAAGACTACAAGACTAAGACTTCAAAACTAAGACTACAAGACCAAGACTACAAGACTACCAGACTAATACTACAAGACTACAAGACTAAGACTACAAGACTAAGAATACAAGACTAAGACTACAAGACTAAGACTATAAGACTACGACAACAAGACTAAGACTACAAGACTGTAAGACTAAGACTTCAAGACTAAGACTACAAGATTAAGACTACAAGATTAAGACTACAAGACTAAGACTACACGACTAAGACTACAAGACTACAAGACTAAGACTACAAGACTAAGACAATAAGACTAAGACTACAATACTACAAGACTAAGACTACAGGACTACAAGAATACTACGATTACAATACTAAGACTACATGACTAAGAATACAAAACTAAGACTACAAGACTAAGAGTACAAGACTACAAGACTAAGACAACAAGATTAAAACTGCAAGAGTACAAGATTAAGACTACAAAACTAAGACTACAATATTACAAGACTAAGACTACAAGACTAAGACTGATAGACTAAGACTACAAGACTACATTACTAAAACTACAAGACTACAAGACTAATACTACAAGACTACAAGACAAAGACTACAAAACTAAGACTACAAGAGTATGACTACAAGACTAAGACTACAAGACTAAGACTACAAGACTAAGACTACAAGACTATGACTACAAGACTAAGACTACAAGACTAAGACTACAAGACTACAAGACTACAAGATTAAAAATACAAAACTAAGACAACAAGACTAAGACTACAAGACTAAGACTACAAGACTAAGACTACAAGACTAAGACTATAAGACTACGACAACAAGACTAAGACTACAAGACTAAGACTACAAGACTAAGACTACAAGACTACAAGACTAAGACTACAAGACTAAGACTACAAGACTTCAAGACTAAGACTAAAAAACTAAGACAACAAGACAAAGACTAAAAGACTACAAGACTAAGACTATAATACTAAGAGTACAAAACTAAGACTACAAGACTAAGAATACAAGACTACAAGACTAAGACTAAGACTACAAAACTATAAGACTAAGACTACAAGACTAAGACTACAAGAAAAAGACTACTAGACGACAAGACTAAGACTACAAGACTACAAGACTAAGATTACTAGACTAAGACTACAAGACTAAGAATTCAAGATTAAGACTACAAGACTTAGACTACAAGACTAAGACTACAAGGCTAAGAAAAAGACGTCAAGACTACAAGACTAAGACTACAAGACTAAGAATAAAAAACTACAAGACTAAGACTACAAGACTCAGAATACCAGATTAAGACTACAAGACTAAGGCTTCAGGACTAAAACTACAAGACTAAGACTACAAGACTAAGACTAAAAGACTACAAGACTAAGATAACAAGACTAAGAATACAAGATTAAGACTACAAGGCTAAGACCACAAGACTAAGACTACAAGACTAAGACTATAAGACTAAGACTACAAGGCTAAGAAAAAGACGTCAAGACTACAAGACTAAGACTACAAGACTAAGACTACAAGACTAAGACTACACGACTAAGACTACAAGACTAAGAATACAAGATTAAGACTACAAGACTAAGGCTACAGGACTAAGACTACAAGACTAAGAATTCAAGATTAAGACTACAAGACTTATACTACAAGACTAAGACTACAAGACTAAGACTAAAAGACTACAAGACTAAGATAACAAGACTAAGGCTTCAGGACTAAGACTACAAGACTAAGACTACAAGACTAAGACTAAAAGACTACAAGACTAAGATAACAAGACTAAGAATACAAGATTAAGACTACAAGGCTAAGACCACAAGACTAAGACTACAAGACTAAGACTATAAGACTAAGACTACAAGGCTAAGAAAAAGACGTCAAGACTACAAGACTAAGACTACAAGACTAAGACTACAAGACTAAGACTACACGACTAAGACTACAAGACTAAGAATACAAGATTAAGACTACAAGACTAAGGCTACAGGACTAAGACTACAAGACTAAGAATTCAAGATTAAGACTACAAGACTTATACTACAAGACTAAGACTACAAGACTAAGACTAAAAGACTACAAGACTAAGATAACAAGACTAAGAATACAAGACTAAGACTACAAGGCTAAGACTACAAGACTAAAACTAAAAAACTACAAGACTAAGACTAAAAGACTACAAGACTAAGAATACAAGACTAAGAATACAAGACTAAGACTACAAGACTAAGGCTACAAGACTAAGACTAAAAATCTACAAGACTAAGACTACAAGACTAAGGCTACAAGACTAAGGCTACAAGACTAAGACTAAAAGACTACAAGACTAAGAATACAAGACTAAGAATACAAGACTAAGACTACAATGCTAAGAAAAAGACTTCAAGACTTCAAGACTAAGACTACAAGACTAAGGCTACAAGACTAAGACTAAAAGACTACAAGACTAAGAATACAAGACAAAGACTACAAGACTAAGACTACAAGATTAGAAAAAGACTACAAGACCAAGACTACAAGACTAAGACTACAACACTAAGACTACAAGATTAAGACTACAAGACTAAGTCTACACGACTAAGACTACACGACTACAAGACTAAGACTACAAGACTAAGACTACACGACTAAGACTACAAGACTACAAGACTAAGACTACAAGACTAAGAGTACAAGACTAAGACAATAAGACTAAGACTACAATACTACAAGACTAAGACTACAAGAATACATTACTAAATCTACAAGACTACAAGACTAAGACTACAAGACTACAAGAATACTACGATTACAATACTAAGACTACATGACTAAGACTACAAGACTAAGACAACAAGACTAAGACTACAAGACCAACACTAGAAGACTAAGACTACAAGACTAAGACTACAAGACTTCAAGACTAAGACTACAAGACTACAAGACTACAAGACTTCAAGACTAAGACCACAAGACTACAAGACTACAAGACTAAGACTACAAGACTAAGACTACAAGACTACAAGACTAAGACTACAAGAATAAGACTACAAGACTAAGACAACAATACTAAGACTACAAAACTAAGACTACAAGACTAAGACTACGAGACAAAGACTACAAAACTACAAGACTAAGACTGCCGGCCCACAAGACTAAAAGACTAAGACTACAAGACTACAAGACTAAGATTACAAGACTAAGACTACAAGACTTAGACTACAAGACTAAGAATACAAAGCTAAGAAAAAGACTTCAAGACTATAAGACTAAGACTACAAGACTAAGACTACAAGACTAAGAATACAAGACTAAGGCTACAAGACTAAGACTAAACGACTACAAGACTAAGGCTACAAGACTAAGACTACAAGATTAAGACTAAACGACTACAAGACTAAGGCTACAAGACTAAGACTAAACGACTACAAGACTAAGGCTACAAGACTAAGACTACAAGACTAAGGCTTCAAGACTAAGGCTACAAGACTAAGCCTAAACGACTACAAGACTAAGAATACAAGACTAAGACTATAAGACTAAGACTAAAAGACTACCAGACTAAGACTACAAGATTAGAAAAAGACTTCAAGACTACAAGACTAAGACTACAAGACTAAGACTACAAGACTAAGACTATAAGATTAAGACTACAAGACTAAGACTACACGACTAAGACTAGAAGACTACAAGACTAAGACTACAAGACTAAGACTACAACATTCAGACTACAAGAAAAAGACTGCAAGACTAAGACTACAAGATTAATACTACAAGATCAAGATTACAAGACTACGACATAGACTACAAGACTAAGACTTTAATACTTAGACTACAAGACTACTAAACTAAAACTACAAGACTAAGACTACAAGACTAAGACTACAAGACTAAGACTACAAAACTAAGACTACAACACCAAGACTACAAGACTAAGACTACAAGACTACAAGACTAAGACTACAAGACTAAGACTACAAGCCTAAGACTACAAGACTAAGACTACAAGACTAAGACTACAAGACTAAGACTTCAAAACTAAGACTACAAGACCAAGACTACAAGACTACAAGACTAAGACTACAAGACTACAAGACTAAGACTACAAGACTAAGAATACAAGACTAAGACTACAAGACTAAGACTACAAGACTGTAAAACTAAGACTTCAAGACTAAGACTACAAGACTAAGGCTACAAGACTACAAGACTAAGACTACAAGACTACAAGACTAAGACTACAAGACTAAGAGTACAAGACTAAGACAATAAGACTAAGACTACAATACTACAAGACTAAGACTACAAGACTACAAGAATACTACGATTACAATACTAAGACTACATGACTAAGACTACAAGACTAAGACAACAAGACTAATACTACCAGACTACAAGACTAAGACTACAAGACCAACACTAGAAGACTAAGACTACAAGACTAAGACTACAAGACTTCAAGACTAAGACTACAAGACTACAAGACTACAAGACTTCAAGACTAAGACCACAAGACTACAAGACTACAAGACTAAGACTACAAGACTAAGACTACAAGACTACAAGACTAAGACTACAAGACTAAGACTACAAGACTAAGACAACAATACTAAGACTACAAAACTAAGACTACAAGACTAAGACTACAAGACAAAGACTACAAAACTACAAGACTAAGACTGCCGGCCCACAAGACTAAAAGACTAAGACTACAAGACTACAAGACTAAGATTACAAGACTAAGACTACAAGACTTAGACTACAAGACTAAGAATACAAAGCTAAGAAAAAGACTTCAAGACTATAAGACTAAGACTACAAGACTAAGACTACAAGACTAAGAATACAAGACTAAGGCTACAAGACTAAGACTAAACGACTACAAGACTAAGGCTACAAGACTAAGACTACAAGATTAAGACTAAACGACTACAAGACTAAGGCTACAAGACTAAGACTAAACGACTACAAGACTAAGGCTACAAGACTAAGACTACAAGACTAAGGCTACAAGACTAAGGCTACAAGACTAAGCCTAAACGACTACAAGACTAAGAATACAAGACTAAGACTACAAGACTAAGACTAAAAGACTACCAGACTAAGACTACAAGATTAGAAAAAGACTTCAAGACTACAAGACTAAGACTACAAGACTAAGACTACAAGACTAAGACTATAAGATTAAGACTACAAGACTAAGACTACACGACTAAGACTACAAGACTACAAGACTAAGACTACAAGACTAAGACTACAACATTAAGACTACAAGAAAAGGACTACAAGACTAAGACTACAAGATTAATACTACAAGATCAAGATTACAAGACTACGACTTAGACTACAAGACTAAGACTTTAATACTTAGACTACAAGACTACTAAACTAAAACTACAAGACTAAGACTACAAGACTAAGACTACAAGACTAAGACTACAAAACTAAGACTACAACACCGAGACTACAAGACTAAGACTACAAGACTAAGACTACAAGACTAAGACTACAAGCCTAAGACTACAAGACTAAGACTACAAGACTAAGACTACAAGACTAAGACTTCAAAACTAAGACTACAAGACCAAGACTACAAGACTACAAGACTAAGACTACAAGACTACAAGACTAAGACTACAAGACTAAGAATACAACACTAAAACTACAAGACTAAGACTATAAGACTACGACAACAAGACTAAGACTACAAGACTACAAGACTAAGACTTCAAGACTAGGACTACAAGACTAAGACTTCAAAATTACGACTACAAGACTAATACTACAAGACTAAGACTACAAGACTAAGACTACAAGACTAAGACTTCAAAACTAAGACTACAAGACCAAGACTACAAGACTACCAGACTAATACTACAAGACTACAAGACTAAGACTACAAGACTAAGAATACAAGACTAAGACTACAAGACTAAGACTACAAGACTGTAAGACTAAGACTTCAAGACTAGGACTACAAGACTAAGGCTACAAGACTACAAGACTAAGACTACAAGACTACAAGACTAAGACTACAAGACTAAGAGTACAAGACTAACACAATAAGACTAAGACTACAATACTACAAGACTAAGACTACAAGACTAAAAGAATACTACGATTACAATACTAAGACTACATGACTAAGACTACAAGACTAAGACAACAAGACTAATACTACAAGACTACAAGACTAAGACTACAAGACTAAGACTACAAGACTAAGACTACAAGACCAACACTAGAAGACTAAGACTACAAGACTAAGACTACAAGACTTCAAGACTAAGACTACAAGACTACAAGACTACAAGACTTCAAGACTAAGACCACAAGACTACAAGACTACAAGACTAAGACTACAAGACTAAGACTACAAGACTACAAGACTAAGACTGCCGGCCCACAAGACTAAAAGACTAAGACTACAAGACTACAAGACTAAGATTACAAGACTAAGACTACAAGACTTAGACTACAAGACTAAGAATACAAAGCTAAGAAAAAGACTTCCAGACTATAAGACTAAGACTACAAGACTAAGACTACAAGACTAAGAATACAAGACTAAGGCTACAAGACTAAGACTAAAAGATTAAGACTAAACGACTACAAGACTAAGGCTACAAGACTAAGACTAAACGACTACAAGACTAAGGCTACAAGACTAAGACTACAAGACTAAGGCTACAAGACTAAGGCTACAAGACTAAGCCTAAACGACTACAAGACTAAGAATACAAGACTAAGACTACAAGACTAAGACTAAAAGACTACCAGACTAAGACTACAAGATTAGAAAAAGACTTCAAGACTACAAGACTAAGACTACAAGACTAAGACTACAAGACAAAGACTACAAGATTAAGACTACAAGACTAAGACTACACGACTAAGACTACAAGACTACAAGACTAAGACTACAAGACTAAGACTACAACATTAGGACTACAAGAAAAAGACTACAAGACTAAGACTACAAGATTAATACTACAAGATCAAGATTACAAGACTACGACTTAGACTACAAGACTAAGACTTTAATACTTAGACTACAAGACTACTAAACTAAAACTACAAGACTAAGACTACAAGACTAAGACTACAAGACTACAAGACTAAGACTACAAGACCAACACTAGAAGACTAAGACTACAAGACTAAGACTACAAGACTTCAAGACTAAGACTACAAGACTACAAGACTACAAGACTTCAAGACTAAGACCACAAGACTACAAGACTACAAGACTAAGACTACAAGACTAAGACTACAAGACTACAAGACTAAGACTACAAGAATAAGACTACAAGACTAAGACAACAATACTAAGACTACAAAACTAAGACTACAAGACTAAGACTACAAGACAAAGACTACAAAACTACAAGACTAAGACTGCCGGCCCACAAGACTAAAAGACTAAGACTACAAGACTACAAGACTAAGATTACAAGACTAAGACTACAAGACTTAGACTACAAGACTAAGAATACAAAGCTAAGAAAAAGACTTCAAGACTATAAGACTAAGACTACAAGACTAAGACTACAAGACTAAGAATACAAGACTAAGGCTACAAGACTAAGACTAAACGACTACAAGACTAAGGCTACAAGACTAAGACTACAAGATTAAGACTAAACGACTACAAGACTAAGGCTACAAGACTAAGACTAAACGACTACAAGACTAAGGCTACAAGACTAAGGCTACAAGACTAAGCCTAAACGACTACAAGACTAAGAATACAAGACTAAGACTATAAGACTAAAACTAAAAGACTACCAGACTAAGACTACAAGATTAGAAAAAGACTTCAAGACTACAAGACTAAGACTACAAGACTAAGACTACAAGACTAAGACTATAAGGTTAAGACTACAAGACTAAGACTACACGACTAAGACTACAAGACTACAAGACTAAGACTACAAGACTAAGACTACAACATTAAGACTACAAGAAAAAGACTACAAGACTAAGACTACAAGATTAATACTACAAGATCAAGATTACAAGACTACGACTTAGACTACAAGACTAAGACTTTAATACTTAGACTACAAGACTACTAAACTAAAACTACAAGACTAAGACTACAAGACTAAGACTACAAGACTAAGACTACAAAACTAAGACTACAACACCAAGACTACAAGACTAAGACTACAAGACTACAAGACTAAGACTACAAGACTAAGACTACAAGCCTAAGACTACAAGACTAAGACTACAAGACTAAGACTACAAGACTAAGACTTCAAAACTAAGACTACAAGACCAAGACTACAAGACTACAAGACTAAGACTACAAGACTACAAGACTAAGACTACAAGACTAAGAATACAAGACTAAGACTACAAGACTAAGACTACAAGACTGTAAAACTAAGACTTCAAGACTAAGACTACAAGACTAAGGCTACAAGACTACAAGACTAAGACTACAAGACTACAAGACTAAGACTACAAGACTAAGAGTACAAGACTAAGACAATAAGACTAAGACTACAATACTACAAGACTAAGACTACAAGACTACAAGAATACTACGATTACAATACTAAGACTACATGACTAAGACTACAAGACTAAGACAACAAGACTAATACTACCAGACTACAAGACTAAGACTACAAGACCAACACTAGAAGACTAAGACTACAAGACTAAGACTACAAGACTTCAAGACTAAGACTACAAGACTACAAGACTACAAGACTTCAAGACTAAGACCAAAAGACTACAAGACTACAAGACTACAAGACTAAGACTACAAGACTAAGACTACAAGACTACAAGACTAAGACTACAAGACTAAGACTACAAGACTAAGACAACAATACTAAGACTACAAAACTAAGACTACAAGACTAAGACTACAAGACAAAGACTACAAAACTACAAGACTAAGACTGCCGGCCCACAAGACTAAAAGACTAAGACTACAAGACTACAAGACTAAGATTACAAGACTAAGACTACAAGACTTAGACTACAAGACTAAGAATACAAAGCTAAGAAAAAGACTTCAAGACTATAAGACTAAGACTACAAGACTAAGACTACAAGACTAAGAATACAAGACTAAGGCTACAAGACTAAGACTAAACGACTACAAGACTAAGGCTACAAGACTAAGACTACAAGATTAAGACTAAACGACTACAAGACTAAGGCTACAAGACTAAGACTAAACGACTACAAGACTAAGGCTACAAGACTAAGACTACAAGACTAAGGCTACAAGACTAAGGCTACAAGACTAAGCCTAAATGACTACAAGACTAAGAATACAAGACTAAGACTACAAGACTAAGACTAAAAGACTACCAGACTAAGACTACAAGATTAGAAAAAGACTTCAAGACTACAAGACTAAGACTACAAGACTAAGACTACAAGACTAAGACTGTAAGATTAAGACTACAAGACTAAGACTACACGACTAAGACTACAAGACTACAAGACTAAGACTACAAGACTAAGACTACAACATTAAGACTACAAGAAAAGGACTACAAGACTAAGACTACAAGATTAATACTACAAGATCAAGATTACAAGACTACGACTTAGACTACAAGACTAAGACTTTAATACTTAGACTACAAGACTACTAAACTAAAACTACAAGACTAAGACTACAAGACTAAGACTACAAGACTAAGACTACAAAACTAAGACTACAACACCAAGACTACAAGACTAAGACTACAAGACTAAGACTACAAGACTAAGACTACAAGCCTAAGACTACAAGACTAAGACTACAAGACTAAGACTACAAGACTAAGACTTCAAAACTAAGACTACAAGACCAAGACTACAAGACTACAAGACTAAGACTACAAGACTACAAGACTAAGACTACAAGACTTAGAATACAACACTAAAACTACAAGACTAAGACTATAAGACTACGACAACAAGACTAAGACTACAAGACTACAAGACTAAGACTTCAAGACTAGGACTACAAGACTAAGACTTCAAAATTACGACTACAAGACTAATACTACAAGACTAAGACTACAAGACTAAGACTACAAGACTAAGACTTCAAAACTAAGACTACAAGACCAAGACTACAAGACTACCAGACTAATACTACAAGACTACAAGACTAAGACTACAAGACTAAGAATACAAGACTAAGACTACAAGACTAAGACTACAAGACTGTAAGACTAAGACTTCAAGACTAGGACTACAAGACTAAGGCTACAAGACTACAAGACTAAGACTACAAGACTACAAGACTAAGACTACAAGACTAAGAGTACAAGACTAACACAATAAGACTAAGACTACAATACTACAAGACTAAGACTACAAGACTAAAAGAATACTACGATTACAATACTAAGACTACATGACTAAGACTACAAGACTAAGACAACAAGACTAATACTACAAGACTACAAGACTAAGACTACAAGACTAAGACTACAAGACTAAGACTACAAGACCAACACTAGAAGACTAAGACTACAAGACTAAGACTACAAGACTTCAAGACTAAGACTACAAGACTACAAGACTACAAGACTTCAAGACTAAGACCACAAGACTACAAGACTACAAGACTAAGACTACAAGACTAAGACTACAAGACTACAAGACTAAGACTGCCGGCCCACAAGACTAAAAGACTAAGACTACAAGACTACAAGACTAAGATTACAAGACTAAGACTACAAGACTTAGACTACAAGACTAAGAATACAAAGCTAAGAAAAAGACTTCAAGACTATAAGACTAAGACTACAAGACTAAGACTACAAGACTAAGAATACAAGACTAAGGCTACAAGACTAAGACTAAACGACTACAAGACTAAGGCTACAAGACTAAGACTAAAAGATTAAGACTAAACGACTACAAGACTAAGGCTACAAGACTAAGACTAAACGACTACAAGACTAAGGCTACAAGACTAAGACTACAAGACTAAGGCTACAAGACTAAGGCTACAAGACTAAGCCTAAACGACTACAAGACTAAGAATACAAGACTAAGACTACAAGACTAAGACTAAACGACTACCAGACTAAGACTACAAGATTAGAAAAAGACTTCAAGACTACAAGACTAAGACTACAAGACTAAGACTACAAGACTAAGACTACAAGATTAAGACTACAAGACTAAGACTACACGACTAAGACTACAAGACTACAAGACTAAGACTACAAGACTAAGACTACAACATTAGGACTACAAGAAAAAGACTACAAGACTAAGACTACAAGATTAATACTACAAGATCAAGATTACAAGACTACGACTTAGACTACAAGACTAAGACTTTAATACTTAGACTACAAGACTACTAAACTAAAACTACAAGACTAAGACTACAAGACTAAGACTACAAAACTAAGACTACAACACCAAGACTACAAGACTAAGACTACAAGACTACAAGACTAAGACTACAAGACTAAGACTACAAGCCTAAGACTACAAGACTAAGACTACAAGACTAAGACTACAAGACTAAGACTTCAAAACTAAGACTACAAGACCAAGACTACAAGACTACAAGACTAAGACTACAAGACTACAAGACTAAGACTACAAGACTAAGAATACAAGACTAAGACTACAAGACTAAGACTATAAGACTACGACAACAAGACTAAGACTACAAGACTACAAGACTAAGACTTCAAGACTAGGACTACAAGACTAAGACTTCAAAACTAAGACTACAAGACTAATACTACAAGACTAAGACTACAAGACTAAGACTACAAGACTAAGACTACAAGACCAAGACTACAAGACTACCAGACTAATACTGCAAGACTACAAGACTAAGACTACAAGACTAAGAATACAAGACTAAGACTACAAGACTAAGATAACAAGACTAAGACAACAAGACTAAGACTACAGGACTACAAGACTACAAAACTAAGACTACAAGACTAAGATTACAAGACTAAGACTACTAAACTAAGACTACAAGACTACAAGACTAAGATTACAAGACTAAGACTACAAGACTAAGACTACAAGACTAAGACTACAAGACTAAGATTACAAGACTAAGACTACAAGAATAATACTACAAGACTAAGACTACAAGACTACAAGACTAAGACTACAAGACTAAGACTACAAGAATAGTACTACAAGACTAAGACTACAAAACTAAAAGACTAAGACTACAAGACTACAAGACTAAGACTACAAAACTACAAGAATAACACTACAAGACCAAGACTACAAGACTAAGACTACAAGACTAAGACTACAAATTTAAAAGACTAAGATTACAAGACTAAGACTACAAGACTAACACTACAAGACTACAAGACTAAGACTACAAGACTAAGACTACAAGACTAAGACTACAAAACTAAGACTACAACACTAAGACTACAAGACTAAGACTACAAGACTACAAGACTAAGACTACAAGACTAAGACTACAAGCCTAAGACTACAAGACTAAGACTACAAGACTAAGACTACAAGACTAAGACTTCAAAACTAAGACTACAAGACCAAGACTACAAGACTACAAGACTAAGACTACAAGACTACAAGACTAAGACTACAAGACTAAGAATACAAGACTAAGACTACAAGACTAAGACTACAAGACTGTAAAACTAAGACTTCAAGACTAAGACTACAAGACTAAGGCTACAAGACTACAAGACTAAGACTACAAGACTACAAGACTAAGACTACAAGACTAAGAGTAAAAGACTAAGACAATAAGACTAAGACTACAATACTACAAGACTAAGACTACAAGACTACAAGAATACTACGATTACAATACTAAGACTACATGACTAAGACTACAAGACTAAGACAACAAGACTAATACTACCAGACTACAAGACTAAGACTACAAGACCAACACTAGAAGACTAAGACTACAAGACTAAGACTACAAGACTTCAAGACTAAGACTACAAGACTACAAGACTACAAGACTTCAAGACTAAGACCACAAGACTACAAGACTACAAGACTAAGACTACAAGACTAAGACTACAAGACTACAAGACTAAGACTACAAGACTAAGACTACAAGACTAAGACAACAATACTAAGATTACAAAACTAAGACTACAAGACTAAGACTACAAGACAAAGACTACAAAACTACAAGACTAAGACTGCCGGCCCACAAGACTAAAAGACTAAGACTACAAGACTACAAGACTAAGATTACAAGACTAAGACTACAAGACTTAGACTACAAGACTAAGAATACAAAGCTAAGAAAAAGACTTCAAGACTATCAGACTAAGACTACAAGACTAAGACTACAAGACTAAGAATACAAGACTAAGGCTACAAGACTAAGACTAAACGACTACAAGACTAAGGCTACAAGACTAAGACTAAACGACTACAAGACTAAGGCTACAAGACTAAGACTACAAGACTAAGGCTACAAGACTAAGGCTACAAGACTAAGCCTAAACGACTACAAGACTAAGAATACAAGACTAAGACTACAAGACTAAGACTAAAAGACTACCAGACTAAGACTACAAGATTAGAAAAAGACTTCAAGACTACAAGACTAAGACTACAAGACTAAGACTACAAGACTAAGACTATAAGATTAAGACTACAAGACTAAGACTACACGACTAAGACTACAAGACTACAAGACTAAGACTACAAGACTAAGACTACAACATTAAGACTACAAGAAAAGGACTACAAGACTAAGACTACAAGATTAATACTACAAGATCAAGATTACAAGACTACGACTTAGACTACAAGACTAAGACTTTAATACTTAGACTACAAGACTACTAAACTAAAACTACAAGACTAAGACTACAAGACTAAGACTACAAGACTAAGACTACAAAACTAAGACTACAACACCAAGACTTCAAGACTAAGACTACAAGACTAAGACTACAAGACTAAGACTACAAGCCTAAGACTACAAGACTAAGACTACAAGACTAAGACTACAAGACTAAGACTTCAAAACTAAGACTACAAGACCAAGACTACAAGACTACAAGACTAAGACTACAAGACTACAAGACTAAGACTACAAGACTATGAATACAACACTAAAACTACAAGACTAAGACTATAAGACTACGACAACAAGACTAAGACTACAAGACTACAAGACTAAGACTTCAAGACTAGGACTACAAGACTAAGACTTCAAAATTACGACTACAAGACTAATACTACAAGACTAAGACTACAAGACTAAGACTACAAGACTAAGACTTCAAAGCTAAGACTACAAGACCAAGACTACAAGACTACCAGACTAATACTACAAGACTACAAGACTAAGACTACAAGACTAAGAATACAAGACTAAGACTACAAGACTAAGACTACAAGACTGTAAGACTAAGACTTCAAGACTAGGACTACAAGACTAAGGCTACAAGACTACAAGACTAAGACTACAAGACTACAAGACTAAGACTACAAGACTAAGAGTACAAGACTAACACAATAAGACTAAGACTACAATACTACAAGACTAAGACTACAAGACTAAAAGAATACTACGATTACAATACTAAGACTACATGACTAAGACTACAAGACTAAGACAACAAGACTAATACTACAAGACTACAAGACTAAGACTACAAGACTAAGACTACAAGACTAAGACTACAAGACCAACACTAGAAGACTAAGACTACAAGACTAAGACTACAAGACTTCAAGACTAAGACTACAAGACTACAAGACTTCAAGACTAAGACCACAAGACTACAAGACTACAAGACTAAGACTACAAGACTAAGACTACAAGACTACAAGACTAAGACTGCCGGCCCACAAGACTAAAAGACTAAGACTACAAGACTACAAGACTAAGATTACAAGACTAAGACTACAAGACTTAGACTACAAGACTAAGAATACAAAGCTAAGAAAAAGACTTCAAGACTATAAGACTAAGACTACAAGACTAAGACTACAAGACTAAGAATACAAGACTAAGGCTACAAGACTAAGACTAAACGACTACAAGACTAAGGCTACAAGACTAAGACTAAAAGATTAAGACTAAACGACTACAAGACTAAGGCTACAAGACTAAGACTAAACGACTACAAGACTAAGGCTACAAGACTAAGACTACAAGACTAAGGCTACAAGACTAAGGCTACAAGACTAAGCCTAAACGACTACAAGACTAAGAATACAAGACTAAGACTACAAGACTAAGACTAAAAGACTACCAGACTAAGACTACAAGATTAGAAAAAGACTTCAAGACTACAAGACTAAGACTACAAGACTAAGACTACAAGACTAAGACTACAGGATTAAGACTACAAGACTAAGACTACACGACTAAGACTACAAGACTACAAGACTAAGACTACAAGACTAAGACTACAACATTAGGACTACAAGAAAAAGACTACAAGACTAAGACTACAAGATTAATACTACAAGATCAAGATTACAAGACTACGACTTAGACTACAAGACTAAGACTTTAATACTTAGACTACAAGACTACTAAACTAAAACTACAAGACTAAGACTACAAGACTAAGACTACAAGACTACAAGACTAAGACTACAAGACCAACACTAGAAGACTAAGACTACAAGACTAAGACTACAAGACTTCAAGACTAAGACTACAAGACTACAAGACTACAAGACTTCAAGACTAAGACCACAAGACTACAAGACTACAAGACTAAGACTACAAGACTAAGACTACAAGACTACAAGACTAAGACTACAAGAATAAGACTACAAGACTAAGACAACAATACTAAGACTACAAAACTAAGACTACAAGACTAAGACTACAAGACAAAGACTACAAAACTACAAGACTAAGACTGCCGGCCCACAAGACTAAAAGACTAAGACTACAAGACTACAAGACTAAGATTACAAGACTAAGACTACAAGACTTAGACTACAAGACTAAGAATACAAAGCTAAGAAAAAGACTTCAAGACTATAAGACTAAGACTACAAGACTAAGACTACAAGACTAAGAATACAAGACTAAGGCTACAAGACTAAGACTAAACGACTACAAGACTAAGGCTACAAGACTAAGACTACAAGATTAAGACTAAACGACTACAAGACTAAGGCTACAAGACTAAGACTAAACGACTACAAGACTAAGGCTACAAGACTAAGACTACAAGACTAAGCCTACAAGACTAAGGCTACAAGACTAAGCCTAAACGACTACAAGACTAAGAATACAAGACTAAGACTATAAGACTAAAACTAAAAGACTACCAGACTAAGACTACAAGATTAGAAAAAGACTTCAAGACTACAAGACTAAGACTACAAGACTAAGACTACAAGACTAAGACTATAAGGTTAAGACTACAAAACTAAGACTACACGACTAAGACTACAAGACTACAAGACTAAGACTACAAGACTAAGACTACAACATTAAGACTACAAGAAAAAGACTACAAGACTAAGACTACAAGATTAATACTACAAGATCAAGATTACAAGACTACGACTTAGACTACAAGACTAAGACTTTAATACTTAGACTACAAGACTACTAAACTAAAACTACAAGACTAAGACTACAAGACTAAGACTACAAGACTAAGACTACAAAACTAAGACTACAACACCAAGACTACAAGACTAAGACTACAAGACTACAAGACTAAGACTACAAGACTAAGACTACAAGCCTAAGACTACAAGACTAAGACTACAAGACTAAGACTACAAGACTAAGACTTCAAAACTAAGACTACAAGACCAAGACTACAAGACTACAAGACTAAGACTACAAGACTACAAGACTAAGACTACAAGACTAAGAATACAAGACTAAGACTACAAGACTAAGACTACAAGACTGTAAAACTAAGACTTCAAGACTAAGACTACAAGACTAAGGCTACAAGACTACAAGACTAAGACTACAAGACTACAAGACTAAGACTACAAGACTAAGAGTACAAGACTAAGACAATAAGACTAAGACTACAATACTACAAGACTAAGACTACAAGACTACAAGAATACTACGATTACAATACTAAGACTACATGACTAAGACTACAAGACTAAGACAACAAGACTAATACTACCAGACTACAAGACTAAGACTACAAAACCAACACTAGAAGACTAAGACTACAAGACTAAGACTACAAGACTTCAAGACTAAGACTACAAGACTACAAGACTACAAGACTTCAAGACTAAGACCACAAGACTACAAGACTACAAGACTACAAGACTAAGACTACAAGACTAAGACTACAAGACTACAAGACTAAGACTACAAGACTAAGACTACAAGACTAAGACAACAATACTAAGACTACAAAACTAAGACTACAAGACTAAGACTACAAGACAAAGACTACAAAACTACAAGACTAAGACTGCCGGCCCACAAGACTAAAAGACTAAGACTACAAGACTACAAGACTAAGATTACAAGACTAAGACTACAAGACTTAGACTACAAGACTAAGAATACAAAGCTAAGAAAAAGACTTCAAGACTATAAGACTAAGACTACAAGACTAAGACTACAAGACTAAGAATACAAGACTAAGGCTACAAGACTAAGACTAAACGACTACAAGACTAAGGCTACAAGACTAAGACTACAAGATTAAGACTAAACGACTACAAGACTAAGGCTACAAGACTAAGACTAAACGACTACAAGACTAAGGCTACAAGACTAAGACTACAAGACTAAGGCTACAAGACTAAGGCTACAAGACTAAGCCTAAACGACTACAAGACTAAGAATACAAAACTAAGACTACAAGACTAAGACTAAAAGACTACCAGACTAAGACTACAAGATTAGAAAAAGACTTCAAGACTACAAGACTAAGACTACAAGACTAAGACTACAAGACTAAGACTGTAAGATTAAGACTACAAGACTAAGACTACACGACTAAGACTACAAGACTACAAGACTAAGACTACAAGACTAAGACTACAACATTAAGACTACAAGAAAAGGACTACAAGACTAAGACTACAAGATTAATACTACAAGATCAAGATTACAAGACTACGACTTAGACTACAAGACTAAGACTTTAATACTTAGACTACAAGACTACTAAACTAAAACTACAAGACTAAGACTACAAGACTAAGACTACAAGACTAAGACTACAAAACTAAGACTACAACACCAAGACTACAAGACTAAGACTACAAGACTAAGACTACAAGACTAAGACTACAAGCCTAAGACTACAAGACTAAGACTACAAGACTAAGACTACAAGACTAAGACTTCAAAACTAAGACTACAAGACCAAGACTACAAGACTACAAGACTAAGACTACAAGACTACAAGACTAAGACTACAAGACTAAGAATACAACACTAAAACTACAAGACTAAGACTATAAGACTACGACAACAAGACTAAGACTACAAGACTACAAGACTAAGACTTCAAGACTAGGACTACAAGACTAAGACTTCAAAATTACGACTACAAGACTAATACTACAAGACTAAGACTACAAGACTAAGACTACAAGACTAAGACTTCAAAACTAAGACTACAAGACCAAGACTACAAGACTACCAGACTAATACTACAAGACTACAAGACTAAGACTACAAGACTAAGAATACAAGACTAAGACTACAAGACTAAGACTACAAGACTGTAAGACTAAGACTTCAAGACTAGGACTACAAGACTAAGGCTACAAGACTACAAGACTAAGACTACAAGACTACAAGACTAAGACTACAAGACTAAGAGTACAAGACTAACACAATAAGACTAAGACTACAATACTACAAGACTAAGACTACAAGACTAAAAGAATACTACGATTACAATACTAAGACTACATGACTAAGACTACAAGACTAAGACAACAAGACTAATACTACAAGACTACAAGACTAAGACTACAAGACTAAGACTACAAGACTAAGACTACAAGACCAACACTAGAAGACTAAGACTACAAGACTAAGACTACAAGACTTCAAGACTAAGACTACAAGACTACAAGACTACAAGACTTCAAGACTAAGACCACAAGACTACAAGACTACAAGACTACAAGACTAAGACTACAAGACTAAGACTACAAGACTACAAGACTAAGACTGCCGGCCCACAAGACTAAAAGACTAAGACTACAAGACTACAAGACTAAGATTACAAGACTAAGACTACAAGACTTAGACTACAAGACTAAGAATACAAAGCTAAGAAAAAGACTTCAAGACTATAAGACTAAGACTACAAGACTAAGACTACAAGACTAAGAATACAAGACTAAGGCTACAAGACTAAGACTAAACGACTACAAGACTAAGGCTACAAGACTAAGACTAAAAGATTAAGACTAAACGACTACAAGACTAAGGCTACAAGACTAAGACTAAACGACTACAAGACTAAGGCTACAAGACTAAGACTACAAGACTAAGGCTACAAGACTAAGGCTACAAGACTAAGCCTAAACGACTACAAGACTAAGAATACAAGACTAAGACTACAAGACTAAGACTAAAAGACTACCAGACTAAGACTACAAGATTAGAAAAAGACTTCAAGACTACAAGACTAAGACTACAAGACTAAGACTACAAGACTAAGACTACAAGATTAAGACTACAAGACTAAGACTACACGACTAAGACTACAAGACTACAAGACTAAGACTACAAGACTAAGACTACAACATTAGGACTACAAGAAAAAGACTACAAGACTAAGACTACAAGATTAATACTACAAGATCAAGATTACAAGACTACGACTTAGACTACAAGACTAAGACTTTAATACTTAGACTACAAGACTACTAAACTAAAACTACAAGACTAAGACTACAAGACTAAGACTACAAAACTAAGACTACAACACCAAGACTACAAGACTAAGACTACAAGACTACAAGACTAAGACTACAAGACTAAGACTACAAGCCTAAGACTACAAGACTAAGACTACAAGACTAAGACTACAAGACTAAGACTTCAAAACTAAGACTACAAGACCAAGACTACAAGACTACAAGACTAAGACTACAAGACTACAAGACTAAGACTACAAGACTAAGAATACAAGACTAAGACTACAAGACTAAGACTATAAGACTACGACAACAAGACTAAGACTACAAGACTACAAGACTAAGACTTCAAGACTAGGACTACAAGACTAAGACTTCAAAACTAAGACTACAAGACTAATACTACAAGACTAAGACTACAAGACTAAGACTACAAGACTAAGACTACAAGACCAAGACTACAAGACTACCAGACTAATACTGCAAGACTACAAGACTAAGACTACAAGACTAAGAATACAAGACTAAGACTACAAGACTAAGATAACAAGACTAAGACAACAAGACTAAGACTACAGGACTACAAGACTACAAAACTAAGACTACAAGACTAAGATTACAAGACTAAGACTACTAAACTAAGACTACAAGACTACAAGACTAAGATTACAAGACTAAGACTACAAGACTAAGACTACAAGACTAAGACTACAAGACTAAGATTACAAGACTAAGACTACAAGAATAATACTACAAGACTAAGACTACAAGACTACAAGACTAAGACTACAAGACTAAGACTACAAGAATAGTACTACAAGACTAAGACTACAAAACTAAAAGACTAAGACTACAAGACTACAAGACTAAGACTACAAAACTACAAGAATAACACTACAAGACCAAGACTACAAGACTAAGACTACAAGACTAAGACTACAAATTTAAAAGACTAAGATTACAAGACTAAGACTACAAGACTAACACTACAAGACTACAAGACTAAGACTACAAGACTAAGACTACAAGCCTAAGACCACAAGACTACAAGACTAAAAATACAAGACTAAGACTACAAGACTACAAAACTAGGACTACAAGACTAATACTACAAGACTAAGACTACAAGACTAAGACTACAAGACTACAAGACTACAAGACTAAGACTACAATACTACAAGACTAAGACTACAAGATTAAGACTACCAGATTAAGACTACAAGAATAAGACTACAAGATTAAGACTACAAGATTAATACTTCAAGATCAAGATTACAAGACTAAGACTAAAACTACAAGACTAAGACTACAAAACTAAGACTACAAGACCAAGACTACAAGACTACAAGACTAAGACTACAAGACTACAAGACTAAAACTACAAGACTAAGACTACAAGACTACAAGACTAAGAATACAAGACTAAGACTACAAGACTAAGACTATAAGACTAATACTACAAGACTAAGACTACAAGACTACAAGACTAAGACTACAAGACTACAAGACTACAAGACTAAGAATACAAGACTACAAGACTAAGAATACAAGACTAAGACTACAATACTACAAGACTAAGACTACAAGACTAAAACTACAAGACTAAGACTACAAGACTAAGACTACAAGACTAAGACTACAAGACTAAGACTACAATACTGCAAGACTAAGACTACAAGACTATAACTACAAGATTAAGACTATAAGACTAAGAATACAATACTAAGACTACAAGACTAAGACTACAAGAGTAAGACTACAAGACTAAGACTACACGACTAAGACTACAAGACTTAGACTACAATACTAAGACTACAATACAAAGACTACAATACTAAGACTAAAAGACTAAGACTACAAGACTAAGACTACAATACTAAGACTACAATACTAAGACTACAAGACCAAGACTACAAGACTACCAGACTAATACTACAAGACTACAAGACTAAGACTACAAGACTAAGAATACAAGACTAAGACTACAATACTAAGACTACAATACTAAGACTACAAGACCAAGACTACAAGACTACCAGACTAATACTACAAGACTACAAGACTAAGACTACAAGACTAAGATTACAAGACTAAGACTACTAAACTAAGACTACAAGACTACAAGACTAAGATTACAAGACTAAGACTACAAGACTAAGACTACAAGACTAAGACTACAAGACAAAGACTACAAGACTAAGACTACAAGACTAAGACTACAAGACTAAGACTACAAGACTACAAGACTAAGACTACAAGACTAAGACTACAAGAATAGTACTACAAGACTAAGACTACAAAACTACAAGATTAAGACTACAAGACTACAAGACTAAGACTACAAGACTAAGACTACAAGACTAAGACTACAAGACTAAGACTACAAGACTAAGACTACAAAACTACAAGACTAAGATTACAAGACTAAGACTACAAGACTAAGACTACAAGACTACAAGACTAAAAATACAAGACTAAGACTACAAGACTACAAAACTAGGACTACAAGACTAATACTACAAGACTAAGACTACAAGACTAAGACTACAAGACTACAAGACTACAAGACTACAAGACTAAGACTAAGACTACAAGACTACAAGACCAAGACTACAAGATTAAGACTACCAGATTAAGACTACAAGAATAAGACTACAAGATTAAGACTACAAGATTAATACTTCAAGATCAAGATTACAAGACTAAGACTAAAACTACAAGACTAAGACTACAAATCTAAGACTACAAGACCAAGACTACAAGACTACAAGACTAAGACTACAAGACTACAAGACTAAGACTACAAGACTAAGACTACAAGACTACAAGAATAAGAATACAAGACTAAGACTACAAAACTAAGAATATAAGACTAATACTACAAGACTAAGACTACAAGACCACAAGACTAAGACTACAAGACTACAAGACTACAAGACTAAGAATACAAGACTACAAGACTAAGAATACAAGACTAAGACTACAATACTGCAAGACTAAGACTACAAGACTAAGACTACAAGACTAAGACTACAAGACTAAGACTACAAGACTAAGACTACAAGACTAAGACTACAATACTGCAAGACTAAGACTACAAGACTAAGACTACAAGATTAAGACTACAAGACTACGAATACAATACTAAGACTACAAGACTAAGACTACAAGATTAAGACTACAAGACTAAGACTACACGACTAAGACTACAAGACTAAGACTACAATACTAAGACTACAATACAAAGACTACAATACTAAGACTAAAAGACTAAGACTACAAGACTAAGACTACAATACTAAGACTACAATACTAAGACTAAAAGACTAAGACTACAAGACTACAAGACTAAGACTACAAGACTAAGACTAAAAGACTAAGACTACAAGACTACAAGACTAAGACTACAAGACTAAGACTAAAAGACTAAGACTACAAGACTACAAGACTAATACTACAATACTAAGACTACAAGACTAAGACTACAAGACTAAGACTACAAGACTAAGACTAAGACTACAAGACTAAGACTAAGACTACAATACTAAGACTACAAGACTAAGACTACAAGACTACAAGACTAAGACTACAAGACTAAGACTACAAGAATAGTACTACAAGACTAAGACTACAAAACTACAAGACTAAGACTACAAGACTACAAGACTAAGACTTCAAAACTACAAGAATAAGACTACAAGACTAAGACTACAAGACTAAGACTACAAGACTAAGACTACAAGACTAAGACTATAAACTACAAGACTAAGATTACAAGACTAAGACTACAAGACTAAGACTACAAGACTACAAGACTAAGACTACAAGACTAAGACTACAAGCCTAAGACCACAAGACTACAAGACTAAAAATACAAGACTAAGACTACAAGACTACAAAACTAGGACTACAAGACTAAGACTACAAGACTAAGACTACAAGACTACAAGACTACAAGATTAAGACTACCAGATTAAGACTACAAGAATAAGACTACAAGATTAAGACTACAAGATTAATACTTCAAGATCAAGATTACAAGACTAAGACTAAAACTACAAGACTAATACTACAAAACTAAGACTACAAGACCAAGACTACAAGACTAAGACTACAAGACTAAGACTATAAGACTAATACTACAAGACTAAGACTACAAGACTACAAGACTAAGACTACAAGACTACAAGGCTAAGAATACAAGACTACAAGACTAAGAATACAAGACTAAGACTACAATACTACAAGACTAAGACTACAAGACTAAGACTACAAGACTAAGACTACAAGACTAAGACTACAAGACTAAGACTACAAGACTAAGACTACAATACTGCAAGACTAAGACTACAAGACTAAGACTACAAGATTAAGACTACAAGACTAAGAATACAATACTAAGACTACAAGACTAAGACTACAAGATTAAGACTACAAGACTAAGACTACACGACTAAGACTACAAGACTAAGACTACAATACTAAGACTACAATACAAAGACTACAATACTAAGACTAAAAGACTAAGACTACAAGACTACAAGACTAAGACTACAATACTAAGACTACAAGACTAAGACTACAAGACTAAGACTACAAGACTAAGACTAAGACTACAAGACTAAGACTACAAGACTAAGACTACAAGACTAAGACTAAGACTACAAGACTAAGACTAAGACTACAAGACTAAGACTACAAGACTAAGACTACAAGACTAAGACTAAGACTACAAGACTAAGACTAAGACTACAAGACTAAGACTACAAGACTAAGACTACAAGACTAAGACTAAGACTACAAGACTACAAGACTAAGACTACAAGATTAAGACTACCAGATTAAGACTACAAGAATAAGACTACAAGATTAAGACTACAAGATTAATACTTCAAGATCAAGATTACAAGACTAAGACTAAAACTACAAGACTAAGACTACAAATCTAAGACTACAAGACCAAGACTACAAGACTACAAGACTAAGACTACAAGACTACAAGACTAAGACTACAAGACTAAGACTACAAGACTACAAGAATAAGAATACAAGACTAAGACTACAAAACTAAGAATATAAGACTAATACTACACGACTAAGACTACAAGACCACAAGACTAAGACTACAAGACTACAAGACTAAGAATACAAGACTACAAGACTAAGAATACAAGACTAAGACTACAATACTGCAAGACTAAGACTACAAGACTAAGACTACAAGACTAAGACTACAAGACTAAGACTACAAGACTAAGACTACAATACTGCAAGACTAAGACTACAAGACTAAGACTACAAGATTAAGACTACAAGACTACGAATACAATACTAAGACTACAAGACTAAGACTACAAGATTAAGACTACAAGACTAAGACTACACGACTAAGACTACAAGACTAAGACTACAATACTAAGACTACAATACAAAGACTACAATACTAAGACTAAAAGACTAAGACTACAAGACTAAGACTACAATACTAAGACTACAATACTAAGACTAAAAGACTAAGACTACAAGACTACAAGACTAAGACTACAAGACTAAGACTAAAAGACTAAGACTACAAGACTACAAGACTAAGACTACAAGACTAAGACTAAAAGACTAAGACTACAAGACTACAAGACTAATACTACAATACTAAGACTACAAGACTAAGACTACAAGACTAAGACTACAAGACTAAGACTAAGACTACAAGACTAAGACTAAGACTACAATACTAAGACTACAAGACTAAGACTACAAGACTACAAGACTAAGACTACAAGACTAAGACTACAAGAATAGTACTACAAGACTAAGACTACAAAACTACAAGACTAAGACTACAAGACTACAAGACTAAGACTTCAAAACTACAAGAATAAGACTACAAGACTAAGACTACAAGACTAAGACTACAAGACTAAGACTACAAGACTAAGACTACAAGACTAAGACTATAAACTACAAGACTAAGATTACAAGACTAAGACTACAAGACTAAGACTACAAGACTAAGACTACAAGACTAAGACTACAAGCCTAAGACCACAAGACTACAAGACTAAAAATACAAGACTAAGACTACAAGACTACAAAACTAGGACTACAAGACTAATACTACAAAATAAGACTACAAGACTAAGACTACAAGACTACAAGACTACAAGATTAAGACTACCAGATTAAGACTACAAGAATAAAACTACAAGATTAAGACTACAAGATTAATACTTCAAGATCAAGATTACAAGACTAAAACTAAAACTACAAGACTAAGACTACAAAACTAAGACTACAAGACCAAGACTACAAGACTAAGACTACAAGACTAAGACTATAAGACTAATACTACAAGACTAAGACTACAAGACTACAAGACTAAGACTACAAGACTACAAGACTAAGAATACAAGACTAGAAGACTAAGAATACAAGACTAAGACTACAATACTACAAGACTAAGACTACAAGACTAAGACTACAAGACTAAGACTACAAGACTAAGACTACAAGACTAAGACTACAATACTGCAAGACTAAGACTACAAGACTAAGACTACAAGATTAAGACTACAAGACTAAGAATACAATACTAAGACTACAAGACTAAGACTACAAGATTAAGACTACAAGACTAAGACTACACGACTAAGACTACAAGACTAAGACTACAATACTAAGACTACAATACAAAGACTACAATACTAAGACTAAAAGACTAAGACTACAAGACTACAAGACTAAGACTACAATACTAAGACTACAAGACTAAGACTACAAGACTAAGACTACAAGACTAAGACTAAGACTACAAGACTAAGACTACAAGACTAAGACTACAAGACTAAGACTAAGACTACAAGACTAAGACTAAGACTACAAGACTAAGACTACAAGACTAAGACTAAGACTACAAGACTAAGACTAAGACTACAAGACTAAGACTAAGACTACAAGACTAAGACTAAGACTACAAGACTAAGACTACAAGACTAAGACTACAAGACTAAGACTAAGACTACAAGACTAAGACTAAGACTAAGACTACAAGACTAAGACTACAAGACTAAGACTAAGACTACAAGACTAAGACTACAAGACTAAGACTAAGACTACAAGACTAAGAATACAAGACTACGACTACAAGACTACAAGACTAAGACTACAAGACTAAGACTACAAGACTAAGACTACAAGACTAAGACTACAAGAGTAAGACTAAGACTACAAGACTAAGACTACAAGACTAAGACTATAAGACTACAATACTACAAGAGTAAGACTACAAGACTAATACTACAAGACTAAGATTACATGACTAAGACTACAAGACTAAGACTACAAGATTAAGACTACAAGACTAAGACTACAAGATTAATACTACAAGACTAAGACTACAAGATTAATACTACAAGATCAAGACTGCAAGACTAAAACACAAGATCAAGACTACAAGACTAAGACTGCCAGACTAAGACTACAAGAGTAAGACTAAGACTACAAGAGTAAGACTACAAGACTAATACTACAAGACTAAGATTACATTACTAAGACTACAAGACTAAGACTACAAGATTAAGACTACAAGACTAAGACTACAAGATTAATACTACAAGACTAAGACTACAAGATTAATACTACAAGACTAAGACTACAAGATTAAGACTACAAGACTAAGACTACAAGATTAATACTACAAGACTAAGACTACAAGATTAATACTACAAGACTAAGACTACAAGATTAAGACATCAAGACTAAGACTACAAGACTAAGATTACAAGATTAATACTACAAGACTAAGACTACAAGATTAATACTACAAGATCAAGACTGCAAGACTAAAACACAAGATTAAGACTACAAGACTAAGACTACAAGACTAAGACTACAAGAGTAAACCTACAATACTACAAAACTAAGACTACAAGACCAAGACTACAAGACCAAGACTACAAGACTAAGACATACAAGATAACAGAATATGAGACACATTAGGACACAATGAAAGTCCTGGCAAGCCAGCTAATTGTGGAAGTAACCTCTGGTCAGATCCACTAGTAATAGTACATTATGGGAATAAAATGTTCTCTTAAAAACTCACACTTTTTAATCGGGACATATATATTTTACGAGTGACGGATAGATGTTTCAAAACTGATATTGGTACGGATTATATATAAAATGAGATTCGCCACAAGATATAACAGACGGCCATGATCAAATTGAATTTAAGAGAAAGCTTAGACAGTGGCAAATAGTTGAACCTGCTTAACTAGCAAAAAACCGTTAAGTGAAACAAGAAATTGCCTTGAGAAATTTACCACACACAGACCAGATCACGTAGGTAGTTCTTAAAGATTCGTAGGACTGACGACTGAACTATGAACAAGTTGGACAACATTTGTTAAGGTAACTTCTTGGATGACAGATTCGCGCAGACGCTGACTCATAATAATGATGCCATTTCAGAAGTCATCATCTAGCAATTCTATTGTAGAACGTCGCTACTATCATAACCCGTCTGAAAGAAACTATTTCTCTTGTCAAATCTCCAGCCTCTGCCAAAGTAATGCCCAGGTATTTCTTGATATCTGGATACCATCGTCTTCTCGGTCTGACTCTTTTGCCCCGTGTAACACCTTCCATCACTATTCTCTGTATACGGTTGTGACCAAACTACGAGACGTGTTCAAATGAGACCGAACCTAACTGCACCAAGTGAGCATACGTACGATGTGCATGATGACGTCACTTTTGATGTAAACAGCAGATACCAGCCGTCAAGTTTGCAAAATTTCATTATCCTCCCATTCATAGTTTCCTCAGCAGACTGTTGAAAACATGGTTGATCAGCTAAAAGATTTCGACCAGTTGACATTCATCGCAGAATGCAGACAGTGTATAGGGACACAAGTTTTGGCGAACATAAGCTCCGGAGACGGTGCACACAAATTGCTGCAACAATTTTGGTGGAGGCATCTCTTTACACAATAATATGCGCCTGACCTGGTCTCGGAAGATCTTTCGTTAACTCACATCCTTCTTTAAACATCGTTGGCCAGTTCTTCACTGTTGTCTTGGACACACTTTTGTCACCATACACAGTCTGCATTCTGCGATGAATGTCAACTGGTCGACATCCTTCAGTTGTTAGAAACCGATTCACGTTCACCATGTTTTCAAAGGTCTGCTAAGAAAACTATGAGTCGAAGGATAATGAAGTTTGCAAACTTGACAGTTGGTATGTGCTGTTTCCATCAGAAGTGATGTCATCATGCGAATGTTCCCTTGGTGCAGTTCAGCCCGGTTTAATTCGAACACGCCTCGTATTTCAATTTTCTAGCCGTGGTGAAAATAATAAACCAGTTCTCTTCTATGTTTAACATTTGTCGTATGTTTATATTTGTCCTTCTATCAATCCAGGGTATTCTGAGGATCTTTCTGTAACATTTTATACTCGAAGGACTCGATTCTCTTTCTAGATGTTTTGGTATTTGTCCATTCTTCACAGCCAAACGCTGCCATGGGAAAGACACAAGACTTTTACTTCCCTCAATACTTTCTTCAGGATGTAGCCTCTGCGTTGCCATGGCTACTCTTCTGCTGATTTTTTTTGAGCATTTTTCATTTTGTGTCCTTTCTGGAGCCCAGCTATTCAAAATGCGTGATCTCACCAGCTATTGTAAATCTATGTTGACATCGTGTTTTGTCTGTGGTCATTATCTTTGTTCTGTTTACGTTTATAAATAGGTTTTGATCTGCATTGTATCTATAGACGACTGAAAGTAGCTGCTCTATCCATTCTGCACATCTTGATAGTATCACTGTGTCATCAGCGTATCGTACATATTAAAGAAAAGCAATCGAAACTATTTGTTCTTCCCTCTGAACCTCTAATTGTGAACAATAATACTTTTTGGGGCGAATATTCAGATGTAGAAAAACTTGTTCATGGTTGGAAAGCCAAATTGTTTTTAAAGTGTCATACTCTCAATTCTACGATTAGTTGGAAGAAAATCGTGCACTCTTGGAAACGTGGACCGAAAATGTGGTATCTATCATGTGTGCACTTTCATTTTAGCTCTAAATCCTTACTGGAAAAAGAAAGATTGAAGAAAAAAATGTCGCCGAATTCCTAATTAATCTATAAAGTTCCAACTCAAACAGCGCTAATAATGAACAATTATGTCAAGAAATGATTCACGTTAGCATAATATGAAGTGGCATGAGGTCGAAGTGGACTTTTATTGTTTGCGGCAGCAGAAAACCGCGAGAGATTGAAAGATTTCAAGCTATTATTGTGGCAACACTTCTGAATATTTTGTTAAGGTGCAGTAATTGTACCAGCGGTGAATTATCGGTAAATGCAAAATGACGTCCCTTCGAGTGGCATCTGTGTCGAAACAAAACTGTATTATTAAGTGTGAGAACATGCAGATCTTATGGCGACAGCTGGGAGAGGAACTTTTTTACAGATATCATTGAATCTGCTCGGATGCACTACAAAAACATGCCCGGATCAATAAGCGCGTACACGAAAAATGACTCCAGAGCAGAAGAAAGTAATTGGCATATTGAACAGTTGAAACTGGCTCATTTCAGTCCCACCAATGGATATAAGGATACCCATGGCATATGTCCCGCTCTTCTTTTCATCATTAGTCTCATAGTATTGGCTGTTAGTCTTTGATTATTCTACCACCACGTTTCTAAACTGTCTTCTTCTCGTTGTTCTTTGTTTCTTCATTGACATTATCCAACAGATTTCTTTATTCAAAATACATCTTGGTCGTTTCATTCTTCAGCTTTTTTAACAGATAATCGTATAGATCCGAATCATGGACAATAACATATACAAGACTTCTTCAACTCTTTCATCCTAGAGAAACTCTTGAACTAGCTATCAAATCTCGTAGACATAGATCACAAATTTATTGTACGATAATTATCAAATCCCATTTGATGTTCACAAATCGCACAATTAGTAGGTATTTTTGTATAATAATTATCGTGCGATAATTATCTAGGCCCTCTTGATATTCACATATAGGGTGATCAATCTGCTTCTTCTTATTATTATTATTTTCTTCTTCTTCTCGTCCGCCGTATTTTTAATTATGTCTACACGTGGTCCTTCTTTTGGAGAATGAAACTCGCTTGGTACGGTCACATATCGAGAGATTAAATGGTCTTGCAAATACAATCCTCTACGGAAAGGTACAAGCCAGACGACGAAGAGGCCGTTCCAAAATAGAGGTGGGAGGACAACATACAAGAATGGACCAATCTCCGACTAGAATAGGCACAGGCAGCGGCCGCTGACAGAGAGAAGGGTGGTGTGGTGTTGTGAGGATGTCTTCATGTGTGCCCCAACGACCTCACCGGTTACGGGATGACCTGACACGTGGTTCAATTCCCCGGATACACGTTGCTGTGGTGGAAGGTTTCTTCAAGGGTCCCAAATAGCTCTGTGTGGAGGTTTAACTCTGTGAGCCAGTGCTCAGTATACAATTGTCTGATCGTAAAAGTCTTGAAGGATATGTTCCGTCTGTGGTGCTTGTTCACACAGTTTCCTGTCGCAAGCAATGATGGCCACATCAACAGACGGTTTTGTCTTGATGATGTGCATGCGCTGTATTTGGATTATAGTGAGGAAGAAACTCCGCTGGTCATCAACCGCACGCTCTGGTCCCTAGCTACGTTAGACCAGTGACAAGGCATGAGTCAAGACGACTGGAGGTAACTCAGGATGCAGGCGCTCTGGTCCCACCTCCCTTGAGACCAGGTCGCTTGAAACATGCGGGATTTGATCCCCTACCGTTTCGGATCATCACTTTAAGAGGCGAGCATAGCGACCACCACATGTCTCCACACATACACAAGGGTGGTATGGTCAACTTTAGTCTGTGCACTTCACTATTCGATCTGTGATGGACTGCCCTCGTATCTAGCAGGAGAACCATGTGCTTGTTGTCCCGTCTATAGGAGAGAGGTATGACGTCATGATTTTGTTGTCCTGTCTACAGGAGAGAGGTATGACGTCATGATTTTGTTGTCCTGTCTACAGGAGAGAGGTATGACGTCATGATCTTGATGTCCCGTTTAAAGGAGAGAACTGTGACGTCGTGACCTTATTTTCCCTTCTATAGGTGAGAGGTGTCACGTCATGACCTTGATGGTTCGTCTGTTGGTGTGATGTCATGACCTTGGTGTCTCGTCTATAGGAGAGAGGTGTAATGTCATGATCTTATTGTCCCGACTGTCCACGCGGCTGAACAAAGAGAGTGGTCTTCATCACTTGTGATGGACAACTATTATATTGTCCCGTTTATAGGTCTGACGTCATGACCTTGGTGTTCCGTCTATCGCTGTGACGTCATGATCTTGGTGTACCGTCTATAGGTGTTACGTCATAATCTTGGTCTCCCGTCTATAGATGTTACGTCATAATCTTGGTGTCCCGTCTATAAGTGTTACATCATGATCTTGGTGTCCCGTCTATAAATGTTACGTCATAATCTTGGTGTCCCGTCTATAAGTGTTACGTCATAATCTTGGTGTCCCGTCAATAGGAAGGAGATGTGATGCCTGTGATTTTTGTTTCAATTTCACCGTTTGGTGTTCTACCTTATCATGGTTTGAGGGTGTCATTTAGCTGTTGTGGACCATGATGACGATGATTAATAGTTCACTATAGATCTTAAATGTAGACTTTCTTAAGCGTTGTTTCTTTCACTTCCCATTTTGATCCAGCTATTTTCCTCAGTAATACGAGTTTCGAGGAGCGCGTGACCGAATGGTTTCGAGGCCTGCCTGCCGACAGGTATGACATATGTTGTGTTTTTGTTTTGTTTGGGGTGAAATAAACAATCATAGCCAGCACATGACGTGGTGATAGCAGTGGCGAAGCGGCCTGTAGTCCTCAGCCTTCAAAACCCCTCGACTACCCCAGCAATGTGAAAAATGTCGTATGACAGTAGACAGTAGAATACGAGTTTCTTTCTTGCCTAGCCCAGTTTTATGTAATGTCTGGCCTCCACGTCTTGTCTCCCGTTAAGCCCAGATCAACCGACTGATCGTTTGGACCTGTATATCTGTATAAAATCAAACTGATCGCATTTAAATAGAAAACGCAGCAGTGAATAAGATAAGAGCCGCCATTGGCTCGTATTTGGTTTCTTGTGTCAGGATCAGCGAATCAAAGCTTACCAAGAACCTATTCCGCCTCCAAGTAGTGGCCCAGGAAACAGACTGCACCTATGCAGACTGTCTAAAAGAATAGGGATAGAACAGGATAACAAACCCGGTCACGAAAATTTCGTGCTGAAATCGGATGTGTCGTACCGAAACGCGTAGACATCGCAGTTTTGCTCTAAACCTCCTTTTCTGAACGAACGAAGACGAAGCAGAAGAAGAAAAATAAGAACAAGAAGAAGAAGAAAAAGAACGAGCGGAAGAAGAACAAGAACAAGAAGAATAACAAGAAAAAGAAAAAGAAGAAGAAGAAGAAAGTGCAGAAAACACAAATAATGCTAAGACAAACGACATCCTTCCTGGCCCCAAGTGGTCAATGTTGCGGTGAAGCCAACTTTGTGTGTGTGTCTTTCTTTCGGAGGGGAAATAAAACACTAGTCTGTACAGTGTGTGATGTTTGCAGAGGAAAGCGGTCTTTATTCATCAGGCCTATGAATCTGCATTGCTGACCCCACGAATGGATACTATAGTGAAATGATCACAATTAGTGACCTTGGTGCTGTCGAAGACGGGTGTGTCGGACTGAAAGGTGCAAATATCGCAGTCAAGCTGTAAACTAGCGACACAACGCATACCGTTCTCTGGACTACATCCTGCTTCAAGTCCTGTTCAGGACTTGGTAGCGGGAGATTGAGAACGAACGCAGAAGAAGAAGAAGAAAAAGAAGACGAAGAAGAAGAAGATAGCTGGATTACACATATAATCTGTAAAGTTTGTCCCACAATCGTAGCCACGATAAACTTAACAAGGTGAAAAAACAATCAGTCAAATTAAGACTATATCAGCGTGAAGAAAAGCAAGTTCCTTAAAATTAACTCGATCAACAAGGAACGAATTATGCGAGAGGGAAAGCTGTCCAAGAAGTGGATGCATTTACCTATTTGGGCGGCCCAGTTCACTCGTCATCGGATACAGGTGGGCATGTCAAGACTAGAATTGGAAAAGCATAAGTAACATTCCTGACGTTTGGAGACATAGTTTGGAGACCCAGTGAAATCAAGATTCAGAGCAAACTTAGCATATTCAACGTCCGTGTTAAGTCGGTGTTGCTGTATAGAATGGAGACATTGAGAACGAACAAGACAATGAGAACGATCAAGACATTGAGAACGAACAAGACATTGAGAACGAACAAGACATTGAGAACGACCAAGACAATGCATCAAAGACTCCAGTACTTCGTTAACAGGCGCCTACTAATGATAATGAGCATAACGTGGCAGGACTTGGTGAGGAATAAAGTCCTATGGTCAAGGAGCCAACAACAGTTACTGGAACAAGAAATTAAGGGACGAATATGGGGCTGATAGGACATGCAATAACGAAGGCGCCATCCAACATAGTTAGGCAGGCTCTCACATGGAATCCGCAGGAAAAAAGAAAGATGTGTAGACATAAATGCAAGGAGAAGAAAATGTTGGAAGAATTTACTATTACACCTGAGAATAGCAGAAATAGTAGCCCAGGACAGAGAATGCTGGCGAGATGTGGTCAATGGGCTATGTGTTGAGAGGAGAGACGGGCTTTGATTGATTGATTGATTGATTGATTGATTGATTGATTGATTGATTGATTGATTGATGGTGATGTATTCGGACAAAGTGCTGTTCCTTTGTGTTAAAATAAAACAGAGAGATTTTTAAAAGTGGTGTGTAGAAAATACAAATAATGGTCAGGCAACATATTTTCTGTCCACGAAGATGTACTTTCAACAGCTCGGTAAAGCGTAGTTTTGCGTGGACGAGTTTTTCTTTCTATCGGAGGTGAAAAGGAAAGGGACCCAAAAATAATCCGACAAATCCGACATCGAACTTTATTTCGGATCGTCGTGGAACTAGCGATATTACGCAAACATCACTGGGCTGGACATGTGGCACGCATGCGTGACAACAGCTGGACAGGTAGAACAATGTGTTGGTGCCCATATGACTGAACATGTCTACGGGACGGCCCATCTTTGCGATGGCGGGGTGAGCTGATATAAGACCTAAGTCCGCATTGGTACAGCACGGCGAAAGATCGGGACGCATATAGAATATTGTTGGCTTCCTCGCATACGGCAATCATGCCGGACTGACGTCGGGGTTAATGTGACGTGTTGTGAAGTGAAAAGCTAGCTTGGATATTGTGTGATTACTGTAGAGGCAAGTGGCCTTTATTCTTTCGCCTTGTGAATCTTCATGGTGAACCCCAGCAATGAAAAACACGTCATAGTGTTAGGAATAACTTAATGAGGTCAACATCGCGAGCCAGGCAGTTGGTCTAATAATGGATAGACTGAAGACTCAATGCATGCTGAACAGTATCTGTCCATGCTAGGAAATGCGTCTTAGAACTGATTCCTTCAAAATCGTGAATTCGTACATCTAGTTGGGCCAAGATATTAGGAACTCCCATGACATGCGTAAAGAGATCTCACAAAAGTTAGCCGTGGGGTGATACAGCTTTAACCGCATCAAGACTAGTTCAACAGATGAAAAACAACAAAACGAGAGATCACACCTTCAACAGCCTGGTCATTCCAGCCGTGGTATGTGACTGGGAGGTGAGGAACCTACGGAAAAGTGACATGGCGCGGCTCCAAGCTACTCAACCAGCAATGCAGCGTACAACACTGTCACTTTCCCTACGAGACCACATCCGCAACACCGCTATCAGGAGTCAAACCTGCTTCAATGACGTCGTAGATACGGCCTGCCTGAGAATAGATGGACACGTAAAGTGACCTCATGGTGGCACTACACCTATAATCATTGCCCCGGACGTCCACCAATGAGATGGAGAGATGGCCTCCGACAAGACCTTGGTCCGGCATGGTGCTTAGTGGCAAATAACAGAGGTGAGTTTAGACAACATTTGGCTACCTGGCATAGGGCACAAAATATGCCTGAATGAACGCGAGTATTATATTGTCAGTTACATTTAACATAGTTAAGTCCTAGTCAAATTGGCTTAACATACAAAATAACATGTTCATACATTTTCTGTACAAATCTCACCCAAAGATGTCCTTCATCATTTCTTGTCATAAATTTCCAGAACCGTCCCACGACACACCTTCGTGTAGGCGTGGTCTGCGCTGAGTGACAGTAGTGGAGATAGTCCTCTGAGCGAAGGCGGTGGATGGTGATAAAGATCGACGGACGGTTGAAAGAGGAGCCGAAATAAATTTGCGGCTTGATGCCTGAGTTCTTGGAATCCTGGTCCATGTCTGCCACATTTCGTCTCTTCTAGCCGCTGGAGTCTCCCCAGGACCAATGGAAGAAGCTGGCACCGCGATTTCCCTCCCTGGTGTCGGCGGTTTTTCGGAATCCGAAGAACTAACAGAGTCACAACCTTGCTCATCTCTCTCATCACCAGCTTCTGACCCACTTTCTGATTGCGCCTCGTGGTCATTAGCAACAGTCCCTGAAGAGGATGGATGCCCACTGTCAACTGTTGACATACGCTCGCGATCTCTTTGCTGATCATCATTAAGAGAAAGGTCTGGACTGACGCAGGCTTGCTCAATGTCACTCTGAGACACACTACTGCCCGCATGTTCCGTGTTTGTAGAACTCGAAGATTCGGACAAGTTTTTGCTCCTCGTACGCCTCGCTGTGGGTTTGCTCGCTGGTTTCGAAGACGATCCATGTCGAGGCTTCTTTCTCTCGGCTGAAGAAGAACTTACAGGAACTGGGGGTTGTTCTCCTTTGGAGTAAACTAGAGTTATCTTGATCGACTTCTTACCAGAGCTGATAAAGTAGGACTTTGGAGCCAGGGATGCCTTCTCTTGTTGGAGCAGAGCTACAACTGGTCCAGGCAGTGGATACTCCATACAATATATAACCACCACAAAGCTGGGTTGCGACTTAGCGGTGTCAAGGTCGGGGAAGCACATGTGAAAACTTTAAAAATGCAACGACTGCTCGCCCGGAAGTGGAACAGCCGTTTACTGCTGAACGTCAAGGTCACGGTTTGGTCTGGTCTTTCAATACAGTGGGTGATAGCATTACCTCCCAGTACTATTTGGTCCAGAAATGACAAGTCTATCCTTAAAAATTGACAAATCTATTCTTCAAAATACTTTCGAACCAGCACCATAAAAACATGCACTAAATTTAAAGGCGTTACCATTCATAAATATTATATAGCCACGTAAGTAATCATGTAATAGTGCTTTTATTCGATGCAAATTTCATTTAGAAATAACACAGCACACGCAAACACGCACAGCCAAATCCAGCTAAGAATGGACAGAATTGAGATACTGGAATCAACAATAATTATGTACTTAATAAAGAAACTTCTAGCAAAAGTAACACTAAATCCCGGAACATCACCAAAAATGTGAATGGTTACTTTTATTAAATAATAACCTCACATAATTAATCATATTTATTTAAACCATAATTTCCAAAGTAATAAACAAATAATTTCACAAAAGAAAATTATGCACGTGATTTAGAAATAACACCATCAAAAGTAACCACTGTGTGATTTTTATTTTAAAATACCATCCAATGAAATGAAATCACACACAAAATGTAGCACAACAAAAGGTGCCGTCCCTTAACTTGAAATTAGCAACCACTAACATAAGCATGTTCCTAGTCCAGAACGTTGAAAGAAAAATTGTCTTTTTAATTCTACATTCCTCTAGAATAGTGAAACAAGTTAATAGATAAATAAATCAGAAAAAAACACATTGCTGAAATCCAAATTAACACCTTCAATTGTAATCCTTATTTAATTACGAAATAACACCTTCACTTGTAGTCCTTATTTAATTACGAATTAACACCTTCAATTGTAATCCTTATTTAATTATGAAATAGCACCTTTAATTTCAATCCTTATTTAATTACGAAATGACACCTTCAATTTAGACCTATATTTAAATCTGAAACAGAGGAGGAAGACTAACGTCTGGTCAGGCAAAACATACTGACCCGAGGAGAGAAGACTAACGTCTGGTCAGGCAAAACATACTGACCCGAGGAGAGAAGACTAACGTCTGGTCAGGCAAAACACACTGACCCGAGGAGAGAAGACTAACGTCTGGTCAGGCAAAACATACTGACCCGAGGAGAGAAGACTAACGTCTGGTCAGGCAAAACATACTGACCCGCAGAGGAAGACTAACGTCTGGTCAGGCAAAACATATTGACCCGAGGAGAGAAGACTAACGTCTGGTCAGGCAAAACATACTGACCCGAGGAGAGAAGACTAACGTCTGGTCAGGCAAAACACACTGACCCGAGGAGAGAAGACTAACGTCTGGTCAGGCAAAACACACTGACCCGAGGAGAGAAGACTAACGTCTGGTCAGGCAAAACATACTGACCCGAGGAGGAAGACTAACGTCTGGTCAGGCAAAACATATTGACCCGAGGAGAGAAGACTAACGTCTGGTCAGGCAAAACATACTGACCCGAGGAGAGAAGACTAACGTCTGGTCAGGCAAAACATACTGACCCGAGGAGAGAAGACTAACGTCTGGTCAGGCAAAACATACTGACCCGAGGAGAGAAGACTAACGTCTAGTCAGGCAAAATTTTCTGGTCAGACATGTTAGTCAGGGTCAGGCAAAACATACTGACCAAGACCGTCACCTCGACTTCCTAGTAGCCCTCCCTGGAAACGGGCTGTTTTCATGGCAGCCTGGCTAACGACGTGAGGGATCAACGTGATCCCCACACTAGTGAGTATACGCAGATGAAGCCAAACATAGCACAACCACCTCGAGGACCATGGCCCACCTTCATCACGACGCTGGGGATGTGAGGCAACCCGCCACTTTACATACTGTTTAGGGCGCACAAAAGAGTAACCTACTCATTGTGGGCATTCGCAAACAACAGCAACAATTACGAAATAACACTTTAAATTTTAATCCTTCTTTAATTTCAAATTAACACCTTCATTTTGGACGCTTATAAAATTACCTTCAATTTTGACCCTTATTTAATTAGGAAATAACACATTCAAAAGGTAACCCTTATTTAATTCACAGATGACACTACATGCTAATCTTAACTCAACTCATAAATGTCAATCATCAAAAGTAATTTCCATTTAATATAAATATCATCACAACAATACCTTCACTCACAAATGACGTAATTCAAAGAAACCATAACTTCTTTTGTTAAATATCACAACTGAAATACCTGGCATTTGTCAGAAACACTTGGCATTATTTGATAACATTAAGTAAGTACTTCAATTAGAAATTGCACAATTAAGCGAACAATGTATTTAACTCTAACAAATAATTCGACAAACGTAAACTTCACTACCTCAGAAGGGATACCAGAAAAGATCCACTTTAATCAGGAAAGACACTCAAAATAACTTAAATACTGTAATAAAATAGAAATCCGTTCTGAACTAACAAACAGCACAAAATAAATACACTGGCATTCACTTCAGAAGTTCTGTTGGTGGAAAAAAAAATACAATACGCTGATAAATAACACAGGCAAAACTGTACTTCTCTAGTCAGTATGTATGCATCTTTTACTGTCGTCTTGGCACAGTTCCTTCGTACCACTCCACCCTTTTTTGTGTGATGGAAGTCAAAGTGGCAGTAACGGCACGCGCTGTAGATGTCGCTACAAAGACAGAGACGGACAAGTCAATAAAACTGCAATTACTCGATGCCTAAACCAAGGCCTTAAACATCTTGTTATGCCGAACTCCAGGAATCGACGGGTGGCATGCTGCTCATCCTAGCGTTCAGTTCACTGTACATTTAATGTCGAAACCAGGAGAAATTGTCGATTATTTTGTCGAGTTTTTGTGTACACGAATGATGGTGTGTTGCACACAGTTACTACCGTACAGTCGTCTGCTCTTTAGAGGTTCAGTCTGATACCAGTCATTTAGGTAGTTGAATAGACTACTTTCTTGAGTGCTTGAGCTGTTCTCTTTTATTTTTTGTTACATTTGATAGTATGTCAATTTCTTGATTATTTTAGATGTCCGTCTTTTATTTGTTGTTAGAAAGTCTGTCTGTGTCTTGGTTATAAAATTGTATTTGTTGTTAGATCTTAAAGTCTGTATGTTTCTTGATTATTTGAGCTGTTCTTTTTTATTTGTTGCTAGACCTGATAGTCTGTTTCTTGATTATTTGAGCTGCCCATCTATTATATATTGCTAGATCTAATAGTATGTCTCCTTCTTGAGTGTTTGATATGTTATCTTTTATTTATTGCTAAATCTGATAGTGCGTTTCTTGATTATTTTAGCTGCTGGTCTTTTAATTGTTGGTTTTGTTCTTGTTGAAGGAATCCCCACAATGAATAGATTTACCCTTTAGTGCGCCCTGAAAAGGACGTTTAGTGGTTGTTGCAGCTTTACTCACTTCCCGAACGTGCGGATGAAGGTAGACTGGGGTACTCCAGGCGGTTGTGCTATCCTTGGTTTCATCTGTGTGTTGCTCACTACTACAGGAATCACGTCGATCCCTCACCTGGTTAGCCAGGCTGCCAAGAAAACAGCCCGTTTTCAGGAAGAACTGCAGGGAAGTCGAGGTGAGGGTCTTGGCCAGTATATTTTGTTTGACCCTGACTAACATGTCTGATCAGTATATTTTGTTTGACCCTGACTAACATGTCTGATCAGTATATTTTGCCTGAACCTGGCTATCATGTCTGATCAGTATATTTTGCCTGAACCTGGCTATCATGTCTGATCAGTATATTTTGCCTGAACCTGGCTATCATGTCTGATCAGTATATTATTCCTGACCAGACGTTAGTCTTCCTTCCCATTTATTTATTGTTAGCTGATAATCTGTCGCTTCTTGATTATTTGAGCTAATCGTGTATACAATGTTGAATCTGATATTCTTTTGTTTTTTAATCGTCGTGTCATAGGCTGGTCATGCAGTCCACCTGCCAGTACATCAGCTAGCAAAAATATTCTTTTATGGGGAGACTCAGAATGGTAAACATTCTGTTTCTGTTATGCGTTTCAAAGACACGCTTGGGGCTTCATTAAAAGCCTTTGGAATATTACCCCACACTTTGGAAGTTTCTAGGCGACACCGAATCTCGGGTACACAGCCCTTCCAGACTGGACAACGCCATGAGAAGCATCCTTTAAATCAAAAGCTGAACAATGGAGACAGACTAAGAAAACCCGCGAAATGAAGCCTTCACAGCAGGCGTACATTTCCTGCAAACACTGACCGAGGTCTTTTCAGACCCCCAATCGGGCTTCTCAATCATCTTCCAACTCATCGACAGACTGAACAAATTCAGAAGGGATGAACAAAGAGAGCGGTCGTTATTACCCGTGATGGACGAACATCATGGCCGGAAGTTCTCGCTGTCAGAAGACGGACAGCCTAATGGCTAGCACAGCAGCTTACAGTTTGAACAAGAAACTGAAAGATGAAGCGCCCACAACGAGCAGCTCAGAGGAAGACACTGACGATTCTTCTCGTTCAGCTTTCGTCCTGAAAAGGTCGTTGTGTCGTAGTATTCAGCGAGTCTGCAATTTCTGCGCCTTTCGGCCTAACACATCTGATTACAGCTGGGTTTTTTAGCAGTTTGCCGTTTCACTGAGGCCCCTGGGTCAGACTACCCCCACCCCAATCCTTATCCCCTTGGTCAGACTACCCTAGTGAGAAATACAGCGTGTTTCCGGAACCGTAGTGTGGAGGCGGAATAACATCTTGGTCAGCTATGGTCAGCTACCCTGATGCAAGCAGCCAGCTATGGTTCGCTGACCCTGTCAGCTCATTCACTGCTGCATCTTGACCCGAGATACGACACAATCTACCAGGAACTTGGTAGCTAATGGTCTCCTGGTAGTAATTCTTCTCCAAAGCGGTTATACACAGTCTTCCAGTGTTAAGTTTGTGTCGCCCTGTGTTTCACCTTGACACTGACGAAGAAAAGTAGACCTGGGTGTAAGGGCCATTGGAAGGTCATGGTCGGAGCTCACGAAAACATAGGAAAAGTTGGAGACCGGGTGGGGAACACGAGATCCATAAGTTTCTGCAGAATAAAAAATGTTAAGTGAAACATGTTCAATAGAATCCCGTACCCGAGAGGCATAAACAAGAACTGAAGAACTAACAGAAGACAAGGAGAATATGGGAACTAACAGTAGACAAGAAGAATAGGGAACTAACAGGAGACAAGAAGAATAGGGGAACTAACAGGAGACAAGAAGAATAGGGGAACTAACATGAGAAAGATGAAAGATACGTTTTTTTGGACAGTTTCCAAATATCAAAATGTGCTCTAACAGTCTGGTATTATCTGCCCCTTTTCGCTAAATCAAGAGCACGTGCTCCGCCGCTGTCCCTAATCTACATCGAAGCATTTTTGTTTTTTTTACAGCGGAAGTTTCTGTAGTAGTTTATTTTAGATGATGAGCTAGCTAGCGGCAGCAACAACCTTTCGTTGTATAAACCTTTCGCGATATTCATATTCCTATCGTGCACCTTACCACACTACTCCGGAAGTGACCCCCAACATTAACATATCGAGCGCCTGACCTCTCACTTTTCATACACACTTACAAGCCTACGACGTCCAGAAATAATAAAACACAGCATACATTTTACACAGTTAATTTTTTAATCCTCATTAATTCTCCCAGCAAAAACTGATTGAATCACAGACTATCAGTATATTAACACAGTGCGTTGTTGTTGTATGCAGATTGCTACATTACATTGTTTCATACATTCATATTCCTCTATTTTAATCATTTCAAACAGGGGACAATTTTTGATCAAAAAAAACCCGGAGTCTGAAGATGCAGCAGCGAATGACAACATTCAGCGACTCTTAGCCGGCTAATTGCGTCAGAGTCAGTGTCCCGTAACTGAGCAAGACCTTATTCCGCCTCAAAGTGGTGGTCCTGGATACAGACTGCAACCATTTAGGAATGGACGATAGAAGGCATACCCGATTGAAAAAATGTGATGAAATCGGATGTATTCTAATTCTGCCGAAAGCGCAGATATCACAGACTCGCGGTAAACTGCAACACAATGCCAAGCATTTTCTTCTGCACGAATGCCGAAGAAGAAAGAAGAGAAAGCGATGGAATTACCTCGGCCTTGACCGCTTTTAATCTTTCTAGAGACAAATCCTATACAAGATTTCTTAAAGGTTCAGTCACTTTAAAGTTGAGTCATTTTCAGATATAACTTATTTTCAGCACATTTCAAGAGTCCAGGCATGGACCACGATTAATGTTAGATGGCAGACAAACTGTAATATAGCCAAAAGGACTGTGTGTGCGGTTAAAAGCAAGTACAGCGTACAATTACAATAAATTTTAACATTTCTTTGTAAACGAGGGTGCTTTCCCTTTAATCTCGCGCCCACACAATTAAAAACATGAACACCAATAAGATCTTGCACAAAAGGTTCAAAATACGCACAGGTACCTGAATCAAGGCTAAAATCTAGACTTAAAAAACAAAATAATGATTCTTAAAAAAAATAGCTATAAATATCCGTATTTGATAAATAATTGCAGGCTGCCACGAAGCCAGCATTTCCCTTCGGGAGTTTAAACGGAGTGCACCTTGAGGTTTAACAACTAGACATGATAAAACCCAGGGTGTGGATGCTGTCATAAAGAGTAGTGGGTATATGATGCTCGGTAAGGAAGCCAATTTAGGCTTCTCTGCAAGAGTGAGGCGCATGGTTGTTGCTGAAAGAAGCCGGGCATACAACTTCCATTATGAAAATGTAGATCGAGGCAGTGACTTCGGCTCTGGAGTGGATATCTGAGACCTCCTCTTTAATGAGGGCCATAATCGTCTCTGACGCGAAATCCTTGCTCCGGAAGACGGGTTGACCATGGCATGAGTGGATAATGGATATATAGACCACCAACCATCGGGATCTTGTATAGATTTAATGCCTATGTTATGCTGCGGTTTGCGGGGATGAAAGGTCTGGCATCCTGGCGTAAGATACACCCGTAGTGGGGATATTAGCATTGGATAGACGTGACATCCTGGCCTTAGAGACATCTGTAGTGGGGATTTTAGCAATGGATAGACGTGATATCCTGGCCTTAGAGACATTTGTAGTGGAGATATTAGCAATGGATAGACGTAGCATCCTGTCCTTAGATGTATCCATAGTGGGGACATTAGCAATGGATAGACGTGACATCCTGGCCTTAGAGGTATCCATTGTGGGGACATTAACAATGGACAGAGGTGACACTCTTGCCTTAGAGGTATTCATAGTGGGGACATTAGCAATGGATAGACGTGACATCCTGGCCTTAGAGACATCTGTAGTGGGGATTTTAGCAATGGATAGACGTGACATCCTGGCCTTAGAGACATTTGTAGTGGAGATATTAGCAATGGATAGACGTAGCATCCTGTCTTTAGATGTATCCATAGTGGGGACATTAGCAATGGATAGACGTGACATCCTGGCCTTAGAGGTATCCATTGTGGGGACATTAGCAATGGATAGACGTGACATCCTGGCCTTAGAGACATTTGTAGTGGGGACATTAGCAATGGATAGACGTGACATTCTGGCCTTAGAGGTATCCATAGGGGGGACATTAGCAATGGATAGACGTGACATCCTGGCCTTAGAGATATCCATAGTGGGGACATTAGCAATGGATAGACGTGACATCCTGGCCTTAGAGACATTTGTAGTGGGGACATTAGCAATGGATAGACGTGACATCCTGGCCTTAGAGGTATCCATAGTGGGGACATTAGCAATGGATAGACGTGACATCCTGGCCTTAGAGGTATCCATAGTGGGGACATTAACAATGGACAGAGGTGACATCCTGGCCTTAGAGGTATCCATAGTGGGGACATTAACAATGGACAGAGGTGACACCCTTGCATTAGAGGTATCCATAGTGGGGACATTAGCAATCGATAGACGTGACATCCTGGCCTTAGAGACATTTGTAGTGGGGATATTAGCAATGGATAGACGTGACATCCTGGCCTTAGAGACATTTGTAGTGGGAATATTAGCAATGGATAGACGTGACATCCTGGCCTTAGAGGTATCCATAGTGGAGACATTAGTAATGGATAGACGTGACATCCTGGCCTTAGAGGTATCCATAGTGGGGACATTAGCAATGGATAGACGCGACATCCTGGCCTTAGAGATATCCATAGTGGGGACATTAGCAATGGATAGACGTGACATCCTGGCCTTAGAGGTATCCATAGTGGGGACATTAGCAATGGATAGACGTGACATCCTGGCCTTAGAGGTATCCATAGTGGGACATTAACAATGGACAGAGGTGACACCCTTGCCTTAGAGGTATCCATAGTGCGGACATTAGCAATGGATAGACGTGACCTCCTGGCCTTAGAGACATCTGTAGTGGGGATATTTGCAGTGGATAGACGTGACATCCTGCCCTTAGAGACATATGTAATGGGGATATTAGCAATAGATAGACGTGACATCCTGGCCTTAGAGGTATCCATAGTGGGGACATTAGCAATGGATAGACGTGACATCCTGGCATTAGAGGTATCCATAGTGGGGACATTAACAATGGACAGAGGTGACACCCTTGCCTTAGAGGTATCCATAGTGGGGACATTAGTAATGGATAGACGTGACATCCTGGCCTTAGAGGTATCCATAGTGGGGACATTAGCAATGGATTGAGGTGAAATGGGAACTTGATCAACGACCGCATGTTAGATGAAGACACTGCAATCGATGAACAAGCAATACACAGATTGCAAAGTTTTGAAATGATACGCAGGCCCAGCAGAAAGGGAGGCGTCTGGGGGTATGGAGAAAAATGTGTGCAGCGAGCGAGCTGAAGATGCCATCGGTATCTGAACTCTTAGCCATTTGCTGAGACGTACAGATAATTTATGATTCTGCCAGGAGTGTACTGAAGACTTTTTATCACAGAACAGAATATATTTCAATATGGCTCGGAATCACTACACCTGGCTGGTTGGACAGTGACCTGCACTGTCTGCTCGGACTTCAACTCCCGTTTTGTTTCCGGTGCTGCTCACAGGACGGTGTTGTTGTTATTGTTGTTGTTTATGTGCTCAAAATATTTGTATTGTCTGGCTGTAATTTTATTTATTTATTATCTTTACTCTCTCAACTTGTCCTAGACCATCATATTTTTTTGTCTTTTCGTTTCACACCTGATGTAGCTCATTCTTATATATATATATATCCACATTTGATAGACATCAATTCTTCTCTCCACCTGTTAGCTCGTCGCCCGTACATGTTTCTACAACATTCAGAATATGTAAGTGTAAGTAACTCTTGATTATTCTCATTTTAAATTTGTAGGAGTTATCTATTTGAATGCCAAAATCTGAGTGATGTTGGGGGAAAATAGTGTTGGTCATCTCCATTATCTTCATGATGTCAATTTCGCATATTACATCTTCCGTTTGTATATTTACAATATAGAAGAAGGTCTTGATGTGTTCTAATTATATATTCATATCCGTAAAGGTGGTTGATATTTGACAATTATCAAAATTTATTAATTACATTTAATAGAAAGCAAGTTTCCCAAGTGGTCCGCAGGGGTCTTTGTGTATGGCAAAGACAAGAATAGCACAACTGCCCAACAGAGATCATGTCGTATGAGGCTAACCTTGTGGCATGGCATAACACCGGCGATGGGTAGGTGGTGTGCTAATAGCGGAATAGATGGCGCATAACAGACTGAGGGTCTACTTTGCTCTAGATTTTGAGTCTATTGGGAGGAACTCGAACATCAGTAAACCACCCTCCGCGGCATTTTGTTCCAAGGTAGTGAAGCAATAAGTTGCTCGAGACTAGCCTGTTAAGCAGAAAATCCTCCTCCTGGCTACATCCAGCTCACGCCAGAGCTGGAACAAGCACGTGAACATTCGTCCCAGTAGAAGTACAGGTCGACTAAGACGTAGAAAGCAATTACCGTAAACGTGGGGACGGCGTGGCCTAGTGGTTAAGTGGCACGGCTCACAACCAGAAGGTGCTGGGTTCGATCTCTATCACAGCACCGGCCGTTACCCCGGGGAAGCAAACCCTTAGAAAATGCAGGAGGAAGCAGACCCTTACATGAAATGCATGCTGAAGTCGGATGCACTGGGCCGATAGGCGCAAAATAAAAATCACAGTGTAACGCATACCAGCCTTGGGAATAGAGAAATAAGGTGAACTAAAACAAAACAACAAAAACAACAAGTACCGTAACCAATTTCTATCATTCTCTCTCGTTTTTTGTCTCCAATATACACTCCATTTTCTTCTCCCTATCTTTCTCTGTATATGTGTCTGTTTTTTTTCATTTAATTCCCCATTATCCCCCTAATTGCTGTGCTACATTCCCTAATCCTCATTTCCAACGAACACACATTGTGTCACCCTCTCCCACCCTCAATTCTATTTACCCCTATTAAAAACCAAACCAAACGCAATTTCCTCCCTTACTCTTATCACATCTCTGTGCATTATTTTCTCTGCTTCCAACAGCCAAATCGTTGTTGTAACTGCCGCTAATCAACAGTCATATCGTTGTTGTAACTGCCGCTAATCAACAGCCATATCGTTGTTGTAACTGCCGCTAATCAACAGCCATATCGTTGTTGTAACTGCCGCTAATCAACAGCCATATCGTTGTTGTAACTGCCGCTAATCAACAGCCATATCGTTGTTGTAACTGCCGCTAATCAACAGCCATATCGTTGTTGTAACTGCCGCTAATCAACAGCCATATCGTTGTTGTAACTGCCGCTAATCAACAGCCATATCGTTGTTGTAACTGCCGCTAATCAACAGCCCTATCGTTGTTGTAACTGCCGCTAATCAACAGCCATATCGTTGTTGTAACTGCCGCTAATCAACAGCCATATCGTTGTTGTAACTGCCGCTAATCAACAGCCATATCGTTGTTGTAACTGCCGCTAACCAACAGCCATATCGTTGTTGTAACTGCCGCTAATCAACAGCCATATCGTTGTTGTAACTGCCGCTAATCAACAGCCATATCGTTGTTGTAACTGCCGCTAATCAACAGCCATATCGTTGTTGTAACTGCCGCTAATCAACAGCCATATCGTTGTTGTAACTGCCGCTAATCAACAGCCATATCGTTGTTGTAACTGCCGCTAACCAACAGCCATATCGTTGTTGTAACTGCCGCTAATCAACAGCCATATCGTTGTTGTAACTGCCGCTAATCTGTATCTTTGTTCAACGCTCAAGATTTCCATCTAGAAAAAAACGAATACCTCTGTGTAACACTGGACATTTATTGTGTGTTCTTTACTTCAATGTCAATGGAATTGTTTTTATCCTGCATCTTTCTGTCTTCTTCTTCTTCTTCTTTGCGTTCGGTTTCGTATGCTCGTTTTATGCCACTAGATGGCCTGCCTCCATGAAGTGACACGTCAGTCGCAGGTCTCAATGGTTCCCCAACAGTTTGTCTTGTCTGTTTCTCTCCTCGGGCCAGGTCTTCTCATGGGAGTCTTGGTGCAGTGGAGATGTTTGCAAGATGTGTTCTGGAGTCTGGGGTCCTCTCTGACATGTGCATTGTGCAGTCTGTGCTGCTTTCATTTTATGCATGTGTGCATTTAGTCTGCAATAGCCTGTTCTGAGGCGAAAAATTGTGGTATACTGTTTCCTATTCAGTCTATTGATTGGGTATTTACTGTTTGTTCTCTCTATCCACTGTTGTTTATATTTTTTTGGGATGTTTGCCTTGACTTCTTGCAATGACACTGTGTGGCTGAATTGTTCTCTTTGTCTTCCCTCCCTGGCTAGCATGTCCGCCCATTCATTCCCAGGTATGCCGCAGTGAGCTGGAATCTACTGGAGGGTGATTGTATTGTGGTCTGAGAGTTTGTTTAGCTGGCATATCAGTTCCCTTTCAATACTATTTCGTGATTCTCTTTGTGTGGCGTGCAAAATTTCTATGCAGTCGCACAAAAACACTATTCTGTTATCCTTTAACCCCTTTTCATCCAATAGTTTGACTGCTTCAATTACTGCCTGTTGCTCTGTTCTTAGATTTGTCAAGGGCTCCCCGGCAACACTTGCTTTTTCTATAACGGTTCCATCCTGTAGAAATATGACGAGTCCCGCCCCTCCTTTCCTCAATGCTTCCTCTGATGATCCATCTGTGTAGACGTGCGTCCACATGGGTTGAGGATAGGCGTCGCCAATATGCTTTAGGGTTTTTTCTCTCAATGCATGGTCTGATTCTTCCACCTTTTTATCGATACCTGGTATTTTCGCTTCCACCGTGAAGTTGGGCTGTTGGTCTGTATTTTATATACTTGTATCATTTCCCATGACGTTGACATTTTGATATGATGTCACTGTTCCTGGCTGTAAGGGCTTTTGATAGATGATTGAAGCTTGTTTTTTTATGCGGCTCTTATGCGGTGTTAATTCATTGACTTTTCCCTGCATTGGATGTTTATTCCTATGCTTGTATTTTTCTGTCACGTTTAGTATTTTTCTTTCTCTGCTCACCGAGGCTCTGGCGGCCTGCTACCGCTTCGAGTTCTGTAATTGGGGTGCTTTTCAGACCTCCGGTAATAATTCTGAGTCCGGTATTCTGTGCCTTGTCTAGTTTCTGTAGGTTGGTCTTTGCCGCTGTTGCATAGGCACCCATGCCATATTCCAGTGTTGGCCGTACGTATCCAGTGTAGACCTGTCTGACTGTGTTTGGATCTGCGCCACAGTTTGTCCCTGCCAGTTTTTTCATCAGCTTTAGTCTGAGTGTGGCCATCTTTTGAGTATCCTCTATGTGTGGGCCCATGTTAATCTTTTGTCATATCTCATTCCTAGGTATGTAGGATTGTTTTCTATGGGAAGTAGGCTATTGTCTAAATATAGGTTGACCTACTCTGGCTTTGTAGAGAGCGAGAAGAGTGTTGAGAGGGTCTTGCTTTTGTTTATTGTGACAGCCCATGAGTCTGCCAGTTCTTTACTGCATTAGTTGCTTCCTGCATTCTTGCTTTTGCGGTTCCAATGTTTTCTGCCTGGGTCCATATGGCCAGGTTCTCCGCATGGAGTGCCTTGTTGATGTGTGGTCTTAACTGTTTTGGTAGATCATTAATGAAGAGGATAAACAAGATAGGGGATAGTGATCCTCCCTGGGGAACCCCCTCATGTAGTTTGACCATTTTGCTCCTGTGTTCTTCCAGCCTGACTCTCGCACATCGTGAGTGGAGGTAGTCTTTGATCCAGTCAAGCATTTCTCCCCTTATTCCGCAGCCCCCTAATTTTAGCATTAGTCCTTTCTTCCAGACTTTGTCAAAAGCTTTAGTCAGGTCAAAGAAGGTGGCCAATAGTTTGCATTTTTTCTGAAAGGCATCTTCGATTTCCTGGGTCAGATAAGCTGTCTGGTCGTCGGTACTCCTGTATTTTCTATAGCCAGACTGGCACTCGTCCAGGATTTTGTTTTCCTCAAGGAAAGTTAGCATCCTATTGTTCACTAGCCTTTACATTGTCTTTCCCAGACAGCTAAAGAGGCTGATTGGACGGTAGCTTGTTTAGTTTTCTTTTGGTTTTCCCTTCTTGAGGATTGGGATTATTTCTACCTTATTCCATTCTTTTGGGAACAATCCCTGAGTCCACAATTGGTTTATCAGGTTCAGGAATCGCTGTCTGCCTATTGGTCCCAAGTGTGAAATAATTTCATTTGTTATTGCGTCGGGCCCAGGTGCCTTCTTCATCTTAAGTTTTCCTATTGCCCAATTCAATTCTTGGATACTGAAAAGCTTGTTTATTTCATGCTCATTGTTTTCTTTCCTTTTCCTTCTCTTTTTTAGTTCATGTTCCACCTCTCTAACTCTTACCTTGGGCATGTTTATTTTGGTGTCTTCTGCAAAACCCGCGGAAAGGAGATTGGCTGCTTGTTTTCCTGTATATGTCTCGTCACTCTCTTCAAGTACCCTTTTTGCATGGCTGATGGTGTTCTCCTCATTTAGGCTCCTCACCAGACTCCAAAGTTTTGTGGTGTCTTTCTCCATATTGAGGGATGCGGTTTTGTCCTGTCAACCTTTTCTGACACACGCGAGTTATTATATTTCTGTCTGAAACCCCTCTTGTGTTATTTGACATATAATTATATGTATGCGGCTTTTACTCGCTATAATGACAGTTCGAATATAATGTATTTCTTAAATAAATTTGAAACTGCGTATTAATAATAGAAGAAAACATACAAGACCTTAACCTGGGCTTAAGCTCGTGTACTTCTTCCTGTATATCAAACAGTTATAGTAATGGCTTGGTCTTCAGCTCCTTGTCAGTATAAAATGGAACATACATGGTAATTACAAACTCTTTTCCTTCCTCTTCTTCTTCGATCAGCTGAAGCTATGAGGCTCACGAAGAAGACTGTGTTTGAGGACTTCACCGCCCCCCCCCCCCCCCACTGCTTTCCGTGCATGGTTGCTCCACATGTAATACTGTCTCTCTTTGATCTGATTAAGTGGGGTAGTCCCGAAGATGTTCTGATGTTTGCTTGGGTGCTCCACAATTGCATGTGGCGGTATTTCTGGTCTATGAGAGCCATTCTATGGAGGTAGGCCTTGAATCTGAAATGTCTCGTTCTGAGTCTGAAAATGTGTGTTTGCTCATCTCTGCCAAGTTTGTCTATGCTATCATTTTATGGCTTGCATTCTTTGTGCTGATCTCTCCATTCCCTTCCCGTGGACTTTTTATGGCTTGTATTCTTTGTGCTGATCTCTCCATTCCCTTCCCGTGGACTTTTTATGGCTTGTATTCTTTGTGCTGATCTCTCCATTCCGTTCCCGTGGACTTTTTATGGCTTGTATTCTTTGTGCTGATCTCTCCATTCCCTTCCCGTGGACTTTTTATGGCTTGTATTCTTTGTGCTGATCTCTCCATTCCGTTCCCGTGGACTTTTTATGAGTGTCTTAGCTTCTGTATAGCTCTGTGGATGGCGAGTATGCGTAACGTAATTACAAATATAAATGTATGTATAATAGCAACGCATACTGTAAATTAAAAGATGAAATCAATCAATCAGTCAATCAATCAATATCGCTTGAGCTTCCTATGGCATAAGCCTTCAACAAAGATGAGTGAAGGGTGCGGGGAAAGGAAGTTGGTAGCTAGTTAGAACATACATTAAGAATTAGCCCGGCACTTCTAGCAAGGTTCTGGGGCAGACATGTTTAAGAAAGCCAAATGAAAGAGTGGCCAGTGGTAAGCAGAGCAGAGAACATTGGACAAACTGAGGTAATGGGTCAATTTACGTAGGTTTCTATACATCTGGGTGTACTCTATGTTCTACAGGGAGCTGAAAGACAAGAAATTAGAAGACTATTTAGTTTTAAATTGAGAATGTGAACATGAAACATGTTATGTCTTTTGTCTCAATTTATTAACAAATCAATCATATTAAAAAAACATATTTCAAAATAATATTAACTTCTAAATGCTGTCATTTCCGGGGAGTGGAAGTGAAGATGAGCTATCAGCCGTAACTAAACCCACCCAGAGCAAGATCCCTTATATCAAAGATTCATTTATTAGTCTCCTAGCTGCAGAACTGTTCCAGTTAACAGGATAAGGCGTGAGGTGCGAGTATCCTGTGCCCTAAGACAAGTATTCTCTGGATAGTTGAAGCTTGCAAGCCATATCAGGTAATATATCTAGGAGAAGTAAAGACGTTAACTACAAGCAACTTGCTGCTATAGAGAGATAAGCCAATAAAAAAGATTTGTCGAAACCGGACGTGCCAGGTGAAAAGTTGCAGGTATAGCAGGTGCAAAAGGCTGCATAATAATGTATCGTTCGACAAAGATCAAATTGAACGAAGATTTATTAATATTTATATGAACTAAGACGGAGAAAAAAAAACCACAGTTCAATGTAAAGTATTATCATTGGTATATTACAAACTATACTTATTACAACTATATGTGTTAGTAAATTTACAGGTATTTATATTTCATTTACAACTGCATTCTTGGACCCTGACTTTTTCTGACTTTTGACACTTCCTTTTTTCTTGGCACTCTTTGGTGATTCATTCGTGTCTTCTTTGACTGGTCTCTCTTGGGGCTCCCGCTTTTTGTGAGAAGTCTGCTCAGATTGTTTGACGTCACACCGGGCTCGAAGATTTTCCCAGGCCTTTGGAAAGCCGAGGACAATTCTGGAAAAGAGTGTTATTATATAGTTTGTATTATCAAGTAAGTTTGCTTCTTTGTACGTGATTTAGACAAGGGGAGGTTCTAAGCATGACCCCACAACAGACAGACTACTGTCCTACTCGATGACACGCGCTCGCGACAGAAACGACTGGATCCTGAGTTGGGCCCGCATAAGGGCGACCGGCCCTTGGGGAAGAAAGGGTCATACTAAGAACTATAAGACTCTAAGGGAAAGAAAACTGCACCTCCCCAGTCGACCGACGGAATTCGATAGCAGATGATGATGAGGAAGAGAATGAGAAGCAGTCTCTAATCTGTGAGTTCCTGTTTGGCATTTATTATCAGAGAATAAAGTTGTCTAACAACCGAGTTGATGGTTGTTACAACTGGGGGCAAGAAGACGTTCACCTTTGAAGAAACGAACGAACAGAAGCGATAAACAGAGAGGGTTCAAATCCTGGAAGTTTCGCGATAGTATTTGATTAAGGCATTTCTTGGTGAAGACCTCCAGTCTGGATGTGATGCTCTTTGTGACACGTGACCTGAGACATCTCCTGGTAAAGGTATACAGTCTGAAAGTGACACTCCTAGTGACACGTGACCTGAGACATCTCCTGGTGAAGGTCTACAGTCTGGATGTGCCACTCCTAGTGACCTGGGACATCTCTGGGTGAAGGTCTACAGTCTTAACGAGACACTCATAGTGACCTGGGACATCTCTGGGTACTCCTAGTCACCTGGGACATCTTTGGGTGAAGGTCTACAGTCTGGATGTGATGCTCAAAAGGGACCAAATGTTTTGAAGAGTCTTCATCTTCTCGTTTCGGTACACCGTCAGAAGATATATTCGCTCCTCTACTCCCAAGTGTCAGTTAATGGACCAATGAAACAGGATTTCCTCGTTATGCGGAAGTATTTCAAGAGAACCTAAGAAGGGTTGTGCTTTGCCGAGTACCCTGTCGTGTAAAAAGTATATGCCACCTGAAAAAGATGTAGACTAGATCGCATTGTGACAGAAGAAAGGTAAAATATGTTGTTTTTTATTTTTTATTTTTTTGTTTTTTGCGTTCGCCTTATTTCTCTATTCCCCAAGGCGGTGTGTGTTGCACTGTGGTTTTTATTTTGCGCCTGTCGGCCCAGTGCATCCGACTTCAGCACGCATTTTATGTGAGGGTCTGCTTCCTCCTGCATTTTCTAAGGGTTTGCTTCCCCGGGGTAACGACCGGTGCTGTGATGGGGATCGAACCCAGCACCTTCTGGTTGTGAGCCGTGCCACTTAACCACTAGCCCACGCCGTCCCCGTAAAATATGTTAAAGTTTCTTGATTGATTGATGGATTGATGCAACCCAGACCATACATTACTCGCTGGTGGGTTCAGCAGCTACGCCTATGGGGCTCCACCTGCCCCTCGCCCCGTTAGTCTTGCCTCTCGCCAACAAGGAACTGTCAGATTTGGATGACCCTGCCAGGAGTCCAGCCGGCATAGATTCCTGAATCATTGGGGCACGCAAGGCATGCCCACCTCGGCAAGGTAGGCTAACACGAGGAGAGGGAAGAGCAGAGAGAACGGCACTTTGTCACTCGTGATGGACGAACAACAACAACAACTATCGTGACCCTACCATCGTTTGTCGCTGTGGCAAAGGGGTCCCAAATGTGGCTGACATTTTTGTTAGACCACAGCATTGATATTCTTCTTCTTCTTCTTCTTCTTCTTCTTCTTCTTCTTCTTCTTCTTCTTCTTCGTTCTCAATCTCCCGCTATCAAACCCTGAAAGGGCTTAAGTAGTAGAATGTAGTCCAGAGAACGGAATGCGTTGTGTCGTAGTTTACAGCTTGACTGCGATATTTGCACCTTTCGGTCCAACACATCCGACTTCAGCAAGCATTTTTTGAGTACCGGGTTAGCATTCCCTCTTCGATCCCTTCTCCTTAGCCAGTCTGCCCTGCTGCAGCCTGTTATCCAGGATCACCGCGTGGCGGTGTAGAAGGGTCTTGGCAGCTCTGGTTCGCTGCCCCTGACGCTAGCAGTCAGCTATGTGCTGCTCAGCATCTTGATCCCGCATTGATATTCAATTTAAAGTGGTAGTATCTCTGGGACTTTGTTGTACACGATGATGCTGCTAATCCCATGCACAACCGTGCTTAGTCACCTTTCTTGACGTGCGAAGACAGCGCAATGTTCAGGCAAATCATGCTGGCAAATACCTCAGGTCCACGCCGTAAACCAAGAAACAGGCATCCTTACCACAGCCTGACCAAGGTGGGGATCGTTACTGTGGTCACCGTAGTGGTGAGTCTGTTGAGAAGCTTATTATTGCATCACAACTAGGCGATCCCATTTCTGCTTTGCTCAGTACGCCCCGAAATATAAGTAGAGCCACTGTAACCCGCTAGCAGAGAAATCCCTCAAGAATGAAGAATTGAGTATGAGTTCCATCAGACATCATGATGTTTAGCAGCTGACTGCAAGTGTCAGGACCACCGAACCAGAGCTGACAAGACCTTTCTACAACTACATATGGTGATCCTAGATAACTGGCTGCAACAGAGAAGACTGGCTAAGGAGAAGGGGTCGAAAAGGGAAAGCTAACCTGGTACTAAAAAATGCATGCTGAAGTCGGATGTGTCGGACCAAAATGTGCAAATATCGCAGTCAAGCTGTAGACTATGACACAGCACATTCCGTTCTTCGGACAACGTCCTGCTACTTGCAAAGCCATTTTCGGGACGCAGTAGCCAGAGATTGAGAATGGGCGAAGAAGAAGAAAATATCAACTAGGTTGCCTACGACATGTCTGTTAAAGTAAAAAAGGCCTGTTCCTTCTCGCCTGTAGAGGCTACAGGCAATATCAATAATCAATCAATTCCTCGCCAGTAGAAGCTACAGGCAGTATCAATAATCAATCAATTCCTCGAAGAAGAAGAAAATATCAACTAGGTTGTCTATCACATGTCGGTTAAAGTAAAAACGGCCTATTCCTACCTCGCTTGTAGAGACTACAGGCATTATCAATCATCAATCAATTCCTCGCCAGTAGAGGATACATGCGGTATCAATCATCAATCAATCATCAATCAATCACCAATCAATCATCAAACAATCATAAATCAATCATCAATCCTCAAACAATCATCAATCAATCCTCAAACAATCATCAATCAATCATCATTCAATCAATCAAAATGGTATCAATTCCCTTCTCTGTGAAGCATTGGTCTTCAACAAATACACTCTAAGCCATCAAACGTTGACTTGTCTATACTTGTTGAAATATCTACAGGCTGGAATAGCCAGCCTCATGCCCAACCCTCCTTAGTTGCCAAGTAGAATTCTACTTACTTATTATTAGAAACATCCAACTCTCGAATGGCAGGGAGCTTACAGATGCTCTCTGGTAAAACCTCTATAATATTGTCAGAAAAGTTAAGTGTCTCTGCTGATTTCAACTTGTCAAAGTCCCCTGGCAAAGCTTTAATATCATTACTGCTTGCATTCAGTACCTGGGAACAGTTAATCAAGAACTTAACAATCATGACAACAAAAGATGATGGCGATTAGATACCATATTTCAAGAAGCTAAATATAGAAACTGTCTGATAAGTGTTATGGTAGTGCTGATAAGTTGTATTGGTAAGTTATCCAACATGTGATGAATAGGAAGGAATATCACTTCCTTACGTCACCAATTCCAATTCTATTGCACACTCTACGGCAGAGGTCTCAAACGGCTGGTCTGCGAGGCAGTTTTCTGCTGTCGGGATTGAATTTGTGTTTCATCGTGTAATAAGTGTTGTTGTTTGCGAATGTCCACAATAAGTAGGTTACTCTTTTGTGCACCCTAAAAAGGACGTTAAGTGACGGTTTGCAGTAGCCTTCCTTACATCATGAGCGTGTTGATGAAGGTGGACTGAGGTCCTCCAAGCGGTTGTGCTATGCTTGGCTACATCTGCGTGTCACTCACTGCTATGGGGATCATGTCGATCTCTCACCTCGTTAGCCAGGCTGCCATGAAAACAGCTCGTTTCCAGGTAGGACTACTAAGAAGCCTAGGTGAGGGTCTTGACCAGTATATTTTGCCTGACCCTGACTAACATATATGACCAGTATATTTTGCCTGACCCTGACTAACATATATGACCAGTATAGTTTGCCTGACCCTGACTAACATATCTGACCAGTATATTTTGCCTGACCCTGACTAACATATCAGACCAGTATATTTTGCCTGACCCTGACTAACATATCTGACCAGTATATTTTGCCTGACCCCGACTAACATATCTGACCAGTATATTTTGCTTGACCCTGACTAACATATCTGACCAGTATATTTTGCCTGACCCTGACTAACATAACTGAATAGTATATTTTGCCTGACCCTGACTAACATTTCTGAATAGTATATTTTGCCTGACCCTGACTAACACATCTGACCAGTATATTTTGCCTGACCAGACGTCAGTCTTCCTCCCCGTGCAGCAAGAAAATATTTTTGTAAACTACGTTTTTCAGTAAAAGCGTTTATTTATTCTTACTTGAATCCTGGTTTTGAATCAGGCAAGCTTGCCTGATGTCAGGTAGTCAAATAGGAGTTTGAATCTGTGTCTGACCTTCGCTCTGAAGGGTCATGATGGTCCAAAGACGTGGTGAAGATCCTCTGTCTATCTCGCCGGTGGGGGGCCACGTGGGCGGTTGTAGTTGTATGCCATCAAAAAGACACCTTCCTTGACCATAAATCGTCAGTCATGCGGGCTACATGAACGGCCTTTCTGTATTTCCGCAGAGACACGAAGTCAGTGACAGCCCGGATGTTGGATGTGGTCTCTTTTAGTCAGATATTTAGGACTTTTCGCTCCATTGCTCTTTCGGTAAAATTGAGCTTATCTGCGTCTGATTAGCCCAGACTCCAAACCTCACACCCACATAGTAAAAAAAAAAAAAAAAAAAAAAAGGGAAGGTATCCCATAGCATTACTGCCGTAGGGGTGTGAGGTGTTAGCGATCTCACATTTCAAAGGCTCGGCTATATGAGGGTGGTAGTCTCCTCTCCCTTGCCGGTTGTACTGCCCAGACTGAACCGGTACCCATTTAAGGCTGGGTCGACCAGGGAGCCATTGCGGTCTGAAAAAAACATTACCGCCTCAACTAGGGAATGAACCAAGGACCACTCAGATGCGAAGCCAGCGCGCTAACCACTGCGCTACGCGGCTCCACACCCACATACCACTACAAATTCCCGCAGATTGGGCTATGCAACTCGGTGAGAACCAACCACAAGAACAGACATGTTTCAGGAAGAGCTACTCAACAAATGACTGCCGCCCCACAATCGACCAGTTGATGGACAGATCGCAGGACGTCTGCATTCCTTTCTTCTACTTCTTCTGCGATCGTTCTCAATCTCCCGCGACCAACCCCTGAACAGGACCTCGCAACCAGCAGGATGTAGTCCGGAGAGCGGAACGCGTTGTGTCACTAGTTCACAGATTAACTGCGATAAAAATCTGTATTCCCTAATACATCGTGTTTGCAAAATAAGACAAGGTCTTAGATAATGTGGACATAAATGCCGTGATAAACGTCTTTAGGAAACAAAGTTGTCTACGAAATGTAAGCGCTGCTTATTTAGACTAAGATATATTCATGTTAGCAAACACGCCATGAGCTTCTGCTCAAAACTTTCTGGAATTACTGTATGACAACACGTCACGAGACTATGAGTGACTAGAAGGTGGTAAAGTGAAAATAAAGGTCTCAGCTTAAACAAAACGAAATCTGAATGATGGTAGTGACGAAGAAACCGGGGGCTCTCCAAAATGGTGCGTCAAAGTGAAGGAGACCGAATGGTGACACGTTAACACGTTGAAATACCTGTGCACATATATAACATCAGGTGGGAGATGTATACCTGGGCACATATTTAACATCAGGTGAGAGATGGATACCTGGGCACATATATAACATCAGGTGGGAGATGTATACCTGGGCACATATATAACATCAGATGAGAGATGGATACCTGGGCACATATATAACATCAGGTGGGAGATGGATACCTGGGCACATATATAACATCAGGTGGGAGATGGATACCCGCCGCACATATATAACATCAGGTGAGAGATGGATACCTGGGCACCTATATAACATCAGGTGGGAGATGGATACCTGGGCACATATATAACATCAGGTGGGAGATGGATACATGGGCACATATATAACATCAGGTGGGAGATGGATACCTGGGCACATATATAACATCGGAAGATGTAATTAGGAAATAAAATGCGGAATAGCCCAAGCATAATCGGTCTTCCAGACCATGAAAGGAATATTGTGCAACAAAACCTTGTCGCTGGAACTGAGAAAGAGAGTTCTTTGAGGCTACGTGGAACCAGTACTCATATATGACAGGGAATCATGGACAATTAGCAAGGAAGCGCTTAGATCTTTGGAAGCATCGGAGATCTGATTGTACAGAGGAATGCTGCGGATCCCATGGACTACAAAGAAGACTAATGATGCAATACTCAAGGAGACACAAACACAAAGACAACTTATTGCAGGAATCAGAACAAGACACATCCTTTTCCTGGGCATTTTATGAGAGGAGGCGGCTTGGAGCACGTTATAACAACGGGAAAGATAGCAGGAAAGAGAGGCAGAGGAACATGGAGAGAGAAGATGCTGGACAGCGTGAGAGACAGAGAAACATCGAGAGAGACGATGTTGGACAGCTTGAGAGACAGAGAAACATCGAGAGAGAAGATGCTGGACAGCCTGAGAGACAGAGAAACATCGAGAGAGAAGATGTTGAACAGCCTGAGAGACAGAGAAACATCGAGAGAGAAGATGCTGGACAGCCTGAGAGACAGAGAAACATCGAGAGAGAAGATGTTGAACAGTCTGAGAGACAGAGAAACATCGAGAGAGAAGATGTTGGACAGCCTGAGAGACAGAGAAACATCGAGAGAGAAGATGTTGAACAGCCTGAGAGACAGAGAAACATCGAGAGAGAAGATGTTGAACAGTCTGAGAGACAGAGAAACATCGAGAGAGAAGATGTTGGACAGCCTGAGAGAATGGCATGGGCGATAATCAACAACAGAGTTGGTAGACGACACACGTGATAGAAGTGGATGGATGTACATGATCACCTACGTCGATTGGCAGGGCACCTGAAGATTATGAAAGTATACATCAGAGAAAATATTTAAAAAACCACGTTTTTCAAATAAATAATTTGAATAACCTGTCCAAATTTCATCAACATTTGATAGATTTAACAGGTCTCACAGTGGGTTATTCGTGTACAATTTTAGCTCTCAAGGCTTTCGGGAAGTTGGTTACAATTGGAGAAAGAGGAGTCCACGCATCCGGGCAACAGCCCTGTCAAGTTCAATAAAAGCTTTGACTAAAGGACAATACAACTGAGTGTTGCCGGGGCCCGATAGGGGAGTATAGAATAAACTTTTAAAATATGCACAAGTCAACTAACAAGAGGAATACAGCTCAACCATCCAAGATAGAAGACGTCCACAGGTAAGATGGCTAATGACACGATGCAGAGAAAGCCGCTATAAATCTATATCTTTGACTGTCTTTTTTTTCTAGGGAGCTCCAGTAAAACATCAAAGGAAGCTGGAAAACAGCTGAAGCCGTTGGCTCAGGACAAGAGGACTTGGCATGTATTTGTTGAAAACATGTACACCACATGGAGTTGATTGATCGAGGATAATAAGAAAGACATGAATAGTCATCATCATCAAGTGTCGTCTCCGCATTGGAGGGTGACGGTAATAGGTCTCCAACTGTCGCTGTCCCGTACCACGTCGTACACTCAATCAGTGTCCAGTCCACATCTTGACGTCTGATGTCCATCTGTACCTCTGCAGTTTGTTTTATTACAGTCACTCGCATACCTTCTGTCGGTATAATAATAATTGTTGCCCATCGCAAGTGACGATAGCACCAGAGACAGATATGTGTAGTCAGATGAGACCACGTGTATTGAATTCATGTAAGATGAAGATTGCGCGGTTCGTCTGGTCGGCCTGACGCTTAAATAGGTTTAAGTGTCACCAACTTCATTATCTTGTTCTGAGCTACCTTGATCCAGTGGCAAGACTTAGTCGGGACAACTGCAGATTGCAAAAGATGTAGATTTCTGCTCAGGGTTTCCTCCCGAACAGGAAACCAACAACACAGTGGTTGGTGTTGCGATTGAAAAAACTATTAATAGCAATAATTTGTCCAGACAATGATTCATATCCAGACCCTGGTACATGTCCTACAAGACTGCACAGCCCATAAAGATCTGCAGCCCCAAACCTGACCACAAAGTGCAGAGCTAAGGCAGAAGCTATGGAGCTGTCGTCCAGACCTAGAAAAGACTGAACTTCGTCCTGGTGATGGGGCTGCAGATCTAGCATCACCAAATACGTGAATGCAGAAGGAGGAAGACCTCCCACCGTCCCTCAAAACATGCGTCGTACTACATAATAGTACAGGGGATCTCGCAACGGCACACAAAACCTGCGGCCACAGTACAGCAAATCTCACACCGTCACACAAAACATGCATCTTTACTACATAATAGCGCAATGGATCTCACACCGTCACACAAAACATGCATCTTTACTACATAATAGCGCAATGGATCTCACACCATCACACAAAACATGCATCGTTACTACATAATAGCGCAATGGATCCCACACCGTCACATAAAACATGCGTCAGAAGTACAGTAAACCACCCACGGTCACACAAAACATGCATCTTTACTTCATAATAGTGCAATGGATCTCACACCGTCACACAAAACATGCATCTTTACTACATATAGCGTAATGGATATCACAGCGTCACACAAAACATGTGTCCACAGTACAGCAAACTTCACACCATCACACAAAACATGCGTCCACAGTAGAGCAAGCCTCACGCCATCACACAAAACATCCCCATCCCCAACAGATATTGTCACGATGTGATGCGTCACTGCGTGTCATGGTAAAAGGGGCACAACCTAGTGAAGCCAGCATCCATTAATGTGTGACACCATTAGCAAACAACACCAATTACTTTAAGCCTATACAGGTAAGGAAAGCCCATGGGCACGACATCGATGTGGTTATGGGAGATGTTCAGTTCCAACAGGCTGGCCAGCACGTCGACATTGTCCTGGGGGAAGTTGACCAGCTCGTTGTTAGACACGTCAAGCTTCATTAGCTTCTTCAGGCTGCCGAAGTCATCAGGCATCACTTTCATCAAGTTGAAGCTCAGGTCCAGCTCCTCCAAGTGACACAGCTTTAAGATGCCCTGAGGATGTTCAAATGGCAAGATGTCAAGAGAAATATTGCATATTCTCATCTTTTCATCTCCCGATTCTCGGGAAAACGTTTTATTTGAAATTGTTTTCCTGTATCATATTTGGAACAGTTTTTTTTTCTTCCTAGAGCTTTCTTTTAAACCAGCAAGCTGTTTTACCCTCTGGGAGATTGTAACACGTTGAATGAATGGGTGGGCAATACCAAGAGTTGTAGAGTCTTCTACCTTAGAGGGTTAAACTAGACTACTGATTGATTGCCACTTACGTCATGCTGTCAGTATGGCAGTAGTCATGTTCTCGTCTCTGTTACACTCAGAGCTCTACTGGAACCGCTCAGACTAACTATTGTATGTAAACTAACTTCTACTAACATGTTGTGATCATGTTATGCCAAACATATGTTTAAACACGAAATCCATTTAATTTTCCTCGTAGCGCGTCTCAAACCTAAAAGGCTTCGGCTACAGAGCACGAGGTAGTCGTAATATTCAAAGTAGTAGTGGCAGTTGTAGTTAGTTAGTTGCCAATTGCAAGCGATGAAGGCGACATCATCAGATGGTTTTGTTCGCATGATGTAACTTGCGCTGTATTTGGATTATAGTGAAAGAGCAACTGCGCTGGTCATCAACCTCACTCTCTGGTCTTGAGCTACGTTGGACCAGCGGCAAGACATACGTCAAGACAGCTGGAGGTACATCAGGTTACAGGCATTCTGGTCCCATCTCCCTTGAGACCAGTGGTCGTTTGAAACTTGCGAGATTCGATCGCCTACCGTTTCCGTTCATCCCTTTGAAGTAGCTGAAGTGGTAGTAATTGTTATAGTAATGGTTGTATTAGTTGCAGTTGTAACAGTAGTAGTAGTAGTAGAAGTAGTAGCTGTAGAAGCAATAATTTTGTAGTGGTGGTAGTAGTAATAATAATTGTAGCAGTAGTAGTAGTAATTGTATTAGTATTTGCAGTAGTAGTTGAAGTAATTGTAGTAGTAGAAGTACTAGTAGTAGTTGATGTAGTAGCAGTAATTGTAGTAGTAATAGAAGTAGTGGTAGTAGTAATTAGTAGTTGTAATAGTTGTAGTTGTTTTTAGTTATTAGTTCTTAGTCGACCTGTACTTCTACTGGGGCAGATACCCCTGTGTAGGTCCCAGCTCTGGCATGAGCTGGATGTAGCCGGGAGAAGGATTTCCTGCTCAGCGGGCTAGGTTCGAGCAGTTTAATACTCTGCTGCATTGGGACAATCGCTTTCGGAGGGTGGTTAACCGATGTGAGAAATTATCTTAATAAACTCAAACACTAGTGCAATGTAGATCTGCAGCCTGTTAAGCGCAATCTATGCTGCTCTAAACAAACCACCTAACCATGGCCGGTGTTATGCCATGTCACACAGTTAGTCGCCTCTTACGACTTGCTCTCTGTGGGACAGTGGTGCTATTCTTGTCCTTGTTATACACAAAGACCCCGGTAGACGACTCGGGTTCAAGAGTACTACAGTCGTAGTAGTAATTGTAGCAATTGTAGTACTTTTAGTAGTAATGGTTGTTGTTGTTGTTGTTGTTGTTGTGGTGGTGGTGGTGATTTTGTTGTTGTTGTTGTTATTGTTGCTGTTGTTGTTGTAATTGGGGGGAAAGCATACCAAAACGTTTAGGGACAGGTCTTACATGCAAAATGTGCGGGCAACCGGATTCAGGAACCAACGAAATATTACCTCTATGGGACGCCAACACATTAAAAAATGTGTGCTGACATCAGATGCTATAGGCCGTATGGCACAAAACACAGTACAACACACTAAGCATCATCAGGAAACATGAATAACGAAAATGTTTTGAAAAATCACAAACAAGAAATGAGAAAATAGGAAGAGAGCACTGACTGGTAAAAACTCCGTGATTCCATTTTCTGTGACTTTAATACTCCTGAGATTATGGAGTTCACTTAGTCCTGCAGCGAGGTCGCTCAGACTGTTCCTGCTAGCGTCCAGGTACTCTAGTGCTTTGAGTTTTCCAATCTGGGCAGGAGGTAAAGAGTAAAATTTGTAGGAACATGTTACTGCAGGTATCTTGTATTGTCTCTGTACCACTAACTTTAAGACGGGTGTGATTGTAGTGATGGTGCTGTGCATGGAGGGAACGGTGGTGGTGTGGATGAGGCTCAAGATGGTGGTGTGGGTGAGGCTCAATGTCGTGGTGTGGGTGAGGCGTGAGGTGGTGGTGTGGGTGATGCTCAGGGTGGTGGTGTGGGTGAGGCTCAGGGTGGTGGTGTGGGTGAGGATCAGGGTGGTGGTGTGGGTGAGGCTCAAGATGGTGGTGTGGGTGATGCTCGAGGTGGTGTTGTGTGTGATGCTCAAGATGGTGGTGAGGGTGAGGCTCAAGGTGGTGGTGTGGATGATGCTCGAGGTGGTGGTGTGGGTGAGGCTCAAGATGGTGGTGTGGGTGATGCTCGAGGTGGTGTTGTGTGTGATGCTCAAGATGGTGGTGAGGGTGAGGCTCAAGGTGGTGGTGTGGATGATGCTCGAGGTGGTGGTGAGGGTGAGGCTCAAAGTGGTGGTGTGTGTGATGCTCGAGGTGATGTTGTGTTTGAGGCTCAATGTGGTGGTGTGGCTGAGGCTCAAGGTCGTGGTGTGGATGATGCTCGAGGTGGTGGTGTGGGTGATGCTCGAGGTGGTGGTGTTGGTGATACTCGAGGTGGTGTTGATAGTAGTGAATGTTGTTGTTGTTGTTATTTTTGTTGTTTAGTGCCCCCGATGAATACGTTTGTGCTCCCTGAAAAGTGCGTTAAAAGGCTGGTTGCAGTAGTTGTCCTCACATCCTGAGCATGCTGATGAAGAGGAGCCGTACACCAGTTGCGTGTAACACCTCGACTGCATAAATGATGTGGTCATTCAAGGCCCCCACCCTCAGGAACTGATAAAACCACTGGATCACCAAGAAGACCTTGCATCTAGATTGGACTACTGCATCTCATGGGAAACAAACCAAGATATAAAACCTTCACTGAAATCGCACAACAGCAGGGACAATTGTCATTGGCAAACATGTAAATTCCACTCAGGATTTCATTGACCTCGGCAGTAAACAAAACTCCAACGGACGAAGCCACTCAAATATCATTTGAAGAATTGGTCCGGCTGCCGCCTCTAAAAACTTCCTGCATTGAGTCTAGAACCAGCAGAGACTTCCACTGAAAATCAAGCTACGAATTGATATAACCTTTGGCTTCCCCTTCCTGGTGTACGGTTTCAAAGCCTCAACTATTGAGCAGAGCAATCAGAAGCGTATTGAAACCTTTCACGTTCGCAACCAGAGTTGAATTCTGACGATCCACTTGTATGACCATGTCCCAAACGAGGAAGTCACTAGACAGACAGGCCTCGAGAGCACGCGCACTATACTACACCGTCGCTGTTTTGCCATATTTGGACATGCAGCCGAGGATGTCAGCTAGGAAAATCAAGTATAGGAAACTACCCTCTTCGTCATGGTCCAGCCCGTCTACCCACCATCTTGTTAGCTCAAATTGAAAAATAAAACCTCATCCTCATCGCATGCGACCTGCCACTCACCACGCCCCCATGCACGGTTGACGCGACTTGCTCTTGTCGCCTAAGCGGACTATTTACCTACCTACCTACTTACCTACCTACCTACTTACCTACATACTTACCTATATACCTTACTGTGGCACCTGATCTGAACTTATCTGAACTACTCACTGCCTTAACTAAACGTGTTACTGAGTTACTGACCTGACTACCAAGAGTGTGTAGCTTATTGTCTGTTACGCTGAGAACTTTGAGCAGCCGACAATTGAAGAGCGCGGGAGGAAGTGCGTCAAGGCCAAGCTTACACAGCTCCAGGTGTGTCAGATTTCTGAAATTGATGGTACAGAGTGTATCACATTTGTGAACTAAAATTTAGTTGGTGTGTTAAATTTATTCATTTGATTATAAAATATATGAATGATTTATGAAATAGATGTACACAGATTATCACATTTGTGAACTAGAATTTAATTGGTGTAAAGTGTATTCATTTCATTATAATATGAATGATTTATGAAATAGATGTACACAGATTATCACATTTGTGAACTAGAATTTAAATGGGATGTTTAGTTTATAAATTTACTTTATAAAATGTGTGAATGATATTTGAAATAGATTTAGAAATGTTTGTGAGATGTGTTAAATAGATTAGAGAAAGTGTGTAGGATACATGAAATCGATTTTTAGAAAGTGTTTCAAATTTCTAAAATGCATTTGCGAAAGTATAAATGATATATAAAATTGATCTTATAAAGTATAACAGATTTTATTTTTTTTAAATAATAGATTATTGTGTTATATTTATTTAAAAAATAATACATTTTATTTTCTGAAGATGTTTTTCTTTCTGTGTTCAGATTTGAATATCCAGCCTAGCCTCTAAGCTGACAGTGACAGAAAGTGTATTCAGTCTGGTATAATCCCAGCGATCTTTTCGGCATGGTTGAACCTGTATAGAGCCCAAAGCCGACGTACATATACCTCATCGATTAGACATGCTTAACGTTGAATACACAGAAAACACGGCAGAGACTAGTTTTGTCTGAACCAACCCATTCCTGGATTACACAGACTGTTGGCAAAAGAGAATTGTCTTGTTTTAATTTTCTTGTTGGTATTTTTATTTTATGTTTTTTGGCGTCCGTCTTTATTTTCCGAAGGCGGCATTCGTTGTACAGTGTTTTGCTCCTAATTAGCCGAAGCCTTTTTATTTCAATTGATATTTGTTTATTTGTTTTTTGTGTTTTTTTTCTGGGGTTTTACTGTCCCTAAGTTTACGACTTTGCTGTTTCGACAATTGGAGGCCGGCCAGGTTTGAGTTGTGAACGACACTAATCGCTCCTTCGCCCCCCCCACCCCCCCCCCACCCCCCCCCCCCCCCCCCCACCTCTTGACAGAGGAGAGGAAAACAGATGCCGCCCTTCTGCACAGCAACAACATATAAATCGAAAGAAAGGTCAATAGAAAATGGACTGGCCGTGTGGTTAAGATATCTAAAAGGATAAAAGTCAAGGTAGTTCCATAGCAGACACTGTTGTCGGGGAGGAAGTGTTATATACTTCATTGCGCAAGGCTACAGTTTGTTCATGAGTTGGGTGACCAGTTCCCTTCCTCCTTGCCTTTTCTTTCCCTATCAGTAGGCCAGGTACTCATTTACGGCTGAGTCGACTTAAGCGTGTTAGTTATCGGAGTTGAACTCCCTACATATGCCATGAAAAGCGAGTACACTAACACTGTCCAATAAGACGGTCTATAACAAAAGTTAAGAAAGGTACTCCAACGTCTCATATTCACTGTTGATTCTTCCGCCATCTTCTTCTTCTGAGTTCATGTCTTTTAGTCATGTTAGATGTGTCGTTCGGTCCCTAGGGGGGAGTTCACAATCTGTGTCTACATATTGGCCTGCGAGATCTGCTTATTGGACTGCCTGAACTGCATCTTAAATAGTGAAATCTGCGTTATGATCTGTAAGATCTATGCTTTGGATTGTGGGGTCTGCGTCTTGGACTGTGAGGTCTGCGTCATGGACTGTCAGGTCTGCGTCATGGATTGTAAATAGCTGCGTCTTGTTCTGCGATGGTGCTGCGTCTGCATATCTTATTATGCATTTGGACTGCAATATCTGTATCTTCCGCCCGACACATCTGCTTTCATCAAATATTTGTACTTGTTTTTACTCTCCTTAACCTTTGACCGTCCGTCACCAGACTCCATGTAATACAGCAAGTAGTTTGAAGGCAAGCGGTTTACTTCTTCTGGAGTAATTACCACATATGGCTAACCAGTCAGAACTGAAGCAACAGCTGTATATGCAATAGTTCAGATTCGTTTCAGTCAAAAGACAACTGCAAGAAAAACGGTCATTCTAACAGACTCTAGGATCGTACTCCAAGCCATCTCAAGCCTCTAGCAAGTTGGACTTTCAAACGAATTATAATACAATATCGGATTGATGTCTCAAAAAACAGATTTAGTCCTACAGTGGATTCAGGCCCACTGTGGGATCATGGATGTGGGGGTGAGAGGTGGTGGCATGGATATCGGGGTGGGAGGTTGGGCATGGATATCGGGGTGGGAGGTGGGGGCATGGATGTGGAGGTGGGATGGGGGGGGCATGGTGTGCGGCTGGGAGGTTGGGAAATGGATGTGGGATGTGGGGGCATGGATGTGGAGATAGGATGTGGGGGCATGGAGGTGGGGGCATGGATGAAATTGATCTCAAACATTACATTGCACGTCATATTATGTCCAGATTAGATATTATGAAATATTTGTTTAGTCAGAGACTGGGGAATACTTGGAATGCATTGCGACAGGAAATAGTAGAGGCGGGGTCAATTAATACATTCAAGAATAGATTGGATGCGCATAGTTTTTAGATCAAGTGAAGTAAAATAAATTGGTTTTTTACATACTCTGCAGTCATCTAAACCAGTTTAAAGATTTTAAGCCAAGCCAGGCCAGGCCAAGCCACGCCAGACCAGGCCAGACCAGATCAGGATAGGTCAGGGCAGGTCAAGTTAAATTAAGTTAGGTCAAGTCTGGTCAAATCAGGTCAAGTCAAGTTAAGTTAAGTAGATAATATTTTCTAAATACACCTCATCTGTTGCCTGAAGACAAGGGATGTAGAAAATTACCGGATGTGATCCTTATCTCCCATAACCTGGAACAGAGATTTGTGGTCGCTGAAGTTCAAGGTCAGTGGATTTTCCGAAAGATATAGGTGAGTCAAGGTCTTTGGCAGGCGTAGATCGTTGATTTGATTGGCTGATACATTTAAAGATTGTACCTAATGGGATGAAAGTTGCACGAAATGTAGTTAAACTTGAAAGTTGCACAAAATGTAGTTAAACTATTGGCAAAACGAACACATAAGCGTCTGGAAATGTTGTCTACCAAATGTCATTTGAAAGTTGCACACAATATGCAGCAATAAAACACGCAAAAGAGCAAACAATATAGCTAACAAGGCCTTCTTATGACCAACATTTAAAAAACCCATTACAATGTGCCAACAAATTCATTCATTCAACTTTTAATTTAAAATGTGGAGTATATATTGTAACTGCAACTGGTCCCTTTACATTTTTGTTGAGTTTTTGTTGTTGTTGTTGAAGGGTTTCTTCTCTGTATTCTACTGACGGAGGCACGCTCCTTTCCACCACAGACCGTTGTCATTTGGGCGATATCCGGACGTATTAACCAATGCTTGAATGCAAATTTGCCTCCGTATGTAAATATGATAGTTAGGGTGGTCAACTCCAACCAAAGTGCAATGGATGGGCCTCACCCTAAGAGTGCTTGTTAGAGTTGTGTAAGAGTGCGTGTGTTGGGACAACGTTGAAATATGAATCCCTTTGCAGGAAGCCTGTATCCTGCTTTTATAGCGGATGATTGTAATAGAATTGTGATGATGCGGTACATGGTGGGATTGTTATCGGTGACATCCTGGCATAAACTTGCACAAGTCAAAGCCTATATGCGTGTCACCACAGACACGCGGTACCCTCTGCACAGTAGTATCTCAGACATCGGGGGATCAAGAACAGATCAACAGATTATAATAGAAAGGTTTTTACATGGTGAAGTTGCTAATCCCAACGGCAGTCGCCTTTGACGATTTGCTTGGAATGTGGCGATGGATCTAGTCTTGTCATCACAGGTACCACTCAAGTTGAAGCATGTTCGATACCTAATCCTGCAGGACAGGGGCTACGGACCCCAATCAGGCACGTTCACTGGTGGCGTATGGCGGAACGACCTCCAGATACGGGGTGTCAGCAGCGATATAAGACATGTATAATAACTGGATGAATAAGCAGTCTCGAACCAAACGGCGGTGTATTCCAGCAGGATGGGGTGGGACAACAGGTGGCACTGCCTTCCCCACTGAAATACCCCATGTGTCATATGACGGGTACACCAAGCGGGTAACAGCCGCTATATGCTCTAGCTACGGGAAGGAAACCACGGTAGACAAACCAACCTACTGCCTTGCAGGTACCATCGGTAGGTAGAAATGCTATGGGAGACAACACAGAATCTGCCGAAGATGGAGCGTGTCAGCTATGGCGCAGGAACCGGGAAAAAATCAGGGCACACACGCATCAACAGGATATGGTCATGTGACAGTCTACCCTATCGTCATGGTGTCACTCCTACAAGTTACAACCGGGGAGGAGCGGTACCGGGCCCCCATGCAGTCTAGTCTGGTACAACATACAGACTACTCTGGTACAACATCCAGTCTACTCTGGTACAACATCTAGTCTAGTCTAGCACAACACCCAGTCTAGTGTGGTACAATAGCTAGTCTAGTCTGGTACATTATCCAGTCTAGGCAGGTACAATAGCCATTATAGTCAAGTGCAACATCCAGTCTAGTCTAGTGCAACATCTAGTCTAGTCCGATACAACCTAGTCTAGTCTGGTACCAAATCTAGTCTAGTCTGATGCAACATCCAGTATTGTCAGGTACAACATCTAGTCTGGTACAACATCTAGTGTGGTCTGGTACAACATTTAATCTAGTCTGATACAACATCTAGTCTAGTCAAGAACAACATCTAGTCTTGTCTGGTACAACATCTTGTCTAGTCTGGTACACCTTTTAGTCTAGTCTGGTACAGCATCTAGTTTAGTCTGGTGCAACATCTAGTCTAGTCTGGTACAACATCAAATCTAGTCTGGTACAACATTTAGTCTAGTCTGGTACAACATCTAGTCTAGTCTGGTACATGCCCTTCTTATTGTTCCTCTTTCGCTTTTCTGAAAAGTTAGTCAACCACGGCAGCTGACTTCCTTAAAGGAAGCCTGTATAAAAACGCTCATGAACGATTTTTTAGTTGTGGTTTCTGTAGCACTTCATTTTACGTCATTAAGTGGCTAGTCCCATACACAATCTTCTTCAGTCACCTTTTACAAATTGGTTAATGAACTTCGGAGGACTTTTTCTTTGCTCTATTGGATCCATGAGCGTTAATACACGCCCTACTTATGTGCGCAATTTGTATCCAAATGTCCAGTACACGGGAAGTAATTCCGTATTTTTACATTCTGACTTCAGTTTTTTTAAATTTATATAAAAAATACTGCTACTGCTACAATGATGATGTTTGATATTAAACATACAAAATTGAAGTATGTGTAAGGTACAGCATTCATGTGTACCAAAAAAAATTGCAGAATGAAATAAAAACACCGCAATTGTGTGAAGAAGAAAAAACAATAAACATTTAATAGGACTGAAATAATCCCCTTAAATTCATTGTATGTAGAGATTTAAATGTGAAACTATGCAATGTGTTCTCTCTTCTTTGCACTGTGTTTGTCTTCATTAAAGTTTCTGTGTTGTGCTAATTTTGTAATCACAAAACTTCTTTAGGGAAGATTTGTTTAACCACCAAACACGGAAACTGGCGTCTACTACGTATGACGTTCTTCTAAACTCGTGTCATGGTTTCTCCAGTTGTACAGTTACATGTAAAAACACGTACATTGAAATACTACGGTCATGTATCAAGAGTAGATAGGCTACACAACATTTTACTCAAGGGAACATTCCTGGGAACAAGAAAGAAAGGAAGACCCACCATGCACTGAACAGATAATGTTCAGGAACGGACATGGGCTACATTGAAAGAGATGGCTGGGAAACCGAACATACTGGTTACACCAAAAACGATGCCTATTACCAGTTGAACCGAAGAGAGCAGGTCGTTGTCTTCAGACTTCGCACTGGCCACAATAGACTGAGGTACCACCTATTCAACAAATTGAAGATAGGTGGTACCGACGAATGCCCGTGCGGTACTGGTAAAATGACCGCTGAACATCTGCTGCAGAACTGCCCGACATACGAGGATCAGAGAGAGCAGATGTGGCCATCACCAGTGGAACTGCAAGACAAGCTCTATGGCAGTGGCGACAGCCTCAGGATGACCGCCGCTTTTTTCGAAAAAATAATGGTTACTGTCTGACTGCGTACGAAGAAGAAGAAAGAGATGGCAACACTGGTGAAGAATACACAGTGGCGGCAACAGACAATTCATGATTCAGCAAGATGGGGTGCCCAGCTATCTCCTCAGTTATGGGGCGACAGACGAGAGACAGTGAGACTGCTGGGGATATAGTGGGTATCTGATGTACAGAAATGCTGAAAAGATCGACGCGATGGGTGTGGAGGGAGTGGGTCGCCTACTCCAGGCATAACATCTAATTATGAAATTTCGTTCATCATTATGGAGGTGGAACCAGAGTGCCTGCATCCTGAATTACCTCCAGTCGTCTTGACTCATGTCTTACCGCTGATCCAAGGTAGCTCGGGACCAGAGAGTGAGGTTGATGACCAGCGCAATTTCTTCCTCACTATAATCCAAATGGGAATTCCGTGGCGAAGTGGTTAAGCCGTCGGCCTCGAGATCAGGTGGTGTGGGTTTGACTCCGGACTCCGCCATCTTTTTCACGGGTGCTGGATGCGGAGTCCCCTGCATCTCGTAGTCGCCCCCTAGTCGTCTTGTCCTTGACTTGCCACTGGGGACGGGCGGCACGAGACGAGAGAGTAGGATAAAAAGTAGCGCAGTTAATCCTTACTAAAAATAGTGCTAGCAAAATTAATCATGCCATCATCGTCTACGATGGACGGCGGCCTTTGTCTTTGCCTTTGATAATCCAAATACAGTGCAAGTTACTTCATCAAGACAAGACTGTCTAATGAGGTCGCCATCATCGCTTGCAATGGACAACTAACTAACATGGGATAAACTATAGGGCTACTGCATCCTAATATTGAGCATCTACCAGCGTAACATAAGGAGGGTGGTGCATAGGACTAGCAACTTTATCATATTAAAAAAGTTACAAAAAGTATTAATGCAAGATTGGATTACTGTGACGAAGTATGCTTCCTGCAAGTAGGTAAGGCGTAGCTGTGGTTACCTTTTTCTATTGAACCACAGAGGAAGATGATTAATAACGATAAATATGATTAATCGTGCACCTGGATTTTTTACCTGGTACAGGTACTCTATAGACTTGGGAATCGCTGTTATTTCGTTATTGTTGATGTGGAAGGTTTCAAGGTTCCTGAGTTTTCTCATGTCGGAGGGTAGTTGGGAGATGCGGTTTTTGGAAGCGTCCAAAAATGTCAAAACCTGGTCTTTCCCAAGAGTGTCTGGGAGTTCCCGAATCCTGTTGTTGGCGACGTTCAGTGTTTTCAGAGTCTTTACGTGACCTGTGTGAGAGTGGTGGAGTTATGTTTCTTTGTTTGTGGTTTTTGGTGAGGAAGATAAGGAGAGGACATGCTGAGTGGGTAGGAGGGTGGTGAGGAAGAGTATGTGGTACAGAAGAGTGGAGAGAGAAAGAGAGAGAGAGAGAGAGAGAGGGTTTTGGTGAGGAAGATAAGGAGAGGACATGCTGAGTGGGAAGGAGGTTGGTGAGGAAGAGTATGTGGTACAGAAGAGTGGAGAGAGAAAGAGAGAGAGAGGGTTTTGGTGAGGAGGATAAGGAGAGGACATGCTGAGTGGGAAGGAGGTTGGTGAGGAAGAGTATGTGGTACAGAAGAGTGGAGAGAGAAAGAGAGAGAGAGAGAGAGGGTTTTGGTGAGGAAGATAAGGAGAGGACATGCTGAGTGGGAAGGAGGTTGGTGAGGAAGAGTATGTGGTACAGAAGAGTGGAGAGAGAAAGAGAGAGAGAGGGGGTTTTGGTGAGGAGGATAAGGAGAGGACATGCTGAGTGGGAAGGAGGTTGGTGAGGAAGAGTATATGGTACAGAAGAGAGAGAAAGAGAGAGAGAGGGTTTTGGTGAGGAGGATAAGGAGAGGACATGCTGAGTGGGAAGGAGGTTGGTGAGGAAGAGTATATGGTACAGAAGAGAGAGAAAGAGAGAGAGAGGGATAGTGAGGTGATAAGGGTTCAGATGGTGATGATGGAGGCAGTTAAGATAGTGGTAGTCGTCATCATCAGTCCTATAACCAAGGTCGTTGAGGTATCGTTATTGCAGTTTGTCGTACCAGCTCCCACCATACAACAACGGTGTGTCGTGGGCCGCTACACACCTGACGGAGCCCATCTCTCTCCAGGTGACAGTTCATTATAGTTGTGTCTAAGTTTCATACAACAAAGCTGGCCCTGTCTTCAGCTAGGATGAAGGGGACCAATCTTGTGTGAACTAGACCGTGAAACATGACACAGGTATAAGTGTAATGCTATTCATATAGCCGATATCCATTCCAGGATAATCGGAAGGACGAAAACACACAAAACGAACGAATTAACCAGTCCAAATGGAAAACAACAACACGTTTCCGTGGACACAAGTCGTGAACTACTGTGAATACCCATGGTTTGGCGGCATCTATAATGAAATAAAACAGCAGAGCAATGTAGACCCGCAACCAGTTACGGTGCCATCTTTGCTGCTAAGTGATAGTAGCTGGTGGGATAGTGGTGGTGGTTGTAGTAGAAGGGATGACGATGATGGTGGTGGTAATGGTGACAATGAAGATTTTGGGTTTGTTTTAAATGGTGATAATGATTAAATGGATTATGATGATGAAGATGATGGTGGTGGTGATGGTGATGGTGATGATGAAGGGATGACGATGGTAGTGATAATGTTTGTGACAGTTGAGGTGGAAGTAGTCGGGATGATGAGTCATGATGATGATGATAGTATCGGTTATGGGGTCGGTGGTGGTGGTATGCTGTCAATTATGGTAGTGCTGGTGGGTTGGTGAGGGCGATAATGATGCGAATGACAGTGGTGGTCGTGATGATGGTGGCGTTCGTAGTTGAAGGAGTGATAATTATGATAATATAAAGATGATTATGATTAATTGGATGATGGGGATGATGTTGATGGTGGCAGTGGTGATGGTGGTGATGATAATGATGGCGATGGTGAAAGTGGTGAGAAGGAAGATAGTGATGATGGTGAGGTTGGTGATGGTGGTGAAAGTGATGATGGTGAAGGTGAATATGGTGATGGTGGTGACGGTGATGATGGTGATGATGCTCAGCATACTGTTGACCTGATTTAACCTCTTTCCTACCCTTTGGTTCATATATCTTTGTTCACTTATGGGCTTATAGTGTCTACAGGATTGCCTAACCTCTGTAGTCACCTCTTACAACTTACCTGGCAGGTTGCAGTGCTACTATTCTTCGCTCGCATTTCGAACTCCGGTAACACACAGATGGAGTATAATAATAATGACCTAACCCAATTTACATTCCTCTTCGTCTCTTCACACCAAAAAAAAAATTAAAAAAAAAATAAAAATAAAAAAATAAAAAACTGTCATGCGACTTTTTTCCTATTGTTAGGGTAGTCGAGAGGTTTCACACCACCACCCACTAATCCCACACTCCTTCAAACAACAACAACAACAACAACAACAAGACAACCCAATCGAAAGAATGCCTCTACTACAACCTATTGTATCTGGAAGGTCTTTGATCCCATTGCTAGCTAGGTCAAGGACGACCAGTGACCTCATCTTGTGGATATGTTCTGGTACAACATCGACCTTGTTGTTGCCTATCTGGAGACTGACCAGGCTCTGTGAACGAGTTCAACAAAAGAAATTCTTCATTACGCGCAAACTGATTCTATGACACACTATTTTGTGGGCATATATGTACAAATGGGCAAGCAGAATAGCAAAGGTCAGCACAGTCTTTGCTAGAATGCGCTAGATTGTTTTGGCACGTCGTGGCATCAGCGTCAAGACCAAACTCAAAGTCTACCGTGCAACCATCATTCCAGCCCTACTCTGCGCTTGCGAAAGCTGGACTGTATACTCTGGACACGCAATGAGGTTAAACCACTTACACACAGGTTGCCTGAGGCGAATATTTCACATCCGATAGCAAGATCGTGTCACTGACATCGAGGTTCTCTCGATGGCTAACATGCCCAGCATCCATGCACTGTTAGAAAAAGCACGACTAGGATGGGCCGGACACCTCGTCCGTATGTCCGGTGAGCGGCTCCCAAAGAAGCTTCTCTACGGCGAGCTGAGAGAGGGATGGCGCGAGAGAGGGCGCCCAAAGAAACGTTTTAAAGACGGTCTGAAGGACTCACAGAAAAGTTGCCAGATAGACATCGACACCCGGGAATGTCTTGCGCAAAACAGATCTGACTGGAGAAGCGCAGTCAAATCGGGTGTAGCTGCCGGCGAAGACCACCGTATTAAGAAAGCCCAGAGCAGACGAGAGACACGGAAATCGCGAACAGCGGAAACACCATAACTTTCTACAAACCTTGTGTGCCCGCTATGTAGCAGATGTTTTCGTGCCCGCATTGTCCTGTTCAGCCACATGCGTACTCACATCCAACAGGGAAATCTGTGACAAGGATGATGTCGGCGGTCCTCATCGATAATGAGGGACAGCTCTTATATGTAAAAATGGGCCACCATTGTGGGCCCCAGAAGACAAAGAATATGGGCACAAATCATGCTGTAAAAGGCCACTGAAGAGGTTTATCAGTAAAGATTAGGTACGTCATCAAGGAATTCCAGCAGTCACAGAATTCCGGCAGTAACAGTATTCATGCAGTCACAGAATTCATGCAGTCCCAGAATTCCTGCAGTCACAGTATTCCTGCAGTCACATAATTCCTGTTGTCACTGTATTACTGTAGTCACAGAATTCATGCAGTCACATAATTCCTGCAGTCACAGTTGTAGAAACAACGATTAGAATAACTCAACCAGTGTTGAGGTACAGGCTTCCTGTATGGAGCCACCTGAAGTGGTTGCTCTGTGATCTATGTTGAGTTGAATCAAGACAAGAAGAAGAACATATAGAAATATACTCAAGTGGTTTAGTGGATGCATACAACATACTGAAGGAATTAGGCCTGATAAGGCAGGATAGAGCAACTTAGGATCTTAGGAAACTTTTGAAAAGGCCCCCAAGCTGGAGGTGGAACAACGGTATAGGATAAGGGATTGTTTGACCATACGTTTATGTACATCTGGAGGTTTAGTTTTTCAAGCTGGCTGAACGCATCAGACACCGACATGGTCACTAGAAGGTTGTGGATTCAGTTCCAAATATGTGGGGGAATTGAACTGACAGGAGGATGCACCTTGGGAGTTGTGGAATCGAGGGCATACACCCGACCTAAGAGCGTGAAGAAGTTGTAGTGCTGAAACGTTTTCTCGACTGAGAGTGGAAGGGGAGGACCACTTCTGACGATCACATTACTTCCTTGTTGCATTGATCTACATGGAGTCGCTTAGTGTCATGGTTGTCGTGGAAGTATTAATTAAACCATGCCACCATGCAGATGACGACATTGTTGATGAAACAAAAATATGATCAGAGATTTCCATTCAACAACTTCTTTCAACTCTTGAAACAAGGTTGAGTAGACTAGTCCGCCACAACATGTTTCCATGAGTTCAGATTGAGATGTGGGGTGGAGTCTAGATCAGTATGTTTCACCTGACACTAACTAACATAGTCTGATCAGTATGTTTCACCTGACCCTAACATAGTCTGATCAGTATGTTTCACCTGACCCTGACTAACATAGCCTGATCAGTATGTTTCACCTGACCCTAACTAAAATAGTCTAATCAGTATGTTTTGCCTTACCCTAACATAGTCTGATCAGTATGTTTCACCTGACCCTAACTAACATAGTCTGATCAGTATGTTTTGCCTTACCCTAACATAGTCTGATCAGTATGTTTCACCTGACCCTGACTAACATAGTTTGATCAGTATGTTTTGCTTTACCCTAACATAGTCTGATCAGTATGTTTCACCTGACCCTGACTAACATAGTCTGATCAGTATGTTTCACCTGACCCTGACTAACATAGTCTGATCAGTATGTTTTGCCTTACAATAAAATAGTCTGATCAGTATGTTTCACCTGACCCTGACTAACATAGTCTGATCAGTATGTTTCACCTGACCCTGACTAACATAGTCTGATCAGTATGTTTCACCTGGCCCTGACTAACTTAGTCTGATCAATATGTTTCACCTGACCCTGACTAACATAGTCTGATCAGTATGTTTTGCCTTACCCTAACATAGTCTGATCAGTGTGTTTCACCTGGCGCTGACTAACATAGTCTGATCAGTATGTTTCACCTGGCCCTGACTAACATAGTCTGATCAGTATGTTTTACCTGGCCCTGACTAACATAGTCTGATCAGTATGTTTCACCTGGCCCTGACTAACATAGTCTGATCAGTATGTTTCACCTGGCCCTGACTAACATAGTCTGATCAGTATGTTTCACCTGGCCCTGACTAACATAGCCTGATCAGTATGTTTTACCTGGCCCTGACTAACATAGCCTGATCAGTATGTTTCACCTGCCCCTGACTAACATAGTCTGATCAGTATGTTTTGCCTTACCCTAACATAGTCTGATCAGTTTGGTTCACCTGACCCTGACTAACATAGTCTGATCAGTATGTTTCACTTGACCCTGACTAACATAGTCTGATCAGTATGTTTCCCCTGACCTTGACTAACATAGTCTGATCAGTATGTTTCACCTGGCCCTGACTAACATAGCCTGATCAGTACCTTTCACCTGGCCCTGACTAACATAGTCTGATCAGTAGGTTTCACCTGGCCCTGACTAACATAGCCTGATCAGTATGTTTCACCTGGCCCTGACTAACATAGTCTGATCAGTATGTTTCACCTGGCCCTGACTAACATAGCCTGATCAGTATGTTTCACCTGGCCCTGACTAACATAGCCTGATCAGTATGTTTCACCTAGCCCTGACTAACATAGTTTGATCAGTATGTTTCACCTGGCCCTGACTAACATAGCCTGATCAGTATGTTTCCCCTGGCCCTGACTAACATAGTCTGATCAGTATGTTTCACCTGGCCTTGACTAACATAGCCTGATCAGTATGTTTCACCTGGCCCTGACTAACATAGTCTGATCAGTATGTTTCACCTGGCCCTGACTAACATAGCCTGATCAGTATGTTTTACCTAGCCCTGACTAACATAGCCTGATCAGTATGTTTCACCTGGCCCTGACTAACATAGCCTGATCAGTATGTTTCACCTGGCCCTGACTAACATAGCCTGATCAGTATGTTTCACCTGACCTTGACTAACATAGTCTGATCAGTATGTTTCACCTGGCCCTGACTAACATAGCCTGATCAGTATGTTTCACCTGACCCTGACTAGCATAGCCTGATCAGTATGTTTCACCTGGCCCTGACTAACATAGTCTGATCAGTATGTTTCACCTGACCCTGACTAACATAGCCTGATCAGTATGTTTCACCTGGCCCTGACTATCATAGTCTGATCAGTATGTTTCACCTGGCCCTGACTAACATTGTCTGATCAGTATGTTTTGCCTTACCCTAACATAGTCTGATCAGTATGTTTCACCTGGCCCTGACTAACATAGCCTGATCAGTATGTTTCACCTGGCCCTGACTAACATAGCCTGATCAGTATGTTTCACCTGGCCCTGACTAACATAATCTGATCAGTATGTTTCACCTGGCCCTGACTAACATAGCCTGATCAGTATGTTTCACCTGGCCCTGACTAACATAGCCTGATCAGTATGTTTCACCTGGCCCTGACTAACATAGCCTGATCAGTATGTTTCACCTGACCCTGACTAACATAGCCTGATCAGTATGTTTCACCTGGCCCTGACTAACATAGTCTGATCAGTATGTTTCACCTGACCCTGACTAACATAGCCTGATCAATATGTTTCACCTGGCCCTGACTAACATAGCCTGATCAGTATGTTTCACCTGGCCCTGACTAACATAGTCTGATCAGTATGTTTCACCTGACCCTGACTAACATAGCCTGATCAGTATGTTTCACCTGGCCCTGACTAACATAGCCTGATCAGTATGTTTCACCTGGCGCTGACTAACATAGCCTGATTAGTATGTTTCACCTGCCCCTGACTAACATAGTCTGATCAGTATGTTTCACCTGACCTTGACTAACATAGTCTGATCAGTATGTTTCACCTGGCTCTGACTAACATAGCCTGATCAGTATGTTTCACCTGGCCCTGACTAACATAGCCTGATCAGTATGTTTCACCTGGCCCTGACTAACATAGTCTGATCAGTATGTTTCACCGGACCTTGACTAACATAGTCTGATCAGTATGTTTCACCTGGCCCTGACTAACATAGTCTGATCAGTATGTTTCACCTGACCCTGACTAACATAGCCTGATCAGTATGTTTCACCTGACCCAGACTAACATAGTCTGATCAGTATGTTTCACTCGACCCTGACTAACATAGCCTGATCAGTATGTTTCACCTGGCCATGACTAATATAGCCTGATCAGTATGTTTCACCTGGCCCTGACTAACATAGTCTGATCAGTATGTTTCACCTGACCCTGACTAGCATAGTCTGATCAGTATGTTTCACCTGACCCTGACTAACATAGCCTGATCAGTATGTTTTACCTGAACCGGAACACTCTCCGTTCCCATATTGTCATCTTGTCTGTTACATGTACAGTCAAATGAGTCCCCGTGATGAACTAGACTGTTTGAAGATCTCCATAAACTCTGTGCAGTTGTAGAGTTTAGTAGTGAATCGTTGATCCAGTGTATCTTCCTTACCCGACTGTACAAGGGATAATCTCGTAATACATGTTCAGCAGTATCTTAGTTTAATCCCCATGTACAATGGTGAAGCAGGAAGTCGAAGCTTGTACGTGTGTACAGTGGTCAAGCAGGAAGTCGAATCGTGTACATGTGTACAGTGGTGAAGCAGGAAGTCGAAGCTTGTACATGTGTACAGTGGTGAAGCAGGAACTCGAAGCTTGTACATGTGTACAGTGGTGAAGCAGGAAGTCGAATCTTGTACGTGTGTACAATGGTGAAGCAGGAAGTCGAATCTTGTACGCGTGTACAGTGGTGAAGCAGGAAGTCGAAGCTTGTACATGTGTACAGTGGTGAAGCAGGAAGTCGAAGCGTGTACATGTGTCTGTTCAATCTGTTGTGTCAAGTCCTGAGAATGGTCCGACTCTGCCGGCAAGAGTCTGATAGTCGTCGTTATGTTCCGCTCTTTGACAGCCATAAAAGCTATCTTCTCCTCAAATGCTACAATGATTTGTAAGACAACAGGCAACCTCATTAGAATATGCCTAATATTTGTTTCGATCACAGCAAAATCCACATTTTGAATTTGCTACATATTTTGCTTTGATATTCGCTTAGGAAGCTTGTGGTTTATCAATTCCATTTTGGTCAGGAAATGTAAATATTTAAAAAAAAAGGATTTAAATACTTTGGTCACATCAAGAGACACAACGACATTAAGAGAACAGTGGTCGAAAGTATGGTGTCAGACAGAAGGGGCAGGGGTAGACCAAGAAGACGATCATCATCATTATCATCAGTCCTGTAACGTAGAAGGTCGTTGAGGCACCGTTATTGAAGTTTGTCGAACCAGTTCCCTGGGATCAAGATGCTGAGCAGCGCCTGAGCTGCAGTGGTCAGTGACCCATAGCTGACTGCTAGCGTCAGGGCCAGCGAACCATAGCTGCCAAGACCCTTCTACACCTCCACGCGGTGATCCTGGATAACAGGCTGCAACAGGGCAGGCTGGATGAGGATAAGGGATCGAAGAGGGAAGGCTAACCCGGTTCTCAAAAATGTTTGCTTAAGTCCGATGTATCGGACCGAAAGTTGCAAATATCGCAGTCAAGCTGTAAACTACGACACAACGCATTCCGTTCTCTGGACAAGATCCTGCTACTAACTCTTTTTAGGGCTTGCTAGCGGGAGATTCAGAACGAACGAAGACGAAACAGAAGGAGAAGAAGAATAGAAGACTTGGCCATTAGTAGTAAGTTTGTCGGTTTCCTCCTGCCCTGCAGCTTACCAGTTATGGGGAAGATGCAACTCAGTAGAAGGTGCAACTCTGGGGTGATCAACCTTCGGTTTTTTTCCTATCTACATTTAGCCTACCAAGCAGAATAAGGCGTGTACTACGGCTATGTTTGGGTTGGTAGGCGGGAAACTGTCATTGCATGAGCTCTTGCAACAAGGAGTTCATTTCCCCACCATCGTTGCTAGGAGACATGTCAACACCCATGTCCAGACTATAGAAGTTTGGAATAAATGCGGCTGAGACAACAAATCTTATTCTTGTTGTTACGGACCCAGCAGTATCCAGACTCTCACCCTTCGTCCCAATGTCTTGTAATGTCATATGTGCGTGTTTTTTAGATGTTGTTTAGTACCATACAAAGTGTTCCATTTATCTAGCCTCGGAGACAGAAACATTTTCCTAACAATCGGTGACAGACGGGCACTCGAATACATGATGGTCAACGGTTTCGTATGGGTGTGGACACAGCTGGTCAGCGTGTTGTGGCGTTCAGGTGCTTGTTGATTGGAATATGTTGAGTTCTGAAAAGACAAAAATGGTGCTCTGATCCTCATTGTGAGTTGATTGATGCTGTCGTTTGGATTGGTGATAGCCATATGTCTGTGTTGATTGATGATGTCGTTTAGATTGGTGATAGCCATATGTCTGTAGACCTCACTCTCCGTGTTTCCCATGCCCCATCTTTTCAGACAAGTTGTTTTTGTTTGCTCTGCTTATAATCTGTTTGCTTGTTTGTAAATTGTTGCTGTGTGTGTCTGTTCTTGTCTTGATCCCTTCTTTGCTAGTCTGTCTGCCTTGCCCTTGCCTGGTGTGTTTGAGTGCTCATGGATTCACTGCACAACTATTTAGATTACATGGAAGGTAATAATGGAGTCAACGCCTAGAAATATTTGGAAAAAATGCTTGAAGGGTGGACGTTGAGACCGTACAAATAACAATGAACTTTCCTCATACATATCCTTTGCCGCGTACTAAAACATAATTAACACCTAACGATCTGCCCGTAGCGCATTGATATCTATCATATCTAAAATGACATAGTTTAACATACTTTCATGGTGACTGCGAACTTCATGGAGTTCAGTTTATTTCCGGACACATTAATCTCCTCGATGAACGTCAGACGTTTGATGGCTTCTGGCATGTACTCCAGCTGGTTGTTGGACATGTCCAGCACTCGAAGCTTATTGAGCTTGTCGATGTCCTCGGGCAGCAGACCGATCTCGTTGTTGGCCAGCTTGAGTGTGTCTAGAGCTGACCCAAGAGCACAGATCTCTCCAGGGATCGCTGTGAGAATTAAGTATCAAAAACTGTTGACGTCAAAAAGCCAAATAGAATGGGATTGGTGAAGACAATCAACCAATCACCAGACAATATCAAATAAATGATCTTTTATAAAAATTTGAAAGTAGTCCAATATCGGTTACGGTCATCGGGGATGAAGTGTCAAAGACATCATGGTACAAAGTTTCGTAATTTGTGAGATGGAGTGAAAACATCATCTCAGAGAGAAGTGTTTCACCTGCTAGAAAGAGTTGTGTTTCATATTTTAAAAAAGGGATATATTTCATATGAGAAATAAAGATACGGTTCATTTGAAAGAAAGAATTCTTTTTGACATGTGAGATGGACATTTTGTTTCGAATGAGTGACAGGGTCAGAAGATGCAGCACAATGAATAAGCCGGCTGCTTGTATCAGGCTCAGGGAACCAGATCTAACCAAGACCTCATTCCATCTCCACGCGGCGGCCCTGGAAACAGGCTGCACTAGTGTAGTCTGGCTGAGAATAGGGATCACAGTGGAAAGGCAACCCAGGCACCCAAAAAAGCTAGCTGAAATCGGATGTGTTCGGCCGAAAGTAGCAAATATCGCAGCTTCGCTATTAACTACAAAATAATGACGTCACATTGTCCTGTTCGGGACGAACGTCAAAAGAGGATTATCAGTGAAATGGGTTTGTTTCATGTGAGAGAAAAATATGGGTTTCATATGGGAGAAAGAGATTTGTTTCATGTGGGAGAAATAAATATGTTTATGAGAGAAAGATCTGGGGTAGTTGTCTCGCCGCAGCGACTCAATTTCAACCAGTGTTCGTAAAGCGATCTCAGTCCCGCCAGGCGGAGCGATAGCGCGGGCTTGCGGAAAACGCTCGCCTGCCTTTCCCCGTAGAGCGAATTGGGTGCGGTTTGTTGCAGCGGCTCCTCCACCGAGGTGCCCTGGTCTGGTCCGTATCAGGAAACGTGGTCCGTCCGTGGTGATTTATCTAAGGCTTACAGCAGAGCTCGACAGTACGTCTCGCTGGTGGTCCGACTCTCGCAAAGAGCTTGTGACCGGCAAATGGAAAGCAGGAATCGTTGCCTCGAGGCCCTGCGTTCTCCCTACGGAGAAGGGCAGGCCGGCAGGCCAAATTGTCTCTAGTCCCAGTGAAATTCATCGCCGAGGTCGTTGGGATCCGTTCTGCACAGAGCGCTGCCATCCCTCCTCGAGCGAGCCCGGTCGGTCGGTCGTCTGGTGCGTGTGGGAGGCCCCTGTCAGGCGGTCTTAGGTCGACGGAGTGAGGGACGGGTGGAACAAACCGTCCGTCCCGTCAGTCGGTCCCTGCGGCCGTCGTCCCAGCGAGGCTTTTTACACACCCTTCCTCCGCCGACCGGTGAGTGCTGTACGTACGTCTCCGACAGATATCTGGTTGATCCTGCCAGTAGTCATATGCTTGTCTCAAAGATTAAGCCGTGCATGTCTAAGTTCACACTGTCTCACTGTGAAACCGCGAATGGCTCATTAAATCAGTCGAGGTTCCTTAGATGACACGATCCTACTTGGATAACTGTGGCAATTCTAGAGCTAATACATGCTTACCAAGCTCCGACCCTCGCGGAAAGAGCGCTTTTATTAGTTCAAAACCAATCGTCGTTTCCCCTCGCGGGGTTACGGCGTCCCCACTGGTGACTCTGGATAACTTTGTGCTGATCGCATGGCCTCATGTGCCGGCGACGCATCTTTCAAATGTCTGCCCTATCAAATGTCGATGGTACGTGACATGCCTACCATGTTTGTAACGGGTAACGGGGAATCAGGGTTCGATTCCGGAGAGGGAGCATGAGAAACGGCTACCACATCCAAGGAAGGCAGCAGGCGCGCAACTTACCCACTCCCGGCACGGGGAGGTAGTGACGAAAAATAACAATACGGGACTCTTTCGAGGCCCCGTAATTGGAATGAGTACACTTTAAACCCTTTAACGAGGATCTATTGGAGGGCAAGTCTGGTGCCAGCAGCCGCGGTAATTCCAGCTCCAATAGCGTATATTAAAGTTGTTGCAGTTAAAAAGCTCGTAGTTGGATCTCAGGCGCAGGCGGGCGGTCCGGCTCGCGCCGGTTCACTGCCCGTTGTCTCCTGCCCTACCGTCTGCCGGCTCTCTCCCACGGGTGCTCTTCGCTGAGCGTCCTGGGTGGCCGGCGCGTTTACTTTGAAAAAATTAGAGTGTTCAAAGCAGGCCTCGGCTGCCTGAATAATGGGGCATGGAATAATGGAATAGGACCTCGGTTCTATTTTGTTGGTTTTCGGAACTGGAGGTAATGATTAACAGGGACAAACGGGGGCATTCGTATTGCGGCGTTAGAGGTGAAATTCTTGGATCGCCGCAAGACGAGCTACTGCGAAAGCATTTGTCAAGAATGTTTTCATTAATCAAGAACGAAAGTCAGAGGCGCGAAGACGATCAGATACCGTCGTAGTTCTGACCATAAACGATGCCGACTAGCGATCCGCAGGAGTTGCTTCGATGACTCTGTGGGCAGCTTCCGGGAAACCAAAGTGTTTGGGTTCCGGGGGAAGTATGGTTGCAAAGCTGAAACTTAAAGGAATTGACGGAAGGGCACCACCAGGAGTGGAGCCTGCGGCTTAATTTGACTCAACACGGGAAAACTCACCCGGTCCGGACACTGTAAGGATTGACAGATTGATAGCTCTTTCTTGATTCGGTGGGTGGTGGTGCATGGCCGTTCTTAGTTGGTGGAGCGATTTGTCTGGTTAATTCCGATAACGAACGAGACTCTAGCCTATTAAATAGTTCGCCACAACTGACAAATCGAGAGCACTGCCGTTTGGGTCTAAAAATGAACGTACGCTGGTTTTAGACTCACGGATGACAAATCAGCTCTCAAACACTCAAATGTAAGAACGCTACGGAAATCGTGTTTAACTCCGCAGAAACCGCAGATTCCAAATACCTGGTCATTGACAAACAAAAGCCCTCAATAAATTCGTCTGACCAAATAGTGAACGGGTGCTGGAAATAGATCATCTGAAGACAGGTCAGTTTTACCCTACAAATGACAGGGCGTTGCTACGGAAAACCAGCTCAAATCGAGAGGAGCCGCAGACACTTTGGTTCACGTACCAGGCTGATAAGCCAAGGGCGCGAGGCTACCATGTGGGGGATTACGGCCGAACCCTTGTAAGCCGCAATCCCGCCCAAAATCTCAGCACCACTGCAATTGGAGGCTCCTACATGCTCGGGACCTGGGGCTTGCGCCCCAGCCCTATCAGGTAGAGCCACAGTAAGAGGTCCTTGCCGTCCGCCAATCAAAGCGGGCGGACAACTGCTTGATACTCACCCTATACGGCGTTGGGGTGCGAAAACACCAACCAAAGACTTAGTACCTGGTCGGGGTGTCGAAAACAGTAGAGCAGCCACCTCACTGTGAACTGTCAAGACTCAACCACTGACCATGAGAGTTGTCTGCACATCAGGCGAACAACATCTCTGTGACATTACCAGGCTTGTCCCCTGGCTGAATGCACTCCGGCTACGATATCTACCTCTGTACGTTATCAGCCATATAACTATCATACTGGACGCAGAAGAGATGCAGACCAGCGGACATTGCACACCTGCCCCACTGTGTCAACACCCCAGATGGCGGGGAATGCTAGGCGTACCATCCCTGCATAGAAGCCAAGAAAATAAAGGGAAAAAGAGATACCCCACTCACATGCAAATGCTACGTTCCTGGCAGGACGTGACGATCCTGGGATACAGACACACTGGACTGCCTCTCTTCCGGGTAAACCAGTCCATCTCATATATCATCACATATCATCATTGCACCCTATAGACACGAGTAGTGAAGACTCGATAGTCTGGTAAGACAACTTCCATAAGAGAGAAATCTCTGATCGTAAACAACTGCTGCCTTGCAGATAGGCTGGGGACAGCCAAAGGCTAAGGAGGGCATCCCTACAGAAACGCCTGTTGAAATCGGATGCACGGGGCCGCAAGCCTAACAAAACAGTGCAACGTAAATCACAGTATGATGGCAGTACAACCTATTAGAAAAACGTATGGCGCTCATCCTGAGGAGTCCCGCCAGGCAGCGATAGTGCCGGGCCCCACGCCTCGAAGGGGCCCACCCTTGACTACTGGTGGTCACCCACCCATGTGTCGTGGAGTCAAGGCACATGGCTATGGGGCAACGTCTATTGGCCAAAACCTCAAGACCCTCAAAATACTACAGTGGAATGCGGAGGGAGTCATTAGCAAAAAACTTTCCCTAACACACCACCTGCATGAAGGTAAGATTGACGTGGCATGTATCCAGGAAACGCACCTCAACAATAACCATAAATTCTCAATCAGAGGATATCAGACCTTCCGTCTAGATAGAGAAGGCCACAAAGGAGGGGTCCTGATACTGACCAGAAACAGCATACCGAGTAGCGCGGTACCTGTCAATCACACCGGACAAGCAGAAATTGTAGGAGTTGACATAATGGCTCAAGAGACGAAGCTCCGCATTTTCAATCTGTACGGACCACCAAACAGAGACCTATCGCTCTCGAGTATGGAGGTCAGAGACTCCAACTGCATAGTAGTTGGAGATTTCAACAGCCACTCGGAGAGATGGGGATACTCTGACACAGACAGCAGAGGTGACGAAGTAGAAGATTGGGAGATAGATGCAAATCTCTCCCTAATCAATAGGCCGGAGGATAGCCCTAGCTTCTATTCAAGAACATGGCATACCACCTCGACTCCAGATTTGGCCTTCCCCACACAGGACATACTCTATAAAATAGACCACCAGGTGCTAAACCAACTGGCAGGTAGCGACCACAGGCCGATCAGGCTAACCATTGACATGGAAGTAGGCCCACAGGAAACAAAACCGCTCCCACGTTGGAATTACAAACTAGCCGACTGGGACAGATTTGCAATCCTGACAGATGGGCTGTGTGAAACCATCAACACACGAAACACCAAAATGAAGCCCATGGTAGAGAGCCTAAGCAAGGCAATAATGCAAGCCGCCACTGAAACCATCCCAAGAGGAGCTAGGAAAAACTATAAGCCCTACTGGAATGATGAGTTACAGAAAGTGGAAGATGCAGTAACAAATGCTAGGAACATGGCAGAACGAGAAAAATCCATGGAGGCAAACATCGCCCTCAAAGCCGCCGCGGCGAAGTACAAACACACTCTCAAGCAAACAGCAAGAGAAAGCTGGAAAAATAAAACGGAAAGTCTAAACCTGGACAAAGAAGGGAACAAGCTATGGAAGCTAGTCAGAGCCATGAATGACGAAACCCCGTCAAATAAACAAATTACTATCAAGCAGGGCGAGAACTTGATCACAGGTAAGAAAGCCGCAAACGCCTTTGTCGATCACTATGCCAGAGCAAACCACATCGAGGTCCCTGCAGATAAGCATACAGACATTAGCGAAGAGCTAAAGGGACACGAAAACATAAATATGGCTCCTGAAGAGCACATGATGGCCAAACTAACAATGCGCGAAATGGAAGAGGCTATGAGAACACTAAAGAAAAGGAAATCTCCCGGAAAAGACGGGATAACAAACGAAATGCTGATGGGGCTGGGCCAAACAGCGAAGAAGAAACTGCTATCGGTCCTAAACCAAAGCTGGAAAAGGGGAATTGTACCACAGGCATGGAAAGATGCAATACTGGTACCAGTACCAAAAGGACAAGGAAAGGACAAAACAGATCCAAATGGATACAGGCCCATAAGCCTACTGAGCTGTGTCGGCAAGCTGATGGAACGGATGATAAACACCAGACTGATGTGGCATCTGGAAGAAAAACGAATACTAATTCCACAGCAAGCCGGCTTTAGACAGCACAGATCCACTGAGGACCAGGTCATCCTCATAGCCCAGGAGATAGAAGATGCCTACCAGGCACAGAAACACACAGTAGCTGTTTGGGTGGATCTGGAAAAGGCATTTGACAAAGTCTGGAAGGATGGACTTAGAGTCAAACTAAGAAGAAGTGATGTCTGTGGGAAGATGTACAAGTGGATCAACCACTACCTCAAACAAAGAACGGCCAGAGTCCAAGTACAAGGGCAGATGAGCAAAAAGGTGACACTCGAGCAGGGAGTACCCCAAGGGGGAGTATTGTCACCCACACTCTTCCTGGTATATATAAACGATATTACAGAGAATATACCAAGAAGAGTCCATAGCTCAATGTTTGCAGACGATCTGGCTATGTGGACCTCTGAAAAGAATCTCACCATAGCAAGAAATCGGATGCAGACGGCCCTAACATCGCTGGAAGAGTGGGCGAACTCATGGCTGGTCAAAATAAACGAGGAGAAAACCACATGCACAATATTCTCGCTTTCATTAAAACCCCAAAGTACCAAATTAAGTCTAAATGGCAAAATCCTGCAGCCAAACGACAACCCAACCTATCTGGGAGTCACATTTGATCGGCGCATGACATGGAAAAGTCAGATTGAGAGAAACCGAATGAAAGCCAGAGAAAGAATGGCAATCATGAGGAAACTTGCTGGCACAAGCTGGGGAGCAGACGAAGGCATACTAAAGAAACTGTACACTGGAAGAGTGAGACCAGTTCTCGAGTATGGCATTGCGGCATGGACAACAGCAGCGAAAGCGAACTTCGATAAAGTTAACAAACTTCAAAACCAAGCCATGAGAATTATAACAGGTGGCATGAAGTCAACGCCAATTGTAGAACTTGAAAAGATTACAAAACTGCAATCCATGACCGATAGAAGAGACTGCAGAGCCCAGCTGCAGTCAGAGAAACTACGAAGACTGACGGACCATCCAATGTACCAGAGACTAAACAATTTGGGAAATGGGAAACTAAAGCGGAGAAACTTTGCAGAAATAGCCAAAGAAAAGATGCACGAATATCCCATAAACGCACTAACAACACCAAAACCCATCACTACTGTACGAAAACCTACCTGGAGGCAGGATATATTTCCAGAGGTGGTAGAAAATATACCAGGTATTGCAAACAGAAACTGCCAGACTGAAAAAGAAAGGAGAGACACTACCCTAAGCTTCTTAACGAAAAGCTACCCAAGCATAGACTGGACCCATGCATACACCGACGGTTCTGTAACAAACACTACACAGAACGGAGGGGCAGGAGCATTCCTGAACCTACCAAATGGCAGAAAAATAACACTGTCATTCGCTACTGGTAAGTACACAAGCAACTTCAGAGCGGAGGCAGAGGCACTGAGGGCGGCAGTGGAAGAAATGGTGACAAACAGTGAAAATGAGAGCCATATAGTCCTGCTGACAGATGCTCTCGCCGTAGTCACAGCGCTAAAAAGCCAGAAAAACACTGAGCTTAATGACTTAAGAGCAGCACTCTGCAAACTGTGCCAGCAGTCCGCACCAAAAAGGGTAGTGGTACAGTGGGTTCCGTCACACTGCAACATCCAAGGCAACGAGGAGGCAGACAGACTGGCAAAAGAAGGTGCAAGACTACCACAAACAGATACCAGTATGACGTACGAAGAGTCAAAACGGCTTATCAAAGCCAGATACATGACCAAATGGGAAACCGAACATACTGGTTACACCAAAAACGATGCCTATTACCAGTTGAACCGAAGAGAGCAGGTCGTTGTCTTCAGACTTCGCACTGGCCACAACATACTGAGGTACCACCTATTCAACAAATTGAAGATAGGGTGTACCGACGAATGCCCGTGCGGTACTGGTAAAATGACCACTGAACATCTGCTGCAGAACTGCCCGACATACGAGGATCAGAGAGAGCAGATGTGGCCATTGCCAGTGGAACTGCAAGACAAGCTCTATGGTAGTGGCGAGAGTCTCAGGATGACCGCCGCTTTTTTCGAAAAAATAATGGTTACTGTCTGACTGTGTACGCAGAAGAAGAAGAAGATATGAGAGAAAGAGATGTGTTTCATATGGGATGAAGAAATACGAAAGAGGTATGCTTCAAATGAAAGAAAGAGTTTTGTTTCAAATTAAAGAAAGAGTTGTATGGAATGGTGTTGTCTGGTATGGTATGGTATGGTGTGGTGTTGTGTGGTATGGTATGGTATGGTGTGGTGTTGTATGGTATGGTGTGGTGTGGTGTTGTATGGTATGGTGTGGTATGGTATGGTGTGGTATGGTGTTGTATGGTATGGTGTGGTATAGTATGGTGTTGTATGGTATGGTGTGGTGTGGTGTGGTATGGTATGGTGTGGTGTTGTATGGTATGGTGTGGTATGGTATGGTGTGGTATGGTGTTGTATGGTATGGTGTGGTATAGTATGGTGTTGTATGGTATGGTGTGGTGTGGAATGGTATGGTATGGTATGATGTTGTATGGTATGGTGTTGTATGGTATGGTGTTGTATGGTATGGTGTGGTATGGTATGGTATGGTGTTGTATGGTATGGTGTGGTGTGGTGTGGTATGGTATGGTATAGTATGGTATGGTATGGTGTTGTATGGTATGGTATGGTATGGTGTGGTATGGTATGGTATGGTGTGGTGTGGTATGGTATGGTGTTGTATGGTATGATATGGTATGGTATGGTATGGTATGGTGTGCTATGGTGTGCTATGGTATGGTATGGTGTGGTGTGGTATGATGTGGTGTGGTGTTGTATGGTATGGTGTGATATGGTATGGTGTTGTATGGTATGGTGTGGCGTGGTGGGGTGTGGAATGGTATGGTATGGTGTGGTGTGGTATGGTATGGTGTTGTATGGTATGGTATGTTGTTGTATGGTATGGTGTGGTATGGTATGGTGTGGTGCGGTATGGTATGGTGTGTTGGGGTATGGTGTGGTATGGTATGGAATGGTATTGTGTGGTATGGTATGGTGTGGTATGGTGTGGTAGGGTATGGTGTGGTGTGGTATGGTGTGGTATGGAATGGTGTGGTATGGTGTGGTGTTGTATGGTATGGTGTGGTATGGTAGGACATGGTGTGGTGTGGTATGGTATGGTGTGGTGTGGTATGATATGGTGTGGTGTTGTATGGTATGGTGTGGTATGGTATGGTACGATGTTGTATGGTATGGTGTGGTGTGGTATGGTATGGTGTGGTGTGGTGGGGTGTGATGTGGTATGGTGGGGTGTGATGTGGTAGGGTGTGGTATGGTGAGGTATGGTGTGGTGGGGTGTGGTGTTGTGGGGTAAAGTGTTATGTGGTGTGGTATGGTGTGGTGTGGTGTGGTGTGGTGTGGTATGGTATGGTGTGGTGTTGTGGGGTGTCATGTGGTATGGTATGGTGTGGTATAGTGTGATGTGGCATGTTGTGTTATGGTATGGTGTGGTATGGTGTGGTGTGGTGGGGTGTGGTGTGGTGTGGTGTGGTATGGTGTGGTGGGGTGTAATGTGGTATGGTATGGTCTGGTCTGGCAGCGAGAGTTGAACCCCGTACCTTTGCTGTGATCAGGGAATGCTCTACCGCTACACTACTAATCAGACTCTCACCAATCAGATATATACAAACAGCAGTGCTGCAGTACGGGTCAGAGGTCACACACATACGGGTTTTGTCGGTTTTAGCAGAAAAGGAAGTTCACTAACCTTTGATAGAATTATGGGATGCATCAAAGTAGTGAAGATACGTCACAGAACCAATCTGAACTGGAATTTCATCAAGGGAATTGTGGGACAGGTCAAGCCAAACCAGGCAGGTCAGTTGACCAATGGTTTCTGGTATAAAAGAGATTGAATTGTGGGATAGATCCAGTTTCTTGATTTTCGGTTTCTTGACTTTTCCAGCTGGCATCTCCTTGATTCGATTATTGCTGACGTTGATGAAAGCACTGCTCTCGTAAATCCCTTTCTTGATTGACTTGATCATGTTGTATGACACATCAATCAGTTCCAAACTCGTGGACTTGCCGATGTTCTTAGGCAGACCTCGAATTCTGTTTTTAGGAGCCAGAAGTGTCTTCAAAGCCGAAGCCTTGTGGATAGGGTTCGGGAGCTTTTTAATTTTGTTCGCAGTCAGATCTAAAAAAGACAGCTTTTTCATCTTCGCCACCGAGGCGGGGAAGGATGATAAATTGTTATTTCTGACGTCAATGAAGGCCACATTTTCCAGCGCAGAAATTGACTTTGGGAGTCTCTTCATTCTGTTGTTTTCTGCGTTGAAGCGAACTGTGAGCGCACTAAGTTCTTCGTTATTGTAAATCTCAATGGGCAGAGATTTCATATTGGCAGTTCCAAACTGGAGATGAACTAGTTTTGTGTCTCCAACCCTTTTTATATGACTTTTACGTAAGGGCTCAGGTAGTGCAATGATTTTACTGCCAGGACCCGTTGCAGGGGGAGGCTTGTCATCTTTTTTATTTCCTCTGGGAGGCATGGCAGTCAGGTTTGTTGATATTACAGGCGTCGGAGGTAAACTGGCTGAGTTGCAGTGTTGAAACAAAAGTCTTGGAATTGTCTGGAATCAAGTTATCAAAGAGATAATTTCTTCTGTGAGTCTATCTGGTGTTCACTGATAACAGGCATGTTCTAATTAAAATAGTTGATCATTGTTTATGATCAACCTTGGGTTAATGCTTGCATCTGTTTAGGTGAAGTGTTCACTGGCTATACACTGGTGCTTCGGAAAGGCTTTCCTGGGGAAAGAAATATGAATTATTATTTCACATTTTTATAGATTATAATTAAATGTACATTTTAAGTTCTAGTCATTAATTAAATAAATGTCGTTTGATTTATTACTTCAGATCGTCAGTGGAAGAAACGTCATGTGATCTGTTACATTAGATCGTCAGTGATAGAAACGTCATGTGATCTGTTACATTAGTTCGTCAGTGATAGAAACGTCATGTGATCTGTTATTTTAGATCGGAAGTGAAAGAAACGTCATGTGATCTGTTACTTTAGATCGGTAGTGAAAGAAACGTCATGTGATCTGTTACTTTAGATCGTCAGGGATAGAAACGTCATGTGATCTGTTACTTTAGATCGTCAGTGATAGAAACGTCATGTGATCTGTTACTTTAGATCGTCAATGATAGAAACGTCTTGTGATTTGTTACTTTAGATCGGTAGTGAAAGAAACGTCATGTGATCTGTTACTTTAGATCGGTAGTGAAAGAAACGTCATGTGATCTATTGCACCAACCAGAATAAGAAGGCACAGATACAAATTAACTAAAGAAAGATCCAGATTGGGTATTAAGAAATATTTCTTTAGTCAGAGAGTGGTGAATGCTTGGAATGCATTGTCCCAGGAAGTAGTGGAGGCAGGGACAGTTAATGAATTTTAAAATAGATTGGATGCGCATAGCTTTTAGAACAGGGTAATGCAAATTTAACTGGTTGTCAGCAGACTCTGATGAGTCTTCCAAACCAGTATAAAAACGTTACGTTTAGATCGTCAGTGATAGAAACGTTATGGGATCTGTACATTAGATCAACGGGTAGGAAGACTAAAGTCTGGTCAGGCAAAATATACTGATCAGACAAATTAGTCAGCGCCAGGCAAAATATACTGGTCAAGACTCTGATCTTCACTTCCCCGCATTCCTTCTTGTAAACCACTGTTTTCAAGACAACCTTGCTGACATGGAGAGGGATCGACATGATCCCCGTAGTAGTGAGTGACACGACACGCAGATGAAGTCAACACAGCACAACCGCCTGGAGGACCCCATTCCACTTTCATCAGCACGCTCGGGATGTGAGCTACGACAAGCCGATACTTTACGTCCTTTTTAGGGCCCACAAACTCATTGTGGAGATTCAACAACAACAACAAAAACTCCAGATAGACAGTGATAGTAATGAGACGTAACTTGTTACATCACCTCAACAGTGATATCAATAGTCTGTGATTTGTCTACCAAACCTGACAACCGACGATGTGCGAAGGAACACACGCAAAAGAGGTTACAATGCCTTATCCTAGAGCGGGGAAAGGCAACATGAGCTAAGTGTTGTGGCAGGGCAGATCAGACCCTAAGCTGGTCTAGGAGTGAAGCCCCGACAGTCGAACAGATAGAGCATTGCGCTGCTGATTCGGCAGCTTCTGCAGCTTGCCGTGTTCCAAATCTATTGGTATCACCTTTCCCTTGGAGCAAACAAGGCAGACTGAGATAGGGACCATACTGCATGGGCAACATATGGTCTCTATATTTATGCCCGGACTTTGTGCTAAAAGCAGAATTACTATCGTCTGACTAGACGAAAAGAGCCAATGGATTGGTTACTTCAGATCGTCAGTGATAGAAATGTGATATGTTACTTCAGATCGTCAGTGATAGAAATGTGATATGTTACTTCAGATCGTCAGGGGACGGCGTGGCCTAGTGGATAAGTGGCACGGCTCACAATCCGAAGGTGCTGGGTTCGATCCCCATCACAGCACCGGCCGTTACCCCGGGGAAGCAAACCCTTAGAAAATGCAGGAGGAAGCAGACCCTTACATAATATGCATGCTGAAGTCGGATGCATTGGGCCGACAGGCGCAAAATAAAAACCACAGTGCAACGCACACCGCCTTGGGGATTAGAGAAATAAAGCGAACGAAAAAAAAAAAAAAAACTTCAGATCGTCAGTGATAGATATGGGATATGTTACTTCAGATCGTCAGTGATAGAAATATCACAAGTAAAAACATGTGGCCTTGATCCCATAACAGAACCTGGCACCCGAGACTTCTTTGTGTTCGCTCTCAGTTCCGTTGGTGAATTGGATAATCAGATCCCTTCTTCGCTGCCTTACTTTACTTACCTGCAAGTCAAGAACTCATTTACAACTGGGTAAACTTGATGAAATCGAAATCAGAGAGAGATTGGAGTCCTTAGCCGCAAGAGACAAGTTTTCTAGAAGATTTTCCTTGAATACGTTCAGTTCTAAAAAGTACACAATAATCGACCGGGCGATGAGACTGACGTCTGGTCAGGCAATGTTAGCCAGGGTCAGGAGAAATAAACTGGCCAAGAGCCTCACCTGACGGGACGATGAGGCTGACGTCTGGTCAGGCAATGTTAGCCAGGGTCAGGAGAAATACACTGGCCAAGAGCCTCACCTGACGGGAAGATGAGGCTGACGTCTGGTCAGGCAATGTTAGCCAGGGTCAGGAAAAATATACTTGGCAAGACCCTCACCTGACCTCCTCGTTGGTCGTCCTGGAAACGGGCTGTTGTCGAGGACAACAGTCTGGCTAACAAAGTGAGGTTCGACGTGATCCCCGTAGTAGTGAGCAACACGCAAATGAAGCCAAGCATAGCACAACTGACTGGAGGACAACGGTCCCCCTTCATCAGGACGCTCGGGATGTGAGGAAAACTACGACAACCCGCCACTTAACTCCCTTTTTATGGCGCATAAAAGAGTAACCTACTCATTGCGGGCATTCGCAAACAACAACACAATAATTTGAGAATTGAAGCAGCTCTTATTAGAGTTAAACCCACACTCTCTGCTCACCGTCACATTATTAAACTGACTGATATTCCTAAATCAATATTTGTAGTTGAACGATATGAACCTAGCCTTAAGAAGCCAAAACCTAATAAAGAAGAATTTACGGTCCCCAATCCACTCTCTTCGAAGGAGAATGCTGGAAAAAAAACAATGAACAATAGCAATACGCAATCATGACTTTCATAGCCAAACCCACAATAAACCAAGTGTATGGTTTATTATGTAAATTCTGGTCTTTTATATCAACGGCCGCTTTTACCGGCATCAATCAATAACTTTGAATAGAATCGGTCCGGGGCTATTGTTTATTGTCCTAACCAATCTCATTAAAGCACGCATCCAGACCGGCGCATGTGATGTTGTAGGAGGTGATAAATATATCAATGTACTGCCAGATGGATGGATGGATGAATGGAAAAATAGACAGACAGACAAAGAGGTATGACAGACTGACGGAAGAATGAACAGACGGACGTAGGGACGGCCAAACAGACAGACATACGGACGGACGGACGGACAGACAGACAGACGGACTGACGGACGGGTTCAGGCCGGCACGCAGACAAACAGACAGACAGGCAGGCTGGCGGGCGGACGGACGGACGGGACGGACGGACGGACGGGACGGACGGACGGACGGACGGACAGACGGACAGACAGACAGACAGACAGACAGACAGACAGACAGACAGACAGACAGACAGACAGACAGACAGACAGACAGACAAACAGACAGACAGACAGACAGACAGACAGACAGACAGACAGACAGACAGACAGACAGACAGACAGACAGACAGACAGACAGACAGACAGACAGACAGACAGACAGACAGATAGATAGATAGATAGATAGATAGATAGATAGATAGATAGATAGATAGATAGATAGATAGATAGATAGATAGATAGATAGATAGATAGATAGATAGATAGATAGATAGATAGATAGATAGATAGATAGATAGATAGATAGATAGATAGATAGATAGATAGATAGATAGATAGATAGATAGATAGATAGATAGATAGATAGATAGATAGATAGATAGATAGATAGATAGATAGATAGATAGATAGATAGATAGATAGATAGATAGATAGATAGATAGATAGATAGATAGATAGATAGATAGATAGATAGATAGATAGATAGATAGATAGATAGATAGATAGATAGATAGATAGATAGATAGATAGATAGATAGATAGATAGATAGATAGATAGATAGATAGATAGATAGATAGATAGATAGATAGATAGATAGATAGATAGATAGATAGATAGATAGATAGATAGATAGATAGATAGATAGATAGATAGATAGATAGATAGATAGATAGATAGATAGATAGATAGATAGATAGATAGATAGATAGATAGATAGATAGATAGATAGATAGATAGATAGATAGATAGATAGATAGATAGATAGATAGATAGATAGATAGATAGATAGATAGATAGATAGATAGATAGATAGATAGATAGATAGATAGATAGATAGATAGATAGATAGATAGATAGATAGATAGATAGATAGATAGATAGATAGATAGATAGATAGATAGATAGATAGATAGATAGATAGATAGATAGATAGATAGATAGATAGATAGATAGATAGATAGATAGATAGATAGATAGATAGATAGATAGATAGATAGATAGATAGATAGATAGATAGATAGATAGATAGATAGATAGATAGATAGATAGATAGATAGATAGATAGATAGATAGATAGATAGATAGATAGATAGATAGATAGATAGATAGATAGATAGATGCTATCATATATTTCTTTACAATGCCAATGATGCATAATAAACAGTTGTAGATCGTGTGTGTTGTTATATATATCACATGCAGGTGTAGTTATCACCAGTAGTCACAGACACTTGACGCAAACACAGATATCACATGCAGTTGTAGTTATCACCAGTAGTCACAGACACGTGACGCAAACACAGATATCACATGCAGTTGTAGTTATCCCCAGTAGTCACATACACTTGACGCAAACACAGATATCACATGCACTTGTAGTTATCACCAGTAGTCACAGACACTTGATGCAAACACAGATATCACATGCAGTTGTAGTTATCACCAGTAGTCACAGACACTTGACGCAAACACAGATATCACATGCACTTGTAGTTATCACCAGTAGTCACAGACACTTGATGCAAACACAGATATCACATGCAGTTGTAGTTATCACCAGTAGTCACAGACACTTGACGCAAACACAGATATCACACACCATCACAGATATCACACACCATCACAGATATCACACACCGTCGCAGATATCATACACCGTCACAGATATCACACACCGTCACAGATACATGACTAGAAGTCATAGATATCACCAGTTGTGACAGAAATCGCCATCAGTCACAGATAGCTGACAGTCAAATATGTCGCTCAAGGCAACACTGTCACACATACCAGACAGTCACACACACTCACATGTATCACACACTCACATGTATCACACACACTCACATGTATCACACACACTCACATGTATCACACACTCACATGTATCACACACACTCACATGTATCACACACACTCACATGTATCACACACACTCACGTGTATCACACACACTCACGTGTATCACACATACACTTACATGTATCACACACAGTGACATACATCACATTTTTATTATAGATATCACATGCAACGATTATTATCACCACCTTTCACCGATATCACTAGATATCACAAATAATTACATACATCACAAGCCATTACATATTTCATATATTACAAATGTCCCCAGCAGTTACATAGAAGACACGTACATACGGTTACCTGCAACACATAACCTAAACACTATGAGAGCTATCCTGATACCACGTACGGGCGTCTTACCTGCCCTGGCACAAGATAACTACAACAGCCAACACAGTTATGTAGGACTGATATACTACCGACGGAAAGCTGATATAGTCAACCTACCTACACTGTGTTTATATGTGAACCACCTGCACAGAACGTGATTTCTGTGACTACCCCCAACCGTCACACACAACTTCGTCCATTCTCAGCAACCCATGCCCTCGCCATTCCAAAGAAGAATGCCCCCTTCCCCGGCCTTACCCAGCTTACGCCTCTTATTTGTTTCACTGTAATTAAAAATCAAGAAATAACCTATTTGATTAAATATCTCTTTCTCTCTCTCTCTCTCTCTCTCTCTCTCTCTCTCTCTCTCTCTCTCTCTCTCTTCCACCCCCTACCACACCCCACCCCACCCCACACTCCACCCCACCCCCCTCAATCTCCAGTAAGTGAATCGTGTATTTTTTAGCGTGTACATTAGTGGTTCTTGAACTGGGTTATGTTGAATCGTTGCCGAGATACAAGAACAATACCAAAATACTGACTTCCAAACTGCTTCAGTTTAAGAACCGTTGATATACATGATTTCACAGCTCGTGTTTTTCTAGCCTTATCGAATACAACCATGCATGCCTACACTTGATCAAATTTACGTTCGAATTCACTCCCTTTTGTGCCGCTCTTTACCTACTGTTGTCACTTATCAAGCGGCCATGGTTGCTAAGGACGCATGTTATGAATCAGCAGTACATATGTTTGTGAACATTGGCCTGGAGCCGTCTGTACGGTGTTCATACAATTAACAGGAAGACCTCGAAATAAACCAACCTCATAAAAATCAATGATATATCTAAGATAAACGTACACAACAGAGAGGGCATGCGGTATTAGTTTAAAACTGGCTCTTGCTTTAGCAGTAGCAAACTACAGATATCAAGTTACGCTTTACTGTATATAGCATATATCCTTAAACATTTCATTCATTAGTGGTCTCCATGTAAGGTGTCTGACTCGGGTGACGGAGGTCGCGGGTTCGAATCACGGTGGAGACCGGGATTTGTTCACGTAGATCTTCTGGTAAAAATGCCCCTGATCTCTAGGTAGTGAGACCAGACAGACACCCGTGTTCAGTGTCGAGCACGTTAAAACCCCCTGGCAGTTAAAAATCGCAAAGAGTAGGGTTACTCGCCGCTGCCCAGACAAAATTCAAAAATTATAGTTACAAATCTACCAAACTTATGTGAACCTTCCACAGGCCTAGTAAGCCCCAGGAAGTTGTAAATACCTACTACTTACGGCCTTCGGCTACTTGGCAACAGACATTAACAACATGCCTGTTTGAATACATGTTTGAATCACTTGTTGGTTGCAACACATTTCCTATATTTGTATTCTCGCCATAATGGTATACTTTGAGAATGGTTTATTTACGGGCCTGGTTCGTTATACTTTGAGAATGGTTTATATACGGGCCTGGCTCGTTATACTTTGAGAATGGTTTATATACGGGCCTGGCTCGTTATACTTTGAGAATGGTTTATATACGGGCCTGGCTCATTATACTTTGAGAATGGTTTATATACGGGCCTGGCTCATTATACTTTGCGAATGGTTTATATACGGGCCTGGCTCATTATACTTTGAGAATGGTTTATATACGGGCCTGGCTCATTATACTTTGAGAATGGTTTATATACGGGCCTGGCTCATTATACTTTGAGAATGGTTTATATACGGGCCTGGCTCATTATACTTTGAGAATGATTTATATACGGGCCTGGCTCATTATACTTTGAGAATGATTTATATACGGGCCTGGCTCATTATACTTTGAGAATGGTTTATATACGGGCCTGGCTCATTATACTTTGAGAATGGTTTATATACGGGCCTGGCTCATTATACTTTGAGAATGATTTATATACGGGCCTGGCTCATTATACTTTGAGAATGATTTATATACCAACCCAGCTCTCCGTGTTCTTTTCCTAGGTATAGTTTTGTTGGCCTGATGTTGTTTTTACAGTTACATCAGTAACATGGCTCTCACCCTTCGGCCCAATGCCATGTAAGAATAGATGCACGGTGTTTGTTTAGTGTCGTACAAAGTGTTCCATGTATCCATCTGGTCTTTGGAAGAGGCATTTTCCAAACATCGTTCAGCGTCGAGCACTCACAAGTAGATGACCAGCGGTTTTGTATCTGTGTATACACAGCAGACATTTTGGAGTGACTTGTGGGTGGATGTGTTCATGTGCTTGATAAGGGAGATGTGCTGGGTTCTCAGCCGGAAAGTACTGCTCTCATCTCTCCTTGTGAGTTGATTGATGCTGTCATTTGGATTTAGGCTTCCCATTTGTCTGTAGATCTCCTTTCTTGTGTTTCCTATGACTCAACAGAGTTGCTTTGTCTGCTGTTTTGTTAGTTGTTTGGCTGTGGAGAGTTGTTGCTGTGTCTGGCTGTTCTTCTTTGGATTTCTTCATTGATAGTAGGTTGTCCTGTCATTGCTAGTTAACTTAACTTCACATATTTAAACTGGTTTAGAAGACACCGCAGAGTCTGTATACAACCAGTATCATTGACATGTCCTTGCTCTAAATGCTATGCTGAATAGATGGAGAGAGTACTGCAGAACCATGTATGGAGATAGCACAAAGCGCTCTGTTACAATCCTACCAAAGGATGAGAAAGAACCTGAACCAACATTGGAAGAAGTACGCTCTGCAATTAAAAGTCTGAAAAAGGGAAAGCCCCCAGGATGCGATGATATCCCAGCAGAGCTAATACAAGCAGTAGGGGAGGCAAGTGCTCAAGTCTATCACAAGCTGTGTAAACAGATATGGCACCGTGCAGAGTGGCCAGAAGCATGAAAGAAATCAATTTATATTCCACTCCCCAAAAAAGGCAACCTGAAGCTGTGCACGAACTACCGAACTATCACGCTGATCAGCCACGCTAGCAAATACTCTTGCGAATCCTATTAAGAAGGATAGAGAAAAGGTTTGAATTTGAAATTCACGTAGTCCAGGCAGGTTTTAGGAAAGACAGGGGGACCCGGGACCACATATTCAATTTAAGGAATATCTATGAAAAATGTAGAGAGTTTAATGTAGACCTGTAAACATGTTTCATTGATTACACTTAGGCCTTCGACACGGTAAAACATCAAAATATGTGGAGAATCATGAAGGAAATGGGGTTTCCTTTGCATATAGTCCATCTCATTGAAACATTATACCAAGATCAACCAGCCGCTGTCCGAGTATCTGGCCAAACATCAGATTGGTTTGCAGTACAAAAGGGAGTCCGACAGGGATGTATCCTCTCACTTTATCTGTACAACATATATGCGGAATGTATAATGAGGAATGTTCGAGAAGATGAGAACATTGAATGTTTCGATCCATTCACGATTGGGGGGTACGAGATTCCAGAGTTACGATACGCAGATGACACAGTGATACTATCAAGAAGTGCAGAAGGGCTAGAGCAGCTAATTTCAGCCGTTAATGGACATAGTAAAGATCAAAATATGTTCATAAACATAAACAAAACAAAGATAATGACCACCGATAAAACACAATGTCAGCATCAATTTACAGTGGGTGGTGATGAAATAGATCAGGTCACACATTTTGAATATCTGGGCTCCAGAATTGACAAAAATGGTGACTGCTCGAAAGAAATCAGAAGAAGACTAGCTATGGCAATGCAGAGACTGAACAGCCTGAAGAAATTATGGCAGGGCACCAACAAAACGATAAAAGTAAAAGTCTTGAGAGCCTGTGTTTTTCCTGTGGCCGCTTATGGTTGTGAAGCATGGACGATTACCAAAACTTCTAGACAAAGAATCGAATCCTTCGATTCAAAATGTTACAGAAAGATCCTCAGAATACCCTGGACAGAGAAAAGAACAAATGTAGACATTCGGTAAGAGTTGAGCATAGAGGAGAACTGGTTTATCAATTCCATTTTAGCTAGAAAATGCTAATACTTTGGTCACATCAAAAGACACAACGGTCTTGAGAGAACGGTGATGGAAGGTATGGTGCCAGGCAAAAAAGGAAGGGGTAGACCAAGAAGACGATGGCACCAAGATATCCAGGAATGCCTGAGTATGACAGTGGCGGAAGCTGGTGTTTTGGCAAGGGAACGAGTTTCTTTCAGACAGACTGTGATGGGAGCGACGTTCTACAAAGGACATGCTACAGGATGATGATGAAATGCTATGCGCATCCAATCTATTCTTAAATGCATTAATTGTCCCTGTATCCACTACTTCCTGTGGCAATGCATTCCAAGCCTTCACCACTTTCTGGCTGAAATATTTATAAATATCTAATCTGGACCTTTCTTTAGTTAATTTGTAGCTATGCCCTCTTGTTCTAGTAAGTGGTTGTATTTTGAAAAAAAACTTGTTATAGTCTAATTTATCCTTTCCTTTGATTATCTTATAAACCTGTATTGTCACCTCGAATTCTTCTCTTTTTTAGACACTGTAGGCCGGCTTTACTGAGTCTCTCCTCAAAACTGTAATTCTGTAATCTCACTATCAGCTTTGTCGCTCTTTTTGTTAGCTTTCCGGCATATTTATATCCCCTATATAAGGACTCCCCACTTGTACACAGTACTGCAATATAGGTCTAACTAATGATTTATGCAGTTGTGTTTGAGTGTCCAGGGATTTTGAACCTGGTAGGTGATAACTTCGTAAGCGTTTACTGCCATTGTCTAACTCTTGTCAGTTGATATTTTACCTTCTATTCTTCTGTTCCTCTGGTTGTCGTTTTCATTTGTGTATTTTGTGTTCCTGATGAAAACATTTTGATGGTAACGGGAATTTCGTTCATGTTTTTGTTCGGACTAGGTGGCTCAGTCATACTTGACAATGTTATCATACTTGACCATGTTATCATATCTGTCCATGTTATTATACTGGACTGTATTATTATACTTGACCCTGTTATCATATTTGTCCATGTTATCATACTTGACCATGTTATCATATCTGTCCATGTTATTATACTGGACTGTATTATTATACTTGACCCTGTTATCATATTTGTCCATGTTATTGTACTGGACTGTATTATTATACTTAACCATGTTATCATATTTGTCCATACTATCATACTTGACCATGTTATCATATTTGACCATGTTATTGTACTGGACTGTATTATTATACTTGACCCTGTTATCATATTTGTCCATGTTATTGTACTGGACTGTATTATTATACTTGACCATGTTATCATATTTGTCCATGTTATTGTACTGGACTGTATTATTATACTTAACCATGTTATCATATTTGTCCATACTATCATACTTGACCATGTTATCATATTTGTCCATGTTATTATACTGGACTGTATTTTCATATTTGACCATGCTATCATACTTGTCCATGTTATCATACTTGACTGTATTATCATAATTGACTGTTTTATTATACTTGTCCATATTATTACGTGTCCATGTTATCAAACTTATCCATTTTATTATAAGAGGGGTGTTCAAGTCAAACCGGGACTTTGTTTTAGAAAAAAAAATGTATCAAGTAGTCAAAATGCCATTAATTGTTTTATATACTCTCTTGGGACGTTTATGCACTTATCCCAGCGTCAAAGTAATGCTTGAAAAGCTTCAGCGTAGAAAGATGTGTCGGTATATCTGAACCAATCCAAGACAGCTTGTTTCATTTCGTCTTCAGAGGGGACGGCGTGGGCTAGTGGTTAAGTGACACGGCTCACAACCAAAGGTGCTGGGTTCGATCCCAATCACAGCACCGGCCGTTACCCCAATGAAGAAAACCCTTAGAAAATGCAGGAGGAAGCAGGTCCTTTACATAAAATGCATGCTGAAGTCGGATGCACTGAGCCGACAGGCACAAAATAAAAACTACAGTGCAACGCACATCGCCCTAGAGATTTAAAAAATAAGGCAAACGGAACAAACAAACCCCCAAAAATTCGTCTTCAGTGCTGAAATGCTGACCTCCGAGGAACTCTATTCGAGGGCCAAACAGGTGGAAATCGCTTGGAGCAAGGTTCAGGCTGTAATGTGGATTATGGCAAAACCTACCAGGCGAGTTGTGAGTTGCTGCATATGGCACATAGTGCGGTGAGCCGTATGAGATCGAAGGTTATCTTGCAGGAGCAAGACTCCCTTTGTGATCAAACCAGGCCGTTTTGACCACAGACAGCTATGCCCTTCGCTCAAAATGCGAATATACTGTTCACTGTTTATAGTGCCACCACGGGGAAGAAAATCAACATTTGTGATGCCAAGTTTGTCCCAGAAAACACTCGCCCTCACTTTGTTGGTGGGGTTGGGAGGGGGGGGGGGGGTTTGAAAGCCACCCCTGCCGGGATCATCACTCACGGATGTACGGTTTTCTCTAAAACGTTTACACCATTCAAATTTTGTATTGCTGTTGAGTTTCTCATCGCCGTATTGTGATAGCAGTCTTCTGTAAATTTCCGCAGGTGTCACGCCTTCTTTCACAATAAACGTCATCACAACACGTTGTTTCATGCAAGCACTAACAGTGGTGTCTGCCATTTTGATTTATCTGTCACGTGGTTGACACATGGCAAGTGGGCCACCTAGCAGTAATAGGACCCACGTGTCCCTAGTTACTGATAGTAATTTCATCGCACTATCACTCATGCAGGTAGAACTTGAACAAAAAGTCCCGATTTGACTTGAACGTCCCTCGTAATTGTATATGTTATCATTATTGTCCGTGTTATCCAATTTGTCCAAAGTATCATAAGAGCTACGATATTTTCTATAAATTACATGTAGTCCTCTTTCAGCTACTGCATTGGGCTGCAGTAATATGACCTCATTATTTTATGTCTCAACTCATGTAAAACGGAATGACCTTCTCTCTTCTATGCTGTCTTGTGTTCCCTATCCCTAACAGTGGGATATCCCTTTACAACTGTGTAAAAATGGATCGCACTACGTTTGGTGAACGTATTCTCTCCCTTTTGCAAGCGCTCTTCTACTCTTGCTAACACGTAATGAATAAGCAGAGGCGATATCAATCACTGCTTCACTGATATAAAATCAATCACTCAGACAAATCGATGTGTACGGTTCTACATGACATTAACAATTGTTCTACGCCCGTTGATCATGCATAGAATACGTGCTCAATGAGCAAGGACATATAGCCGGCTGTGTTAGTGCGCCCTGCACAGATTGTCACTGTGGTTATCATTATCATGTGCCGTGTCTGCCGGCGGTGGTATTCAATTGTTTACACAATTGTCTTTATTCTGGTCACGGGCCTGTAGGTCGAACGTAACTAATGAACATGGATACAAAAGATGAAGAGAAATGAGGCAACGGAAAAGTAAGAAGATGAAGAAGAAAAAGAAGAACCACAAGAAGACGAAGAGGAACTACAACAAGATGATGAAAGAAAGAAGAAGAGAAGAAAGGGTATAACAAGAAGCAGAATAAAAGGAAAAAGAAGGAAAAAAAAGAACAACAACAAGAATTGCAAAGTGACGAAGACAAAAAACAGCAACAGCGACAAGAAGATTTTTTTTTTAAAGACGAAGAAGAAAAAGAAGAAAAAGAAAAAGAAGAAAAAGAAAACGAAGATGAAGTAAAAGAAGAAAACAGAGCAGAAGAAAACAAAGAGAAAGAAAAAGAAGAAGAAGAAGAAGAAGAAGAAGAAGAAGAAGAAGAAGAAGAAGAAGAAGAAGAAGAAGAAGAAGAAGAAGAAGAAGAAGAAGAAACAGAAGAAGAAAAGAAAGAAGTACAACAGTTGCAAGGTGACAAAGAAACATTACAACAAAAACTGCGAGAAAAAGAAGAAAAAGAAGAAGAAGAATATGATGAAAATGATGATGCCAGCGATGATGATGCCATTGAAGTGTTTTAATGCTCTGAGTACTCTCTGCTCTGCTGCAGATTATGTTACGCGATGTTCCCCCTGGGGTTGGTCCTCTTCTCCTGCCGTCCAACTTTCTGGCTCCACAAGGTTTTCCTAAAACATGTTTTCAGATTGTGTAACCAATGGATCTTGCTGGCTTGATATCGGGACTACAACGACATGTTTTTCTTGTAACACCTGCTAATCACGCTTAACTCTTCATCATTGACTTATTTCTTATCATGAACTGTTAGCAAAGTCATGCAAATGATTGTTCTATTTACTTATTGGTTGTCCACAATGCACACCAATGCAGCGATATTGGTTTAGATCGATATACGAGCGGGCTTCAAATGAAACCTTCCAAATTGATATTCAAGTAAGTGGCATTCCTTTTCAGAGCTTCGCTTATCACAACCGCCATTCTATTTGGCTGTTATGAGTTTCTTGGCAAGTAGGCGTCCATTGCTTTCTGTACGCGGAGAAGCGATGGTACCGAGAAACAAACTCCGTGTCAAACTACGTGTCTGTTCAATGGAACACGTAAACCCACAAGTCCCAGAGAGTGCTGGCTAGTCTTGGGACGATGAGAGTATCATCGGATGTCTAAAGTAACTAGCATCTGCGGGCAACGACCTCACAGTCTTGTGGAAACCTCGGGAGAGAGTAGGGCTTAGGGAGTAAACCCAGACAGAAAATGCGGAGTGGTATCACCTAAGGCGGATGGTTTCAAACTTGCGAACACATTCCGGCAGCTCCTGCAGCTGAGCTGGTGCCAAATTGCCATTCGTTGCACTCCTTTGGATTACACCAGCGAAGCCGAGTAGGGGATCCTGAAGTTTGGGCAGCCAGAATCCTGCATGTAGTACGTCCTTTGCAGAACGTCACTTCTGTGAGTCTATTTGGCTGCTATAATTGGCAGGTGTGCAAGTACGGTAGTTTGCCCTTATTTTACGTACGGAACGAGCGATCGCAGCTAGGAAAAAACAACGTGTCTGCTAAACTTGACGCGGCGAAATTCAAACTCGGTGTATCGGGATTATGAAATTGATGTTTCACTCCCAAGCCACGCCGTCGTATACATATATCTTCAGTGAACTTGTGTTGTTAGATGTCGTGAGGAAGTGTGACCTCCTTTGTTTCATATTTTTTGGCAGGCGAAAATCCGATGGTGACTTGTCAGGTCAATCCCAGTATCTGTTACCAACCGGTAGGTTGGTGGTCCCTGGAATGTACGATCGCGTATTTGTGGGACTTGTGGTGGTGTAAGGGTAAATTAGAGCAAGGTAGACCTGCAGCCTGTCAGGCGCCATCTATGTCTGCTCCCCTAACCACATAAACAAGACATGATGCTATATCCACACAGTCCCCTTTTTGCGACATATTCTCTGTGGGGCGAGAATCCCTAGAATAATTTAAGTAGATTTTAACTTGAATTTTGTCTGAGCAGCGGCCATTAATTATACTCTTTTCGATTTCCAACTGTCAAGGAATTTTTAACGTGCGTGCCACTGCACATGGGTGTCTGATTTCACTATTCAGGGTTCAGGGGAAATTGTTACTGGGTGAAAAGAGTGATTTGAACCCGCGACCTCCAGCACCCGAGGCGCGATATAAATAGATAATGGCTCACAGAACCGACTTCATTGCAACTTAGAGGCCATCCCATGTGCTCAGTCCCCTTCACTACTGAAAGTGTCGACAAAGAGCATGAACTCCGTAGCTCCCGTGGCTGCTCCGGATTTTCTCCTGGCGCCATCAAGTACCCATTTCTTCTTCTTCTTCATCGCACGCTGTTTACAGCGATATTTACGTTGCACTGTTTTATTTTGTTAAGCCTGTGGCTCAGTGCATCGGATTTCAACAGGCGTTTCTGTAGGGATGCCCTCCTTAGCCTTTGGCTGTCCCCAGTCTATCTGCAAGGCAGCAGTTGTTTTTGGTCAGAGTTGTCTCTCTTAGGGCAGTTGTCTTGCAGGACTAACGAGTCTTCCCCACTCGTGGCTATAGGGTTTGGCAATGATATGATGGACTATGTACTAGTTTGTACTATCCCGGAAGAGACGCAGTCCAGTGTGACTGTGTCTCAGGATCGTCACGTCCTGTCAGAAACGTAGCATATGCATGTGAGTGAGGTATCTCTTTGCTCCCTTTATTTTCTCGGCTCATCTGCAGTGATGGCACGCCTAGCATTCCCCACCACCTGGGACGTTGTCACAATAGGGCAGAGGTGCAATGTCCGCTGGACTGCATCTCTTCTGCGTCCATTGGGATGGCTGATAGCAGACAGAGGTAACGAGCGAGGCAGGAGTGCATTTGGCCAGGTGCATTTCTGCGGCTCGACCGGGCCGGGCTGAGACGTGAGCCCCAGGTCCCAACCATATCGTGGCCTCCCATCACAGCGGTGCTGAGATTTAGGGCGGGATTCTGGCTTAGAGGCGTTCGGCCGTAGTTCCTCAGGTCGTAGCTTCGCACCATTGGCTTATCAGCCAAGCACGTGGACCAAATGTCAGCGACCTGTGATTCCTCTCGAATGAGTGCATTTAACCAGGGGACAAGCCTGGTAATGGCACGGAGATGTTCGCCTGGTGTGCGGACATATCTCATGATCAAGGGTTGCGTCTCAACAGTTCGCAGTGAGGTGGCTGCTCTACTGCTTACGACACCCCGACCAAGAACTAAGTCTTTTACTAGTGGTTTCACACCTCCACGCCGCATGGGTTGGATATCGGACAGGTCCTCGCCCGCTTTGATTGGCGGATGGCAGAGACCTCTTTCTGCGGCTCGACCGGGTCGGTCTGGGACACGAGCCCCAGTTCCCAACCCTATCGTAGCCTCCCGTCGCAGTGGTGCTGAGTTTAGGGCGGGATTCCGGCTTAGAGGCGTTCGGCCGTAATCCCTCCTATGGTAGCCTCGCGCCGTTGGCTTATCAGCCTAGCACGTGGACCAAATGTCTGCGATTTGCGATTTCTCTCGAGTTGAGCAGGACTACCGTAGCAACGCCCTGTCATTCGTAGGGTAGAACTGACATGTCTTCAGAGGATCTAATACCAGCACCCGTTCACTATTAGACCCAAAGCATCAATAGAGGGCTTTTCAGTCAGTCAATGACCAAGTGTCTGGAACCTGCGATTTCTGTAGGGTTAAGCAGGGTTACCGTAGCAGACGCTCTTTCATTAGGAGGGTAAAACTGACCTGTCTTCCGTGGGTCTAATACCAGCACACGTTCCCTATTAGACCCAACGAGAGTGCTCTCAGTATGTCAGTAATTTTACAGTGTTGGCGTGTTGAGTCAAATTAAGCCACAGGCTCCACTCCTGGTGGTGCCCTTCCGTCAATTCCTTTTACGAACACTGGATGCGAGACAGTCAAGCCACCGAGAGCATAGCCCCAGATTTTCGAGGGTCTAATTCCAGCACCCCTTCTATATTGGACCCAGCGAAAGTGCTCTCGGCCTTTCAATCATTTCAGTGTTAGCAGTGTTGAGTCAAATTAAGCCGCAGGCTCCACTCCTGGTGGTGCCCTTCCGTCAATTCCTTTAGGTTTCAGCTTTGCGACCATACTTCCCCCGGAACCCAAACACTTTGGTTTCCCGGAAGCTGTCCGCAGAGTCATCGAAGCAACTCCTGTGGATCGCTAGTCGGCATCTTTTATGGTCAGAACTACGACGGTATCTGATCGTCTTCGCGCCTCTAACTTTCGTTCTTGATTAATGAAAACATTCTTGACAAATGCTTAAATGCTTTCGCAGTAGCTTGTCTTGCGGTGATCCAAGAATGTCACCTCTAACGCCGCAATACGAATGCCCCAGTTTGTCCCTGTTAATCATTACCTCCAGTTCCGAAAACCAACAAAATAGAACCGAAGTCCTATTCCATTATTCCATGCACCATTATTCAGGCAGCCGAGGTCTTCTTTGAACACTCTAATTTTTTCAAAGTAAACGCGCCGGCCACCCGAGACGCTCAACGAAGAGCACCCGCGGGAGAGAGCCGGCAGACGGTAGGGCAGGAGACAACGGGCAGTGAACCGGCGCGAGCCGGATCGCCCGGCTGCGCCTGAGATCCAACTACGAGCTTTTTAACTGCAACAACTTTAATATACGCTATTGGACCTGGAATTACCGCGGCTCCTGGCACCAGACTTGCCCTCCAATAGATCCTCGTTAAAGGGTTTAAAGTGTACTCATTCCAATTACGGGGCCTCGAAAGAGTCCCGTATTTTTTTTTTCGTCACTTCCTCCCCATGCCGGGAGTGGGTAAGTTGTGCGCCTGTAGCCTTCCTTGGATGTGGTAGCCGTTTCTCATGCTCCCTCTCCGGAATCGAACCCTGATTCCCCGTTACCAGTTACAAACATGGTAGGCATGTCACGTACCATCGACATTTGATAGGGCAGACATTTGAAAGATGCGTCGCCGGCACATGAGGCCATGCGATCAGCACAAAGTTATTCAGAGTCACCATTGGGGACGCCGCAACCCCGCAAGGGGAAACGACGATTGGTTTTGAACTAATAAAAGCGCTCTTTCCGCGAGGGTCGGAGCTTGGTAAGCATGTATTAGCTCTAGAATGGCCACAGTTATCCAAGTAGGATCGTGTCATCTAAGGAACTTCGACTGATTTAATGAGCCATTCGCGGTTTCACCGTGAGACATTGTGAACTTAGACATGCATGGCTTAATCTTTGAGACAAGCATATGACTACTGGCAGGGTCAACCAGATATCTGTCGGAGACGTACGAACCACACACACCGGTCGGCGGAGGACGGGTGTGTAAAAAGCCTCACTGGGACGGCCGCAGGGACCGACTGACAGACGGACGGTTGTTCCGTCCCTCACTCCGTCGACCTAGGACCGCCTGACAGGGGCCCCTACACACACCAGACGACCGACCATCCGGGCTCGCTCGGGGAGGGATGGCAGCGCTCTGTGCAGAACGGATCCCATCGACCCCGGCGATGAATTCCACAGGGACTAGAGACAATTTTTGCCCGCCGGCCTGCCCTTCTCCCGATGGTTGGTCGGGCAAGGACAGGGCCTTTAGGCTGTATTCCTGCTTTCCATTTGCCGGTCACAAGCTCTTTGCGAGAGTCTGACCACCAGCGAGACGAACTGTCGAGGTCTGCTATAAGCCTTCGAAAAAGCACCACTGACTGTCAAAGTTTCTCGATACGGGCCACAGTATCGCACCTCTGCCGAGGGCACGACACCACAAACTGCGTCCCGCTACCTAGCCGGGGAGAGGCGGGCGAGCGTTTTCGGCAAGCCCGCGCTATCGCTCCGTCTGGCGGGACTGAGATCGCTGTACGAATACTGGTTGAGAGTCAATCGCCGCGGCGAGAGCACTACCCCAGATAGGTACAAAATTGATGCTGGGTCGACTAGGGGAAGTAATTATACCGCGAGATAAAAATTGAAAAAACCAACGATACGCCCAGTCAGTAAAACGAGATTTAGATCTGGTTCGTTGTGATTGTAAGCCAAGTTCACAACTCTTAGACCACATGAATACATTTACACACAAGTCTTAGAGTAATTTAGGTGCAGATGTATGCTAAACAGGCGGCTGTATTAAGAACAACAACAAAATATATTACAGGAGCTACAAAAGTGAACGTGGGGTTTCAGAATAATAGTTATAAGAAAAGAATTTTGAAAAAACTGGTCTTCATTGTCTCGAACAAAGAAGAATTCGAGGTGACTTAATACACGTGTATAAATTAATAAATGGAAAGGTTAAATTATACTATACCAAATTTATTTCCAAATTCGACCGGCTACAAGAACAAGAGGGAACAAGTTACAAACTGTTTAAAGACAGGTCCAGATTAGAGATTAGATATTATGAAATATGTTTTTAGTCAGAGTGGTTAATTCTTGGAATGAATTGCTGCAAGGCGTAGTGAAAGTAGAGTCAGTTAATGCATTCAAAAATATATTGGATGTTCACAGTATTTCCAGTACCCGTGGAGTGAAATAAATTGGTTGTATATAGACTCTGAAGAGCATTCTAAACCAGAATAAGGAAGTTAAGTTAAGTTGAAATGTGAATGTTACATTATCTAACCTAAACCAGAATAAGGAAGTTAAGTTAAGTTGAAATGTGAATGTTACATTATCTAACCTAAACCAGAATAAGGAAGTTAAGTTAAGTTGAAATGTGAATGTTACATTATCTCACCTTTTGATTTGCAATCAGTCAGTTGTAGTTGTCAGTAATGACGTTTATGTTCGTGGTCCTAGAGAAAGTTTTGCCGTGTGTTCTCCATTTTAAAATCTTGTTCCGAGTCGTTCTTGTTTTCGTTGATTGTTTCTAAAGAATATAACGTGGCTTTAGTTTTCTTTACCTGCCAATTTAATAATCAGTTCAAAGTGGTCCAAACGTTGTTTATGCGCGCGCACGTATCCCTACAATCTTCTCCAAATGTGTTTTAACTGTCGAAGTTGCCTGTCAGACGTGACACGGAAACTAGTTATGTTGCCCCCCTTCTCTAAGTACCAGAACTGACACGAGTATTTGAGATTCGCACCGATAATTTTCTTCTTAAACATTTTAACAGTGTCAGCGGATCGATAATCTAAGCTGATCATTCGCATGTAGATGGATTCTTGGCGGTTCTGACATTTTAAAATATCGATAACCTTTCGGTCTATTGTACGGGAAATGCTATCGCTTAAACTTCTCTTAGAAAGGAAGCCTCTAAACAGTTGGTAAGACAGACCTAGTAAATATGCTGCTAGCCAGATGGGTTAGAAAGATAGTTCTCGTAAAACATTCCCAAATGTGATAGGATACCGATGAAGAAGCGTGGATACTGTCTTTCCAAATGAGTTCATAGGATAATGACGTAGTAGATGAGGAGAAGAGAAGGAAGAAGAAGAAGCAGACGATGAACAAGAAAAATGAGGAGGTGGAGGAGTACGGAGCTCGGAAAAGAAGAAGTAGAAGAGATGGGTAAGAGGAGAAAGAAAAAAAGATGGAGGAGAAGGAGAAAGAAGAAGAAAAAGATAAAGAAGATATGGAAAAGGAGGTGGTTGTTATTGAATGCCAACAATGAGGAAGTTCGCTCTTTTGATCGCCCTGAAAAGGACGTAAAGGGACAGGTTGTAGTAGCTTCCCTCATATCCCGAGTGTATTGATGAAGGTTGAACGGGGTCCCCCAGGCGGTTGTACTATGCGTGGCTTCATCTGTGTGTCGCTCACTACTACGGGGAACACGTCGATTCCTTACGTCGTTAGCCAGACTGTCAGGAAAACAGCCCATTTCCAGGAAAGGCTGCGAGGAAGACAAGGTAAGGGTCTTGGTCAGTATATTTTGCCTGACCCTGACTAACATGTCTGCTCAGTATATTGTGGCCTATCAGACGTTAGTCTTCCTTCCAGGAGGAGAACGAAGAAACACAAGCAGTTGTGGTGAAGAGGAGAAAGAAGAAGAGGGAATAGTAAAAGAGGAAGTAGAGAAAAAGAATGAAGAAGATGGATAAGTAGAAGTAGTTGGAGAGAGGAAAAAGAAGAAATAGACAAAGAGATGGGGAGAAAAATTAAGAAGACGAAAACGTAAAGGAGATGGAGTAGGGAGAAGGAAAAGTAGAAAAGGAGATTAGGAAGATAAGGAAGAAGATGAAAAAGTAGAAGAGGTAGAGGAAAGAAGAAAAAGTAGAAATAAAAGAGGAGGAGGAATAAAAATTAAAAGTTGTGGAAGAGGAAAACGAGGAAGACAAAGCAGATGAGGTGGAGGATGATGAAGAAGAAAAAGTAGAAGAGGAGGTGGGCTAGAAAAAGGAAGAACAAGTACACGATGGGAGCAGATTGTTGTTGTTGTTGTAACGATACGCTGAGAGTCTGTTTCAAAGGAAGTACAATCGAAAACAATCGCGAAGACACGTTGAGCACTCTGGAAGCATACAAAAAATGAGTGCTGGAGTTGGATGTAACGTAACTGTTAGACTTGACAGTGCCAGGTCTCAGCTGTTAAGGATGACCTGTTAGACACTTGACAGTGCCAGGTCTCGGCTGTTAAGGATGATCTATTAGAGACTTGACAGTGCCAGGTCTCAGCTGTTAAGGATGACCTGTTAGACACTTGACAGTGCCAGGTCTCGGCTGTTAAGGATGATCTATTAGAGACTTGACAGTGCCAGGTCTCAGCTGTTAAGGATGACATGTTACAGACTTGACAGTGACAGGTCTCAGCTGTTAAGAATGACCTGTTACAGACTTGACAGTGCTAAGTCTCAGCTGTTAAGGATGACCTGCTAGAGACTTGACAGTGCCAGGTCTCAGCTGTTAGGATGTGGGCTGCTGACCTAAAGCCAAGGGAGATCAAATAGCCGTCAGGGGTAGCCGTCAGAGGAAGTAATGAAGACCTCATTACACCTGATCTCCGCTTTCTTAAAATATGGTGACCTGTTCACTCTCTCGTTGTCTTGATATCGGAAGTAATTATCATTAACTCATTTTCCCCCTCAGTGGAAGTTGGGAGATTTAATGATCGCTTTCAGCAGCTGCTCAGTCAACTAGAAAACCAGTATTGATACACGAAGAAGAAATATTCCCCGTGAAAATAGTGTACAAACAAGCTAAGGGTATCAAATAAATAGGGACATCTAACATGGCATCATGAAGTTGTTGTTGTTGTGGTAGTCACTCGAAGTTACAGAGGTTCATTACTTGCATCCCGACCACTACTCAAGTCGGGGCTCCCATTCTTCTCCGTGTCCCGGTACTTGCGTCTTATTTCACCCCAAACAGACTTACATGGGTTCCTATCGTAGGTAACGGGACATTCCATTTTGGGTTAAGGGGAGAGGACAGGTCGATATAATTTTATTTTTAATAAATAGGTAAGTAAAGTAAAGTAAAGTAAAGTATCCCATAGCATTACTGCCGTAGAGGTGTGAGGTGTTAGCGATCTCACATTTCAAAGGCTCGGCTATGTGTGGGCGGTAGCCATCTCCTCTCCCTCGCCGCTTTTACTTCCCGGACTGAACCGGTACCCATTTAAGGCTGGGTCGACCCGGGAGCCATTGCGGTCTGAAAAAAACATTACCGCCTCAACTGGGGAATGAACCCAGGACCACTCAGATGCGAAGCCAGCGCGCTAACCACTGCGCTACGCAGGTAAAGGCTTAGATGAAGATGGAAGTGTAAAAAGATGGTTTTATTCAGTTTTGCGAAGGGTTATGTTTAGGATCAGGGTTAAGGCTAGGTTTAGGGTAGGTTTAGGTTTGGGATTAGGGTTATGGTTAGGTTAATGACTATTGTTATATAACATGGTTGTTAGTATATCGTCTGACAGCATAGATAATGTCATGATATTCTCCTTATTATGGACCACCTTGGGGATCAAGATGCTGAGCAGCGCATGAGCTGCAGTGGTCAGCGACCCATAGCTGACTGTTAGCATCAGGGCCAGCGAACCAGAGATGCCAAGACCCTTCTACACCTCCACGTGGTGATCCTGGATAACAGGCTGCAGCAGGGCAGACTGGCTAAGGAGAAGGGATCGAAGACGGAATGCTAACCCGGTACTCAAAAAATGCTTGCTGAAGTCGGATGTGTTGGACCGAAAGGTACAAATATCGCAGTCAAGCTGTAAACTACGACACAACGCATTCCGTTCTCTGGACTACATTCTGCTACTTAAACCCTTTCAGGGTTTGGTAGCGGCAGATTGAGAACGAACATAGAAGAAGAAGAAGGACCAACGTTGATAGGTTCCAGAAATTCATTGCCAAGACAGCAACAAGGAGCGTATGCAGAATGGGAAATTCTCGTCTATTCAAGCAGAATGTTTGACACCCCAATCAGTTAAAAAGTGTGCTATTTTGTGACGTCACTAACTCAAGTTCGGTGGTATAAATATTGTGATTTCTTTTGCTTGGAGTGAATTAAGACGCAATAACCGTGTCTCTTCTTCGCTCCAGCTAGAGTACATGACCACCACTACAGTTACCAGAGTACCTAGTACGCTAGCCTCATGCAAAATCGTCTTGAGCCGTTCAAATCAAACCGGAACCTTTTCTGTAATGAAAAAGAACTGCTTTTTCAAATACTCAAAATGCCATTTATTTGTCAAAATAATCTCATGAAAGGTTTATACACTTACCCCAGCGTTTAAGTAATGCTTGAAAAGTTTCAGCGAAGAAAGATTTGTCAGTATGTCTGAACCACTTCAGGATAGCCTGTTTCATTTCGTCATCAGTGCTGAAATGCGGACCTCCCAGGAATTCTTTTAGGGCTTCAAAAAGGTGGAAATCGCTTGAAGATGGTCTGGACTGTAAGGTGGATTATGGCAATACTTCCCAGCCGAGTTTCTGCAGATGGTACATGGGGTGGTGAACCGTATGAGGTCGAGCGTTATCTTGCAGGAGCAGGACGGGATCATCCCTCACAGATGTACGGTCTTCTCTAAAACGTTTATACCATTCAAATGTCTTACTGCGGCTGAGTGTCTCATCACCATGTTGTGATTGTAGTCTTCCGTTAACTTCCACTCCTTTCCTAAGAAACGTCATCACAACACGCTGTTCCATGCAAGCACTAACAGTATGTCAGCCATTTGTATTGATCTGTCACGTGACTGGATATTAGCAAGTGGGCCATGTAATAGGACACAAGTGCCCCGAACTAATGATAGTAGTTACAGAACGCTTTAACCCATTCAAGTAGAACTAGTAGAAAAAGTCCCGGTTTGATTTGAACGTCCTTCATACACATAGATAGAGTGATCATATTATGTACTCCCCAGAATCAAATATAAAATGGAACTCCCTTTCAAAGCTAATTTATAAGCTAATGTATATTGTTTTCACGAAACAGGGTAGATAATTCCTACGCGTGTCCTTTTGTTTTGAATCGCAGGCTGTGTTTATCTAACTTGGACGTCGCCCAGCGACGAGATCGTCCCGTTGTGTTAGGGGACCGGACGTGTACTTTGTTCCTGTAGTCCAGCCCTTTGTAGATAAACCATATGTCATGACGAGCCGACGGCAGGGATTTACAGAGGAGCGAAGAGTAATTGGGGTCATTTTAAACATACTGATCAAGACCTCCACTTCACTTCTTTGTTCATGCTCCTGGAAACAGGCCGAGTCCCAGCAGTCTGGTCAGGAGGGGATCGACACTGTAATCCTCATAGAAGTGAGCTTACTCAGAATACAGGCATTGCACTACAACCAGGGGAACCTCTGTATATAGCATGAGCCACTGTCACTCGCTACCAACGAAACATTTGTAAACAGTTATTTCAGCTCAGCACAAGTAGCTTCAAATAACAGCCAGATGAAAGAATAAGGCCACTGAAACCTTCCAAGCATCCCGTGCAGTGAGACTATAGAATGACAGACACCCTCATCATGTCATCAAAAATTGATTCAGAAACTATCATTGTAAGAATGCACTAACGTGTTTTGATGCACGCTTTCCGTGAGAGGGTCAGCTGCGGTGATCCCCAATGCTCCTGGTGGATGCATTTGGAGTCACGTTTTTGCTTGCTGTGAGCTTTGAAGACGAGTGGCAATGAGACAAGCTTGTGCAGGCTGTGAGCTTTTGAAACGTGTGGGAATGAGACAAGTTTGTGCAGGCTGTGAGCTTTTGAAACGTGTGGGAATGAGACAAGTTTGTGCAGGCTGTGAGCTTTTGAAACGTGTGGGAATGAGATGAGTTTGTGCAGGCTGTGAGCTTTTGAAACGTGTGGGAATGAGACAAGTTTGTGCAGGCTGTGAGCTTTTGAAACGTGTGGGAATGAGACAAGTTTGTGCAGGCTGTGAGCTTTTGAAACGTGTGGGAATGAGATGAGTTTGTGCAGGCTGTGAGCTTTTGAAACGTGTGGGAATGAGACAAGTTTGTGCAGGCTGTGAGCTTTTGAAACGTGTGGGAATGAGACAAGTTTGTGCAGGCTGTGAGCTTTTGAAACGTGTGGGAATGAGATGAGTTTGTGCAGGCTGTGAGCTTTTGAAACGTGTGGGAATGAGACAAGTTTGTGCAGGCTGTGAGCTTTTGAAACGCGTGGGAATGAGACAAGTTTGTGCAGGCTGTGAGCTTTTGAAACGTGTGGGAATGAGATGAGTTTGTGCAGGCTGTGAGCTTTTGAAACGTGTGGGAATGAGACAAGTTTGTGCAGGCTGTGAGCTTTTGAAACGTGTGGGAATGAGACAAGTTTGTGCAGGCTGTGAGCTTTTGAAACGTGTGGGAATGAGATGAGTTTGTGCAGGCTGTGAGCTTTTGAAACGTGTGGGAATGAGACAAGTTTGTGCAGGCTGTGAGCTTTTGAAACGTGTGGGAATGAGACAAGTTTGTGCAGGCTGTGAGCTTTTGAAACGTGTGAGAATGAGACAAGTATTTGTAGACTATGAGCTTTGAAGACATGTGGAAAAGAGACAAGTTTATGCAAGCTTTGAGGACATGTGGAAATGAGACAAGTTTGTGCAAACTTTGAGGACGTGTGTGGAAATGAGTTAAGTTTGTGCAAGCTTTGAGGACATGTGGAAATGAGAAAAGTTCTGCAAGCTTTGAGTACATGTGGAAATGAGACAGGTGTGTGTGAGAATGAGTCAAGTTTGTGCAGGCGTTGTGTGGGAATGAGACAAGTTTGTGGAAGTTTTGAAGACGTGTGTGGAAATGAGTCAAGTTTGTGCAAGCTTTAAAGATGTGTGTGGAAATGAGTCAAGTTTGTGCAGGCTTTGGAGACGTATGTGGGAATGAGTCAAGTTTGTGCAAGCTCACTCTTTGAAGACATGTTGGAAATTAGACAAGCATTTTCATATAAACTCTGAATTACTATTTTTTCCACGACATATTTCATTTTTGAAGAGTGATTTGAGAGGTTGTAAATGTAACTGGTTCATTACCTAGTTGCAACACCTGCATTTTTCCCAAATACAAAAACACGTACCTGGCTCTGCTCTCAGTTAGATAAGGTAGGTCAGTGTGTAAAGTGACAGATCACTTCACATCATAATGAAGGCTAACATAATGAAGTCTTTCAAGCATTATTCCCTGCCACTGATCCACATCTGTGACCTTATAGATTATTCCTTGCTATTGAACCATGCATGTTGATTATTCCCTGCTATTGAACCATGCCTGTTGATCTTTGTGTTGATTATTCCCTGCTATTGGCCCATGCCTGTTGATCTTTGTGTTGATTATTCCCTGCTATTGGCCCATGCCTGTTGATCTTTGTGTTGATTATTCCCTGCTATTGGCCCATGTCTGTTGATCTTTGTGTTGATTATTCCCTGCTATTGAACCATGCCTGTTGATCTTTGTGTTGATTATTCCCTGCTATTGGTCCATGCCTATTGATCTTTGTGTTAATTATTCCCTGCTATTGAACCCTACCAGGATCAAGATGCTGAGCAGCACATGAGCTGCAGTGGTCAGTGACCCATAGCTGACTACTAGCGTCAGGGCCAGCGAACCATAGCTGTCAAGACCCTTCTACACCTTTATGCGGTGATCCTGGATAACAGGCTGCAGCAGAGCAGACTGGCTAAGAAGAAGGGATTGAAGAGGGAATGCTAACCCGGTACTAAAAAAATGCTTGCTGAAGTTGGATGTGTTGGACCGAAAGGTACAAATATCGCAGCCAAGCTGTTAACTACAACACAACGCATTCCGTTCTCTGGACTACATTCTGCTACTTAAGCCCGTTCAGAGTTTGGTAGTGGGAGATTGAGAACAAACGAAGAAGAAGAACCCTACCTGTTAAAAGATCAATTATCACAAAGACATGATAAACCAAAGAAAATTGTACCTTCTCATGACATATGACAAGAGTAGAATGAGATGAGAAGAAATGAGGTGATGAGATGATACTGACATCAGACCACGAAGAATTAAGATGCCAGGCCTGACCAAAGAGAGCAGAACTGAGGCAAAAGCATTGGGGCCACCGACCAGACCTGAAAATGACTCTGGACTTCATCAATGGTGATGGGACTGAAGATTTAGCATGATCAGAAATCCCAAATGCAGGAGAAGAAGAATATCAGACCCCCACAAACAACATCATTAGTTAGACAAACTCTGTTAACAAACATATATATTTTATTTTATTCAATGTCACAAACAAAACCAAACAAAACAATAATATGATGACCATTGATCAACTGGGACAGACAATTTGATACAAACATACAATAAACATATCCAAACAGGCACAATTCTGGAAACAACAATTCAGATGGCATATTTAGCCAGATGTAAAACATTTAAATCCCCAAAATATTCAATTATTTATCATAAACTCCAAAGTCTTTTGAAAGTTGAAGACGAAATTTTGTCCGGAATAATGACTGAACTTGCCACCCAAACATTTTTCTACCTTTCTGACTCTCTAAAGTTGACATACAAGTTAAACATACATTATAAAACACAAATAAACAAACATTCATAAAACCGATAACAGAATGTGATATCTAATACTCAAATGTAGCATTATGTGGACATATTGAACTCAAAAATGACAAATTAAGGGTGACATAATAAACTTATAGCATTGAAGTGAACAAAGTCATTCACCAAACAAAAATCCTAACTCTTTTGAAAGCTGAATTTTTTAGTGATTAGACAAACTAACAATGAGAAAACTACATTTAAAATGAAATGCGCAAAACTAACAAAGAGAACAAGCATTCACAAATAATCATAATTGTTGTGTTCCAATATTTTGGAAAATTCTTAATTCACAAATATTTGAATATTTGAACAAAAATTAAAATGTAAGTTTAAAAAAAATAGACATTTAAAAGATGCATCACTCTTGTCAGTTGATTCTGCTAAAAAATGATTGCCTACATTCCTGATGCAGCAATCACAGCTACGGAGGTTCTTAGTTCATGGCCTTGACCTAGTCACTGAGCAGGTTACTCTTGTCCTTGAACCAAAAATGATCTTTTAATGGCTAACAAACTTCAGCACTGACAGATCAGAAATTCTTCTCTATTTCTCGCTCCAAACAAATCCTTGCTGCAGTTAATCCCCTTACAGGAAGTTTGTATTAAAGCACTTACTTGCACGCTTGTTCGTAGTGGTGGTTTTTGTAGCCATTTGTTGTATTGAGGTTGCCAGTCCCCATGCACAACGCATTTTAGCCACCTAATACGACACGCTTGCTAGCTTCCAGTGGTCCTATTCATTCAACCCACTTTAGCCACCTAAAACGACACGCTTGCTAGCTTCCAGTGGTCAAATCATTCCTCTTCATCTACCACTCAAGTGAATATATGAAACATTGTGAATTTAGTCGATTTTCAAAATCATCCCATATTACATAAGATATGACAGCCTTCCAAATATGCCTGACACAGGTGAAGGCTGTTGAAACTGAATTGAGAATATGAAAAGCACATATCTTAAAGCAAATGCTATACAAAACAGTTCATGTGAATGACACCACACAGACTACCGCCTATGGTTGATAGCGCTTTCAGACACTATCCACCCCTGATATTGAGACAATGTGCCAATCAACATACAGGTCTCTACATTTCTCAACATTATCAAACGCAAAAATACAACGATCCAAATAAATTCAATCCCCGATTCATAATGAAGCCATTTTGTCCTTGTCCACCTTCTTGTGGGGAAAACGAGTTGCTCATTCATTAGTTTCCTGACTTGAATTCACTGCACTTTGAGGAAGTGTTTATAGAGCTATCATTCAAAAAAAGTTGGCTCTTAGCAATTAGCCAGGTGTGTAATACCAAGTTTGAGGAAGTGTTTATAGAGCTTTCTTTCAAAACAAGTTGGCTCTTAGCAATTAGCCAGGTGTGTAATACCAAGTTTGAGGAAGTGTTTAGAGAGCTTTCTTTCAAAACAAGTTGGCTCTTAGCAATTAGCCAGGTGTGTAATACCAAGTTTGAGGAAGTATTTATAGAGCTTTCTTTCAAAACAAGTTGGCCCTTAGCAATTAGCCAGGTGTGTAATACCAAGTTTGAGGAAGTATTTATAGAGCTTTCTTTCAAAACAAGTTGGCTCTTAGCAATTAGCCAGGTGTGTATTACCAAGTTTGAGGAAGATTCTGCCAAATGGGTTTAAACATACTGTCAAACTATACATTATAATAAAACATGACCTTTATGATTCCTGTATGAATTATCAAACATTATATTATTAGGTTCAATCATACATTATAATAAAACATGAACTTTATCATTCCTGTATTAATTGTCTAATTCCTGTATGAATTGTCAAACAGTATATTATTAGGTTCAATCATACATTATAATAACACATGAACTTTATAAATCCTGTATGAATTGTCAAACAGTATTTTATTTGGCTTTTATAAGACTTTTTCCACCTTACAAAGGACTCACTTGAATGAGCTCTGAAAACTGGGGTCACCATCTTAAAGCTGCGGTCAATTAAACTTGTGATGTGAGGGTATACCTGTTTATAACCAACGAGACAGAAAATATGTACAAGATTTAAATCCCAAGTCATCCCACATTTTGCCCCCAACAAAATGTTTTGACTGTATCCCCTTGTTTTATGTGCTGATGATTGAGGCTGCCAATATTATAGACTTTTTATTGAATGCAAAGTGAAGAAACAAATGTATGTATAGCCTTTCTGGGCCCACTATAACTGCAGTACTAATATGACCAAAAACTACAAAGTGAAACAAAACAAAATATTAATAAACAAACAAAATAACTAGTTTAATTTTCCTGTTTATTAAGTCAGGGTTAGCGAATGTACCAAACACTTGTCCAACTTGATATACATGTTTTGGGCACGCAGAATTTAGAGCTAAAACAAAAATGTTTGAAACATCGGTTCAAGAATTCAACGTGCCCTGTTCTCTGCCTGCTACATAGTCGCCTGCTCCTTGGAATACTTGACAAAATTGGTCAGATATTTATTATATTTAATTTGTTTTGTGAGATTAAATGTACATTATTTGAAGAAATGTTTTTACATAAAAACTGTTATTAAAGTATCTTTATTGTTTTATTCCATTCCATGTTTTTATTTTTTACTCTTGTCATGTAGAACATGCGAGAAAAATGATAAACTGGACAATTCTCAGGTTTGTGCCATGGTGGGTTGTATAGAAAAAGCTACAAAATTGTGCATGGAACTTGAAAAGGTTTGCTACTCATGCTCGATAGAGCCCTGACAAAACATTGTGTGAGTGGAGAGTCATTAAGGTTTCTGTAACTCATGCTCCATAGAGCCATGACAGATCATGTCAGTCGTGAGTCATGTAAGGTTACTGTAACTCATGGGCATGAAACTTGAAAAGGTTTGCCACTCATGCTCCATAACAGATCATGTGAGTCATGTAAGTTTACTGTAACTCATGGACATGAAACTTGAAAAGGTTTGCCACTCAAGCTGCACAGAGCCTTGACAGATCATGTGAGTGGTGAGTTCATTTAAGATTACATGAACATGAAACTTACTTCAGTCTAAAAGTAATTTGCTGCCGATAAAATATTTTCTAGTCCCCGCAGACATCAAAGGAATTTAACTCTGATCGCTTCCCATAGTTATATATGTATGATACATGGTTTCATCTAATTTCTCATTCGATCGGTGTAATGATACATTTTTAAGTGACTCAGCAGACATTAAAGTTTCCTCACTCTTGTTCGGACCGACGAAAATATGCTGACTAATGACAAGGTAAATGTTTCCTTCTCACCTGTGACATAAACATCATATATAATCTCTTGAATAATTTCCAAACTCACAAACACTCACCAATACACATAATACTACTACTACTTCTACTACATATACAACTACATCTAGTCTACTTGGTTAGATGTCTACAAATATAATTGGGCATCATTTTCAGAAACCAAAAACAGAAATCAAGAATTTGAACAAAAATTTAAAAAATCATCTCGTACAAGAAAACAACATCGCATTATCAAATATTTACCAAACAATTGCAAAGTAAAATAAAGAGCTGCACTGTACAGGGGAGTTATTTGATATTTACAGGTCAGGCAAGCAAAAACTAGTTTCTTTCACAAGCCATGAAAATAGGATCGGATTTAGGTTGGTGAACACAAATGTGTAAACCCGAGGGTTCGGATACTGAAGAGAAGATAATACACTTATCATGCAAAAGGTGACTATAGAGGGTTGTGTATGAAGATGGTGATCACATCTTCAGTTACTTCCCGTGAATGTCTGTCAACCCCATTTATTCAAGTTTTCATCCTGAGATTTATTTCTGCTGTAGCATTCCATGAATGTCTGTCAACCTCATTTGTTCCAGTTTTCATTCTCAGATTTCTGTTGTAGCATTCCATGAATGTCTGTCAACCCCATTTGTTCCAGTTTTCATCCTCAGATTGCTGCAGCATTCCGTGAACGTCTGTTAACGACATGTGTTCAAGTGTTCAACTTAAAGATATTTCTTCAGTTGTATCCCATTAGGATGAGAATGACAGGCCTATTGAGTAATCATAGAAAAGGGACAGCGTTGCAATCCATGTTGGGGCTGTAAATTGGTACCTGATTTACAGTTAGAAAAAGCAAGATAGCATGAAGGTAGCATGTCAACACGAAGGGAACAAACCACCCAACTTCACAAAAACTAGGAAATCATACAATGAAGTCTTATCACTCTGATAGGCAGGGCTACCGTTACCTGAGCCACGATACTATACTGCTGCCAACGGATGTTTAGAGGGATGAGTCAGTGAGCAGACAAATAAGCTAATGGTTAACTAACCAGTTGACTAACTGGGCACGAGACTATTATTCACTATAAATTAACATACAAGCCACATCTAACAGAGTGGATTCAACAAAAGTGGAACTTCAAAATGTAGCTAAAACCATCAACAATAATGAAACAATAAGCAATTCACTGAAATTTAGAATATTTCTTTACTTCCAGATCATATAAGCAAATCTGTATATTTTATAGTTAATACTATTTACAGTGTACATTGTCAGAGACACGGAACACATCGTTAATATGCATCAACAGGTGGATGAATCGGTGATAGCTTTATTATGCCCCAAGACAAACGGCGACTGACAAACATAGAACATTCAAATACAGACACGTGTAAGAACAAACGACAGCAACTATGGTCAGCGCCTGCTCTTATGGAAATCTGTACTTTAGCACTTGTTTTTCAGCCACCATCTGTCTTTAGTTGTACTGAGATCCTTTCAAATATCAATTGATATGCTCCAATACAGTGGTTCTTCAGTTCTAGTTGTCTGCTACCCCACTACAACAAGTATGCTTATTTTAGAATACACAGAAAAGCTGCAGCACAGTACAAGATATGTCCATACCTACAGCCAGGAGCTCAGACATGCCCTACCTACAGCTAGAAGCTCAGATATGTCCTACCTACAGCCAGAAGCTCAGATATGTCCTACCTACAGCTAGAAGCTCAGATATGTCCTACCTACAGCCAGAAGCTCAGATATGTCCATACCTACAGCCAGGAGCTCATACATGTCCTACCTACAGCTAGGAGCTCATACATGTCCTACCTACAGCTAGGAGCTCATACATGTCCTACCTACAGCTAGAAGCTCAGATATGTCCTACCTACAGCTAGGAGATCAGACATGCCCTACCTACAGCTAGGAGATCAGACATGCCCTACCTACGGCTAGGAGATCAGACATGCCCTACCTACAGCCAGGAGCTCATCAAACTGGATTATTATTATCACTCAGTACATCAGCAAAAGAGATCTGTCATTAAAAATGTTCAACTGACTACTGGACACATTTCATCAATCTACAAAATCGTAACCAATAATAGCCAAGCTAATGCAGACACCCAGATCACCGTGCTAGTAAGAAAATACTGAAAACTGTCATTTGAATGGTTAAAAACTATTGCAAATCACGACCAAGGTAAGTAGATAGTAACTCTCTCTGGAGGTACATTTGACCACAGAATTGAGTAAAAATACTTTCTGGAGACTGTTAATGTGACAAATTTTGTCCCATTGTATGAGCTAAGATATATGGACAACTGAAGAAGACAAACTTAACTAGAACAATCAACAATGCTGCTGCATTCCCCTGAACAGGTAATCTGGCCAATCTTTTGTAACTGATAAGAAAATACTGTCAGGCCCACAGAACTCTGTTTTGTGGACTTTAGACGACGTCTTATGTTTTAGACTAGTGTTTCTCAAACTTTGTAACAAGGTGTCCCCATAATTGTGGTGAGGTGCCCCCATAATTGTGCAGAGGAGCCCACATGAGCATGCCGAGGCGCCGCGTGCCGAAGCGCCCACATGAGCATGCTGAGGCACCCACATGAGCGTGCTGAGGTGCCCACATAGGCATGCCAAGGTACCCAAATGAGCATGCCAAAGTGCCCACTTGAGTGTGCCGAGGTGCCCACATAATTGTGCCAAGGTGCCCAAATGAGTGTGCCGAGGTGCCCACATGAGCATGTCGAGCTGCCCACATAAGTGTGCTGCTAACTTGTGGACACTGCCTACCTTTTGTGCAGTTGTTTTAACATGATCCAGGTAAACAGACCTGACAGCTTGAGTCCAACAATCAACTCTTATCAATTGTTCTGAACAAGCATTCAATGTTCACAATGAAAACTTTTGTGTGCTTAAGGAGGGACTTAGACCAATCAAAAATACGTCCTAAGAAGTTACACAAAAGCATTGAGTTCAAGTTTCACATTGTGACAATCTGAATAATATAAAAACTAAGATTTGGAAGTGTTTTCTTATAGAATGTCTTTTTGTTTACTTTCTAGTCACTGGGCTTCTACTCTGGAGTGTAGTGATGTGTGTCCCTCTTCTACTCTGGAGTGTAGTGATGTGTGTCCCTCTTCTAATCTAGAGTGTAGTGATGTGTGTCCCTCTTACTCTAGAGTGTAGTGATGTGTGTCCCTCTTCTACTCTAGAGTGTAGTGATGTGTGTCCCTCTTCTACTCTAGAGTGTAGTGATGTGTGTCCCTCTTCTACTCTAGAGTGTAGTGATGTGTGTCCCTCTTCTACTCTAGAGTGTAGTGATGTGTGTCCCTCTTCTACTCTAGAGTGTAGTGATGTGTGTCCCTCTTGCTCTATAGAGTGTAGTGATGTGTGTCCCTCTTGCTCTATAGAGTGTAGTGATGTGTGTCCCTCTTGCTCTATAGAGTGTAGTGATGTGTGTGTCCCTCTTCTTCTCTAGAGTGTAGTGATGTGTCTCTCTTCTTCTCTAGAGTGTAGTGATGTGTGTCCCTCTTCTTTGCTAGAGTGTAGTGATGTGTGTCCCTCTTCTACTCTAGAGTGTAGTGATGTGTGTCCCTCTTCTACTTTAGAGTGTAATGATGTGTGCCCCTCTTCTGCTCTAGAGTGTAGTGATGTCTGCACATCTTCTACTCTAGAGTATAGTGATGTGCGTCTCTCTTCTACAGCGAGTGTAGGGCTTTGCCAGAGAGTATGACCTATTGTTCTATCTGCTGCCTTTCTCGTGGCCTGGTTCTAGATTTGACCTTGGTTTGACTGTTATGGTATCCTCCCAGTTGACGTTAGGTCACCACACTGGATGACACCTGTAATCTTGGCTCCCCTTGATCTTGTTATTTAACTAATTTTGTTAACGTAATTGACATAATTTTTGTGATACTAAATCAGCCCCAAATTTATGCATCTGAATTATTTATAACAATAAGTGTAAACAATATCTAACTACAGGAGGCACCGGGAGGAGGAGGGGAAGGTGGTGGTCTGTCCAGATATCTGGGGAGTATTTTCTCAGAAAAAAAACAGAAGGCTGCACACAGAAATACAAGCTCGATTCAGTCGTCTACACTGTGACTTATTAAACACAAACATCAGCTTGACAACTAAACAACACTGATTAAGAAGTGTATTTTAACCAAAGTGAACTCAAAAGAATCTTTAAGACTAGATCTTCAAACAATATCAACCAATCTATGCACATTTGGATATCTGCTGATTGCATTATCAATATATCTGCCAGGTTGGATAACACTCAGCCCTTGAAAGTGAATATATTCAACTGAGAACCTATAAAGAATCAAAGTATCTGGGATAACAATTCTGAGGGCCTGGATAAATTTAGTGCATGAAGATAAATTCAGTCCATGAAGATAAATTCAGTCCATGAAGATGAATTCACTCGACAGAACTTCAAGTATTATGGAGACTCTCCAGACTTCAAAGTTAAGAAATGGGAGTCCCACAGCACACTTTACTGCTAGTCGGGAATGAAGTGTTAGAGACTTCAGTATACTAAGTCACAGGTTGCATTACATGAGGTGACCAGTTCCCATCCTTGCTGCCATGCACCCCTTATACAGCTAGATCAACTGGAGTGACAGTTGAACTCTGTACCTTTGCTGTGAAAAGCAAGGGCCTTACATCTACACTAATCAGACGCTTTCTACAAAGTTAACGTTAACAAATGAGGATGATTCCTTAACTTTTCTATGCACCTATAACACGCCAGGACAAACAAATATTCAAGAAAAAACTCATTACTCACGAATACGCACACAAAACATCTGTACATGGTATTGATTATGTATACAGTGTCTGAACTGTTCATCCAGTTTTAGCCTCAGATATTTCAAGCTGGCGCTCAACCTCAAAGTACTAAGACAAATGGAATGAAAGCTGCCCCTCTCTGGTTGCAGTTCTCAACCTCTCTCTCATAATTATTAGAGAAGAGTAGTCTGGAAGCTTGAGATAGTTGACACAGGTCATCACAGAGGGGAGGTAGCTGTCAGGGTCATCCGAGCCCTCTGGTTGTTTCCTGACAATAGTTAATGGAGGATTCAAGCTGCGGAAACCTGTTGAAGACAAACAAATGTCAACTGTGCAATAAAAGGTAGTCCTAATAGCAGTTATTCCCTTAGTGGATCCTGAGGCTCCAGAACAACTGCACCTCCATGCATGCTATAAGAGGCAACTGATGAGAGTTGTGCATAGGGCCAGTAACCTCATCATGTATTAACAAATTGCTACAAAATTACAACAGCAACAGCACATAATATGGTTTGGTGCATGCATCCTTTAAGAAGACCAGCTGTAGTGATGGCACTTTGCTCACTCCAGCTGTTATGAAAAAGGACAAGCTGATGTTTGCAGTTAGCATAGTTGTGGATGAAGTTTTAGAGGCATCATTGTACGAGGTTCTTTCTTCTCTTGAGATGTAATGGCCCAGTCCCTCCCACATGCATTGTACGAGGTTCTTTCTTCTCTTGAGATGTAATGGCCCAGTCCTTCGCGCATGCATTATACGAGGTTCTTTCTTCTCTTGAGATGGAATGGCCCAGTCCCTCCCACATGCATTGTACGAGGTTCTTTCTTCTCTTGAGATGGAATGGCCCAGTCCTTCGCACATGCATTGTATGAGGTTCTTTCTTCTCTTGAGATGTAATGGCCCAGTCCCTCCCACGTGCATTATACGAGGTTCTTTCTTCTCTTGAGATGGAATGGCCCAGTCCTTCGCACATGCAAAACTTCAATTTCTTTGTGACTCACAGACACTAACTCATTCAATCCAGAATTTGTTTCGCCATCATAAAAATACATACAATTTCACTCTCTTGACACCAATTTATCTTCAGTAATGTTTCATGAATATGCTACATATTATACATATGGGGGAGAGTTACGGTAAATATCAATATCAGAAATAGTACGTTTTAAGCAGAAATTTGTGTGTTCTACAATAGTTTGTTTTTTTTGTCATTCACCTTATTTTTCCCCAAAGCAGTGTGCGTTGCACTGTTTTTATTTTTGGCATGTCGAACCAGTGACTCCGCTGAACAGAAGAGAGCAGCTCGTTGTCTTCAGACTTCGCACTGGCCATAATAGACTGAGGTACCACCTATTCAACAAATTGAAGATACTGGTACTGGTAAAATGACCGTTGAACATCTGCTGCAGAACTGCCCGACATACGAGGATCAGAGAGAGCAGATGTGGCCATCACCAGTGGAACTGCAAGACAAGCTTTATGGCAGTGTCGACAGCCTCAGGATGACCACCGCTTTTTTAGAAAAAATAATGGTTACTGTCTGACTGCGTACGAAGAAGAAGAAGAACCAGTGACTCCGACTTCAGCATACATTTATGTAAGGGTCTGCTTCTACCTGCATTTTCTAAGTGTTTGCTTCCCCGGGGTAACGACAGGTGCTGTGATTCGGGAGTGAACCCAGCACTTTCGGGTTTTGAGCTGTGTCACTTAACCACTAGACCACACCATCCCCTATATGTTTACTTTGATATAACTTTGACGTACGGAATTACGGCACTTCGCCAGACTGAAAAAGACACAAACCTGCAAAATTATTCAGAACTTGAAAGGGTTAATTATATGTCTTATGATCTTTAGATCGTAATTTTAGTTTAATTTGTTTAATATAAGCAATTTTGACATACTGAGTTGCGGCACTTGCAAAATTAGGCTGGTCTGGAAAGGGCTAAAAAGTCTAAGTTAAAAGTAATGCAGTAGAACTGCAAATGACTTATGTAAATGTACTCGCTGTAGTGGTGGTCCTATGATTGACTTGGAACCAAATGGCAAATAAACAACACAAGTCAAGAGATATGCCTACTTACCTCCAACTGGCAGTCTGGGCGAACCTGTCACAAACTGCAGAAAGTCTCTCTGCTCTGCGACACTGAAGCTGCTGAGCACCTCAAAGAGGAACTTGACTGCCTGCGAGTCGTGGGTGTAGCCGTGGTCTGGACGGCAGCAGTCTATCAACATTCGCACATCCCAAACATCGGCAGAGTTGCCACAAAACAGTTGCTCCAGCTGGATGCAGCAGAATGAAAACAAAAACTTTAAGTAAGGAAGAAACAATAAATGACATGGTTTATGACAGTTTTTTAAACTCATTTATCAACAAAGTTAAAGATAAAGATAAAATAGTCCCATAGAAGACACAGTCGTAGTGGATGAAGTGTTCGATACTTTCATTATGCTAAGGGGTAGTCAGGGGTTGTAGGTTGGACATTTTATTGCTGCTTTGCCATTCCTAACTTCAAGCAGTCAGATACAAACTTTTACAGATTGGTAAACTAAAGTGTGCTGTAATTTGGTGACAAATGTAAACTCTTTCTATGAGGCACTGTCAACAGTTTATGTAAATGTGACAGAACACGTACACAAGACTCTAGAATGGCAACAATGATGCAGAGCTGTAACTACTACTACTCGGATCCCGTGGGGAAAATGAGTTATTCCCTTTCCTGTATAGGGTATTATTTCTAGAGCATTCTTTCTGGAGGAGGGTTCCTAGAGGTGTTGACCTGTACTTTTAGTTGCTTCTCTTCCACTTCTGTGGGTGTAGAGGTCCTTTTCTGCACATACTTGTAACCTTATGACCAGACTGGACTTATGGTCTTTTGCATAATGGAGGGCTGTCCTACTTCATGCAGATATTATTGCCATAGGAAGTAGTGGAGACAGGGACAAATAATGTATTTAAGAATAGATTGTATGCGCATAGCTTTTAGAGCAAGGTAATGTAAATAAAACTGGTTGTATACAGACTCCAGAGTCTTCTAAACCAGTATAAAGACGTTACGGTCACTATTGGTTTGAAATTTTTCATTACCTTTAGAATTTTTGCCCAGACAGCAGCAAACATTCTGTCATTTTCTATTTTGAACTGCCAAGGGTTCGTTTGCATGCACATCATCTTTGTATGGTGTTTTGGACCAAAGGGAGTGTCCGTATGCTGCTAGATCCATAACAATGTGCACAGCATGTACACATGAACTCAGAGTTTATTGTTCATTTCCAATAGGATGAGACACAGATCTCAGTTGTAACTTACTGGATGTTAAACCCCACCAGCTCTTGTTTTCGTTGGTTCATTTCTTGAGAGACGAGTGTCTTACTTCTTAGATATAACGACCCCCTTCTTGTCCCTTATAAATTAATGTATCTAGAAAATATGTACCTCTTCTGGATAAAAGCACTGCAATGTGGACAGTGGAAATAGAGACTCAAAGCCCTCACGGAAAGCCTCAAACTGACGACTGATGCCCTCAGCCACGCTCCAGTGCAGCACCAGCTTTGAAGGAAAGATATCAGGTTAGCTTACCGTCACATTGACAAGTACAATTAACCATCATCAACATTAGCCATAACCATCATTAACTATAACCATCATAACAATTTCAGAAGAATATATTTTAACAATAACATTACAAATAAAAATGTTTCCAGAAGAGAAACAACGGTCATCAAAAATAAAACACAATCAATCTTGTTGTTCTTTGTTCGTTCTCAATCTCCCACTACCATGCCCTGAAAAGGGCTTTGCAAGTAGCAAGATGATGTCAGGAGAACGGAACGCATTGTCGTAGTTTACAGCTTAACTGTGATATTTACACTTTCCGGTCCGACACATCCGACTTTTTTTTAGTAACTGGTTAGCCTTTCCTCTTCGATCCCTTCTCCTTAGCCAGTCTGCTCTTTTGCAGCCTGTTATCTAGGATCACCGCGTGGTATAGAAGGGTCTTGGCAGCTCTGGTTTGCTGGCCCTGACACCAGCAGTCAGTTATAGGTCGCTGACTGCTACATCTCATGCCCATAATCAATGTGAATAGTCAACAAATGAGTTCTAGAACAGTTTGACGTAGGTACAGTAGCCAAGACAACCATGTTTCAACCAAACATTCTTTATTAAGGCGTAGGTTTTACTGCTATTGCTCCCATTATGCTATAAAATTGTTCTTAATTTCTTGGGTCATCACAATTGTATTCTCCCTTTAAACAAATCATCATATTTGTTCCTCCTCAGATCAGCATCCCGGTTTCTTTTACCAGGGACACCGTTAAGACTGTTTAATCTCTGCACATCTTGTCTCAAATCTGTCTTGCGAGGCCAGTATTGTTATCTCTTCCTGCATGAATGTGCACTTCGAAGGATGTGTTTCATGGTATGCTCCCTACATGGACACCTGTTATTTTGTCCCAATCCCAATTTTGTTGTAAAGATGACCATTGAAGTCTATTATGTGCAGCTCTCAGTCTGAAGTGGGTTGTTGATCAGCCAATATTACCCTGAAGTTTAATTATGATCTTGGCCTCATTATATATGATGCGCGGGTTCATTTGTGGAGAAGCTGCTCCACACTTTGGTCTGTCTGTAGCCTCATTGCCTTTGATATAGCAGTGGTAGGGGATCCACTGAATGACCAACCTCGGGTGTTCTGTTGAGAGCTGTGCTAGAGATTACACTGCTCAAGATCTTTGTCATTTTAGCGCTGCTCATAATGACAAGGCATTAGTCAGGAATACTATTGCTTTCTTGGTGAATATCTTCATCCTCTGCGTCCGCATGGCAGTCATTGGAGTACGTCCCTGTTGTTAGTACTAGTTTTTTTCTTCTCAGTTCCTTAGTCTAAAATGGGAAAAATGTTATTCTTCTTCTTCTTCGTTCGTTCTCAATCTCCCACTACCAAACCCTGAAAGGGTAAGTAGCAGAACGTAGTTCAGAGAACGGAATGCGTTGTGTTGTAGTTTACAGCTTGGCTGCGATATTTGCACCTTTCAGCCCAACACATCTGACTTCAGCAAACATTTTTGGAGTACCAGGTTAGCATTCCCTCTTCGATCCCTTCTCCTTAGCCAGTCTGCCCTGCTGCAGCCTGTTATCCAGGATCACCGCATGGAGGTGTAGAAGGGTCTTGGCAGCTATGGTTCGCTGGCACTGACGCTAGCAGTCGGCTATGGGTCGCTGACCACTGCAGCTCATGTGCTGCTCAGCGTCTTGATCCCAAATGTTATTCAAAACACTAAAGTCGGCTAGAAGTTACCTGCAAATACTCCTCGAGGTTCTCAACGGTGACCTGCGTATCTCGGCCACCTTTGCACAGCTCAATGTTTTCCTTGCCAGGTAAAACAAAGTATAGGTCTAAGTCTTCCAGTGAGCAGCCATCCATTGTCAAATTGGAAAGGGCTTGTTTCCTGGCCTCTTCCATCTGGATAACAACAAAATAATGGAGTGTGGCTACAAGTGTATAAGTAAACAACAACAAAATTATGGGGTGAACAAATGAATAACAAAATTGAGTATTTGTACACGTGAATAACAACAAAATAATGCAGTGTTTGTACAAGTCAATAATAACAAAATAATCTAGTGTTTGTACAAGTGAATGACAAAATAATCGTGTGTTTGTACAAGTGAATGATAACAAAATAATGGAGTGTTTGTACAAGTGAATAATACCAACAAAATAATGTATATTTGTATAAGTGAATGAATAATAACAACAAAATAATGGAATATGTGCAAGGTATGTGCACAAAGACAAATTCTGAAAATGATACAAAAATGAAGATTGAGTTGGCTGGGACACAATATGCAACAAAAGATACTTGAGGACAATATGCAGGAGAAAAGAGGAAGGGGACGACTCACCTTTATTATCTCAGGCATGCAGGGACAAAGTGCAAACATATGCCGAAATAAAGAGAGCTACAGAGGATAGGGTCAAATGCAGAGACATGCTTCGACAACCTTACAACCAGTCTAGAACTGGCCAGCTAGAGGATATGGTCAAATAGACAGACATGCTCATACAACCTTACGAGCAGTCTTAGGAATGATCAGAGGACAGGATCAAGTGAAGAGTTATGTTCAGACAACCATACACCTAGTCTCAAGACTGATCAATCATAGGATATGATCAAATAGACAGCCACACTCATACAACCATACAGCCAGTTTTAGAACTGATCAACCAGAAGATGAGGGTTCCCACAAAACAAGGGCATGACAAATTATCCTGACGTAAACATCTAACCAAGTACTTAATTGTACTAAATAAACATACATAATCCATAACAAATATCCACTGGGGTGGATAAGAGGGGGGCACGCGAAGCAGTTAGTGACGCATATCACATTCTATACTTGCTGGGTTCCGTTTCTTGAAACAGCAAGGACATACCCCTTTGGTAGGTAAACCCATTGAAAAAATCAGTGATCAAGTCAGATGCACCGGGCCATTAGCCTCAAAACACAGTACAATGCACATTGCCTGAGCAAAAATGGCAAGAGGACAAACAAAAAAATAAATTGCAATATTTATAATTTTTTTAATTCCTAATAATACGTCGAGCTCTTGGCATTTATTTCAAATCAATAAATAAAACAAGATATCTAAGTACTGTACCAGTAATTTGTCATTGCAGATCTGTTTCTTTTGATGTACAATGTTCTCGAGCTGCTGGAAAGAACGAGCCAATACTCTGTCAACATGGTGCAGATCACTAGACGTCAGGGAGTTCTCCTGCCCCAGGATCCATTTATAGAATACTGGACTCAACGGCAAGTCCAACTAATGGAAGAAAGCAATCAATTTTCTACGGATAAGTACTGTACAAATATCTTCTAGAACATTCAAAGTTGCTTTATTACTGTATCAATATACACTAAAACGCTGATCAATGACATTCACTGTCCATTGTTATTAATGTGTTGAACTTTTACTGAACATTAGGTAACCATTGTCTGTCGCTTTTATCCAACTCAATTTGCATGTCACGGCTGACGTTTTTCAAAGTATTTTAATCATTGATAGACAACCTGGCTACCGCAGAAATCGACTGAAAATACTGCTATTTTAAATGTAGAGAGTTCCACTTCCGTCCTGTCCGGTTAGACAATGAATGGCGATTTTGAAATTTGTTTTAGACATCATTTGGAAATGATTTGTTGTTTTTCACTTGTATTTGAAGATTCACCCATTATTGAGAATTGGGAGGTTTTTGCAATGGATTTTTCTGAGGTAGATATGTTTAGTTTATTTATGTAGATATAATAAATACGTTTGCAGTGAAAACTAACAGATATTCCCATCATGTAGATATTGATCATTCATACTCTATATGGCACTTTAAAAAAATGTACAATACACTAGGGATGGCGAAAACAGGCGAGTCTATATGTTTGAGCTGTTTTTCAACATTTTTATCTTCTTATCTTCCTCTCTTTCAAAAATTAACAAACAACAAAACAAAAAACACCAACATGCTGTATATTATGTCTCTAACCTTTAGGGCCCTGAGTTATAAAATTACGTAAGTTCCCGCAGCCACTGAATTATTTTTCAGCATGTCACGTTTTTCTAGGTTGTTCACTTTGAAAATCTGTATTTTTTGTTGTTGTATAAATGATTTTTGTGTGTGTAGAGACATAAATGAATAAAGAACTACTTGGTGTTATTGTTTTTGATGTGTGTGTGTTAGTGTATGAGATACAAGAAGATGAATGTGAAAATTAAAACAAACCGCAACATTTCGATTTTGCCCATTTCGCGGGGGAATCGGGGCCGTCGGAATGTGAAAATCGTCACAGAACGCGATAGTTTTTCTTACAAATCGTCAAATCTGCTATTTTCTCTTACAAATGTAGTTAATACTGCTAAATAAACAAATTAAACAGATCGAGCTCCCAAAAATATGTCGGAACAACTTACCTTTATCACCCGCAATAATGGAATAATCCGCAAGTCCCGAAAACGCAAACACGTTTCAAAATCGCTTTCAAAGTCACTTTTCGGCCATTTTGGTTGTTTACAACAGCAATGACGGCATCCCTATACATAGATTCAAAATGGCCGTATATCAACCGGTGTTAACACACGGCAATGCTCTAGAATAACTTTATGATGACGATTGGCAAATTTTCTTTTACTTATCCACATATGCGGACATTAGTGCCTAAAAGGCTAAACACTCATAAAAATTGTATCTATAGACCAAGAAATAAAAATATTACATGCTCTAAAAGTCAACAACCATGTGACGTTCTGAAAAAATAATGTAGCAGCGTAAAGGTTAATAAATTCTCAGTTATGTTTAATGGACTGACATGTTCTGAAATGCAAGTGTTTCATGGACAAAAAAAAAGATTAAACTCCTGTGCGTCTGACAACAACATGAAGTCTCACCATTCTGGAGTCCATCAGAGCCTTGGCCATGAACTTGCCCAGGAACTTGAACTTAGTCTTCACTTTGTTGACATGAGCAGCTTTAGCACTACGGTGCAAAGGTAAGGGGAACAGCCCACAAGATGATTGTGCGTAGTCCACTTTAATATTGGGGTCTGCCGGGCTTGTAGCTGTCACTGTATCACCTCGCCACAGCTCCAAGTCGCTGCGTTGAAGTTCTTTAGATACGAGTGCATAGAATTCAAGTGTTGGACCCAAGCCTGTTCCAACCTAGGAGAAACAAAATATTTTTTTTTTAAACAGGCTGTAATCCTGTTGTTCATTAAGGCACAGCATGTGTCATATGCCAGGGGGACAACTGTAATCTAAACTGATGTCTGTCTTTTGCCAGAGAGTACTATGAGGGACCAAAGACTTGACGCAGGTCATCCCTCTATTTCATTGGCAGACATCCAGGTTGACAATTTAAGGTGTTGGGCCCCCACGAGGTCATCTGTCCATCAGGCCATCCCACCTGTACTTTTTTTAGCAGCTCTGTATCTACAATGTGCAGCTCTGTATCTACAATGTCATCGGAGCAAGTCTGACTCCTGATGACGGTGTTGTGGATGTGGTCCCGGAGCAAGTCCGACTCCTGATGATGGTGTTGTGGATGTGGTCCCGGACCAAGTCTGGGACTCCTGATGACAGTGTTGTGGATGTGGTGCTGGAGCAAATCTGACTCCTGATGACGGTGTTGTGGATGTGGTCACGGAGCAAGTCTGACTCCTGATGACAGTGTTGTGGATGGTGTACCAGAGCAAGTCTGACTCCTGATGACAGTGTTGTGGATGTGGTGCCGAAGCAAGTCTGACTCCTGATGACAGTGTTGTGGATGTGGTGCCGAAGCAAGTCTGACTCCTGATGACAGTGTTGTGGATGGTGTCTCGGAGTAATTCTGACTCCTGATGACAGTGTTGTGGATGGTGTCTCGGAGCAAGTCTGACTCCTGATGATGGTGGTGTGGATGTGGTGCCGGAGCAAGTCTGACTCCTGATGACAGTGTTGTGGATGGTGTCTCGGAGCAAGTCTGACTCCTGATGACGGTGTTGTAGATGTGGTCCCGGAGCAAGAATGACAAAGTTCAACATTCCATCACCCATTGAGTAGCTCGTAACTGTTTTTACAATTTATTGTAGTTAACACACCTCGCTACATCAAATTTTAATCAAGAATTATTTCAGCATTATATCTCTGGTTCACAAACTCGTGTGGTTGATTTCTGATATCTGTAAAGTTGTTGCCACATATAAGAATGAATGACTTGACTTAGTCTTTCCTGTTCTACCATATGAAAAACAGAAGTCATCTTTTCTTTTTAATTGTGCTTCAAAGTTTCTACAGGATTAGTTAGCCAACCTCACATCCAACATGCTTTAGTTGCCTCTTATGACATGCCTGCAGGTAAAAGTGTAACTATTCTTTGCTCTTCTTTTGGGCCCGGGTAACACAGGCAACAACAGATTCTACTGAGACCCCAAACTACTAAAGTTAAAGCGTTATCATATTTTCGTAAGACATAATGAATCAAAATGATAAATGATTTCAAAAATAAAACAAACGAATTAATTTTGTACATGGTGACTGCATGTGTTTGTTATATTTTATTTCATTATCAGTTGTAAAATATCCTACAATTTTTCACCAGTTGCTTTTCAACTATGACACTCTTACACCTGTTTAGATTTTCCAAGGCATTGTTGATCCAATGCTGGATAGCCTGACAACTGTGCCATCTTATGTGGTCCTATTGTTTTAAGGGGCTCAGTGGTCTTGAGGTAAAGTGTTGAGGTCGCGGGTTCGAATCACGGTGGAGACCGGGATTTTTTAGTATGGATCTTCTGGTAAAAATTACCCTGTTCTCTGAGTAGTGAGATCAGACTCCTGTGTTCAGTGTCGAGCACATTAAAAATACCTTGGCAGTTAGAAATAGAAAAGAATAGACTTAACAACCGCTACCCAGACAAAATTCAAGTTAAAATTTACACAAATTATTTTTTTGCCTTCCCCCAGGCCTAGTAAGCTGCAGGAAGTTTTTAAATACCTACTACGTATAGCCAAAGCCTTTCGCTACCTGGCAACAGACATTAACATGCCTGTTTGAATACCAGGATTCCCTATTTTGCTTTATTGGTTATGTATCTCGATTCTGCCGAAGACGGATGTGTCAGACCAAAAGGTGCAAATATTGTGACACAACGCATTCCGTTCTCAGAACTACATCCTGCTACTTGCAAAGCCTTGTTCAGGGCTCGGTAGCGGGAGATTGAGAACGAACGCAGAAGAAGTATCTCAATTACTTTGAAGACACAAAGATTTACATTTAAGGCATGAGAAATATAAATCTATGCAATTTTTTTATCTAAAAAAAAAGGACGACTAGAAAACCCTGAAAGCCTTTGTGCATTCACAATTTTTATAAGCAAATTTTGGAGTTTTAAAAAATTAGTTACAATATTCATTATTTTTGTTCTTTTTCTTCTTCTACATTTGTTCTCAATCTCCCGCTACCAAGTCCTGAACAGGGCTTTGCAAGTAGCAGGATTAGTCCAGAGAACGGAATGCGTTGTGTCACTAGTTTACAGTTTGACTGCGATAAGAGAGGGCCAGGATATCCAAGGAAGAGATGGGCAGACAACATCACTGAATGGTCAAACCCTTCGTCCCGATGAGGCATGACTGACAGCAGCGGACAGATAGAGATGGCGTGGGATTGTGGGGGTGGATTCAAGTGTGCCCCAATGACCTGATGGGTTACATGATGAACTGAACTGAAGTTATCTATGGCAGTGATCACAATATCTGTATACAAATATTGTATGTTAGCTAATTTTTATAATGGATACAAATATCATTGGGTGTTACCTAATTTTTATAATGGATACAAATATCATTGGGTGTTACCTAATTTTTATAATAGATACAAATATCATTGGGTGTTACCTAATTTTTATAATGGATACAAATATCATTGGGTGTTACCTAATTTTTATAATGGATACAAATATCATTGGGTGTTACCTAATTTTTATAATGGATACAAATATCATTGAGTGTTAACTAATTTTCATAATAGATACAAATATCATTGGCCTAATTTTCATAATATATTCAAATATCATTGGTTTAATTTTCATAATAGATACAAATATCATTGAGTGTTAACTAATTTTCATAATAGATACAAATATCATTGGCCTAATTTTCATAATATATTCAAATATCATTGGTTTAATTTTCATAATAGATACAAATATCATTGAGTGTTAACTAATTTTCATAATAGATACAAATATCATTGGCCTAATTTTCATAATATATTCAAATATCATTGGTTTAATTTTCATAATAGATACAAATATCATTGGTTTAATTTTCATAATAGATACAAATATCATTGGTTTCCAATTTTCATAATGGATACAAATATCATTGAGTGTTAACTAATTTTCATAATAGATACAAATATCATTGGTTTCCAATTTTCATAATGGATACAAATATCATTGAGTGTTAACTAATTTTCATAATAGATACAAATATCATTGGCCTAATTTTCATAATATATTCAAATATCATTGGTTTAATTTTCATAATAGATACAAATATCATTGGTTTAATTTTCATAATAGATACAAATATCATTGGTTTAATTTTCATAATATATTCAAATATCATTGGTTTAATTTTCATAATAGATACAAATATCATTGGTTTAATTTTCATAATATATTCAAATATCATTGGTTTAATTTTCATAATAGATACAAATATCATTGGTTTAATTTTCATAATAGATACAAATATCATTGGTTTAATTTTCATAATAGATACAAATATCATTGGTTTAATTTTCATAATAGATACAAATATCATTGGTTTAATTTTCATAATAGATACAAATATCAAAGGCCTAATTTTCATAATGGATACAAATATCATTGGTTTAATTTTCATAATAGATACAAATATCATTGGTTTCCAATTTTCATAATGGATACAAATATCATTGGTTTCCAATTTTCATAATGGATACAAATATCATTGAGTGTTAACTAATTTTCATAATGGATACAAATATCATTGAGTGTTAACTAATTTTCATAATGGATACAAATATCATTGGTTTAATTTTCATAATATATTCAAATATCATTGGTTTAATTTTCATAATAGATACAAATATCATTGGTTTAATTTTCATAATAGATACAAATATCATTGGTTTAATTTTCATAATAGATACAAATATCATTGGTTTAATTTTCATAATAGATACAAATATCATTGGTTTAATTTTCATAATAGATACAAATATCAAAGGCCTAATTTTCATAATGGATACAAATATCATTGGTTTAATTTTCATAATAGATACAAATATCATTGGTTTAATTTTCATAATAGATACAAATATCATTGGTTTAATTTTCATAATAGATACAAATATCATTGGTTTAATTTTCATAATAGATACAAATATCAAAGGCCTAATTTTCATAATGGATACAAATATCATTGGTTTAATTTTCATAATAGATACAAATATCATTGGTTTCCAATTTTCATAATGGATACAAATATCATTGGTTTCCAATTTTCATAATGGATACAAATATCATTGAGTGTTAACTAATTTTCATAATGGATACAAATATCATTGGTTTAATTTTCATAATAGATACAAATATCAAAGGCCTAATTTTCATAATGGATACAAATATCATTGTATTACCTCATTTTCATAATGGATACAAATATCATTGGTCTCATTTTCATAATGGATACAAATATCATTGTATTACCTCATTTTCATAATGGATACAAATATCATTGGTCTCATTTTCATAATGGATACAAATATCATTGGTCTCATTTTCATAATGGATACAAATATCATTGTGTTACCTCATTTTCATAATGGATACAAATATCATTGTGTTACCTCATTTTCATAATGGATACAAATATCATTGTATTACCTCATTTTCATAATGGATACAAATATCATTGGTCTCATTTTCATAATAGATACAAATATCATTGTGTTACCTCATTTTCATAATGGATCTCAAGCATTGCTCTGGCATTAGTTGATCCACCAAGATCTTCCATCACCTTCTCTGCCTGTTTGAGGACATCCTTGCGACTGACTTCTCTCTGCAAAAAACCATTTGTGATTGTTTAAATTTAACTAAAATGTTGAGTTCAGACCCTGCTGCAACTCCCTTGACAAATATAATAAATTGTCGTTCTCAGGGTCAACAATTCAAAGAAAATCTACAAAAATTTTGACCAGGAAGCCATCTTATTAGACGAAAAGAGGATTGATGCTTCTCAGGGTTTACTAAACAGTCCATCTAAGAGCTATCCAAATCCTTTCCAGAGCCAACCAAATCCTTCCCAGAGCCAACCAAATCCTTCCCAGGGCCAACGGAATGCATTGTCGCTAGTTTACAGTTTGACTGCGATATTTGCACCTTTCTGTCCAACACATCCGTCTTCAACAGATATTTTATAAAATATTTATATTAAGAAAAATGTACATGGCCTCTAATATGGTGCACAATGCTATATACTCTTATCCTAAATGTATATCCCAAATGGGATTCCGTGGCGAAGTGTTTAAGCCATCGGCCTCGTGATCGATCAGGTGGTGTGGGTTCGATTCCAGACTCCGCCGTCTTTTTCACGGGTGCTTGATGCAGAGTCCTCTGCATCGCGTAGTTGCCCCCTAGTCGTCCCCTGCATCTCGTAGTCGCCCCCTAGTCGTCTTGTCCTTGACTTGCCACTGGTGACGGGCGGCACGAGACGAGAGAGAGGATAAAAAGTAGCCCAGTTAATCCTTACTAAAAATAGCGCTAGCAAAATTAATTATGCCATCATCGTCTACGATGGACGACGACCTTTGCCTTTTATATCCCAAATCACATGACAAAATGTCAATCATGTAGTGGGTCACAAAAGATGGTTCCGGGGCTGTGAGTTTGAGGCCCCCTGCTCAAAGGGATAAGAACATGCAAGTGAACAAAAATTAAAGGTAAATGTACCCCACTTGAACACAGCGGGTTTTATATATGGTTGAGCGGTTTTTGCAAGAAGCCAGTTTGCAAAGTGGAATTAGGGTTTGGATTCAGATATCCTAACCAAGAAGGATCTGGGTTCAAAAACTGGAACAGCATAACTTTATGTCCTCCTGAGGTGAGAAAGAAAAACCTATCATGTGCATTATGTGACAACTGCAAGAGCAAACAGCCTTTATTCCTCAGCACTAGTGGGTCAAATGTAGGTCAATGGTCAAATAAAAGAAACACACTGCCAAAGATGCATGTGTCGGACCAAAAGGTGCAAATATCGCAGTCAAGCTATAAACTAGCGACATAATGCATTCCGTTCACCAGACTACATCCTGCAACTTGCAAAGCCCTGTTCAGGGCTTGGTACCGGGAGATTGAGAACGCAGAAGAAGAAAAGAGCAACTGAAATTTGGGGCAAATATTAGCCAACTGGAAGATATTTCTTTGCATGAAAATGTTTCAAACATCCTGTTCACTGTGACTAACTATGCATGACTCATTCACTGTGACTAACTATGCGTGATTCATTCACTGTGACTAACTATGCATGATTCATTCACTGTGACTAACTATACATGATTCATTCACTGTGACTAACTATACATGATTCATTCACTGTGACTAACTATACATGATTCATTCACTGTGACTAACTATACATGATTCATTCACTGTGACTAACTATACATGATTCATTCACTGCTAATTACAGTGGCACACTATACATCAAATGTGAAATTCAAAACCATATCAAATAAATTTTTACTCTCTTCTTTTTCTTTTGCGCTCGTTCTCAATCTCCCGCTACCAAGCCATGAACAGAGCTTTGCAAGTAGCAGGATGTAGTCAGGTAAACGGAATGCGTTGTCGCTAGTTTACATATTGACTGCAATATTTCCCCCTTTTGGTACGACACATCCGTCTTCGGCGGCATACTGTCTCTAAATTTACAGACATTCGTTGAATTTCAATATATACATGGGTATAAATGGGAAGAGAAAAGTGGAGGGGTTAAAGAACACCTGTGTCGGCTGTACACACCTCCTAATGAAACTGTTAACATCCATCTTTTTTAATGTCCGCACTTGCCGGTGTTAGGAAAGAGCTTCTTCCACAAAAGCCAGACAAATGGAACACTTTGTACGGAATTAAACAACAGCTTACAAACACTTGCAGATATCACTATATGGCATTGGACAGCAAAACCCAGCCGGATCAATAACTAACCAACCAAAGAACACCTGGTCAAGAACAATGGAAGATGAAGTGAGGGCACAAAAGTATTGCCAAAAATAGAAATTGGTGGAGAGTGACTTGTTACCATGAACGACTAGAAACATTAGCCAAACAAAGGGGGCATAAATAAACCAAAGGGAACAAAAGATAATAAATGTTGGCACTCACCCGTTTCCTATCTAACCTTGGCCCTACTCTCTCACTATCGTGGGTTGAACTTTCTCCAGCCTGGTCTTGCTGCAGTCTCAGCACGGCACGATCTCGATCAAAAGTGGTGGCAAAGAACAGCATTTGTCTTGTGTCAAAAGGAAACAGGAATGGTCTGTGGGGTACAGTAAACATCCTATTTTTACCACTTACACAAAATGTTTTATAAGGCAGCTTCCTAGTCCCTATAACTGCAATACTATACACATCGTAAAACGAATTTCCTATCAGCACATTTACAATAATGCACACCTAATCATTTAATCGCTGACATAACATTACAGCGTCAAAACTAAACAAATAATAACATTGATTTGTGTACAAAATGGATTTTTAACCCCACAGCTACAATATCACATACCTCGTTATAAAATGGCTTTATATCCCCTACAGCTACAATATCACATACCTCGTTATAAAATAGCTTTATAGCCCCTACAGCTACAATATCACATACCTCGTTATAAAATGGCTTTATATCCCCTATAGCTACAATATTACATACCTCGTTATAAAATGGCTTTATATCCCCTATAGCTACAATACTAAAACTTCTACAGGTTGCCAACCCCAAGCCCAACCTATTAATTACTTCCGAGATCGTGGTACTAGGATTCAAAGGAGCTTAATGTTCAAGGAGTATTAAGGCAAAGGAAATCCCTGGATGGATTGATCCAAAGGGTGAATCCATAATCTAATATTTAAAAGATACGTTATCTCAACCAACTCAGCACAAATCATGCAGATAATATTCTGTTATATGATAATATGGAAACATGGGAATAGAACATGGTAGGACATGAACAAGAAAGGAATACAAACAAAGGAGATACTGGCTGCAGATAGGTTAAGGACTCAGCACAGCACTCGATGACGCAAACAGTCCCGATTTTTCTTGCCCCTGCTCAGATTGGTCTTGCTGAGTCACACTTGTTATTGTCATGGATTATAGTCGCATCAGTTTTTATCTCCAAAGCATAACATACTATTGTCTGATAAGATAGGCAAACATATGGATATCCCAAATCCCAAGAACAATATCAACCTCCTGAAAATGAGACCAAAGCACCATTTTTCGAATTCGCACTCAACACATACAACTTAAGTCACTTAACAGAATTGAACCAGAACATCCTCCAGAGTGCCAGCTGTGCACACATCCCTATGAAACTGTTGAACATCACCTTTTTGAATGTCCAGTGCTTGCTGGTGTTAGGAAAGAGCATCTTCCTCAGAGGCCAGACAAATGGAACACTTTGTATGGAACTAAAAACAGCTTACAAATCTTGCATACAGATACCACTATATGGCATTGGGCCAAAGGGCAGGAGCCTATAGGATGCTGGATCAATAACCAACCAACCAATAAGATGGAAAAGCCAATGAAAGAGTCAATGAATGATAAACTACGGGGAACCGTATGATAAAAGGGTCAATACAATATGACAACATTTGGACACAACAACATGTCACCACACAAACAAAAAACCCAGCATTTATGTAACACTGACGCAGCTTGTCCAATCTCCGGCAGCCAGTTGGGGAGGTTGCCTGTCATGATGATGAGGGGATCCTGCAGCTGTCTATTGGCCTTGGCTGTAAGCTTGCTACTGATGAACTCAGTGTGGGGCAGAACAGGTGACGGCAGGAACGATACCTGGACAACAGAGTTGATTTGATTAAGGATGGGGTTCAATAATCAATGTGATTGACTACTACTATTGTATACACGCTTGGTGGATGTCTGTTTCATGATGGATGTCTGTCAATGTTATGCTGCCTTGTCTTTCTCAAACATAATAAGCTAGCATGGTTTCTTCTGCTTCCCTTCAGGTGCACTCAATCAGATTTGGGTGACCCTCATTTGGATAAATACCAAACCGTACTGCTCGATCCAGGTGACCTTTATTTGGATAAATATCAATCTGTGCATTCAGATCCATACAACCATCATTTGGATAAATATCAATCCGTGCAGTCAAATCCATACAACCATCATTTGGATAAATACCAATCCGTGCAGTAAAATCCAGACAAACATTATTTGGATAAATACCGCAACCGGGTGGGTCTATATGTTTTGGCTATTTTTCACCACTTTCACCATTTTTTTTTTCTGTCTCAGAAACTAATATACACACAACAACAAATTCTTCATTAATATATGTCTCTACACACACTTTAAAAATTGGAGGTTCTCAAAATCAGCAACAGCGTCAACAATGTGCTGAAAAATAAATAGGCTGCAGGAAATAAGACGTAATTTTGGAATCTGGTATGATAAAGGTTGATGAATATCAGTTTTAAAGAAGCCCTGAATAAAAATGATATATTTTTTGATAATAATAGTTGTCCATCGCAAGCGAAGATGGATACATCATCAGATATGCAGACTGCATGGTTCGTGAGGTAGGTCATCATACTTACGCTTAAAAAGATTAAGTGAGGAAGATTTTCATTGTCATCAACCTCATTCTCTCATCCTGAGCTACCGAGGTCCAGTGGCAAGAAATAATCGAGTATGTGTGAAATAGCACAGGATGCAAATTTTTCCTCAGGGTTTACCAATAAAGTCTTTCCCGAAATCAGGAAACTCACAAGACAATGATATTGTGCAATCAGCTCCACTGATGATCAAACAGTTTTGACTTTGAATGCAAATTTTTAATGCAAAAAAAAGATCAATAGAAAACTTACATCATACATGGATGACCAATGCCTATTCAGTGCATGAAGTACTCTCAGTAAGGCTATAGTCTCCAGAGCAGCATCTTGAACTGTGACAGTTGGTGGAAGTTTGTCAGAGAGGAAATTCTGAAGAACAGGCTGGATCACTGGGCTGCCTGCACGCTGATCTGTAATTTCAAAATATGCTTGTGATTTTATCCAATGGTGAAAATGAAAAAATAAAATACTTTTCTACATTTGTAAAGTTTAAAAAGGTAAAGGTGGGTCCCATGGCAACAACTGCCGTCGGAGATGAAGTTAAATCTTTATAGACTAAGCCACAGCCTATAATGAGGTGGGGTGGCCAGTTCCCTTCCTTGCTGTGTATACCTTCCCCAACACATATGTCAGGTACCCAGGTACCCGTTTACAGCTGGGTCAACTGGGGGAGCGGTCATACCAGGAACGAACCACATTCTGATTTTTCTCAGTCGGTCTGTGATTGCAAACCCTAGCGCGGTGCAATCCCAGTCTTATCAAGCAAGCTGAGTCAACTAGGCTACACGCTCCACAAAGTTTAAAGCTTTGTAAGTTTAGGTTGCATAAAAGAAACTGCAAATGGATTCAAAATGATGGCTTAGAAGTGGAGGGAATTGAGAACGAGCTTTTAATTCTAATTGCATGTTCAAGACATAGCAGCCTATGACAGGAGAAGTCCACATTCTAAACTTGTTGCACGGTTGGTCTGTAAGTCTCTGGTGCCTTAATACCACAATGAAGCCAATAAGCCCTAGATAGTAATTCATCTAAAAGGAAACATGACTTTAAACCACCTGCTACAGATAGTGTTGTCTAGTGACTGTCAAAGGATAAGGAGGGTTAACTCTACAAAAAATATTGGCTGTAAGTAGGTGTCTAATTGTAAGGTCTTGGAGAAATTTGGGGAACAAAGAATTGCTGATGGACATCAATGTCCGACAGTTAAGATATTTTGGTCATATGATAGGACAGTTAGTTGCCCACCGCAAACTATCTTCGGACAGTTTTGTCTTGATGGTGTAACTTGCACTGTATTTGGATTATAGTGGTCATCAACCTGACTCTCTGATCCCAACTGGAGGTAATTCAGGAAGCAGGCACTCTGGCCCCACCTCCTTTCAAGACAGGGGTCGCTTGAAACCTGCCGGGCTCAAACCCATGCTGTTTCCAGTCGACACTTTGAGAGGCCAGTGTCTTAACTCTCGACCACAGCAACCCCTTTTGATCTAGATGGAAATGTGACTATAGACCACCTGCTACAAATAGTGCCTCGTGATTATCAAAGGATAAGGAAGGTTAACTTTAATAAAAATATTGGCTGTGAGCAAGTATGTCTGTCTAACTGTAATAAGGAAGTCTTGGAGTTATTTCCATTCGTCGCTTTGACAGGTGAGTGCCTTAACTCTATACCACATATACCCCTTTCCTGAAGACAGTACTCGAAGGAAGGTTGGGGGGAAAAGGTACCAGAAGAAGCATCTCTATAAGAGGGAGGATAACATCACAAGATGAACAACAAAAAACTTCACACACTGCTCTAAGAGATGGAGATCAACCTTTGTTGTGGAGATGGCACCTAATGGAACTTTCTTGTGGAGATGGCACCTAATTTAACTTTGTTGTGGAGATGGCACCTAATGGAACTTTGTTGTGGAGATGGCACCTAATGGAACTTTGTTGTGGAGATGGCACCTAATTGAACTTTGTTGTGGAGATGGCACCTAATTGAACTTTGTTGTGGAGATTGCACCTAATTGAACTTTGTTGTGGAGATTGCACCTAATTGAACTTTGTTGTGGAGATGGCACCTAATGGAACTTTGTTGTGGAGATGGCACCTAATTGAACTAATTGTAAAATGTGCCAAAGCATATTTTGTATTCAAATTTTAAAAAAGACAAATTAGTGTAAATGAAGAACTCCAATTAGCCAATAGTAAGTCACTATATATTTAGTGTATGATTGTTATTTACAAAACAAGCATGATATGTACTCATTTCATCATGGTGTAGGTGACCCTATACGAGGGGCTTTCAAATCTAACCAGAATTTTTGTTCAAGTTCTACCTGAATGGGTTATAGCGTGCTGGAACTACTATCATTAGTTAGAGGGACATTTGTGTTCTTTTACTGCTAGGTGGCCCACTTGCCATGAGCCAGTCACATGACAGATAAAATAAACATGGCGTACAACGCTGTGCTTATATGGAACAGTGTGTTGTGATGAAGTTTTTTGTGAGAAAAGGCGTGAAACCTGCAGAAATTTACAGAAGACTAATCACAATACGGTGATGACACTCAACCGCAGTAAGACATTTGAATGGTGTCAACATTTTAGAGAAGGCTGTACATCCGTGAGTGATGATCACGTCCGTGGTGGGTCTCAACCCACCATAGCCATCCCTGTGAATATCCAGATTGTGGAACGCCATATTCTGGACGATGATTTTCTACCCTATGGTACCCTATGGTTCTGTCAGCTATCACCAGTGAGTGAACAGTACATACGCATTTTGAGTGATCTGCATAACCGTCTGCGGGAAAAAACGGCCTGGTTTGATCACAAAGGGCACCCTACTCCTGCAAGATAACGCTCGATCTTATACGGCTCACCACACTATGTGACATCTGCAGGAACTCAGCTATGAGGTATTGCCACATCCACCTTACAGCCTAGACCTCGCTCCAAGCGATTTCCACCTGTTTGTACCCCTAAAAGAACTTCTGGGAGGTCAACATTTCAGCACTGATGATGAAATGAAACAGGATGTCCTAGATTGGTTCAGACATACTGACAAATCTTTCTATACTGAAACTTTTCAAACATTACTTAAATACTGGAATAAATGCATAAACATTGCAGGATATTATATTAAAAAATTAATTAGTTATTTTGAGTGCTTAAAAAAAAAAAAAATATTACAAAAAAAAGTTCCAGTATTGACTTAAATGTTCCTTCATTTCTCCACATGTTTATCTATTCTGTTGCTGACCTGTATCCCTGCCACCATGTTAAATCATCCAGTACATTATTATTTTCTCATCCGCTGTCCATTTCTCCAACCAATGTGCACATTGTTAGTGCAGTGTGAAAATTTAGTAACATTTAAAACAGAACAGAGATCTAGTCAGCCAATAATGTTGTTGTTGTTCTCTACTGTGCTTGACTGTATGTATGAATCTGTCCTGTGTATGTGTATTCTCAAACAGTGAGACACAACACTTAAACTCTATGTGGTGGAAGGGGTTGCAGTGCAGCCTTCTTAAAATGATTGAACAATTTTGTTCTTACTATAAATTTTAATGCTTCCCTAATGAATACTTAATAATCATACATTCATAAGCACATATTGCTGCAATGCTCTCTTGTCAGTCTTTTTTAATATAATAATCTGTTCCTAGCTCTCTTTCTTTATGTGTGTTTTTCCATGTATACTAATATTAGAGACCACACTTCTACAATGTAAGGAACAAAGATACCATTCCAACTTAGAACACTACACAACAGACTCAAATGTGATTAAAACCCCACAACTGTACACATACATATGAGACAGTACAACGAGGCCATGAGCTGCAGCGGTCAGTGACCTATAGCTGACTGCTAGCGTCAAGGCCAGCGAACCAGAGCTGCCAAGACCCTTCTAAACCTCCATGTCGTGATCCTGAATAACAGGTTGCAACAGAGCAGACTGGCTAAGGACAAAGAATTAAAGAGAGAAGGCTAACGCGGTACTCAAAAAATGCCTGCTGAAGTCGGATGTGTTAGACTGAAAGGAGCAAATATTGCAGTCAAGCTGTAAACTACGCCACAACGCATTCCATTCTCTGGACTACATTCTTCTACTTACAAAGCCCTTTTCAGGGCTTGGTAGCGGGAGATTGAGAACGAATAAAGCCAAGACAGTACAAGACTTTCTTTTCAAGGCTAGAACTCCATCACAGAAGGAGCACACACAAGATTGTCATGCTCCACAATATTCACTATAGATGCACTCACCAACTACGAAACACTTCGAGACTCAGCGGTTTAGTAATTCTACATAAATACAAAGACATACAACTTATATCAAACACACCTTTCTTTTTAGATGATTTTGAACCTTTAGATTCAGCTTTGGTTTTCTTTGGACTTGTGGCCATATTGTCTTCCTGCTCCACTGCAGGTCGATACCTGGGAAGGATAATTACCATGTTTGATTATATTTGATATCTTATTCAATAAGTTAGGGGAGCAAAGAGTAATCAGAGGCAGGTAAAATATACTGATCATGACTCCCTACATCACACCTCTGCTTGTGCTCCTGGGAACAGTCTATCATAGCAGTCTGATCACGAGGTGGAGGTCAGCACTGTAATCTCTATTCTGGGAGGCTTACTGAGGAGCCACACACTGCACTACAGGCAAGAGGGCCCAAGTCCACCTTCTCAAGTACGCCTTGAGATGTAATAGCCACTGCAACATGCTATCAAAGAAACACCATCAACATACTAAAATGTAATCAAACAAAAACCTACCAGATGGTATGGGTTTGAACCCAAATGCTGGTGTTTCCAAATGGAGTATCTGTGTCCCCGTCGCTGAAGTCACCGACCTCAGTTCCACCGTGACAGACATACTGCTTGACGGCCTGGTACACAGTCATGTTGTAAGGCAACACATGGTCACCTATCAGAAACTCAAGCCTGTGCCGCATGGATGTGGCAGATATCATGATTGATGCCATCTGTTCTTCCATCTCCTCATCAGAATTGTCGTCATCACTGAGGTCTTCATCTGCTCCTTCCTGAAAGAGTAAAAAAAAATAAAGATCCTGTCACGCCGTGCGGCGCATAGAAAATATGGTGTTAGGCCCACATTATTTTATAACCAACAGCACATAGTGGATGATGTGGTCAGCATCATTTCCCAGATTTTCTGGTACCCAATTTCTGTGGCTGGGTCGACCACAGGGGTCGGGTTTGTGATCAGAATAAAAATCCAGTACCAACTGGGGGTTGAACCCTGATCACCTGACTGGGAAGTCAGTGCACTAACCACTGTGATCTCCTGAACAGGAAGTATATTTTGCTATTACAGATGTATAAGAAATAGTATGGAGAAACTGACAAAAAACCACAAGTCATGTAACTGTGATAATCTTAGTTTGTCGTTGGATCATCATTATTGAATGCGGAACAAGTCCATAAGCACTCAAGATCTCCTCCATCACATGATGACAGACAGTTCCGTTTCTGTGGTGGTTAACAAGGCATTTGATCCCTGTATAGTTTTCATACCATGCAGGTCCTCCTTTCATCCCCAATTCGGCAAGTCCCCCCAAGGATGTAGAGACAAGATCAACTTCTGAATCGTTTTTGACCGATTTCCCTAATGGTGTTTAGGATGTCGGCTCAGTCCATTGATCCGCCGCCCAGCACCGTTGCGGTGCTCACCAAACTGTCAACTCTCTCGTTGCCTTTCACACCCAGATATCCCGTAGCCAGTATGAAAGTGATTCTCTGTAATATTGACTGACATACTGACTCAAACCATTGACGCCTCGCGTACCCTCGTGTGATAAACTGTGAGCAGTCTCAGATTGAATCGTTTACAGGAAAGACTAGTGAGGAAAAATGCAATTCTTTTATTTTGAAGCATGTTATGAGAATGGGGAGGAATGGATTGCTGAGTGGTTAGAATACAGATGATTTAGTCTAGAGACACGTGTTCAAATCTTGCTATGGCTTGGTTCGGTTTTTTTCCCCTCTCAGTGGTAATAAACAAATCCAGTCTGCACACTAACTGTCAGTGCAAGCGACCTTTCCTAATGTTCAAAAAGTCCCCTCCCCTCTGACAGACTCCAGCAATGGGGTAAAAAGACTGTTTTTGTTAACTGAGGATAAGAGAGTTATAGCACACAGTGAGAACAGTCATGTTAAAAAAAAACATTTAAAACTTTTTCAATAAAAATAATGTTTGTTTGTTTCTTCTTCTTCTTCTGCGTACACAGTCAGACAGTAACAATTATTTTTTCGAAAAAAGCGGCGGTCATCCTGAGACTCTCGCCACTACCATAGAGCTTGTCTTGCAGTTCCACTGGCAATGGCCACATCTGCTCTCTCTGATCCTCGTATGTCGGGCAGTTCTGCAGCAGATGTTCAGTGGTCATTTTACCAGTACCGCACGGGCATTCGTCGGTACACCCTATCTTCAATTTGTTGAATAGGTGGTACCTCAGTCTGTTGTGGCCAGTGCGGAGTCTGAAGACAACGACCTGCTCTCTTCGGTTCAACTGGTAATAGGCATCGTTTTTGGTGTAACCAGTATGTTCGGTTTCCCATTTGGTCATGTATCTGGCTTTGATAAGCCGTTTTGACTCTTCGTACGTCATACTGGTATCTGTTTGTGGTAGCCTTGCACCTTCTTTTGCCAGTCTGTCTGCCTCCTCGTTGCCTTGGATGTTGCAGTGTGACGGAACCCACTGTACCACCACCCTTTTTGGTGCGGACTGCTGGCACAGTTTGCAGAGTGCTGCTCTTAAGTCATTAAGCTCAGTGTTTTTCTGGCTTTTTAGCGCTGTGACTACGGCGAGAGCATCTGTCAGCAGGACTATATGGCTCTCATTCTCACTGTGTGTTACCATTTCTTCCACTGCCGCCCTCAGTGCCTCTGCCTCCGCTCTGAAATTGCTTGTGTACTTACCAGTAGCGAATGACAGTGTTATTTTTCTGCCATTTGGTAGGTTCAGGAATGCTCCTGCCCCTCCGTTGTGTGTAGTGTTTGTTACAGAACCGTCGGTGTATGCATGGGTCCAGTCCATGCTTGGGTAGCTTTTCGTTATGAAGCTTAGGGTAGTGTCTCTCCTTTCTTTTTCAGTCCGGCAGTTTTTGTTTGCAATACCTGGTATATTTTCTACCACCTCTGGAAATATATCCTGCCTCCAGGTAGGTTTTCGTACAGTAGTGATGGGTTTTGGTGTTGTTAGTGCATTTATGGGATCTTCGTGCATCTTTGCTTTGGCTATTTCTGCAAAGTTTCTCCGCTTTAGTTTCCCATTTCCCAAATTGTTTAGTCTCTGGTACATTGGATGGTCCGTCAGTCTTCGGAGTTTCTCTGACTGCAGCTGGGCTCTGCAGTCTCTTCTATCGGTCATGGATTGCAGTTTTGTAATCTTTTCAAGTTCTACAATTGGCGTTGACTTCATGCCACCTGTTATAATTCTCATGGCTTGGTTTTGAAGTTTGTTAACTTTATCGAAGTTCGCCTTCGCTGCTGTTGTCCATGCCGCAATGCCATACTCGAGAACTGGTCTCACTCTTCCAGTGTACAGTTTCTTTAGTATGCCTTCGTCTGCTCCCCAGCTTGTGCCAGCAAGTTTCCTCATGATCGCCATTCTTTCTCTGGCTTTCATTCGGTTTCTCTCAATCTGACTTTTCCATGTCATGCGCCGATCAAATGTGACTCCCAGATAGGTTGGGTTGTCGTTTGGCTGCAGGATTTTGCCATTTAGACTTAATTTGGTACTTTGGGGTTTTAATGAGAGCGAGAATATTGTGCACGTGGTTTTCTCCTCGTTTATTTTGACCAGCCATGAGTTCGCCCACTCTTCCAGCGATGTTAGGGCCGTCTGCATCCGATTTCTTGCTATGGTGAGATTCTTTTCAGAGGTCCACATAGCCAGATCGTCTGCAAACATTGAGCTATGGACTCTTCTTGGTATATTCTCTGTAATATCGTTTATATATACCAGGAAGAGTGTGGGTGATAATACTCCCCCTTGGGGTACTCCCTGCTCGAGTGTCACCTTTTTGCTCATCTGCCCTTGTACTTGGACTCTGGCCGTTCTTTGTTTGAGGTAGTGGTTGATCCACTTGTACATCTTCCCACAGACATCACTTCTTCTTAGCTTGACTCTAAGTCCATCCTTCCAGACTTTGTCAAATGCCTTTTCCAGATCCACCCAAACAGCTACTGTGTGTTTCTGTGCCTGGTAGGCATCTTCTATCTCCTGGGCTATGAGGATGACCTGGTCCTCAGTGGATCTGTGCTGTCTAAAGCCGGCTTGCTGTGGAATTAGTATTCGTTTTTCTTCCAGATGCCACATCAGTCTGGTGTTTATCATCCGTTCCATCAGCTTGCCGACACAGCTCAGTAGGCTTATGGGCCTGTATCCATTTGGATCTGTTTTGTCCTTTCCTGTTTTTGGTACTGGTACCAGTATTGCATCTTTCCATGCCTGGGGTACAATACCCCTTTTCCAGCTTTGGTTCAGGACTGATAGTAGTTTCTTCTTCGCTGTTTGGCCCAGCCCCATCAGCATTTCGTTTGTTATCCCGTCTTTTCCGGGAGATTTCCTTTTCTTTAGTGTTCTCATAGCCTCTTCCATTTCGCGCATTGTTAGTTTGGCCATCATGTGCTCTTCAGGAGCCGTATTTTTGTTTTCGTGTCCCTTTAGCTCTTCGCTAATGTCTGTATGCTTATCTGCAGGGACCTCGATGTGGTTTGCTCTGGCATAGTGATCGACAAAGGCGTTTGCGGCTTTCTTACCTGTGATCAAGTTCTCGCCCTGCTTGATAGTAATTTGTTTATTTGACGGGGTTTCGTCATTCATGGCTCTGACTAGCTTCCATAGCTTGTTCCCTTCTTTGTCCAGGTTTAGACTTTCCGTTTTATTTTTCCAGCTTTCTCTTGCTGTTTGCTTGAGAGTGTGTTTGTACTTCGCCGCGGCGGCTTTGAGGGCGATGTTTGCCTCCATGGATTTTTCTCGTTCTGCCATGTTCCTAGCATTTGTTACTGCATCTTCCACTTTCTGTAACTCATCATTCCAGTAGGGCTTATAGCTTTTCCTAGCTCCTCTTGGGATGGTTTCAGTGGCGGCTTGCATTATTGCCTTGCTTAGGCTCTCTACCATGGGCTTCATTTTGGTGTTTCGTGTGTTGATGGTTTCACACAACCCATCTGTCAGGATTGCAAATCTGTCCCAGTCGGCTCGTTTGTAATTCCAACGTGGGAGCGGTTTTGTTTCCTGTGGGCCTACTTCCATGTCAATGGTTAGCCTGATCGGCCTGTGGTCGCTACCTGCCAGTTGGTTTAGCACCTGGCGGTCTATTTTATAGTGTATGTCCTGTGTGGAGAAGGCCAAATCTGGAGTCGAGGTGGTATGCCATGTTCTTGAATAGAAGCTAGGGCTATCCTCCGGCCTATTGATTAGGGAGAGATTTGCATCTATCTCCCAATCTTCCACTTCGTCACCTCTGCTGTCTGTGTCAGAGTATCCCCATCTCTCCGAGTGGCTGTTGAAATCTCCAACTACAATGCAGTTGGAGTCTCTGACCTCCATACTCGAGAGCGATAGGTCTCTGTTTGGTGGTCCGTACAGATTGAAAATGCGGAGCTTCGTCTCTTGAGCCATTATGTCAACTCCTACAATTTCTGCTTGTCCGGTGTGATTGACAGGTACCGCGCTACTCGGTATGCTGTTTCTGGTCAGTATCAGGACCCCTCCTTTGTGGCCTTCTCTATCTAGACGGAAGGTCTGGTATCCTCTGATTGAGAATTTATGGTTATTGTTGAGGTGCGTTTCCTGGATACATGCCCCGTCAATCTTACCTTCATGCAGGTGGTGTGTTAGGGAAAGTTTTTTGTTAATGACTCCCTCCGCATTCCACTGTAGTATTTTGAGGGTCTTGAGGTTTTGGCCAATAGACGTTGCCCCATAGCCATGTGCCTTGACTCCACGACACATGGGTGGGTGACCACCAGTAGTCAAGGGTGGGCCCCTTCGAGGCGTGAGGCCCGGCGCTATCGCTGCCTGGCGGGACTCCTCAGGATGAGCGCCATACGTTTTTCTAATAGGTTGTACTGCCATCATACTGTGATTTACGTTTGTTTGTTTAACCTTTTACAGCCCAGCCTTATTTATGTAATTTGTACCTTTCGGTCTAAAACATGGTAAGTAAGCTCCATCTTTTTACATTCTGACTTCAGATAAAAATTTATATAACAATTAATTCTGTTGCTATAATTGTTTGACATTAAACACAAATAATTTAATTATGTATAATGTTCATTTGTAAAATTTAAATTGTGAAATGCAATATAAACCATTATTATGAAGACAATTTTTTTTTTGCCATCCAACAACCACAAACTTTAAAAGTATGCATGTATATATCCCACTATTACAATGTCTTACAACTGTTCACTTACAACTGTTCACGGAAGTGCCCAACTTTAAGGGGAACCAGATGATATGTGGGTCTAGGTCAAGGACACAGCAGTGAATGAGCTGATAGTATCAAGTGATTCAGCAGCCAGCATCAGTGTCAGCGAACTATAGCTGACCAAGATCCTATCCCACCTACAAGTGGCGGTCCTGGAAACAGACTGCAACCATGCAACTTGGCTAAGATTATAGAGATATTGTAGCTTCATTGTCAACTACAACATCCTTGTCAGGGAGAATATAGAAAATAACTTATACCAGTCCATGGGAAGGAAAACTTTCGTATGGTCAGGCAAAATATACTGATCAAACATGTTAGGTTCAGGCTAAACATATTGAACAAGACCCTCACCTTGGCTTCCTCGTAGCCCTTCCTGTAAACGGGTTGTTTTCATGGCAGCCTGACTAACAAGGTGAGGGATTGACACGATCCCCGTAGTAGTGAGCGACATGCAGATGAAGCCAAGCATATAACAACCACCTGGAGGACCCAGGTCCACCTTCATCAGCACACTCAGGATGTGATGAAAGCTACAACCCACCACTTAACATCCTTTTTAGGGCGAGCAAAAGAGTAATCCTACTCATTGTGGGCATTGAACAACAAGATACCAGTCTATAGAGTGAAGCACAAGAGAATCTAGTAGCATCTTACCCTAGTTTTACCAAAGCCTCTCACTAGCAAGTACTTCTCAATGGCTTGCACTAGAGCCAAGGGATCTATTTTTACAGGTCCTCCTTTCCACTGCTTCAATGTGGTGCAGGCTGGGTGTCTCTGTAATTGGCACTGTGGATTATAAACGAAATTTGTCAATCGGTGCTGAAGTAGAAATGATAGCACAAAATCACATTGCGCACTCCTTTGGCTCCTTATAATGTGCATGAAGTTCATACAATGTTCCTATTATGTTGCTGGCATGCCCGATTACCACCTGCCTAAACAACTCCTTTATGGTACATTCAAAACAGGCAAGTAGTCATCAATACATTAACATCCTCTTTAGGACGAACGCATAAAAAAATATTTTTAGCAACTAGTACATTTATTATTAATATATTACGCAATGATTCGTCTTTTTTGCTCAAATAGAAGCACAAGAGTACCACTACAGTTGGACCCTTTACATGAGACCTGTAACCATTTACTTTGGCGATTTCAATAGTATTTTTGTGCCTCGAGTTACTGTTTTGTTCTTATACTGTTCTTATTCTGCGTTTGTTCTCAATTTTCCGCTACTAAGCACTGAACAGGGCTTTGCAAGTAGCAGGATGGAGTCCGGAAAACAGAATGCATTGTGTCGCTAGTTTACAGCTTGACTGCTATATTTGCACCTTTCGGTCCGACACATCCGCCTTCGGCTGGGAAAAGAGACTGATTCAAGGCAGTCTGGTTAACGAGGTGTGGAATCGACATGACCTCTGTAGCAGTGAGCGACAAGCAGATGAAGCCAAGCATGGCACAAGCGACTGGTCCACCTTCATCAGCTGGTTCGGGATGTGAGGAAAGCTACTAATGCTTGTTCAGGGTACATAAAAGCATAATCACACTCATTGTGAGCATTCAACAACAATAATCTTAGCATCAATTTCGCAGGCACCTGTTGGTGTGTTTCTTCTGCTCCCCAAATGTAAACCTGAGAGTCTGATCTTGGATTTGATCCAATTTCTTCAGTTGTTTTGAGGATCGTGGTTTGCATAACTGATTGGATGTAACTCAGAAATGTCTGCCTTAGATTCCCTTTATCTGTTTCCAGGTGATGCTTGCAAGATGTTTTACTAAGTCCAGGCGTCTGCTGATCTTGCTATTTATTTTGTGCGCAAAAGGGTTTAGTAATAGTCAGGGCTTAACAAAAGTGCGTGTCTGCTCATCTATGACGAGTAAAAATGTTGGTATGACGAGTTAAAAAATATCAGTTTTTAATCGTTACTACACAACGACTCTCACACAATTATTAATGATATTACGGTTGAGATAGATTGTACATCAGTTTACGATGGTGAATCTAAATGGACCTCCATAACCACAATTTAAACCTACTAAAGCCATCGATAAATGGCAATACAGTGTTAAAACTACCAAGAATGTTCAAGAACACAAACGCCATGCCTCTGTCAGCAGTGCATTTTTTCTTAAGAAGAAATTGGCTAATACTGTGTAAGTAATACAACATATTTTGGTTTGGTACGCATTGTTATGTAAAAATAAAGGTGAATTAGTGCTTAGTTTAAATTGTTAACCCTACCAGACCTAAGACCCTGAACCCAACTGTCCCCCATTCCTGGGTTCCAGAGCATTAAAGAGAAAAAACCAACATGATCTAGAAAAATGTTAGTTACATGCAAACAAGTGGTTAGAATAAGATGTAACTTGGAGACATTGTAGAAAATAGGTTTACTTTTCATCTAGCGTCAATATTCTTCCTTTGTGTGCCAATCCACCCAGCAAAAGACAAAGAATCTGTCTCGAGTCATAAAACATTTTGAAATCCGGGAGTAAACACAACAAAGAGCCCTCATTTGTCCAATAATCCTGATAACTGGGCTTTATACATGAGTATTCCATTTAGATCCTCAGTCCAAGAAAAGCCTTCATCTCATCACTCGAGCTCTCACTGTCCAAATTATTGATCACCTGTTGGACTGTCATAAGCCTAGACTTACTTTGCTTTCCTGTTGAAGTGCTTGGTTCATCAGCCGTTCGTTTCATTGTCAATTTTCCAAATTTGTTCAAGTTAAACCCCACAAAATCAATTCAAACATGGGGGCAGCCATTTGCAATGACTAATCACGAAGATTGACCACGATTGGTTGGTTATTTTTAGATTCTGACGCATTTTATGACGTACTATCCAAATTACCGAAAATTAGGTCCAGCGGTTTAGCGGCAGTTAAGGAAATTACTGAAGAATGGGGACAGCGGTCTGGTAGGGTTAACATAAATTGCATGACTGTAGTCCGACCATGCTGACTGATGAGCCACCCTAAAATTTGTCACACCCTAGTAATAATTATCTGGCAGGCTTGATGGATTTTCAACTTTGGTCAGTACCTGTCCATCAAGTTTGAGTTGGTGTGTCGTCTTGCTTTCTTTGTCTGCTGGGGGCCTTTGTGTATGACAGACAAGAATAGCACCACTGCCCCACAGAAAGCATGCCGTAAGAGAGGACTGTGTGACATGGCATAACACCGGCCATGGTTAGGAGGTTTGTTAAGAGTAGCACAGATGGCGCCTAGCAGGCTGCGAGTCTACTTTGCTCTAGTGCTTGAGTCTATTAATATATACTCTCACATCAGTTAACCCCCCTCTGCATCACTTTTTCTAACACAGCGAAGTAATAAGGTGCTCGAGCCTAGTCAGCTAAGCAGGAAATCCTCATCTCGGCTACATCCAGCTCACGCCAGAGTTGGGACCTGCACAGGTGCATCCACCACTGTAGAGGTAGAGGGCGACTAAGACCAAATTATATGTCAAATTTAATATCTGCACAACTACCTTTAGCTGGTGAGTTGTAAAAAATTTGAGAGCATTTCCTCCTCGATTGCTGCCACTAGCACTGCCGGGCAGATCATGAACCTTCACCTGAAACTGTCAGCCAAGAAAGAGTATATACATGTCAGTTAAATCATTCACAAGCTAAACTATTCAACTATTTTATATTGTACCATAAAACAAGATTTAAGAGCAACACATTCAAACTGGATCTTCTTCATCAGTTTCCCTGAGCGGTTAGGTCTAGTTAATAGTGCTGGGGGGTACCATGGCTTTCCTTCTCACTCTGGGCAGAAACCAGAAATGTATCTGGTTTCTTCCAAATCACAGAGTGAAGCATGATGTATTCTAAAGCATGCAATTGGCAGCAAGACTAACATCTGGTCAGGCACAACATACTGATCAGACATGTTAGTCAGGGTCAGGCACAACATACTGGCCAAGACCCTCACCTTGACTTCCTCATAGCCCTCCCTGAAGATGAGCTGTTTTCATGGCAGCTTGGCTAATGGCTTAAGGGATTGACACGATCCCCATAGTAGTGAGCGACACACAGATAAAGCCAAGCATAGCCCAACCACCTGGAGGACACCTGTCCACCTTCATAGTACGCTCGGGATGTGAGGAAAGCAAACTGCAACCCACCACTTAACGTCCTTTTCAGGGCGCACAAAAGAATAAACATCATTGTGGGCATTCGAAACAACAACAATATGCAATGTTAAGTGTCCAGTTAAAACAACTCTTAAGGGTCCTAGTATTCTTACCATCTCCACCAACGTACAGCAGGGCCTCCAGAGGATTCTCATTTCCATCTGATTTATTATGATTCTGTTTTGCAATAAGTTAGTCTTCTTCATTATCTGAATTGATCCGATAAAACCCTCCACCAACTAATAACAGCCATGCACCACCAACCACCAAATCACGAAAGAGCTATCCCTCGAAAAATGTCATGGTTGAGTGAAATTAAGCTGCAGGCTCTACTCTTGATGGTACCCTTCCATCAATTCCTTTAACCTTTACCGCAAAATAGTCGTGCAATCGAGACTGACAAAAATTTACGTATCACAGCTGAAGTTGTTGCATCCTGATGATTTGGGAAGTCACCGGTTTATCGTGTTAGAACTTTCGGGTTAATGTTATGGATAGAAACGGCTGAACAAACAGGTATTTGAATTTAAAATAGATTAAACTTCCGTCCACGCTAGTTTCAACTGTGAAAATCGCTTGTTGGATTTTTTAAAGTGAATTTTGAAACGATTATCCCATTATTGAGGGTGATGACGTTAAGGTGTTCCAACTGATTTTTCTTAAGTAGATCTCTTTAGTTTTTTTTCTTCTGCTGTATTAGTTCTCAATCTCCCACTACCAATCCCAGAACAAGGATTTGCAAGTAGCAGGATGTAGTCCGGAGAACTGAATGCATTGTGTCGCTAGTTTACAGCTTGACTGCGATATTTGCACCTTTCGGTCCGACACATCCGTCTTCGGCAGCTGTTTAGTTTGTTTATGTAGATGTAATAAGTACGTTAGTAGTGGAGACTAACAGATATGCCGATCTTGTAAAAAAAAAACCCATCAGTGCTCTGTGGTAATTTCTAAAATTGCCAGGACAATCGCCATACCTTGAAATAGGTGAGTCTAACAAATTTTGCTGTTTTTCAATAATTTCACCTCCATTTTCATGTATCTCAGAATCTAACACACCCAACAAAAATAATAGCGCACAACAAAATCATATCTATGGACCAACAAATAAAAAAGGTTACATGCTCTCAAGTCAATAACCACAGTAAAATGTGATGTTCTGACAAATAATGCAGCTACAGGGGAAATAGGATCAATTTTTAATGTGGTCTCATAAAGGTTAATGATTTCTGTGATTTTATCATTGGTGATAGTTTTCCATCTTGCGAAAGTCATTCCATTTTCATTTTTTCACTGAGATGTCCGTAGAGTCTCTTACTGTCCTGTTATAACAATTGCATTCTTGTGGATACTTGGATAAGAGCAAAAACCACCCCTGCCAAAATCAGAACATAATTACATAAACAGTCACCTTATTTATTCAGAGGTCATGTTATGTTATGCAGAGTAAACATCAATGCACTATGGGCAGACCCACAGGTGCACTGATTATAGTAAGGATGGTGATAGCCAATTGTAGTCGATTGACTGCACAAATTCCTATAGCATTCTTTCAGCTGCCCCTTTTAGATCCATTTAAAAAATTATGGGGTTTACTTGATTGCTCCAAGCAGCTTTTGGCATGTGGTGGCACCTTGTCATAAAAATCTATACATACAATATGTATGATAAGATATAAGTTACAAATTTTGATAGCTCGTTTTTGTTGTTATAATCTGAAGTGTGACGTAAATATAGATTACGGTCTGTCATAATTCAAGTCAACCAAACAAAATTATTCATATAATTAAACAACATGAATGTTTGTCAAGCATCTCTGACCTGTTCAAGCTGATGCAGGCAAGCCATCAGTTTCAGCACCAGGTATGACAGAGATGGGCCGTGGTCATTTTTAGGGACTTCTGTCATGTAAGTCACACTTGGTGGCTGTGTGTGCAAACAAGAACATACAGATGCTTCATCAATACATTTAAAAAAAATAAAGTCATTTAAATTTAGACCAAACAAGAACAAGAATACACACTAACAACTCTACAGACATTCAAACAACTACTGAAAACTGAACAAAGAGGCTTGGCTGAATAGATGGGCAATAAATAGGAAATGCTGGGATAGAAATCTACAAACACATGATCATCACAAATTCCAAAGACATCAACTTCCTGAAAAGGAAAGATCAAAGCACAATTTTCCAACTTTGCACTCAGCACATTCCAAATTAAGTCACTTGAGCAGAATCCAACTAGAACACATTCCAGAGTGCCGGTTGTGCACACATCCTTATGAAATTGTTCAGCACCATATTTTTTTAATGTCCTGCATTTGTCGGTGTTAGGAAAAAGCTTCTTCCTCCGAGGCCAGAAAAATTAAACACTTTGTACGGAACTAATCAACCACTTGCAGATACCACATATGGCATTGGGCCAACGGGCAGGAACCCACACGCTGCTGGATCAATAGCCAACCAAGACAAAACCAGAAATGTGTGTCCATGTTAACCCGCAACAATCCATCTTTGAATACTTGGAATCCAGGTATTCAAACAATTCATCATTTGCCTTTTAGTTTCCCTTAGCAATGGTTCTGGGAGCAAACAGTAATTAGGGTCAGGTGAAACATACTAATCAAGTCCCTAACATCATGCTCTCGTTCGTGCTCCTGGAAAAAGGCTGTGCCACAGCAGTCTGGCCAATAAGGTGAGATGACCCTAATTTCAATAGTGGTGAGTTTACTGAGGAACTTCGCATTGCACTACAGTCTGGGGGACTCAAGTATGCCTCAAGTATGCCTCAGGATGTAAGACGAGCCACTGTAACCCGCTACAAAGGGTTAACTCAGCACGAGTAGCTTCAAACAACAACAGGAATGGTTTTATGTGATGAGATTGATAATCCCATACACAACCCAGTTTAGTCCCCTAACATGCTCTTAAGGGGTATGACTGATAGTTTGTGTAAACATTTAAACAGCAGTCAAATGAGACATCTCCTGTGTGGAACTCAAGATCCCTTCTTTGGGAGTAAAGAACAACAACATCTCACTCTATTGTATGACAGCTAAGGAGGGTTGTGTGTAAGGATGGATGGCAACTTTATCATATAAAACAAAGTCCTGCAGAAACCAACCGGTGGAAGAGCACACACATAAATGCTTTCCAGGCTTCCTACGAATAATCATCATCATTTATCCATCTGGTTCCCCTTGGAGCACAGAGCTGCAACTGATGCTCTCCATATGTTCCAATTCTGTGTTTTCTTAGAGTTCTGCCTATGAGACCCCGATTAAACTATTTCCTCCTCGACCATCTGCCCCCAGATCATTCTTGGACTTCCTTAAGAGCCTGAAATCAGCATACAACAAACACAACAATGTTTGTGGTTGGCTACTGTATAAAGTTGTTATGTAGAAGTACATTGAAAGTGCTTTATACTACATCCAGGAGTTGACCTTTTTATGTTGTTGCTGTTTGCTGGATTTCACATATTACAAAATACAATAAATAGACATGACATGTATCTATGCAGATTCAAGATCCTTTAGCAGGAACCAAATAAGTCTCAATCTTAAGATTAAATAAAAACAAATATTAAACAATCTCTATATAATAATTTCTAGTAAACTGACAAGTGTTTTAAAAAGTTGTTTAAATGTCTGTGTTAAGTTAATTCCTACAAAATAAGAACATACTGAAATCCAGGTATTCAATTAGGCACATGTGTTTGATGCCAGGTAATCACAAATTATTATTTTGTTCTGCAAATCCATCTGGTCGGTCATTAGAAGGTGTTATCGCATGTCTTCCCTGGTTTATCTTTCTGCCTTTCATGTGGCTATTTTCTGGTTGGTTTCCTATTTGCGGCTTAGCAGACCTGGAGAAGGTGCGGATTATAGTCTCCAGATTTTTCCATGTTGAGATTTAGACTGCCTAACAGTAAAAGGTTTGCATAGCCTGCCCAACAGTAACAGGTTTGCATAGCCTGCCCAACAATAAAAGGTTTGCACTCTTGTCACTGGCAGGGCTGCTAACCGTTAAGCTGTTATTATGTGTTATCTTGATACTGAACATTTTCCATCATCACCTCTAGGAGGTATGTCACGATCGAAGAATCCGAACATGTAAAATATTAATTCATGAAGGATAAGTCTAGCGGGAATTGTAGCATTCAGAAATATACAAATATTTACTCATCCCTATTTTGATATAGCATCAACGTAACCAAACATACAAAATTAGCATTTTAATTAAACTGCCCATACTTACAGGACAGCCAAGGAAGACATGCAAGAATCTGCGAATCCGTATGTCCCTCGTCACATCCCCAGAAGTAGATGTGAGGTACTCAAGCAGTTGACCAATAAGCCCGCTGTGGATCACCTCAAAGGGGGAGATGTCACTTTCGCGCACGATTGTGGCAATTTCCAACAGACAGTCTATACCATAGTCATCCTGAAAAACATCACATTCATGTCATAGATGCCAAACATTTCATCAACGAATAGGACAACTGCAGACTTTCAAGTATTCATTTGAGATAAGAGGGTTGTGCATGGAGCTAGCAACCTCATTATTTTAGTTGACCTGTACTTCTACATGATGAACAACTTGAAGACAAACCTTGCACCTTTGCAAGCACTCTAACCAATCCCACGCTTAGCACAGCAGGGCAAAACTTAGGCCTAAACACTACAAAATAGAAAATTTAAACATAATCTGATACAACCAAGTAGATCGGTGCTTGTCAACCGTTTTATACCTGGCGCCCACTTTTACAACTTTCGTGAGTGCAAAGTTTCCTTACTGCCCACTAAAATCTAAATTGAAGAAAATTCTGCGATCGTTCACAGAGTCTGTTCATTTTGGATGTCTTTAATACCATCATAAGGGGACGGTGTGGGGTAGTGGTTAAGTAACGCGGTTCACAACCCGAAAGTGCTGGGTTCGATCCCCATCACAGCACCGGCCGTTACCCCAGGGAAGCAAACCCTGAGAAAATGCAGGAGGAAGCAGACCCTTACATAAAATGCATGTTGAAGTCGGATGCACTGGGCTGACAGGTGCAAAATAAAACCACAGTGCAATGCACACCGCCTTAGAGAATTGAAAAATAGGGCAAATGAAAAAAAAAATACATCATCATCATGTGGCATGTCCTTCGCTCTATTGACAGCCCGTCAGCAATAAACTTGATCTCTTGCCAAATCTCCAGCTTGCTTCAGTCACGCCCAAGCATTCAACGACAAACTTGGTGTCATCGGCTTCTTGGACTGTCTCTGCCTCTCTTGCCCAGTACCATACCTTCCATCACTGTTTTCTCAATACTGTTGTTGTCTTTTGATGTGGTCAAAGTATTTAAATTTTCTGTCATGATGGAATTTATGATCCAGTTCTCTATTCCCAACTCTTGTTGAATGTTTGCATTCTTTTTTTTTCTTTCAATCCACCGTATTCTGAGGACCTTTCTATAACATTTCGACTCGGAGGACTCAAAGTTTGAGTGACTGTCCATGTTTCACAGCCATGAGAAACACATAAGATCTAAAAATGTCAAATACTGTTGGTTTGCAGTATTCTGCGAAAGTTTCCTGTGTTGTGTTTTTAATACAGACTGTAATTATTTCTACCACCACCCACCTGATAGCTAAAATCACTCACTAGTGGGCAGTAGTGCCCACGTTGAAGAGCATTGAACTAGATAATGATATGGTTGAAAGGGTTAGTTGTCTCACCAGAACAAGTTAAAACCACCATGAAATTGACAAAAGAAACAAACCTGCAGTGACAAATTTTTGGTGGCAGTACAAAGTCGTTTGAGCATATCCAATGCTGGGTGGGATTCTCCATGAATATCAGCAGAGAAATATTTCTCCATGAACAATTTACCTGAATAGAAAGTCATACGACTGAGTTTTTACATTGCAAGCATCATCAACATATATATTCTAAAAAAGTTTGTTACATCCTTAAAGAAAAAATTGATACTTGATCATTTGAAATATGTTTCTGTTTCTAAGAATCAACGTCACTGCACTCTGGGCATACCCATAGGTGCTCAGTCTCTCTTAGCAAATGGTGCAGGGTCTGGATGCTGATGGTCCCTGTAGCTCTCTGGTTGTATATTCTCTTGCTCCGTCCTCTCATGAGCACCACTTCACTCGAACCTGATTTGATGTTGAAAATTTGCATTCTGTGCATTGCTGATTCATCTATTTCAATATCCTCATCGAATAGACAGCTGTTGATTTGATTTAAAATTGGAGCCATGAACGACGAAACCCCGTCAAATAAACAAATTACTATCAAGCAGGGCGAGAACTTGATCACAGGTAAGAAAGCCGCAAACGCCTTTGTCGATCACTATGCCAGAGCAAACCACATCGAGGTCCCTGCAGATAAGCATACAGACATTAGCGAAGAGCTAAAGGGACACGAAAACATGAATACGGCTCCTGAAGAGCACATGATGGCCAAACTAACAATGCGCGAAATGGAAGAGGCTATGAGAACACTAAAGAAAAGGAAATCTCCCAGAAAAGACGGGATAACAAACGAAATGCTGATGGGGCTGGGCCAAACAGCGAAGAAGAAACTGCTATCGGTCCTGAACCAAAGCTGGAAAAGGGGAATTGTACCACAGGCATGGAAAGATGCAATACTGGTACCAGTACCAAAAACAGGAAAGGACAAAACAGATCCAAATGGATACAGGCCCATAAGCCTACTGAGCTGTGTCGGCAAGCTGATGGAACGGATGATAAACACCAGACTGATGTGGCATCTGGAAGAAAAACGAATACTAATTCCACAGCAAGCCGGCTTTAGACAGCACAGATCCACTGAGGACCAGGTCATCCTCATAGCCCAGGAGATAGAAGATGCCTACCAGGCACAGAATCACACAGTAGCTGTTTGGGTGGATCTGGAAAAGGCATTTGACAAAGTCTGGAAAGATGGACTTAGAGTCAAGCTAAGAAGAAGTGATGTCTGTGGGAAGATGTACAAGTGGATCAACCACTACCTCAAACAAAGAACGGCCAGAGTCCAAGTACAAGGGCAGATGAGCAAAAAGGTGACACTCGAGCAGGGAGTACCCCAAGGGGGAGTATTGTCACCCACACTCTTCCTGGTATATATAAACGATATTACAGAGAATATACCAAGAAGAGTCCATAGCTCAATGTTTGCAGACGATCTGGCTATGTGGACCTCTGAAAAGAATCTTACCATAGCAAGAAATCGGATGCAGACGGCCCTAATATCGCTGGAAGAGTGGGCGAACTCATGGCTGGTCAAAATAAACGAGGAGAAAACCACATGCACAATATTCTCGCTTTCATTAAAACCCCAAAGTACCAAATTAAGTCTAAATGGCAAAATCCTGCAGCCAAACGACAACCCAACCTATCTGGGAGTCACATTTGATCGGCGCATGACATGGAAAAGTCAGATTGAGAGAAACCGAATGAAAGCCAGAGAAAAAATGGCAATCATGAGGAAACTTGCTGGCACAAGCTGGTGAGCAGACGAAGGCATACTAAAGAAACTGTATACTGGAAGAGTGAGACCAGTTCTCGAGTATGGCATTGCGGCATGGACAACAGCAGCGAAGGCGAACTTCGATAAAGCTAACAAACTTCAAAACCAAACCATGAGAATTATAACAGGTGGCATGAAGTCAACGCCAATTGTAGAACTTGAAAAGATTACAAAACTGCAATCCATGACCGATAGAAGAGACTGCAGAGCCCAGCTGCAGTCAGAGAAACTCCGAAGACTGACCGACATCCAATGCACCAGAGACTAAACAATTTGGGAAATGGGAAACTAAAGCGGAGAAACTTTGCAGAAATAGCCAAAGCAAAGATGCACGAAGATCCCATAAACGCACTAACAACACCAAAACCCATCACTACTGTACGAAAACCTACCTGGAGGCAGGATATATTTCCAGAGGTGGTAGAAAATATACCAGGTATTGCAAACAAAAACTGCCAGACTGAAAAAGAAAGGAGAGATACTACCCTAAGCTACACAAGCATGGACTGGACCCATGCATACACCGACGGTTCTGTAACAAACACTACACAGAACGGAGGGGCAGGAGCCTTCCTGAACCTACCAAATGGCAGAAAAATAACACTGTCATTCGCTACTGGTAAGTACACAAGCAATTTCAGAGCGGAGGCAGAGGCACTGAGGGCGGCAGTGGAAGAAATGGTGACACACAGTGAAAATGAGAGCCATATAGTCCTGCTGACAGATGCTCTCGCCGTAGTCACAGCGCTAAAAAGCCAGAAAAACACTGAGCTTAATGACCTAAGAGCAGCACTCTGCAAACTGTGCCAGCAGTCCGCACCAAAAAGGGTAGTGGTACAGTGGGTTCCGTCACACTGCAACATCCAAGGCAACGAGGAGGCAGACAGACTGGCAAAAGAAGGTGCAAGACTACCACAAACAGATACCAGTATGACGTACGAAGAGTCAAAACGGCTTATCAAAGCCAGATACATGACCAAATGGGAAACCGAACATACTGGTTACACCAAAAACGATGCCTATTACCAGTTGAGCCTGTTCAATTTCTCTTGCATTTAGCTATGTCTGTGTGACAAAAGTACCAGATCATCTGTGTTATCCAGTTTCTCCATTGTTACCAGTGTCTAGTCAATACCAGTTTTCTTTCTATTATTTAATGTTGTCATTATCAAATCTACAGCCAGGCAAGAACTAAAAGAGCAAGAGAAGGCAGTAGTCAAATAGCCAAAGATCCAGAGGTACAAGTTGCCAGCAGAGAAATTATAATATCATGTAAAGGATGTTCGTCTAGGTCTTTTCTTTATGAACAGAACAAATGTGTACATACATTGGTCTTTTATCCAAACCCTAACTTTCTCCTTGTTGACAATCATGGGCGGAGGCATCTGTTTATGAGACAGCATATCCTGAGGAACAATAGAAGACCCTTGCTTGTTACATACCAACAAATTACAAAACATTATCAGTTATACTTATTTTATTTATAGTTTACAAAGCTGTGGGTATGGGACTGGTTAACCTCTCCATGTCAAATAGAATGCTAAAGAAACCACATATACAAGAGTATATAAATGCTTTGTTCAGGTTTCCTTGCAGTGGTCCCATGCTCTTTCTGGAATGATAACTGACATATGATGCTAATTACAAAGCTGTGCAACAATCATCATCATGTAGCATGACCTTTACAGAACGTCGCTCTCATAGCCTGTCTGTAGGAAACTGTCTTCTGGCCTGCTCCAAGGTCAAATCCAGCATCTCCTCAATGTCCTGAGCCCATCATCTTCTCGGTCAGCCCGTCTCGCTTTCCAGTGACCATGTCCTCCATAACCACTCTTTCCATTCCGTTGTGTCTAATGTATCCTAATAAATCTCAGTTTTCGGGTCATTACATCATTTATGAGCCAATTCTCCTCTGCATCCAGGTGTTGCTCAATGGATTTGTGTATTTCTTTCTTTGCCCACAGGATTTTCAGGACTCTTCTGTAGCACTGTGTCTCAAAAGCACCGATCTTCACTATTAGTGCCTTTGTAAACGTCCATGTTTCCCAACCATAGGTTGCCACATGTTCTCGCATGTGCACTACTATACGGCTATAACTGTTTGTTTTTGTTTTTTGTTTATCTTTGAAAACCTGTTAGCTTCTTATGGAGCACAGGTATTTAAAACAAACACATGGCAAGTCAGCCTGTCCGTCAACATCCGTTAGTTCTGTCTTGACTCGAGCTCTATTCTTCATGTGCCTCCCCTTCTCTTGCCATGGGGATTCCAGAACAGAGACCGTCTTGTAATGACATCAGTGTTTTGTTTACATGTGTCCTATCCAAAGCCACTGACTTCATGCTCCACTGATATCTGTCTGGTTCTGTCCAACAGTTCCACATTAGTGATCTTATCATACCATTTCAATCTCTCTATTCTGTCTGGTTCTCTCCAAACAGTCCCACATTAGTGACCCTAACATACCGTTTCAATCTCTCTATTCTGTCTGGTTGTTTCTCACAGTCCCACATTAGCAATCATATCATTTCAATCTCTCTATTCTGTCTGGTTGTTTCTCACAGTCCCACATTAGCAATCATATCATTTCAATCTCTACTGCACAGGCACCCATTTATGAAACTCTGTACCTTTTACATTGTGACTTTTCTTCATATTTCATAGACATACTACTACTACTTGTTCATATGCTGTCAGACATTGACTTGAATTTGTTCAAAGAAAGCAGTGGTGATCCTGAGGCTGTCAACACTACCACAGAGTGTGGTGATGACCACATGTGCTTTCTCTGGTCCTCTTATGTCGGGCAATTTTGCAGCAGATGTTCAGGGGTCATTTGCCCAGTACTACAGGTGCATTCGTATCCCAGTACCAAAGATGCATTTGTATCCCAGTACCACAGATGCATTAGTATCCCAGTATCACAGATACATTTGTATCCGTCAGTAGTATCTAACTTCAGTTTATTGAACAGATGGTACCTCAGTCTGTTGTGGCCTGTGGAGAGTCTGAAGACCACAGATGCATACAATAGAACGGACTTTACAATAGAGATTTGTCTTTTTGTGTTGAATTTACTGAGGACGGTAGACCCAACAGACAAGAGAACAAATGTGTCACCTACCAGCTGTCTCCACCCACTTAGATACCCCAAGATATCCCTCCAAGCAAAAAAAGCAGATAATAAATAGAATCTTCATTCCAATCCTGTGCTAGCAGTGCCAGACATGAGCATAGAATAGGGCCCAAGAACAAAAGTTAGGCACCAGCGAAATGTGGTGTCTACGAAAGGTCACTAACAATCCCAGAAGCGACAGAATCACAAATATGATTATTTCAGGAGAAAATTTGAACAATTCTTTGCCTTCAGTACATTGAGCAACTAAGAAAGAATTGGTTTGGCCACATTGTGAAAATGCAACCAGACCACATTATTCATGCAAACTTCTACAGGAGAACATCAGGAAGACAGGAGAACATCAGGAAGACAGGAGAACATCAGGAAGACAGGAGAACATCAGGAAGACAGGAGAACATCAGGAAGACAGGCGAGAGGTAGACCAAGGAAAAGGTTTATAGACCCGTAAACAAAATTTAGGGTAAATGAAATTTGCCGTAAAATGGGGAAAAATGTTACTTGAGCCACGAGAAAGGTGAAAGACAAATACATACCACAACACTGGGCTACAACCCGGTAGAAAGTAAAACGACAAAAGAAGAAGTGTTGGATTCAATTTCTTTTCTTCTTCTTCTTCATCGTACGCAGGGATTTCAATTTCTTTTCTTCTTCTTCTTCATCGTACGCAGGGATTTCAATTTCTTTTGATTTCTGTAAGTTCCCCAAGGCAATAAAAGCTCCTCTCGTCTTTTGTATTCTAAGTTTGATATATTTTCATGTACATCTTATACAGAATATAAAAAATGCAAATGCTACCTTCACAGATGGCTGCCTGTCAGCAGAGTTGCCTACCCTGCCCCAGGAGCGCGGGTTGAGGTTTGTCAAGAATGGAATTTTTGAGCTTGAAGAACTTGACCTGGCTTCTTTACCTAGGCATTAACAAATAAAAAGGCATGTTAAATAATGATAATAGAAAAAGAACCATGAGGAACAAGCAACACATGAAGAAAGCATTGAAGAATAAAAGAAATATCATGAGCTAGACATATGCTACCATCACAAAGCAGTCCATGCCTTCAAAGCTCTAGAATCGAATACACAGTAGAAGACACCAAAACACTTGGTCAAATGAAATGGGAGACAGAAATTATATATTATATTATGTTATATTATCTATATTATCATCATCATCAGGTGCCATATGCCAGCTGTCGTTGGTGATCATGGACCTCTATCCATTTCTATCACGTCTGCCGTTTACATACTCTGTTGTTGATTATCACCCATGCCATTCTCTCAGGTTGTCCAGCATTTTCTCTCTCGGCTTTCCTCTGTCTCTCTTTCCTGCTATCTTTTTGGTTGTCACGACGTGCACCAAGCCACCTCTTCTCATAACATGCCCAAAAAAGGATGATCGTCTTGTTCTGATCATTGCAATACGTTGTCTTTGTGCCTCCTTGAGTACTATATCATTAGTCTTCTTTGCAGTCCATAGTATCCGTAGCATTCTTCTGTAAAACCACAACTCAGTTGCATACAAAGATTTAAGCGCTTGCTTGCTAATTGTCCATGATTCATTGCTACATCTCACTACTCATTCCATGTAGCATCCAATGACTCTCTTTATCAGTTCCAGCGACAAGGTTTTGTTGCCCAATATTCCTTTCATGTTCTGAAAGACCCATTTTGCTTGCACTATTCTGCATTTTATTTCATAATTGCATAATATATATATATATAATAATAATGTAATGATAATATATAATATATATGTATACATATACATTATATATTTCATTACATTATATCATTTCACATTACATGTATATATTATCTCAAAAACAACCTTTAAAACATAAAACATGTCTAACAGCAGTAAAACAAGAGATCTACAAATGTATGTGTTTGAGTTATTACAGCTTTCACTTTTCAATCTGAATTCTTCTTTCTAGATTTCCCTCCTACCTGAAGATTTTCCTCTGTTAGAGCTCCTTCCTAGCAGCAAACCAACACCTTTAGGAGATGGCTCTGATGAGGGTGTATCCTCAGACTTGCTCCCTTTTTTGGTGGGTCCTCTTCTTGGTGGGCGTTTCCTTTTGAGCACATCACTAAGTTTCCTAGAAGATGAAAATAGGCTGTAATGTCAGCTGTGACAGGAAATATATTACACACTCATACTACATGTGAAAGTCAACCACAAAAGTCATACTACATGTGAAAGTAAACCACAAAAGTCATACTACATGTGAAAGTAAACCACAAAAGTCATACTACATGTGAAAGTAAACCACAAAAGTCATACTACATGTGTAAGGGAATAAATCAAAGTCATGTTGCATGTGTGTGAGAGAGTAAACCACAAAGTCATATTACATGTGTGAGAGAGCGTAAACCACAAAGTCATATTACATTATGTGAGAGAGTAAACCGCAAAGTCATATTACATGTATGTGAGAGAGTAAACCGCAAAGTCATATTACATGTGAGGTGAGATAAACCAAAGTCAATTTACTTGTGAAATTAGATAAACCAAAAGACATATTACTTAAATGAGGTAAACCACAATATCATGTAAATGTAGGGCCAAAGACACAGCATGGTGAATGAGCTGACAGCAGTCAGCAACTCATAGCTGGCTGCTTGCATCAGGTCAGTGAACCCCAGCTGGCCAAGATTCAGCCTCCAAGTCGCGGCCCTGGAAACGGGCTGCACAAGTGTAGTCTGGCTAAGAGAATAGGGATTACAGCAGGAAGGCAAGAACGGTACTTAAAACATGTTAGCTGAAATCGGATGTATCTGGGCGAAAGGCGCAGATATTGCAGCTTTGCATGTGGGAGTAAATACATCACAAAACTATACTTACATGTGGGAGTAAATACATCACAAAACTATACTTACATGTGAGAGTCAATATATCACCAAACTATACTTACATGTGAGAGTCAATATATCACAAAACTATACTTACATGTGAGAGTCAATATATCACAAAACTATACTTACATGGAGTAAATACATCACAAAACTATACTTACATGTGAGAGTAAATATATCACCAAATTATACTTACATGTGAGAGTCAATATATCACCAAACTATACTTACATGTGAGAGTCAATATATCACAAAACTATACTTACATGTGAGAAGAGGCACATGGTTCTTCAATCTGTGGTGAGGCACCACCAGTAAACATGTCATCACCTTCACCCACCTCAGGGGCATCTATTCTGGGCACTGAAGGAGGCAGAGAGCAACCAGTGTCTGAGGCAGAACCCAGAACTGGAGAGGAGCCTGGTGAGTGTCCTGACTTTGTGGGAGAAGCTGGCAGGGCCTCAGCTGTGGCTAGTTTCTGAATCTGGTGCATTACACCTGTCAAAGTAAATGTGGTGAACAGATGCTCATTAGAATAATCTCAATCTATAGATATTCTGCAATGAATGATGTTTCTTGGTCATCAATTCTTATTTTCATGGTTGGTTCCATAACAGTTATGCTATGTCCTCGTCTCATCATTCCCATAAGATAAGAGGTCATAGAGGTATCACATCTCACCACACTATGAATCATCTGTCAACAATCATTTTTTGGTTGGTTCCATAACAGTTATGCTATGTCCTCGTCTCATCATTCCCGTAAGATAAGAGGTCATAGAGGTATCACATCTCACCACATTATGAATCATCTGTCAACAATCATTTTTTGGTTGGTTCCATAACAGTTATGCTATGTCCTCGTCTCATCATTCCCGTAAGATAAGAGGTCATAGAGGTATCACATCTCACCACATTGTGAAACATCTGTCAACAATCATTTTTTTGTTTTCAGACATATATTCCTGTCTTCCCATAGTGAGTTCTGCGAGGTGACAATTCTTACTACCTGTGCAGTCCTTGTTCCTTAGCACCTATCTGTATCAAGCTCCACTGATTTCTTTCTTGCTATTCATCATTAGCTGTGTTTAACCTTACGAACGCTATGTCCGATCCCTTCTAACCAACTCGGCCTACAAAAACGGTGTACGGAAATTTCTTTTTTTTTTTTTTGAACGGAGTCACTCCCGACGGCCATTTTTTACTGCTGAATAAGCCCTCCATATATGCACAATATTTTGCCGGTTAAAGTATCGTATGTTCGATTACAAATGGCTTTTGAACAGTTTTAATTTTGTATACGCCGTTTGGAGCAAGCCGACTTTTTGCGAAAGGGGAAGTAGGTTGTTGGGAACGATCTTTATCGAGTAGATCTGTTTATTTTGTTTATTTAAATGAAAGAACTACGTTTGAATTGGAAACTAACAGTTGTGTCCATATTGTAAACACAGTATCGATACGTTGTTGTGGTTTCCATGGTTTTCTATCGAAGCGACTAGGCCTAGTGGTCGAGTCCAAATTTTTTGCGAGATTTTCAACTTCATCTTTTTGAATCTCAAAAACTAACAAAAACACCAACATGTTCGTTATGCTATTGTGTGTCTACACGCCAGAAAATCATATTTATTGACAAACAAACATAAAAATTAAAAAATTTCTAAGACGACTACCAAAGCCAGAAATTAAGAAAATTAATTAGGTCAAATTTTTTCAAAAAACTGCTGGCGTGCTAAAGGTTAACCAGTGTTTATTTTCGTGCCATACTTCCTTGATGTGCAATCAAGCCTGGTCGTCAAAACTTGCAGCTTTTTTTTCATTTCAGAGCATCTATGTCATTTAGTAAAGCATAGGTTGTTGATACTACGCTCATCTACAGCTGCTGTTCCATGACAGTCATTCAGATCAGTTTGTCATATCTTTTTTCCAGAAATATGTTAAAAAGTAAAAACCATGTCATTTACAGAATGTTGCTTCTTACAACCACCAACTATTTGGCTGTTATAAGTTTCTTGGCAAGTGTGCAGTATGGTAGGTTACCACTACTTCCATATGTGAAGGAGCAATCATCTGAGAAAAAAACACCCAGTGTCTGCCAAATTGGACACGGCAGGAATCGGTCCTGGTGCGTTGCAATTGTGAAATAATTGCGAGTTTCACAGGCAACGCAGCCTCCACTATGTTAAATCTTTTTTAAATCGAAGCCACTGCACTTCGAGCAACCCCAATGGTGATCAGTCTCTCTCAGCAAATAGCCAAAAGGTCCCATATCAGTGCATGATATTTATGCAAGAAATTCGTTCAATTTTGCAGATAAGAGGATGGCGTGGCCTGGTGGTTAAATTACAAGGCTCACAACTCGAAGATGATGGGTTCCCTCCTTAATCACAGCACCGGTTGTTACCTAGGTGAAGCAAACCCTTAGAAAATGCAGGAGGTAGCAGATCCTTACATAAAATGCGTGCCGCAGTCAGATGCACTAAAGTGACGGGCGCAAAATAAAAACAGTGCAACGCGCGTGCATTTATTTTTAAAAGCACGAAGCAAATGAATAACATTACAAGTTATTCAGTATTTATATAATCTCTGAGCCATTAATGACAATGGGATTCAAGGAATGTATGCAAGAGGGCCATGAAGTCATGCGAGGTCCCCTGGGAATCAATTGCTCAGGAGCGAGATGCTTTGGAGACAGTCAGTTGGAGGAGGCATAGTAGCTGTCGTAGAGGCCTTCTGTGGCAGGGACCGTCACTCGCGAATCGGCCTTTACAGTCATAGCAGACAGTGTCGAAATATGGGAGACAGAGCTGGACAAAACCCACAGGGCACCTACAAGCATGGCCCACAGAAACAGATGTTCCCTATCAGTTTTTATCAACTTTTCATCTTCAGTACTGCCATAGCTTCAATTTATTTATTTATTTGTATATATTATTTATGACACAGTGCAAAAAAGACATTTTTAAATTACAAGATTTGTAGTAGATTTTATGTACACAAAAATATGATAAATTCCAGTGTATGTGCATCTATGTTAATCTTTGGTCACTTATTTAAATTTCACATACATCATCAGTAAGTATTTTTTAGACGAGATAATTAATTATCATGGTTTTGCACACACATAAAAATACAAAAATTCTGATGGCTCCAGAATATAAGCTCTATAACATCAACTAGTATAGTCTTCAAAGGTAACGATAAATCAAAGTCCTTCCTGCTCTTTGAAGTAACTCAGAAAAATGTAATATTTTGTCATTTTTAAATATTTATTTTTGATAATGTTTTCATAGGTGCGAGTTTGTTCACCCTCCCATGACTGTCTTTGGGGAAGGGGATGCATATTTGTATTGACTTCTGGGGATCAGCGATGTGGAAAAGGTTGAGAACCACTGCTCTGGTGTTTTATGTACTTATAGTATAATTATACCTTCTCTCCTGAAATAAACACTGTAGACATCTGATAACTTCTGCATCAGGATGTTGGCCATCTGAATGGCTCCAACCACTACCTTCAGATCAGGAGATCCCAACATACAGGCAATGTGGCTGTAACAGAAGCAAATGTTTTATTCAGTTACAAGTAATGATACATAACTTTCTGGCATGTACAACCGTGTAGCTAAACTTTTATCAAGAGTGAATTACTGTGCCTGGCTTTGTCCATTATTATATGAAGCAGAAGCTGCAGTGAATGACAGCACTCAGCAAGTCATAGCTAACAGCTTGAATCAGGGTCATTGAACCAGATCTGTTCAAGACCCTATTCTGCCTCCCAGTGATGGATCTTGAAACAATTTGCATCAGTACAATCTGGCATAGAAAATTGGGAATGCAACCCAGTTCCAAAAAATGTACTGTGCTGAAATTGGATCGAAAGGCACAGATATTGCAGTCACACTGTAAACTACGACACAATGTAACAAAAAATTTGCTTCAGGATCAGCGATGAAGAACAAGTAGTATTATATGGCCAGTGATAATAAACACAAAACTGTCACAATGAACATGACAACAACAAATACAGCAGAGGATTGGAGATAGAAACTGGGGATGGAAAGTACTCGCACTCAGAAAATTGCCTGGTAATATAAACAGACATGCATTGGATGGGAACCTGTAAGACAGAGATGAGTGGGGAAGCCAAAGGAACACCTAAAGAAAAGAGCTGAAAGCAAAGGTGAGGGCAGTCAGAACATCATGGACAGAACTCGAGAAGACAGGCCAACAAATGAAATAGGTGGACAGCAACTTCCTTTAGATTATTACTTCTCCAATCATTATTACATCTTAAAAATCATTGTTAATATTAGTCTTTTCTCTGTGCCTAATCTAACAGAAAGATTTGTAAAAATTCTAACTGAAAACAAGGATTGCTCCCAAGCAAAACTACTTAGGGATCCAAAGATGCAGGGAACAAGATGACAGCAGTCAGCCGATTTGCATTAGCAAACCAGAGATGTCCAACACTATATTGAAGTGTGAAGGCAAAACCAATCCCAAAAATGTATCGTGCTAAAACCAGATAGCCGAAAGCGCAGATTATGCAGTCTCAATGTAAACTTTGACAGAATGTGACAAAATGTCCTTTCAGGACAAACAACAAAGGAGAAAAACTACTTAGTAATAACTGGATCATGCGGTCTCCGCATAACTACATTTTCATCCATTGAAAAAGTTAACATGGCAGAGATTAACAGCTGGATAAACAAAATTTCAAACTCATTTATTTATAATGTGTGGTGAACAAGAAATGGGATACCTTGAAACAGCTTGGTTCACGAGTACTTGTCTCAACAGTTCAGGTGGAGAATAGAAGATCATTCTCAAAATGGTTTGAAGGCACTTGTGTCTGATGTTTGGTCCAGCCTGTATTGTGAATGAAATTTATGTATAAAGACATTTCTTAACCAAGACACTGTGCGAGACCCTACATTTTTGAGTGAAACACATGCCAGACATTTTAGACAACCACCACCATAAACACACTTTCATACAGAATGCATTGTATACAGATTGACTGCAATACAATTTTTAGAACATCGAAACATGCTTGCAATACCTCACCTAGGTCACATTTTTTTAACCTTTAGCACACTGAACGACAATACCTCACCTAGGTCACTTTTTTAACCTTTAGCACACTGAACGACAATACCTCACCTAGGTCACATTTTTTTAACCTTTAGCACACTGAACGACAATACCTCACCTAGGTCACATTTTTTTAACATTTAGCACACTGAATGACAATACCTCACCTAGGTCACATTTTAAAAATAAGATTTGTAAATTAGCGTGTGGGTGGAAGTATTTGTGAAAAGTCACACTTTTCAATAATGCATACTATAGTAAAGATTCCGTTTACATCCTATGTGGCATATTGGAAATATGGTGTTAGGCCCATATTTTCTTGACCAATGGCAGACTAGCGGTTATGTGCTTTACATCAAGTTGGCCGCTTTTATTTCCCAGACTTGTTCTGGTACCCAATTAAAGGGGCTGGGTCAACACCAGGAGCCATTTGCAATGGAAAAAAATAACTTGAACCAATTGGGATTGAACCTACATCTCTCTGCTGAGAAGCCAGTGCACTAGCCACTAGCCATGTACACAAAGCTGTACATAAAATACACAATCGCTCATCATACCAGTTCATAAGGCATGTTCCTTAAATGAGTACCCAAATTTTGTAAGCTGTAAAGCCATGTAAAACTTCCAAACAGCTAAAACAGGGGTTTCTAGCCGAAGGTCTCCACATCTGCTGCCTTAAGTGAGATTTATTTCAATGAAAGTTTCCTTGCAAATTGTTCAGCTCTATTTAGAATTCACTAGACATTTTATCTTAAAGATCATTCATTTAAAAAATTCTTTTTGTAAACAATAATAACTTTGAAACATATTTTTTTTAAGTACTTCTCTTTAAAGTACTTTTCTATCTACTTGTGCTAGTAAGTGTCGTGGTAAGCTTAAGTTGCCTTTATTAGGCCTAAGAGTCTTGTCGGTTGTTGAAAGATTTCTCTTATGTCATCTACCCATCCACAAAGAAGCCTTCCTTGTGCCCTTTAGCAGGATCTTGCATTGAAAGTGTAAATTGGTAGTTAATCAGGTTGTATTCACTTAAAATGGATTATTGTCTGTCACTGAATATTCCTAAGCATGATTCCTGCGATAATCTTTTTTTTTCATGTGATAATCTTTTTACGTGAAAACCTATTTTTCTTTCCTATTTGATGATCTTTGTAAAGTAATATATCTTAAAAATTCATAAATATAAACATTTCCAATGCAATTAAGACTTACAGATGAGCTGTACACCTCATAAAGGACAGCAAACAAAGTCTGAATAAAACTGGTGGCCAGATCCTGGTCTTCCTTCAGAATTTCAGCTCTTGAGTCACACCTCTCAACATTGGGATCAGACGTCTGTCCAGCTAGGAGAGGGAAATGGTTGAAAAAATGGAAAGTATATGATTTAACAAACAATTGTTGAAAAAATGGAAAGTATTTGATTTAACAAACAATTTTGCCAAAGTCATAACTGTGATAATATAACAATGCATCCATAAATACATACAATCAATCAAAAACTTGTTAGCTCTATTTTCTTCTTCTTCATTTGTTCTCAAACTCCCGCTACCAAGACCTGAAAAGGGGTTTGCAAGCAGCAAGATGAAGACAGGAGAACGGATTGTGTTGTGTGGTAGTTTACAGCTTGACTGATATTTGCACATTTCGGTCCAACACATCCGACTTTAGCATGGCATTTTTGGGTACCTGATTAGCGTTCCATTTTTGATCCCTTCTCCTTAGCCAGTCTGCTCTGCTGCAGTCAGTTATCCAGGATCACGGCTTGGAGGTATAGAAGGGTTGCGGCAGATCTGGTTTGCTACCCTTGGTGTTAACAGTAAGCTTTGGGTCGCTGACCTCTACAATTCATACACTGCTCAACCGCTCTCTGTTGTGATACATTAGATTCCATCTCGTTGCAACATTCTTGACAATGAGAATGCTGATAAGACTGTCAAGGGAAGCTACCTCAATATAAGTATTTGACAATGAGAAGGCTGACAAGACTGTCAAGGGAAGCTACCTCAATATAAGTATAACTAATGAAGAGGCCTATAGTTTACCATGTGTAGATGCAAAAACAAGTTGGAAGAAGCAGAAAACACAGGTTATCAACCAAATGACGCATATTACCAGCTCAACAGGTAGTAATCTGCACAGGCCCCAACAGAGTGAGATACCATCTGCTCAGTGAACTAAGGCTAGGATATACAGATGAATGTGTCTGCAGCACTGAAAAAATGACTGCTAAACAACTGACACAAAGGTATCCAACATACAAGGAATGAGAAAGCACATATGACCATCACCATTACCTGGACAAGTTCTAAGATCAAACCAATAGCTTCAGGCTAACCACTGCTTTCTTTAGACATTCAAGTTCACACCTGAAAGCATATGAAGACCTGAAAGCGTATGAAGAAGATATCCATGCTAAAGATTTAGACCAATTTTATTACGGTTAAAGAACATGAAACTAGTCCCAAAAGTTACCATTTCTTCTTCGCCGTTTGTTCTCAGTCTCCTGCTACCGAGCCCTGAACAGGGCTTTGGAAGTAGCAGAATGTAGTCCGGAGAACAAAATGCATTGTCGCTAGTTTACAGCTTTACTGCAATATTTGCACCTTTGAGTCCGACACATCCGTCTTTGGCAGAGTTACCATTTATTTAACTTAAAAATTTGCCCAGGAACATTGTCTGTCACTTCCCAAAATATTGTGGCAACGTAAAGGTAAAAATACCTGAATTAAATGACAGAACAAAATAACAAGTACACATACCTGGATCTCCAGCTGCACTGTTCTGTCCTATAACTCCGAGACTGTTGGCTTTCCTGACCACTGGTCTAGCAGTTCCTGTGTCTTCATTGATTTGCTGCATGGAATTGAAGTCCAGCAAGTATGACCTCCCCATTGTGGACAGGTTCACTTCTTCCTCACCTGCCTGGTAAGCAGCCTGATGAGCCAATTATATCATGAAAATGGTGTAACAGTTCATGCTCAGTGAATCACAACCTTGAGCCAGGTGTGGCCTGCGGCCAATTGATTTAAAACACACTATTATTTGGGTGTTAATAATGCAGCTAATTCATTTAAAATACTGTTTGCTTTGGAGTTAAGATAAATGAAAATATTACTGCCAAACCTATATAATTCCTAAATATTAATTTATTAACATTCTCTCAAATAATCTATATCTCTCATAAACTTAAGATGATAGTTTATCCCTCATATAGGTTGGAGTAGGCTGTGCTGTAACTTTGCTTCTGTCGTGGAGTCGGCAGATTTGACTAAAATGCTCTGTTTGTTTCATCGTCCACATTCAAGGGACAGATTTTTTATTTATTGAAAAGATGAATTTGCAGTGACAGTAATGTATGTAATAAGCATCATTTATATCTGATTTTAAGTGTCCATTGTGTCGCTTGTATCCGAGTCTGCTTGTCACAGCAGGTGTGCCGTATGCAGTCTGATCGTTTGCTGTGTCGCATCATTTCGCACTTGGGTCTCTCTTAGCAAATCATCTCGCCATCGCATGGGTAAGCGGTCACGTGAGCATATATAATCATGTGGCCACAAAAATATCATGCTGCGTGTCAATCTGTTGACTGGTACGCACACCACATGACCAGCCCAATGATATTTGCGAGACTACGCGGCCTTTCACATAACAAAATAGGGTGTGATCTGATTTAAATATTGTGAATTCAATATCTGATCTTCAGAGCATGTTTTCCCATCGCTTGTTGAGTAATGCAGTTTCTCTGCGTCAATGTCGTGTAAATTCCACACTTCGCATCCTGAAGTCATGGCTGGGATGACCCCAGAGTTAAAAATGAGTGCCCTTGCCATCGTGTCTTTCAGCTGCAAAAGTAAAAACTTTAAGGTATTGAAGCTAGCCCAAGCTGCAGTTCTTCATCTGCTTGTTATCGGTTTTTTTCTCTCCATGTTTGTCCTTTCCTCATATTGGGATTTACTTCCTCTTTTTTGGCTAGCCTATCAGCCTTCATTTCCATGAATCTTGCGCTAAGACTGGTATACACTTATGGTAGTGATAAATACTTGTATTTAAAATGACATTACCTCGACAATCTTGTTATCTATTGGAGTGTACATATGCCACAGCCCCCGATCATCCTGCCACTGCCAGAAAGCACCATCATGGTTGACGATGCCACCCTTATGCAGCAAGGCACTCACAGAGAAGAGCCCATCCGTCGGCAGACGGGGGAGCAGCTCACTGAACAAGTTATGAGAGAGAGAGAGAGAGAATGCCAATTTGTGAAAGTAATAGCTGGTTAATAAAAATTAAGACAATAACGCATAGACAGGATTTATGCAAGAGCTACCATCTATGTTCGAGAAGATGAGAAAGTAAGAAAAAAAACATAGAAAGAGTAAGCTTATTTTTGTAGGTGATAGCAGGAAATAAAACAGCAATTTGGTGAAATTCTTCTTCTTCTTCGTACGCTGTCAGACGTCAACTTGAATTTGTTCAAAGAAAGCAGCTGTCATCCTGAGGCTGTCGACACTGCCATAGAGCTTGTCTAGTGTTGCCACTGGTGATGGCCACATGTGCTTTCTCTGGTTCTCGTATGTCGGTCAATTTTGCAGCAGATGTTCAGCTGTCATTTTCCCTGTACCACAGGTGCATTCGTCAGTGCCACCTATCTTCAGTTTATTGAATAGGTGGTACCTCAGTCTGTTGTGGCCTGTGCGGAGTCTGAAGACCACGACCTGCTCTCTTCTGTTCAGCTGGTAATAGGCATAATTTTGTGTGTAGCCAGTATGTTCTGTTTCCCATTTGGCCATGTATCTGGCCCTAATAAATCTTTTGGACTCTTCGTAGGTTACACTAGAATCTGGTTGTGGTAGTCTTGCACCTTCTTTGCCAGTCTGTCTGCCTCCTCGTTGCCTTGGATGTTACAGTGGGATGGGACCCACTGTACCACTACTCTTTTTGGTGCGGACTGCTGGCATAGTTGACAGAGTACTGCTCTTAAATCATTAAGTTCAGTGTTTTTCTGGCTTTTTAGTGCTGTAACCACGGCCAGGGCATCTGTAAACAGGACTATCTGGCTTTCATTGCTTTCGCCTGTCAGCATTGCTTTTACTGCAGCCTTCAGGGCCACTGCCTCCGCTCTGAAATTGCGAGTATTTTCCAGTTGCCAATGAAAGTGTTATTTTTCTTCCATTTGTTAGGCTCAGGAATACTCCTCCCCCTCCATTCTGTGTTGTGTTTGTTACAGAACCCAGGATTATGTCTCTTCTTTCTTTTTCAGTCTGGCTGTTCATGTTTCCAATACCTGGTATATTTTCTAACTTGGTGAAATTCAGAAAGAGAACAATGATGATCTGAACTTCAGGCATGAGCTGCAGTGGTCAGCGACCTATAGCTGACTGCTAGCGTCAGGACCAGCGAACCATTGCTGCCAAGACCCTTCTACACCTCCACACGATGATCCTGGATAACAGGCTGTAGTAGGGCAGACTGGCTAAGAAGAAGGGATCAAAGAGGGAATGCTAACCCGGTACTCAAAAAATACTTGCTGAAGTCGGATGTGTTGGACCGAAAGGTGCAAATATCGCAGCCAAGCTGTAAACTACGACACAACGTATTCCGTTCTCAGGACTACATTCTGCTACTTAAGCCCTTTAGGGTTTGGTAGTGGAAGATTGAGAACGAACGAAGAAGAAGATCTGAACTTCATACAATTTAATGACGAATTTGATATCTTACGCAGCAGACATTAAAAACATAATGGTGCATTTTATCATTTTTCGTAAGTTAATTCTAAATAGTAAAAGGTAGGTCTGACAATGAAATACCACACAGCAAAATACAATTCTACTAGTCACAGTTTTCTTGATTCCATATAAGTTGGTATTTTATTCATTTTATTTATAAAAGAAATAATAAGACATAAATTAATGTTGGAACACATTTCAGAATAAATGTTCATTGTACAGTAAAGTGATACTCACCCAATAAGGCTGACAATTTCATAGAGTTCTTGGGGTGTTCTGGATACAAGCTGAAATAAAAAAGTAGGCACATTTTGCTGGATAGTTATGTTGAATAAACCAATGGTCCAAGTGCTGTCATAGTCGGGGGTGGAATTGAGGATGAGTTATCAATTCTAATTAAATGCTTACAAGGCATATACAATACATAGTCTCTAACAATAAAATTTCAGTGCTTGGCAATCTTCTGTTGGGACTGTTTCTACTAACAAAGAAGAGGCAAAATGCAAGTCTCAGGAAACAAGATGAAGCCTGTTATGCCTAGATAGTAGTTAATCTAGAAGAAAAACTAAATTAAAACGTGTACTGCCTTACAGGTAGTCTAGTGACATCCAAAGGCTAGGGAGAGTTAACTAAACTAGAAATCAACTGTACCATGCAGATATCTCAGTCATAATGCAAATTGCAGCAAGAGCATCTTGCACTCACGAATTTAAGAGACAAAACTAAAAACAAAAATAAAACAACAAGCCAAATCATTGTATATTCTGCACAATTTTAACAGACTGTAAATTGAGTGGATTCCTGCACACTGTAAGATACATGGAAATTAGAAGACATATAGACTAGTCAAAGGGGAAGGAAGCAAAATCAAAACTGAAGACAGGGATACATATGAAAAAATAAAAAGAATTATACAAATTATAAGACAAATAGCACAGAGAACAAACAGAATTTGAGATTGCAGGAGCATACTACTCCTTGCCAACAGGCCACAGCAGGCTGAACAGGCCACGGCAGACTGAACAGGCAGGCTGGACAGCCCACGGCAGACTGAACAGGCACGCCACGGCAGACTGAACAGGCAGGCCACTGCAGACTGAACAGGCAGGCTGGACAGCCCACAGCAGACTGAACAGGCAGGCCACGGCAGACTGAACAGGCCACTGCAGACTGAACAGGCCACGGCAGACTGAACAGGAGACTGAATTGAATAGCCCACGGCAGACTGAACAGCCCACAGCAAACTGAACAGAAAGGCCACGGCAGACTAACAAATCTGTTCAACAAATTATAGACTAGGTCCACAGACATATGCCCTGTGAGAATATGTTCTCCAGATCTGCCGAGTCCACGAGAGAGGAGCAGAGTGACATGTCCCTCCCAAACTCAATTGCAAGATAAACTGTATGGAGATGAGATGCCCGTGAAGAACCAACAGACACATGAGGAAAATAGATGTGATTATTTGAGAGCAAATGATGAATAAGTTATATTTGACCAAATTAAAACATTTTCACAAATCAGTTAATACAAATGAAATGAAACAATGTTACTGAGAAAAAAGAGGTCATTGTGAAACCCACAGGTGAAAACAATGTTACCCACCTCAAAGCACTGCTCAGTAGTCTCAGGTGAAGCTGTCAACAGATATCTCAATGTTTCTGCTATCTCTGAGAAACAAATCAGTGACATACGAGTTATTTAGTCAATGATTTATAGAAGGAACGACAATATTTGATTTCAATTTCAACTAATTTCAATAGCAATGTGAAGATGACTACGAGTCATGTTGTTTGTTTTTTTAAAAGCTAAATGATATACAAACTTGAAAATAATTTATTGCACTTGCATTGTACCTTATTTCTCAGCACAATTTCCACCAACATCGATACACTCATCCTATTGATTTATCAGTGCACCACAACCATAGAAATTGTCTGCTGTCTCAGTCATATTTGCACTTCACGTTCAACTGCTTCATCATTCACAGAACATCTCCTGCTAAGGTGAGATTTTAGTGCAGCAAAAAGGAGGAATTCACTCGGAACTAAACCTGTGCTTTATGGTGTATGAAGAAAAATTGCCACCCTAGTTGGTAAACTTCTGGTGGCTTAATCAAGGCGTATTTGGTCTGGCCTTACTCCTCTAGTCAACAAGCCTCGACATTTTCTTCAAATTGCCACCCAAACCATCAACGGAACTCTATAAGAAGAATTTGCTTATGAATATCGTCTGCAGACAGTCCTTTTGCCCAAAACAAAATGCATAACAGCACACTGTTCTTTGATGCACGCTTTGTGAGCACGAATGTGCAACTAGCATCTTCTACCAACTACAGTAATCACGAAGCTGGTTGCTGCTGCCACCTAATGACACCTTTAGAAACTACCAACTACAGTAATCACGAAGCTGGTTGCTGCTGCCACCTAATGACATCTTTAGAAACTACCAACTACAGTAATCACGAAGCTGGTTGCTGCTGCCACCTAATGACACCTTTAGAAACTATCAACTACAGTAATCACGAAGCTGGTTGCTGCTGCCACCTAATGACACCTTTAGAAACTACCAACTACAGTAATCACGAAGATGGTTGCTGCTGCCACCTAATGAGACCTTTAGAAACTACCAACTACAGTAACCACGAAGCTGGTTGCTGCTGCCACCTAATAACACCTTTAGAAACTACCAACTACAGTAATCACGAAGCTGGTTGCTGCTGCCACCTAATGACACCTTTAGAAACTATCAACTACAGTAATCACGAAGCTGGTTGCTGCTGCCACCTAATGACACTTTTAGAAACTATCAACTACAGTAATCACGAAGCTGGTTGCTGCTGCCACCTAATGACACCTTTAGAAACTATCAACTACATTTTTTAGTGATCCAATATCAGTTTGTGACAGACATACTGACTCACCCTCGTGAGTTATAACTATCTTCATCTTTTTCGTTCATTCTCAATCTCCCGCTTCCAAGCCCTGAACAGTGCTTTGCAAGAAGCAGGATGGATTTAGTCCGGAAAACAGAATCCAGTGCTGCTAGTTTACAACTTGACTGTGATATTTGCAACTTTCGGTCCGACACATCTTCGGCAGGATAACTATCTAATTGTCACCATTTACAAAATAGAAACGCCAAGATATGTGACTTTGTGTTTATTATTTAACCATTACTTAACTTAACGTCTTTATTCTGGTTTAGAAGACCCTGCAGAGTCTGTATACAACCAGTTACATTTACATCACCTTGCTCTAAAAGCTATGTGCATCCAGTTTATTCTTAAATGCATTAACTGTCCCTCCCTCCACTACCTCCCCTGGCAATGCATTCCAAGCAGACACCACTCTCTGACTAAAAAAATATTTCCTAATATCTAACCTGGACCTCTCTTTAGTCAGCTTGTAGCTATGTCCTGGTGTTATTTTGAGTGGCTGTATTTTAAAAAACTTGTTATAGTCTAATTTATCCATTCCTCTGATCATCTTATAAACCTGTATTAAGTCACCACGAATTCGTCTCTCTTCGAGACACTGTAGGCCGGTTTTTCTGAGTCGTTCCTCATAACTGTAATTCTGGAATCCCACTATCATCTTTGTCGCTCTTTTTTTGTATTCTTTGATGTCAGAAACGGTTTCCCTAATATTATTACTGGTAGAAAAATTAGGTGTCTGAGCAAGTGACTATGCTCAGTAACTAATACTAACTTGTGACTAATATCAATAGCAAAAAAATAACTTATTCATAGTATTTTGCTTGTGTATACATTACTCCATTCTAATGATATATTTCTCCTTTTCTATAAACTTATACATTGTCTTATAAATTGTTCTAAGTTTATGGCCCGCCTAACGGGAAATAGCCTGGGAGAACATTGCGCTGCCTCACTATACCAAGGTTCGCGTCTATCAGACCTGTGTTCTTGGCACTTTCACCTGGAGCATGACATGTCTACGGCGTATATTGAGGATTGGGTGGCAAGAGAGAGTGCCCTATAATGTGATTTTACAGTGAGCAAACACTTCCAGGATGTGCTTGCTTTTGAGTGAACATCTTCGATGGTAGAGGCATGTTTACCAGATGGGAGATGAGGCTGCCAAAGGATATCCTCTTTGGACAGCTGGCCACTGGTGCTAGAAGCCGGCTGCCCCACACTGAGATTCAAGGATGTATACAACAGGTACTTGAAGTTAAATTGAAATGATTGCTCAGGATCGAGCTGTTCGGAGACAAGACAGTTGGAAGGGGCATAGTGGCTGTCAACGCTAGTAGAGGCGGCCTGGCTGCTGAGAAAAGTCTCCTCAGCAACAGGGACTGTCAGTCGGAGATTGGCCTTAAGCCATACCAGACAGTGTTGAAATACGGGAGACAGAACTGGACAAAACTCACAGGGCGCCACATGCATGGTCTACAGAGACGGACGTCAACAATGATGATAAATTGTCTTATCGATTTTTTACTAAATAAATATAGTTTTTCTAAATGTAATTATTAAAAATATATATGCTTTGGCCACTGTCTCTGTGACATTCTTTAGCACATTATTAAACACTTTTGCTTACTCTGTTTCAGAAGTATGACAGCCAAATCTGGACAGTTTGAGCACATGACCACAAGCATCCGAACAACGGTAATAAACACACTGGTGCTGATTACTGGAGGGCTCATCATCAGCTGAAATAAACAAGACGTACATTGGCACATTGTTGAGATGAAGCTGTTCACAAGTCAGACAATCAAGAAGTCTTGCATTCTGATGTGTGACAGGCATCAACGAGGAATCCTGCCCTCACATTGAATATTAAAATTGAATTTTCAATTAGACATTTGACAATCTTTTTTTTTTCTTAACAATTTTCATTTGCTTAGTTAACCTTTAGCACGCAGCTGTCAAACAAATTTGTACACTCGGCCTACAAATTTGAAATTGAAAAATATATTTTTATGGGGGATGGAAAATTTTTGCAACTTAATATTTCACTATGGTAGTTGACTTTCAAAGTTTTTAACTTTTCTGTTTGTTGGTCGATAAATATGATTTTCTTGTGTGTAGAGAGAATTGAATAAAGAACTTGTTGGTGGTTGTTTTTGTTGTGTATTTGTTAGTTTCTGAGATACAAAATGAAGATGAAAATTTATTGAGAAAAAAATATTTGGACTCGTCAGCTGGGCCTAGTTGCTCCGATAGAAGGCCATGGAAACCACAACAACATATCGATACTGTGTTTATAATATCGACACAACTGTTAGTTTCCAATTCAAACGTAGTTATTTCATCTAAATAAAACAAAATAAACAGTTCTAACCAATAAAGATCTTTCCTAACAACCTACTTCGTCTTTCACACAAAAGCCGGCCGGCTCCAATTTGTGTAATAAGAAGATAATTCGTCTTAAATCCATTTGTGGAAAAATTATAAGCCCTATTGGAACGATGATTTGCAGAAAGCAGAAGTTGCAGTCACAAATGCTAGGAACGTGGCAGATCGAGAACAATCCATGGAGGCAAATATCGCCCTCAAAGCCACCATGGCGAAATACAAATACACTCTAAACCAAAAGCAAGAGAAAACTGGAAAAACAAAACAGAAAGCCTCAATTTAGACAAAGAAGGGAACAAACTATGGAAGCTAGTCAGGGCTATGAATGACGAAACTCCATCAAACAGACAAATTACAATCAAACAGGGTGACAACATGCTCACTAGAAAAAAGGCAGCAAACGCCTTTGTTGAACATTATGCCAGAGCAAACCACATCGATGTCCCTGCAGATAGGCATACAGACATCAGTGAAGAGCAAAAGGGGCACGACAATATCAATATGGCACCAGAAGAGCATATGATGGCAAAATTAACAATGAATGAAATGGAAGAGGCCCTGAGAACATTAAAGAAAAGGAAATCTCCCGGAAAAGACGGGATAACAAACAAAATGCTGATGGGGCTGGGCCAAATAGCAAAGAAGAAACTACTATCAGTCCTGAACCAAAGCTGGAAAAGGGGCATTGTACCCCAGGCATGGAAAGACGCAGTAATTGTACCAGTACCAAAGAAAGGAAAAGACAAGACAGATCCAAATGGAAACAGGCCTATCAGCCTACTGAGCTGCGTAGGCAAACTGATGGAACGTATGATAAACACCAGACTGATGTGGCATTTGGAAGAAAAACACATACTAATTCCACAGCAAGCAGGCTTTAGACAGCACAGATCCACTGAGGACCAGGTCATCCTCATAGCCCAGGAAATAGAAGATGCCTACCAGGAACAAAAACACACAGTAGCGGTTTGGGTGGACCTAGAAAAGGCATTTGACAAAGTCTGGAAAGAGGGACTTAGAGTCAAGCTACGAAGAAGTGAAGTTTGTGGGAAAATGTACAAATGGATTAGTCACTAACTCAAAAACAGAACGGCCAGAGTTCAAGTACAAGGGCAGATGAGCAAAAAGGTGACACTTGAGCAAGGAGTACCCCAAGGGGGAGTACTGTCACCCACACTCTTCCTGGTGTATATAAATAATATATATAATAATAACACCATAGCAAGTAATCGGATGCAGAAGGCCCTAACATCGCTGGAAGAGTGGGCGAACTCATGGCTGGTCAAAATAAACGAGGGAAAAACCACATGTACAATATTCTCGCTGTCAAACAAACCCCAAAACACCAAATTAAGTCTGAACGGCAAATACCTGCAGACAAACGACAACCCAAACTACTTGGGAGTCACATTTGATAGGCGCATGACATGGAAAAGTCAGATCGAGAGAAACCAAATGAGAGCTAGAGAAAGAATGGAAATCATGAAGAAACTTGCTGGCACAAGCTGGGGAGCAGACGAAAGTATACTAAAGAAACTGTACACTGGAAGAGTGAGACCAGTTCTCGAGTATAGCATTGAGGCATGGACAACAGCAACAAAGGCGAACTTCGACAAAATTAGCAAACTCCAAAATCAAGCAATGAGAGTTATAACAGGAGGCATGAAGTCAACGCCAATTGTAGAACTTGAAAAGATTACAAAACTGCAATCCATGACCGACAGAAGAGACTGCAGAGCCCAGCTGCAATCAGAGAAACTCAGAAGACTGACTGACCATCCAATGCACCAGAGACTAAACAATTTCGGAAATGGGAAACTAAAGCAGAGAAACTGTGCAGAAATAGCCAAAGCAAAGATGCACGAAGAGCCCATGAACGCACTAACAACACCAAAACCCATCCCTACTGTACGAAAACCTATCTGGAGGCAGCATATATGTCCAGAGGTGGTAGAAAATATACCAGGTATTGGAAAAAAAACTGCCAGACTGAAAAAGAAAGAAGAGATACTACCCTGAGCTACATATCGAAAAACTACCCAAGCATGGACTGGACCCATGCATACACCGACGGTTCTGTAACAAACACGACACAGAACGGAGGGGCAGGAGCATTTCTGAACCTACCAAATGTCAGAAAAATAACACTGTCATTCGCTACTGGAAAATTCACAAGCAATTTCAGAGCGGAGGCAGAGGCCCTGAGGGCGGCAGTGGAAGAAATGGTGACAGGTAAAAGGAATGAAAGCCATATAGTCCTGCTTACAGATGCCCGGGCCGTAGTCACAGCACTGAAAAGCCTGAAAAATACTGAGCTTAATGATTTAAGAGCAGTACTCTGTCAACTATGCCAGCAGTCCGCACCAAAAAGGGTAGTGGTACAGTGGGTTCCATCCCACTGCAACATCCAAGGCAACGAGGAGGCAGACAGACTGGCAAAAGAAGGTGCAAGACTACCACAACCAGATACTAGTATGACATACGAAGAGTCAAAACGGCTTTTTAGAGCTAGATTCATGACCAAATGGGAAACCGAACATACTGGTTACACCAAAAACGATGCCTATTACCAGTTGAACAGAAGAGAGCAGGTCGTGGTCTTCAGACTTCGCACTGGCCACAATAGACTTAGGTACCACCTATTCAACAAACTGAAGATAGGTGGCACTGACGAATGCCCGTGTGGTACCGGGAAAATGACAGCTGAACATTTGCTGCAAAACTGCCCGACATACGAGGATCAGAGAGCAGATGTGGCCATCACCAGTGGCAACACTAGACAAGCTCTATGGCAGTGTCGACAGCCTCAGGATGACGGCTGCTTTTTTCGTAAAAATTAAGGTTGATGTCTGACTGCGTACGATGAAGAAGAAATCCATTTGTAATCTAACATATAATACTTTTACCGGCAAAAAAACCCTGTGTAGATGGATGTGATGTATTCAGCATTTTTTTAATGGCTATAGGTAGTTTTTGTTAAAAACATTTTTTCAAATTTGTAGGCCAAGTGTGTCAAAATTGGTTTGACACTAGCACGGTAAAGGTTAAATGATTTGTCTCTTACGGCTAAGGGAACAGGATCCCTCTCCAGCCATAAGCTCCAGTCTACTAATCTGTGAACTGGTACCAGACATACAGTTAATTCAATTCATTTAAAAAACAGACTTGGTACAATGAAGTCTGCCATTTCATTTCGCTTTTCATTGCAAAGATGTAGGGTACAAATCTCGCTATTGGTACACTCCAGTCAACCCAGCTATAAATGAGTACTTGACATGTTACTAGGGAAGTAAAAAGCAGCAAGGAAAGGAACTGGCCACCCTACATCATACAGGCTGTAAATTAGTATACTCCAAGTCTCTAACAACCTATTTTAGTGACAGTAATGTAACTACTATTGGACAAACCTTGACTTAGTTACTCTTCTGTTGAGCTAGTAATATGTCATTTCTTTAAGGCTCTGTGTTCTGCTCCGCACTTGTTTCTGTTTTTACACCTAATAAACCTCTTGGTCTCTTCATAAGTTATACACTTGAGGTAGCATTCCACCTTCCCTCGACAGTATGTCAGCCTCTTCATTGCCAAGAATATTACAATGAGATGGAATCCACTGTATCATAACTCTCTTGAACCGGTGATATAGTTTATAGAGTCACTGTATCACAACTCTCTTGAACCGGTGATATAATTTATAGAGTATCACTCTTAGTATCTCTAGGTCTGTGTTTGTCTGGCTCCCCAGTACTGCAACCACTGACAGTGTGTATGTGAAGAGCACCACTTGTCCCTGTGTTTTCATGTCATTAGAATTTCTGCTGCAGTTTTCAAAGTCTCTGCCTCTGTTCTGAAGCTACTTTAAAGTTCATTTATTCTTTGATAGTTTGGATGGTCTATCAGTCTTCTGAATTTCTCACCTTGTTAGGCCCCGCCGTTTCCTCTGTCCTTCATTGGTTGCAGATTCATAATATTTTCCAGTTCTCCCTGTTATGATTCACATTGCTTGGTTCTGAATTATTTATTTTGTCAAAGTTTGATTTTGCTGCAGTTGCCCATGGTGCTATGACATATTCTGGGACTATTATCACACATCCAGCATACAGCTTCTTTATCTTAAGTTTCACTTTCAAGTTGCTCCCAAAGTTGTCCCAGCACGTTTTATCATAATTGACATTCCATGTCTTGGATGTGTCCTGTTTCTCTCTATCCGTGTTTTACACGTCAAACAAAGGTAATACCTAAATAGTTTTGGTTTTCATCAAGTTGTAGTTTTTTACCATTTATCCGTGGGATGATGAGGCTAACGTATGGTCAGGCAAAATACACTGATCAGACAATGTGAGCGAAGTTCAGTAGGTCAACATATATATATATATCTTAATTAAATGTGTTACAATATGAAAAACATTCTGGCACATACCAATTGTTGTATGTTGGTCAGCAAATCATGGACAGCTATTTCCTTCAGCAACCGCTGATCATTCTGGAAGTTATCCACTAGTCGAGCAAAGCACAGGCACACACTTTCAACCGATTTACTATCCTGGAAAAAGATACATTTATAATATGAAATGCTGTACACACATACATACACACACACTATTGGGATAAAAACTTCAGACAAGAACTTTCTGAAGTGGATCACGGTTTAGATCAGTTGAAGCTGGTTTGAGCTGTTAGCATACCAATTTTGAGATCAAGGTTGCACATGTTCAAACCCAAACAATGCATCTGTATTTTTCTATCACTGTATTTTTCTATAAGAGGTAAAATGTGTAACCTTGCTTGCACACTACACTGCAAGCTCCCTTTATTCCTCATTCCTTTAAATCCCCTGGCATACCATAGGAATAAACTATTTAATTATCTGTTATTTGTAAGACAAATTCTACATAGGAAAAGCCGCTAATTCACTATGGTGTTATATGTAAATATAAATGTTCTTAGTCAACCTGTACTTCAACAGGGGCAGATGCCCCTATGCAGGCCCCAGTTCTGGTATGAGCTGGTTATAGCCGGGAGAAGGGTTTCCTGCTTAGCGGGCTAGGCTTGAGCAGTTTAACTCTTAAAAGCCATATAAATGCTGTGAGCGTTCTTCCTGGTGTCCGCTTGATGCAGTGTTAGTTTTTTCAATGTTTCTAGAATTTAATTGACATTACATGGTAAGAGAAGTAACTCATATTTGCGTTTCGTATTGTGAAAGTAGCGACATGCTTTGTGAGGAAATTCAAAATTTGAAAACATTTATCTTTCAAGTCAGTCAAATTTCTGTTGTTTTTAATCACAAAAATGTGCATCGAACATAGTACTTCAAGATTGTCTAATAATAGGTTGTTTTTATCTGTAGAAAAGGCTAGGAGTTGTGTACGCTAGATTAATTTAGTGACGAGATTTGTTATTTATTTTTACAACCTACTCAGCCTACTGAATCTGATGCTGAGGATGAGTGGGCATTGTCACAGCCAGGACCTAGTGCTGCTAAAAGGCAAAAACTGCACCATTAACAGAAAAACAAAGATGCAATATTTCTAAAACAAATTTCAGAGAACATGCGAATGGGTTTCAGTACCTACTTCCATCACCACTGACTGACTGAGACCCAGAACTCATTCAGATTGCTGCTAAAATGTGATCGACCATGTGGAGTGAATGGAAACCTGCAACTCAGTGACACAACTCCATTTTTTTTTTTTTTTGCGTTTGCCGTACTTTTATAATTTTCAAGGCGGTGTGCGTTGCAATGCGGTTTTTATTTTACGCCTGTCGGCCTAATGCATCCGACTTCAGCATGCATTTTATGTAAGGGTCTTCTTCCTCCTGTATTTTCTAAGGGTTTACTTCCCCAGGGTAACGGCCGGTGCTGTGATGGGGATCGAACCTAGCACCTTCTGGTTATGAGCCATGTCACTTAACCACTAACCCACGCAGTCCCCATATCAACTCCATTTGACTGGTGCAGAAAATTATTTTCTTGTAGATATTAGTCATATGTAGATTACAGTTATTCTGAAATACACTAGACCAATCTGAATTATTTCAGTGGTTATTCATGGATTGGTGACATTTTTGTGTGTGAAAAATAGTTTTTATTACAAAAAATGATAAAAGTAACAATTGCTTCAATATTTTATTAAACTCTACAATACCATATTCTTACTGCACATTCACGCTTGTCTTCCTTGTGAAATAATTAAGAAAAGTCAAGTTTTATGAAGAGGTTGCTTTTATAGAAAAAATAATTCTGGCAAAACTAGTTACAAAATGATGGCCTTAAGAGTTCCGATGTGCGAGTTCATCTTAATAGACTCAACACTAGAGCAAAATAGACCAGCAGCCTGTTAGGCGCCACCTATGCTGCTCTAAACAAACCACCTAACCATGGCCGGTGCTATGCTATGTCATACACAAAGACCCTGGCAGACCACTGGAATAATATAAATGTAACACATTCAATCCCGAATCCCCTGGGGGGTGCAAGGCAACCTTTATGCTGAACCATCCTTAGATGCCTTTTACTGGAATGATTTTAAGAATAGGTGATTGATTCTTGACATTACTTTGTTGATCTGGGACATGAAAACTACACCTGACAGCAGGTGGTTTCAACTTCATTAGTTCAAGACAAGTGTTGGTGCTGTACTATAAAAGAGCATATACTCTGCCCCTTTGCAGGAGGCAAGCAATCTAACTTGTCTACCATTCGAGTGCTGATTATTTCAATATACAAACATATCAAGATACTGGACACTTGTTCTGGAGTATTAATTCACAGACTAATAGCGTTGTTTTTCTTTGTTTTGCCTTATTTCTCTATTCCCCAAGGTGGTATGCATGCACTATGTTTCTATTTTGTGCATGTCGGCTCAGTGCAACCAACTTCAGCATGCATTTTATGTAAGGGTCTGCTTCCTCCTACATTTTCTAAGGGTTTACTTCCCAGGGGTAAAAGCAGGTACTGTGATTGGGGAGTGAACTCAGCACCTTCGGATTGTGAGCCGTGTCACTTAACCACTAGCCCACGCCGTATCATAGCTTTGTTTGAGTAATAGAAGTGATATTCTATACAATGAAGCTTGTACAACTCACAGAATGGTTCAGTCTACTGCTGAGAAGAGACAGAGAGTCCCTCATGTAGTGAAACTCATCAGTTGACATGGACTGGACACAGTTGGCAGTGATGTTCAGCGCCCTTCGCTGGGCTATGATGCTAAAGAAATCTAGGAACATCAGACATGCCGAGATGCCACCCTGAAAACACAAACAGCAAGGATTTTACAAATTGTCATTTTACATAAAATAGGTGTTGGCTCTTAGTTAATGTCCCACCACCATAAATCAGCTTCCTGTTCTTTCTCGTAGCTTAGGAGGTCACTGCAGCATCATATTGCACTGTTGTATGTCTTGGTTCTACTTTTATCCATCCAGTGTTAGTATTTGTCTTTCACAAAGTATTTCCTATCCATGTCTGAAAACAAATTCTTGGAGGTTATTTTGTTTGCATTGTCCTTAAGACTAAACAGCCTGAAGAAATTATGGCAGAACACCAACAAAACGACACAGGTGAAAGTTTTGAGAGCCTGTGTTTTTCCTGTGGCAGCATATGGCTGCGCATCATGGATGATTACCTTCAAATCAAAATGTTACAGAATCATCCTCAGAATATCCTGGATGAAGAAAAAGACAAATATGTTGTGGTTGGATTCTGTTTAAGTGTTTGTTTAGTGGGATGGGTTGGGTGCTCAGTCAGAAAATGGTACTCTGATCCTTCCTTGTGAGTTGATTTACACTGTCATTTGGACTGGGGCTTGCCATATGTCTGTAGATCTCCCTTCTCATGTTTCCCATAGTCCATCTGTTCAGCCAAGTTTCTTACCAATTCTCTCTACAATCACATATTTATGAAAGCCTGTACTTTTGTTTGGTCTGCCAGGGTCTTTGTGTGTGACAAGGAAAAGAATCCAGCTCATACCAGAGCTGGGACCTGCAGGGAGGCATCCGCCCCTGTATAAGTATAGGTCGACTAATAACATATATAGAAGTGAGAGCAGGCAGGGTATCAATAGCACCAAACACAAATAAGAACAACAATTAAACACGGTATATCTTACAGCCTGAAGAATTGACTTTCCGTGTCGCTTTGAGAGAGTTTCCAAAGCTGACAAAGACTGTTCTGCAACATCTATGCAGTTAATTACTTGAAGCTGAAAAGAAAAGTAAAATGTTAAGGAGAAGAAAGAATAGCAATCACAATAGTTTAGTTTTGATATTTTTTCCTTATTAAAATTAACTATCTAGTTAAAATACTAAGGCTATGTATAGAGCTCACAGTGTAAACGGTACTAATTACCCATTTCTAATCCTGACAAATTTTGGCTTCGTTATGACTTGTAGTCCTTGCACCTGCTCTGCACATCTGGTTATAATTTAGGTCTCCTAACAACAAGAGTTTGTTGCTAAATAGCAATGGTCAACACAATTTGGACTAGCTGCCTTTTGAGTAATTTCTAACTTTACAGAGCTAATGAAAAATATGGATAAATAATATTCAAATCATTATATACACAATTCAATAAATACAACTGGTAACTACTGTAACAATTTAAATTTTTTTTAAAGTGCACCTATAATCACTCACTTATTTTTTTTTTAAACATATTAAAAAACAGACAGGAGGTCCATGAATAAGATGAACATCAATTTATCCAGTACTAACATATTTATCCACTACTAGCATATTTATCAAGTACTAGCATGTCCATGGAACTTCAGCTGTAGAGATTTTCCAGACTGCTATTTGCCTTCCAGATATTTTCTCTAACTTTTCAAAGTTTTTATATTATGCATTTTCATGTCACCTATTTGTTTTAATTACACCACTATGAGTATAAGGCCCAAGTCTAGAGTTGGTCATAGAGCTGCATCACAGCATTTATTTGCTTTTCAGTGGTGGATTCTGGACCATTTTATTTTATGATTGCACAGCCTAACTTATCCTCAATTCACAATGGGGGTCAAGAGGTACAGGACTTGCCGCTCAAAGCGATAAATGGAAATGGTGTGCGGTCGATGATCGAATTCCATAAGTATCTAGCGGCTCCTGGTCTAAAGGGAGGAAGATCAGAGTGCCTGCATATTGAGTTGCCTCCAGTCATCTCGACTGCCACTGTTCCAAGGTCGTTTGAGACAAGAGAGTGAGGCTGATGACCAAAGCAGATTCTTCTTCACTTATGCACTATAAAGTGCAAGAGACATCGTCAAAACACCATCAAGAAAATAAAAACAGCCTGACGATGTCCGCATCATCATTTGTCAGGGTAACAAACTAACAACAGGTACAGTAGAGTGCACTACTTTAATTTTCTCCCCAATCAGCACTAAATCCATGTATGCCCACTTTGGTTTCTAAAAATATAGTTTATGTGACATTGTCAAACTGGTCATGTGTCAGTCTTCTCAAATTTGTGGTTTTCATTTCCCCCCCCCCCCCCCCCCCCCCCCCCAGTAAAAGTCTTTCTCTCACAACTACTTGAATTGCTATCTTGCTTACATCTGTTATTTGTCTATGCATCTTCCATGTGGATGGAAGTTCTTGTCATTATAAAAATTGGCAGAGGAGATTGTTGCAATCTATTTTTGGCAAGGAAATCCAAAAGCTGAAAATGTTGAAGGAGAGGAAAGTATGTGACTATCAAGTCATTTTCTCAAAACAGCATGAAACTCGGATATCACGGTCTCATACTGGAGCATAAGAATTGGGTCCCTGCATCTTTACTGCATGTCGTAAAAGAGGACTACTAAATTGAGCTTTTAAATAAGACTGTGGTAACCTCATTTTTTAAAATGTGCCACATATAACACCACTACACGTGCACATGAATGTTGTGGCATAGGCTACCTGCAAGAAAGCCAAATCGCGCAATACTCCCATGCTCCTACTGAAGAGCAAAATGGAAGATAATGATGATGGACATGTACCTTTTCTAGAAATACAGCCACGCCTTCAACTACAGATGCTGATGATCGGGGCAGGGCCTCCATCATGTAAGTGAGTGCACGACTGGCATGGATCATCATCTCAAAGTTATGTTCCATCTGAAGCAGCTGGATCAAGGCCGGTACCACTTGCTTTATAGGAAAGCCGACCAGGCTGTCTTCATTTCCCATAACAAGGATCTGCAATAAAATATGAGCCCCATGTTATATTATGTTGTTGCCAAAGTATGTCATTTTATCTTTTGTAATATGCTCTGAAATAAGCGCATGCCTTTATTTATTGATATTTTGAGAGTATGTGAATATTTTCTGAACAATAGACCTGTGAGAGATAATTGTAAAGTGGGTGGGTGGAGTGTGCATGGAAATCATCAAGAACGAAGCAATGGCAAGGGGTTATATTTGAATCAAACATCCCTTAAAAAATAACACAGGACTAGAGAATTTTAATTAGTATAAAATGGTTTGACAAAGTTACAAATGCCAGACTGTGGCAGACAACGGGACAAGATAAATTAGAACAGGAAATCTTAGGAAGAAAGTGGAGATGGATGGGTCATACATTAAGAAAACCCCAGGCAATCCCTGTCATGGAACCCCTAGAGAAGGAGAGGCATAGGCCGACCAAAGAATACATAGAGACAAGATCTGGAGGCGGAAGTAAAGAAAACAGGAAAAAGCTGGAAGGAAGTGGAAAAGATTGCACAGGAGCTGCTTGGCGAGGGTTGGTTGGTCTATGCACCCCTGGGTGATAGAAGGCGAAAGAGAGTGAACTTTAAATGTTAACCAAAGTTTAATGATTTACCAGCACATCGTAAACTATATGGGAATCTTTATTTCTTACATATTTCATAATCCTCTATTTATCTTAGTAGTTATAATATATAATATTTATTTGACATTGTATGTTTTTTGTTGCTGAAGAATCCCACATTTGATTGTTGTCTGTCATTATATAATCTTATTAGTTTTTTTAACCTTGGAATTGACCAACTTTTTGATTAGTGGGAACAGGAATGTTTGTCATAATTTTTTTTTTTAATGAGCCGATGTGTCGGCTCGTCGGAGTGAATCAGTAAAAAGCACAGAAGTCCATAAGCAACCTTCTATTTAATTTCTTGTCCCATTTAATGTTTGTCTATGATCTCAAATCCGATATCATTCCCAACCTTAACATCTAGACGACCTATGAAAATCGTAATGCCTTTCATTCTACTTTTATTCCACCTTGTTTCAACCAGTTCTAGAATATTAATTTTGTAATTTCTCATGTCCACTTTCAACTGTGTAGCCTTCCCTTGTTCTGCACATTGTACGAACATACTAGCTACCCTATTTTGGCTGTTTTTCTAGACATAAGTTAACACAAAATTCCTTACGGCTTTGCCTGTAACACATTATCTTCCTTTGTCTTGGGTGTTTGAGTTGTATATTTCTTTTTAGTTGCCTTGTCCCCTTTAAATTTTTGTTGGTGTAAATATCTACAGGATGAAGTAGCCAGCCCCATGTCAAACCCTCCTAGGTTGCCTTATGACACACTCAGCAGAAGTACAGTGTTACTATTCTTTGCTCCCCTTTCGAACCCTTGCAACACTATATTTAAAATACAGCTGCACAATTAATCATTCACCTCAAACCCTGAATGGTACTTTTGTCACACAGTCATAGCCAGGTGCAACAGAGTCTTGATAAGGTGAAAGAACAATCAGCCAAATTGGGACTGAATATCGACATGATGAAAATCATGATCTTCTAAATCAACCCGATCTACATCAACTAATCATTGTTGAGTGACAAACCATTGAAAGAGGTGGATGCCTTTACCTATTTGGTCACGCAACTGACACGTCAGGCAGTACAGATGCAGAGATCAGAATCAGAAAGACAAGAATGTAATTTCTGACAAACAATATATGGAGATCCAAATAAATCAAGAGACGCCACCAAAAGTTAGAACATTCAATGCCAGTCTTGTATGGAGCGGAAATATGGAGAACAAAGGTGATACAACAAAAGACGCCAGTCCTCCGTTAACAGATGCCTACAAAGGATAATGGATATAAAATGGCAGTAAATTTTGAAGAATGAAGACCTGTGGGAAAGGAGCCAATAATAGCAACTGAAACAATAATTATGAAAAGAAAATGGGACTGGATAGAACATACGCCAATGAACAACTTAGATAGGAAGGCTCTCACATGGAATCCTCAAGGGAAGAGACAGTGACGTGGAATCCTCAAGGGAAGAGACAGTGACGTGGAATCCTCAAGGGAAGAGAAAGTGACGTAGATTTTAAAATACATGAAAAGAATGTGAGAGGGAACTACCATGAAATGGTTACACATGTGGTTTACAAATGGCGAGAGACAGAAAGAGTAGTCCAGGACAGTGTATGCTGACGAGATGTGGTCAATGGTATATGCGCTGAGAGGAGCAACGGCTTTCGATTGATTTATCTCATTCACTAACCATAGATTAATATTCAAAATAAAATGATTACCAGAATGAATTAAATATTTAATTTCTTACAAAAATCTAACTTAAACTTGACCCACACTCCTAAGTAGAGAGCAATTGCCTGCCAGTTGTCCACCCATTGTCGAGACCCAGCATTACACCGATTTTTCAAATATGACCAAACTAGGCTACAATAGAAATTGGCTCAAATAAGTCTGTCTGTTATGCTGAATATGTCACATCCTTCTACACAAGTTTGACCAGCAGGAGGTCTTTTGTTGTTAGATTAAATATAATTTGAAAACACTATAATATCTTCTTTACGCAGATTCGAGAGTCAGCCCATTATTGTGAATGGTGAAGTTAAGTTGCTGCAAAAGATTTTTGTGAGGTTCATCTGTTTAATTTGTTTATGTAAAAGAAAGAAATATGTTTTTAGTGTAAACTAACAGATATTCTGATCATGTTAAGAACACTATCAATGCTATGTGATGATTTCATTGGACGTATTGAGGAGCAACATTCCCTAATGTTTGTGCTATGTTTTATAAATTTTCACCATCTTCCTGTATCTCAGAAACAGACACACAACCAAATCATATCTGTAGACAAACAAACAAAAAGGTTTCAGCAACCATTATAAAATGTGACATGCTAAAAATAATGCAGTCGCAGATAAAGTTGCATAAATTTTTATGCTGGTTGGGTCCACAAAGTAAAATGTTTGAGAATCTGAAACATACCTGACACATCTCCATCACAGCGGATAACTGTTGTGCTTCATCTCCAGTTGATTGCAGTCCTTGAAGCAAATGCTGAACTTTGGTCACTGTAATAATATTAAGTCTGTGTAACATTATATGTCATTAGTTTACACGAATGCAAAAATTTAATTCGTTGCATTCCTACAGATAAAGACAATAATTTTACTTATTCATATGCTATTGATATTATTTGTTTCTAATTGTCAAGTAGGGAGGAAGATTAACGTCTGGTCAGGCACAACATACTGGATATGGGTTGTTTTCATGGCAGCCTTGCCAACGAGGTGAGGGATCGACGTGATCCCCATAGTAGTTAGTGACATGCAGATGAAGCCAAGCATAGCACAACAGCGATCCACCTTCATCAGCACGCTCGGGATGTGAGGAAAGCTATGACAACCTGCCACTTAAAGTCCTTTAAAAATGCACAAAAGAGTAATCCTACTCATTGAGGGCATTCAAGAACAACAATAACAAAATGTCAAGTCCCCCTTTAAATTGACTAATTCATTCTTGTTTTAATTTGAACATATGAACTCTGCCAAGTTCTATTTTATGCTGCATTCTAGATCATGTGTGGGTTTGGTTACCTATAATATGTATATTTGTCTTGTTCCATGCATTTTTGTAAGTGTACGGCCAATCGTGTTTGAAAATAGTTCTACAGTACATTTGAAAATAGGTAGCCTGCAGTGATACTTGAGTTACATATAGTTTTTCTTTCTTTTATGTTCTTTCAAATTGACATTTTTTTTCATGGGCTGAAGCTCGCATTTATAAAAGGTATTTGCATTGTGTATGAAAGTTTTATATCTTGTCATAAAACAGTTTGGCAGAGTATTAAAATGATTTTTCTTCTTCATATTTCTCCACTATAAATGACTGCATCCTTAACACTTTACAGTCCAAATGGTCCATCATTCACAGTCTGATTTATCTGAAGTCACATAACCATATCTTGTTTTTTAGCTAAATTTGATTTATAAACAAAACCTGTATCTTTCAATGAAAATGTTAGTTTTAACTCATTTTCTCTGCTTGTATTGAAACAAATAAAATTACTGTTCTTTGTCTCTGACATTAAGACTAACAAATTAGGTTGGACTGTAGAGGGTTAACACAGACAAAATATGTGACTCACGTGTGCCTCCACTCATTGTACGATGTAGCAGCTGGTGCATGCGTGGACCAAGAGCCCCAAAGAGGTGAGATGGCAGTCCTCGAGCTTCCAGCAAAGCTAAATGAAACAAGTGCAATATTAGATAAATTAATGAGGAGGTATTTAGAGTCTAGGAGCCAAGCAAAAAATGTCAAACTGGATGAAAATGATATACCCGGATGAGGAAAATTATGTGAGCAAATACGACACTGGTCATGAAATGTTAGGCATCATAGCAACACTTCTAGGTGCCATGGCGACAGACAATGAATGTAGACCAAATCCAAAAACAATACATACAAGCCCTTCTATGTTACAAGAATGAAACAACTATGTGTCGAACACTCTTAAAATATTATAATAACTAATATCATATAATATCATAGGTGTCTCAATATCTGTAGACCATGCGTGTGGCACCGTGGGATTTGTCCAGCTTTGTCTTCTGTATTTCAACACTAATAACTAAGCTCCTCCTCTAACATAGCTTATCACTTTGAGGCTGCCTTGTGTTTATCATTGGAATTTTCATGGTACACTATACCTTGGTGCATTGAAGGTTCATGTACAACTTTAAACACCAAATCAATAGGAAGGGTTGACATGGACAGACCTGGAATAAATAGTTCAAATCAGGTGAACTTGGCATGTATGTGTTGAAGACATGCTCTCAACCTGGTATGAACTATAACTTGCCACTGAAAACACAATCACCAAAACAACCAAGAAGAAATAGGATAAAATTCAAAACCAAGTTCCAAGTGGTTCGCTGGGGCCTTTGTGTATGACAAAGACAAGAATAGCACCACTGCCCCTCAGAGAGCATGTCATAAGAGGTGACTGTGTGAAATGGCATAACACCAGCCATGGTTGGTTGCTTTGTTAAGAGTAGCATAGATGTCGTCTAACAAGCCAGGACCAACTCTAGTGTTTAAGTCTATTTAGATGGTCTCGCACATCCAAGAAACTGGTTGTATACAGAGTCTTCTAAACCAGTATAAAGATGGTAAGTTGAGTTTTCTAGTTTATAGACAGGGACAGAAGAATGACACCAACAGATGCCTGCAACGAAACTAGATCCTATAGATCTACACAGAACAATATAGAAGAATTAGTCATGATCATGATCTCATGAATGGACAGCGGGTCAAAAAACAGATAACAAAAGTGCCCATTAGCAATAGCCTTTAATTAATCAATTAAAAACTTTTCAGATCCCTGTGGAGCATAAGTTTTCAACAAATACACACCAAGTTATTGTTGCTTAAAGTTTCTACATGATGTAGTCCACCCCATTCCCAACCCTCCTTAGTCCCTTCTTATATGACATGTCAGGTTACAGTGTTACCTTTCTTTGATCCCCTTTCAGACCCTGATTACACGGGCAAAAAAAAAACATCCACATGTACTAAAAATGCCGTCCTTAACACTACCAGACCGCTGTACCCTTTTTCCGGTAATTTCCTTAACTGCCGCTATACCGCTGGACCGAATTTACGGTACTTTGGGTAGTACGTGAATAAAATGCGTCAGAATCTTCTTCTTTCGTTCTCAATCTCCAGTTACCAAACTCTGAAAGGGCTTATGTAGCAGAATATAGTCCAGAGAACGGAATGCGTTGTCGTAGTTTACAGCTTGGCTGCGATATTTGCACCTTTCGGTCCAACACATCCGACTTCAGCAAGCATTTTTTGAGCACCGGGTTAGCATTCCCTCTTCGATCCCTTCTCCTTAGCCAGTCTGCCCTGCTGCAGCCTGTTATCCAGGATCACCGCGTGGAGGTGTAGAAGGGTCTAGGCAGCTATGGTTCGCTGCCCTGACGCTAATAGTCAGCTATGGGTCGCTGACCACTGCAGCTCATGTGCTGCTCAGCATCTTGATCCCGCGTCAGAATCTAAAAATAACCAACCAATCGTGGTCAAACCTCATGGTTAGTCATTGCAAATGTCTGCCCCCATGTTTGAATTGATTTTGTGGGGTTTAACGTGAACAAATTCGGAAAATTGACAATGAAACGAGCGGCTCATGAACCAAGCACTTCAACAGGAAAGCAAAGTAAGTCTAGGCTTATGACAGTCCAACAGGTGATCAATAATTTGGTTGAAGCTCGAGTGATGAGGAGAATCTTGAACCTTGTAGATCTAGAGCTAGATCGATAGTAAGAGAAGGGGGGCATGTCCCTCAAACAGCTGATGGGGGAGATCTAGGTGGTGATGAAGGTTGGACAAGGAATTTTGTATCACCAAATACAGATCTGAATTTCAATGAGGATGGAAAAGGCCCAGTGAACATTCCTGGATATATCACAGAGGAGAGTGAACCGATTGATTTTTCATCCTTGTTTTTGGATGATACTTTCTGGCAAAATTTGACAGAGAAAACCAACCTCTGGGCACACCAATTGCATATAGCAAAGCCCAACTCCTACAATGCCAAAAATTTCAAGGATGCCACAGTGAAGGCTTTTCCACAATGAAGGCTTTTCTTGGACTGAGGATCTATGTGGAATACTTATGTATAAAGCCCAGCTATCGGGATTATTGGACAAATGAGGGATCTTTGTTGGGTTTACTCCCGGATTTCGAAATGTTATGACTCGAGACAGATTCTTGGCCCTTTGCTGGGTGGATTGGCACACAAAGGTGGAATATTGATGCTAGATGAAAGGTAAACCTATTTTCTACAATGTCTCCAAGTTACATCTTATTCTAACCACTTGTTTGCATGTAGCTAACATTTTTCTATATCATGTTGGTTTTTTTCTCTTTAATGCTCAGGAGCCCAGGTATGGGGCACAGTTAGGTTCAGGGCCTCAGGTCTGGTAGGGTTAACACAAGAAAGAGTTAAAATCACCTATACTATAGTAAGAACTCAACTTTTAGAAAATTCAACAGACAAGAGACAGAACTCAACTATACTAAAGACAGCAACCTTTGAAATTAACAGACAGCTACCCTAACACATGTTACATGGAGACCACACTTGGCTGAGATCCCACATTAGAATATGCATAAATTCACAGCCCTATGTTCCAAGAAGAAAACAAAGATCAAATCAGCATATGAATGCATGACAAATGACTGCACTGGTGATACAGCACAGTAAAGAAGCTTACCTTGTAATCTATTCATATCCGATTCATCACTATCATTATCTGCTCCAGCACCTCCAACAGCACCTAGTGGCATACCTGACCCAGAGTCTGTACAGAAACAAACCAGTAAATGAAGCTGGCACTTTTAACCACAAGTAACTTCACACACAATTTCAGTAGTTTTTCTCTGTGCAAGTGTATGTATTAAAAAAAATTGGTAGTACCATAACAGTTACTACTAAACCATGTAATCTTCACCACACGAGGCATCAGCTTCTGTAGGGGAGGTTGAAAATTAACATTAAGTTTAGGTGTTGTGGAAGCCACTCACAACTTTTGGTATGATGTCAACAGGACAGTTACAGTGGCTCTTCTCACATCCTGAGGCATAGTTCTTTGGCACTCATGCTGTAAAGGATGCAGTGTTATAGTTTACAGACAGGCTGCAAATATCTGTGCATTTCGTCAAGACACATTTAAGTTTCAGTTGGATTTTTTTAGTGCCAGGTTTGCCTTCCCATTGCGATCACTATTCTCTTGCCAGGCTACACTAGTGCAGCCTGTCTCCAGGGCCGACACTCGGAGACGGAATAGAGCCTTGGTCAGCCCTGGTTTGCTGACCCTAATGCAAGCAGTCAGCTATGAGTCGCTGGATGTTGTTAGCTCATTCATAATGTTGCATCTTCAGCCCTCGAGACATATTTGAGGTGGACCAGGGTCCTACTGGCAGTAGTGTAATGCAAGGCTCCTCAGTAAGCTTGCCACTATGGGGATTACAGTGTTCATTCCCCACCTCGTTGACCAGACTTCTGTAACACAGCCTGTTTCCAGGATGGACGTGGGGTGGGAGTCTAGATCAGTATATTTCACCAGATCCTGAAACTAGTTTTGGTTCTCTCAAGTTCATGTCCATGCACATGAAAACAGATGGGTGTTACAGCATCTTGTCCAACAAGGTGAGGATCGACACTGTGGTCTTTATAGTGGTAAGCCTGCTGAGAAACCTTGCTTTGCACTACAATGAAGAGAATCCAGGCCCACCTTCATCGGTGCGCCCCAGGATGTAAGGGGATGCACTGCAAACCTGCTACTGGAGACAATTCTTAGAGTCAAAGACAGTATATGTAGCTTCAAAGACAACTATCAACAAATCTGTAGGTGGGGTGACCAGATCCCCATTTTAGTTACTCGCCCCCTCCTATTCTGACATCCATTTAGTTTGTGGGCTGGAGTATTTTGCAACTGGGAAAATAGCATTCTGCTAGTTTTGCCACAAGAAGTACACACTTTAGCCAGCCAGTGTGTATAGTTGTTCTGTTGAATCTCCCAGCATATGAAAATTGATGGATCCAGCAGCTCGGTGTTTGTACACACTCCTGTTCTGTCCTCAATTGATAAATTTCTGATTCATTTATTGTAGTGTCATCGTCCAACAGGTGGTCATTGATATACTTTAAAATTCCACCCCTAACCATATCTTCTCTTTCCCCCCCCCCCCCCCCCCCAATAATTGGTGCTTGCAAATACTTTGCCCGGAGCCCCAGCATGACCAGGGCAGGTCTTCACCAGCCGCTGGATGTTTAAGCCCTCAACAGCTACTATCCATCCATGCCGTACCCAGCCCTTCTGTACCTTCCAAAGCAAGGTTTGAGGGGTTGGACATGACTGCTTTTGTGAAAGAAGTCTCAGATAGCCTTTCCAGGGCTGAAGTCCCTGCCATCACCCCCATTCTCATACTGGAGGTTTTTTTTTTTTGTATGCCCCCACACTAGCAATAATTACTATAAATAAGTGGACCCAATTAGACTTGTCAGTAACTATTGTCCAAGCAAATTTAAAACAAAATCTTTCAAGCAGTGAGAGAGAAATTGGTGTAATCCCTTCAATTTACAATCATGCTCCTCAGTATGCCTAAGCCAAAACTGTCACTTTAAAATTGTTGTTCGTCCTTGTACGCCATCAGATATCTGCATCAACGAGTCAGTTCAAGGCACCAGACTCTGCCATACAGTTTCTCATGCAGAGATATGGGCTGTTGCTATGTACTTCTTGCACCAGCAAATATTTGGTGGGTCTTCATCTGTTATGGGCCATAGATTTGCTGCACCTACCACAATTTACTATAAAGATGGGACCGTCATCTTTTGTGCCCAATACAAACTTGACAATTTTGAACTAAATATCTAGATACATTAAAATGAGAAAATTAATTAATCAGACAGATTTGGTCTCTGAGCTTCAAAATACCTGTTCCATCTGTCTGGGCAGTGGCACTGCCTCCGCCTTCACGTGGACGTGTGCCACCACTGCTACCACTTTCCTGCTGCTGATGGCTGGATGATGACATGGTTGTAGTTGAGGTGGGATTGTTAATCTTATTATGTTCTGGCCTCTCTCTGGACCCTACACTGGCACTCCGACTGGCACCAGCACGTCCAGATCCTCGGTGTGCTGCTGACGACTGATGCCCACTGCTGCAAGAGTAAAAATGTATGCTAAAAGAATAGACAATTTCCTGGTAAACTACAAGAGGTTTCTTACACAAGTGACAGTCTATGACAAGAGAATTGAATGGTTCAACTAATCACAAAAAGAGAAGTGTTATACTAATGTTATACTAATGGCATAATAATGAGATCGTTTTAGCTCAGGTCATAGCGAGCAACGGGCTATTTTCTGTGGTAACAGTGTGCCTCGATTCGAATCACATCCAGAGACTAAAAAATCCGGGTAGTGATTTTAATCAAGGACCACTTCTCCAGTCAACCCAGCTGTAAATGGGTACCTGGCGTGTGCGTTAAGGAAAGTAAAAACAGCTTCAATAAATAAAAAGCAAATTCTATTATGATTAATGGCCCAGAAACACAGTAACCGAGACGTCACATACAAACTGCAGATATTCATGTAAAGATCTCTATATCACAGCACAGCTTTCTTTATATCACAAGACTGAAAGCAATAACAAACCCCAGACTTGCTGAAGGAAACAAGACAACTAATACAGCTGAACATTTTAAACATAAAGTGAAGATAGATTGGATATTAATGACAAAAAATAATTACTTAAGAATATGGCAGATGTGAAAATTGGCAACATAAGAACAGGAAAACACCCAACAACATGAGAAAGATATTAAAACGTAACAACAAAAATAAGTTTAAGGAATTAAAAATGAGTTGCTAAGGTTCTGAATTACTCCATGGTGCAGACAAATTTACAACGAACAAGCAGCTGTATAAAAAAAATTGGGAAAATTTAAATATAACCAAACAGAAGAAATGTCATGGAAACAGAAGCAAACAAACGTGTAAGTCCTGGACAATCTGAAATAATCTTAGAGCCAATAATTGATGTGAAGAGGTCATGTGAAATTGTTGATGCATAATTAAAATACTAAATTTCATAAAATTCCACATCAACCCGCTGTTGTTTGGCTATGAAGCACTCAGAAAGAAAGAAAATATTGTAATAAATGGATGTATGTGAAGGACAGAAGGGCTAATACGATATGCCTCGGTTAATAATTGAGAACAGAAGAAAACACAGCAGATGCCAGTGGAATAAGAGGTGAGGAAGAAAGTGCAAAGATGTGTAGAACTCTTAATGAGGAAACCAACTAGTAGCATCACAAGATAGTCATTGCTCTAGCACCACTAAGAAAAAGGAAGAGAATTATCAGGATAAATAAAAAAGAAATGAAGCACGCATGTCAAGGTAAGATGGCTTGGCAAAAACTGATTATTGCTCCAGAGAGGTCATCTATGTTCACACCAAGCGTTCACTCCACCATAAGTAGCATCTTCTGCTTAACCTTTGGGAAAATAAGTTATTCATTCTTGTACTCACTGTTCTCATAATTTGGAGAATTGTTTCTAGAGCATTCTTTCAAAACCAGATGTCTATAATACACTCATCAAAGTGTGCAATGGCATGAATTTGACAGTGCACCATTCTAACAAAGAGAAATTGTACCGATAACATGAAAAGCATAAACAGATTAAATTGTTATCTGCCTGCCCTTAAGATGATACCTAAATGGAAATAGTTAACAAAAAGACCTTGAGAAAAACGGCAACAACAATAGTCAACAATGCATAGCTAACATATAGAGCCGAAGAAGATATATGTTAAAAACATACATGTTTATGTCTGCAACCAAGAAATCTCAGAGGGATAAAATAACAAAATGATTTTCAATGTATGAACCACACTGTGCTACTCAACTTTTTCTACATTCATCCTGGGAAGGGAGTTTTATTATGTTGTCGTAGTTTACAATAAGGCTGCAATATTTGTTGAGCACAGGTCTTTGATAAATGTAAAGTTACATATGATGGAAGGACAAATCAAATTTTTTGTTTTTTTTGTTTTTGCGTTCGCTTTATAACTCTAATCCACAAGGCGGTGTGCGTTGCACTGTTTTTCTTTTGTGCCTGTCGGCCCAGTGCATCCGACTTCAGCATGCATTTTATGTAAGGGTCTGCTTCCTCCTGCATTTTCTAAGGGTTTGTTTCCCTGGGGTAATGGCTGGTGCTGTGATAGAGATCAAACCCAGCACCTTTTGGTTGGGAGCTGTGTCACTAAACCACTAGCCCACGCCGTCCCCTACAAATCAAATAATAATGTTACACAATATTAAATACCTATGGGTTGTTGTAAATAAATGCACAGAACTCCAGTGGTACTGTCATGTGCTAAGATCAAATGGAATGTCCAACATTATACTCGGCGGAACAGACCTAGAAACAAATGACCCAGAATTCGAGCTGACTTAATACCGGTGTATAAGATAATCAAAGGAACGGATTCATTAGACTATAACAAGTTTTTCAAAATACAACCACCTACAGAACAAGAGGGCATAGCTACAAATTAACCAAAGAAAGGTCCAGATGAGATATTAGGAAATATATTTGTTACAGAGTAGTGAATGCTTTGCCACAGGAAGTAGTTGAGGCAGGAACAATTAATGCATTTAAGAATAGATTGCATGCGCATAGCTTTTAAAGCAAGGTGATGTAAATTAAACTGGTTGCATACAGATTGCAGAATCTTCTACACCAGTATAAAGACATTAAGTAAAGTTAAGGATGCAATGGACAGGTGTTCAAAAATTGACAGAAAAAACCTTAAAGAGACAGCAACACTGACACTAGTTCAACAAAATATGATGTCCCAACGAGGTTATGAGAAGGAAGAAGAAGAATGACAATGAATAATATAAATGTGGGCATGTACCTGCTGCTGGCACAAGATCCCGTCTTTCTGCCTCTGGTTTCTCCTTTGGATAGAGACTTATCGTCAGTGAATTCTTTACTGTTAAATTTGGATGATTTCAATGACTTCTTAGATGAGGACTTATTTGTCTCGCTCTTCTTTGAGCATGAAGCAACACTTTCAGACTTCTTCGGCAGTGGAGGTGATGATTTACTGCCCGAAGATGGACCAGGTGTGCAAATGGTGGACTGAACTTCTTTCTCCTCGTTTGATGAAGACCTAAGGCAGCGTTTCTTTGGAATCGGGGGTTTGGGGGAGAGAATATCTCCAAGCTCAGTACAGTCGTCCAAGTTGCTGTATAAATTATGGCTGTCAGAGTCTAGATTTGCCGCAGTTCTGGCTGACTTCTCTTTTCTTGCTTTCTTTGTGTTGTCTGCACTTTTCCTGAACTTTCCTTTGCCTTTTGGTGTAATAGCTATCAAATGTACAAAACATATGCATCACTTAAAAAGAGAAAAGCTCCAAATAATATACAATTTACACAAAAACAAACCAACTAAAAAGCTAAAAAACCTCAATAATATCAACTGTACGAAACAAACGCAACCATGATCTATAAATTTAACAGCTCCCAAAAACACACTGATAATGAAACTACATTTTTTTTAATTCATTAAGTCTTAACTTATATTTCTTGGATATCAAAACCATAGCCATTTGTTCCTGTAGTTTCCTCCTAATTTTCAGCCTCATCAATTTAATATGAAAACTCATATTTGTTTTTAGTTCTGGCAAGAATATTCTGTCCTACTGTATTAACTTTTACTGAACCATTGATGAAAAAATTCACACGGGGCATTGTCTCTATATATTTGTTGTGTTAACACCTGTGTTTGCTATAGAAACGGCTGAATAAATAATGAGACCACTTCCTCCCATGTTGAAAACAATAAAATGGCTAGAGTAACCCCAAACAATTTTTTCTGTTTCACGTGGATTTGGAAGGCTATTCTATTTTGCAACAGATTGTTCTGAGCTATATCTGTTTAGTTTGTTTATGTAGATGTTATAAATAGGCTTGTAGTAGAAACAGATATGCTGATCTGGTTAGGAACACTATCAGTGCTTTGTGACAATTTCATGGATTTACAAGCCAACTGGTGTACCAAAAAAGAGTTACGTCTAAATGTTTGTGACGTAATAAAAAAAATGTTGGAAACTATGAGGTTAAACTAATTCTGATTAATGTGTTCCTGTACAATATGAATATATTTTTTAATTTCCTAGTGTCCCAGAAACTGCATACAGTCAAATCTGTTTATTTCTCTGCTCTATGGCAGTGGCGACAGCCTCAGGATGACCGCCGCTTTTTTCGAAAAAATAATGGTTACTGTCTGACTGCGTACGCAGAAGAAGAAGAAATCTGTTTATTTATGATCTCAAGTTCTTTTTATTTCTACATGTTTCACATCTGTAATGATTATGCTTTCAGGTGCAAAACTTCTCAAGATCTTCAATAATCAAATATTTTATTTGACACCATTTCTTTTTATCCCCACTGTCAAAATATTTGTGACAAAAACAAACAGAAGTAAAAAGGAAGCAATATACACAATCTGACAATATTGTAGCTCATTCAGTTAGGGGAGATGACATCACTTCTTGAAAAATATTGCGGATCCTGAAAATGTTTGTAAAAAAAAAATGCACCCATTTCTTCATACCATGTATTTTATGTGTATAAATGTTATTCTGTACACAAGTGACAATAATTAGTTCTATAGCTAAGAACTGCATGTCGTACTATGTCAAAACATGTCAATGTTAGAATGTGGTTATTTTATTAGGCAAAATGTTGAATTTGCAACTTCTCAGTCCAGCTTTTTATTTTTTTATTCTTCGTTTGCCTTATTTTGCTTTTCTCCGCGGTTTTTATGCTCTTTATTTTGTGCCTATCGGCCCAGTGCGTCCGACTTCAGCATGCATTTTATGCAAGGGTCTGCTTCCTCTTGCATTTTCAAAGGGTTTGCTTCCCCGGGGTAAATAAAGGCCGGCGCTGAGATGGGGAATGAACCCAGCACATTCGGAGTGTGAGCTGCGCAACTTATTCACTAGCCCACACCATCCCCTTAGTCCAGTAAAATGTGAAAATTATTTCACCTAATAAAGTGAAACTTTAAGAATATATTTCCACATCTATTAATTCTATAGAAAACCATTCTTTTGTTCATGTATGATGTTTGTCCATCACAAATGATGAAGATCACTTTTCTTTGTTCAGTCGTTGGACAGTCTTTTCTCTTGTCGCTGAAATTGGTGACTTGTGCTGTGATTTCGATTAAAGTAAGGAAGAAACTGCACCTTTTGTCAACCTCACTCTCTGGTCCAGAGCTACCCATGGTCAGTGGCAAGATATTTGTCGAGGCGACTGGAGATAGCACAGGATGCAGATTTTTCCTCAGGGATTACTTCCGAAGCCTTTCCCGTAAACAGGTATCCCACAAGGCAGCGGAGAAAGGATGACATCTAATGCTGTGTGTCATGCCTTTCCCATAACCGCAATAGGTCGTAATCAGCGTGTGAGTGAGTTGGGCATCTCTTCCAGGCTGTGTTCAGTCCATTATATCCGTGTCTAAATTTCACACACCAACAAACTGACATTTGCAGCTAAGGCGAAGGGCGCCAATCATGTGAAGTTCAGCCATGTGAGCTAGACAGTGAAAATACAACACAGGTTTAAGCATAGTGCTATTCATATAGAATATGTCCATGCCAGGATAATCGTATGGAAGAAATCACAAAAAACAAACGAATTAACCAGTCCAAATTGTAAACAACAACACGTCTCTATGAACAATAGTTTAAGTCGTCGACGTGTGAATTCCATGGCAATATAGACCTGCAGCTGCTTACTGCACCATCTTTGCTGACTCTTTCATGTATATAGTATTGAGTTAAAACTATGTTACTGTATTCTATTTTACACTAATCTTCATATACCCACACATATCTATTTCATTTCATCTGTGACTCTATTGTGAATAATTTGGAATATAATGTCATTTTAATTAAACATTTCTAAAGATAAATAGGCCTCAAGCTAGTGATATTGTGTTGGAGTTTCATAGTGGAGTAAAACAATCCAGGCTGAATGAGTCAATGCTCAAACTTATTATTAGATATAGATCTTACATGTAAAAATATATAGAGGCTGAAAAATACATATGATTAATATTCAGCTTGACAAAAGAACAGCAACAGATAAAGAGCAATGTTTCGACTAATTAAAGCCTTTTTCAAGGACTGCAAAAAATGAAAAACAGCACAGAAAAAAGAAACCAGCTAAATGAATAACATAAGTGGGGGAAAATTCAAAAAAGGGAATCAACAAAACAATTAATAAAGCAAAGCAACAAGTTCAACGAAGTTATTTTTTGTGTCCATCTTACTATTCAATCAATTCAAAAACTTTCAGGCCCCCTTTAAAGCACAGGCATTAACATATACACACATCAAGTCTTCCTGTCCTAAGCCATCAATTACAGTTCTGTCTACGTCTACCATATTTAAATATTCTTCTCCATGTGTGTTTGGTCTGCTTATTTTGTTCTGTTGATTCCAGACCAGAGACTGACTTTATTAATGTGTGTCCTATCCAACACCTCATGATCCACTGATATGTCTGACTCTAACTAACAGTTCCCTATTAGTAATATTATGGGAATGGCGTGGGCTAGTGGTCAAGTGACACAGCTCACAGGCTGCAGGTGCTGGGTTCGCTCCCCATCACAGCACCGGCCGTTACCCCGGGGAAGAAAACCATTAGAAAATGCAGGAGGAAGCAAACCCTTATATAAAATGCATGCCGAAGTCTGATGCACTGGGCTGACAGTCGCAAAATTAAAACAGAGTGCAATGCACACCGCCTTGGGGAATAGAAAAATAAGGCAAATGAAAATAAAAAGGGGGGGGGGGAGAGGAGAAATACTTCAATCCCTCCATTCTGTGCAGTCTCCCATTTATTAAACTCTACCTTTTTGGTGTCATCAGCAAATTTTGCAATCATGGATCTCATATCAATGTCCAAATCATTTATATATATCAAGAAAAAAATTGGTCCCAAAACCGAGCCCTGTGGCACACCATACTCATTTCACTTTTTGCCCCTCAGAAGAAGAGCTAGCCCAAAACAGGTTAAAATTTAGATTTACTCTGCAGAAGGACTAATGGTGAAAGACAATATAAGATAACACTATCTGTGACACGTCACCTCCAATGTAAAAGCCTGTCTCTCCACCCTCCCCGTTATATTATGCTTCACATATAAGAACAATTGTTAAACTCACCAGTTTCGTCTCCTGCCCCAGTAGATCCTGTAGACCCAGTAGGAGTCTGGAAATCCTCCACAGATTTTCTCTTCTTTCCTTTGCCTTTTCTGACAGTCAATGTTTCAGTAAATGACTCGTCAAAAGAATCAGTAACACCTCTAAATGCTGCTGCTTCCAAGTCTGCTTCAGCCAGTGAGACGTGAAATTTTCTTGGTCTCAAGCACCTCTGTTCACCTCTGAAATCTTCCTTTAACTTGTCTGTGACTTTCTCAGTAGTGGTCACAGGTAATGTTAGACCACTTTTAGAATGGCTGAGTTCAACTCTATGAGATTTTGATGAACCTTGATCTGGATCGTTCTGCAACAGACTCGGCAAAGTATCTTTGCGTGACTTTGCTTTTCGACCTCTTCTAAATTTAACAGGAGGCGATGTATCAGGTCCCGCAATACTTGATCTGTCAGATAAAAAGGAAACAATTATTTTGGAAGAACAATTGCCCAAGTCAATGTAATGGAGGGAACAGGTTTATTATCTAATTCTTCTCCTCCTTTGTTCAACCTCAGATCAAGGTCCCAGTTTCTCTTACAAAGAGGCCAGTCTTGATCATAAGGCTATTATATCGCCATAAACTTCTCTCATCTGTCTGGCGAGGTCAATTCTGACCTCTCTCTTCCTTTGTGAGCATGCAGCTTTGTAGGATATGTTCCATGGTCACAGTATGCTCACCACATGGACAACTGTCTCAATCATGGTCACAGTATGCTCACCACATGGACAACTGTCTAAATCATGGTCACAGTATGCTCACCACATGGACAACTGTCTAAATCATGGTCACAATATGCTCACCACATGGACAACTGTCTCAATCATGGTCACAGTATGCTCACCACATGGACACCTGTCTCAATCATGGTCACAGTATGCTCACCACATGGACAACTGTCTCAATCATGGTCACAGTATGCTCACCACATGGACAACTGTCTCAATCATGGTCACAGTATGCTCACCACATGGACAACTGTCTCAATCATGGTCACAGTATGCTCACCACATGGACACCTGTCTAAATCATGGTCACAGTATGCTCACCACATGGACACCTGTCTCAATCATGGTCACAGTATGCTCACCACATGGACAACTGTCTCAATCATGGTCACAGTATGCTCACCACATGGACACCTGTCTAAATCATGGTCACAGTATGCTCACCACATGGACACCTGTCTCAATCATGGTCACAGTATGCTCACCACATGGACAACTGTCTCAATCCTAAATTTGTTGTACAGATGACACTTGAATCTCTTAATTCCAGTAGTCAGACTGAAAATGACAACTTGCTTTCTGTAGTTAATCATCTTATTTTCAGAGGCGGAGGTGTTGATCAGCCAATTTTCCGCTGAGCTTGGCTTTAATTGTGCTCTTTGCCCCATTTTATGTGATGCTCAGGTCTGGCCTATTTGTGGGGAAGCTCCTCAACACTTTGCTAGTCTCCCTGCAGCTTCATTGACTTCAAGATTGCAGTTGGAGGAAAGATTCACTGAATGACTAATCTTGACGGCTGTATTAAGTTTACATGTATTGCTCAAGTATCTATTTTTGCTGTTTTACGTCTGCTATTACTAATGTGAACAAAGAATATTTTTTTATGACAACGATCACAAGACAAGTATTTATCTGCACTCAAGTAGCATACATAATGAACAACAGAAAAGAAAGTTGAAGTAATGGACAGATTGGTATTCGAATACCAGACCTCAAGATAATGGAAGTACCTTACCACAAGAAAGAAATGAGTTACTGCGTGATAACGGAAGTACCTTGCCACGAGAAAGAAATGAGTTACGGCACGATAACGGAAGTACCTTGCCACAAGAAAGAAATGCTAAAGAATATAGTCAGAGTTCTAGATAAATTAATAGACTCAATTATCTCATAAGCCATGCTTGATGATAGGAAGGTTAGGAAGTAACTGAGTCTACAAATTGATGTGTGTGGTTTTTCTTCCTCATTTATCTTCATAAGCCATGCAGTGGTCCAATCCTACAATGACGTTTGTGCCTACTATAACCGAATGTTTGCTTTTGTGATGTTTTATTTAAAGATACACAAGGTTTAATCATTTGCAAAAACAAAGAGTATGTCATTTTAGTAATATTCTCAGATATATCATTTATACGAGGGACGTTCAAATCTTCTTCTTCTTCGTTCATTCTCAATCTCCCACTACCAAACCCCAAAAGGGCCTAAGTAGCAGAATGCAGTCCAGAGAACAGAATGCAGTCCAGAGAACGGAATGCGCTGTGTCGTAGTTTACAGCTTGGCTGCGATATTTGCACCTTTCAGTCCAACAAATTCAACTTCAACAAGCATTTTTTTAGTACCAGGTTAGCATTCCCTCTTCGATCCCTTCTCCTTAGCCAGTCTGCCCTGCTGCAGCCTGTTATCCAGGATCACCGTGTGGAGGTGTAGAAGGGTCTTGGCAGCTATGGTTCGCTTGCCCTGACGCTAGCAGTCAGCTATGGGTCGCTGACCACTGCTGCTCAGCATCTTGATCCCGGGCGTTCAAATAAAACAGGGACTTTTTGTTCTAGTTCTACCTAAATGGGTTACAATGTGCTGGAACTACTATTAATAGTTAGGGGCTCTTGCTTGCTAGCCCACTTGCCATGGACTAGTCATAAATAAAAATGGCGGACAACGCTGTTAGTGCTTGCATGGAACAGCGTGTTGTGATGACGTTGCTTGTAAAAGATAAATTGAAACCTGCGGAAATTTACAGAAGACTGCAATCACAATATCATGATGATACAAATGTTATAGAAGAGGTCGTACATCCCTGAGTGATGATCCCAGCCAAGGTGGCTCTCAATCCAAAAAAGTGATGCCGAGTGTTTTCTGGAACAAACTTGGCATCATTCATGCTGATTTTCTACCATGTGGTGCCACTATCAACAATGAACAGTACAACGCATTTTGAGTGATGTGCATAATCGTCTGCTGAAAAAAAACCCATCTGGTTTGATCACAAACTGCGTTCTGCTCCTGCAAGATAATGCTCGACCTCATACAGCTTCCCGCTCATCTTGGAGGTATTGTCACATCCGTCTTATAGCTAAGACCTCACTTCAAGCGATTTCCACATGTTTGAACCCGTAAAAGAATTTCTGGAAGGTCAGCATGTCAGCACTGATGATCCCATTTGTATGTGTTGGCAGGCAGCAATTGCGTAAGGAGCACTGGCCCATAGAGATGAATATCCACACTAAGCTGTTTGGAAGACCCAAAAGGCTCTCCACTACGCCAGCCTTTATCCTGAGAACTGAATTCATGTGTAGACAAAAGGAGAAGAAGGCGAACGAGAAGGAGCACTGATGATAAAGTGAAACAGGCTGTCCTGGATTGGTTCAGACATACTGACAGATCTTTCTACGCATTACTTAAAAGCTTGGATAGACGTTTCAGGAGATTATATCAAAAAATTTATTGCATTTTGAATACTTGAAAAAAATTGTTTTTCCTTATAACAAAAGTCCCATTTGACTTGAACAACCCTCGTATAAGTGAGGAATAATGTTCCAATCCTGTTTTATTACTAGTTCTGTTAGTCTATTCTTGATTTTTTAATTCTGGCAGTTCTGCTTTCAAGATAGTGACTGATCCATTTGTAAAATACTTCTGTTCAGGACAAGGATGAATGCTAAGTTCACCCTGTTACAGTTGACCAGACAGGCAGACATGAGAATAAATAGATTTGAAGGCAGCTAATTGATTTGACCCGAACGTGCAAACGTTGGTATCCAGCAAGTTACCGGATAATGCAGAGACTACTAGGTATGCACAGGAGAATTGATTGGCTGGTGCGTTAATGAACATATGGAGATTCATAGAAATCAAGACTCATACCAAAGTTAGAATATTTAATGCTAGTCGGTGAGGTTGTATGTAGCCGAAACATGGAGAATAATCATGACGATACAACAGAGACTGCAGTCCTTCGTTAACTGATACCTAGTAAGGATAAAGGGCACAAAGTGGCACAACACGATAAGGAATGAAGACCTGTGAGAAAGAAGCCAAGAACGTTGACTAGAATAACAAATTAAGAGAAAAAAAATAGGGCTAGAGTGGGCAGACAAATCCAACATAGTGGGCTTTCAGGTGGAATCAGCAAGAAAAGAGAAAGGTAGAGCTAAAAATACATAGAGAAGAGATTATGAGAGGTAACAGATTAAATGGTTACACCTGAGAGGTGAGATGTGGTCACTGGCATATGCACTGAGATGAGCAACAGAGATCAATGACATTGTGTTAATAAAGGTGGAAAATAGCTATTAGACCAATAGCAGCAAAACTGACTACATTTTATTTTAAAAGATCAAGCCAAAAAACAAAGAAGACGAGGAGAACAGACCGGTGGTTTGCTCCTGCATGTAAACTAGTTACTCAATGATTCATGATAACCAGTGATACTCTATGACAATCACTTATCAAACAACAGACCAAAGATAATTTTCTCAATAACTAAGAAAGACATGAAGAAAAAGAACGCCTGTTTAACAGACAGCCAGAATCAGATTATATGATTATGCTTATTCGGCCAAAGCAAATCCAGCCTGGGTTAACTCTTTCAACACGTGCCACATATATCCCATTCCCAGAGTCACCCTTTTATCAGTATGACAAATGGATTATTATTTAATGAGCATTTTTTTTAATGTATTGATTGGATTTGGGCCATTAGATATAATGACAACTACACAGCATGCATATTTTCAGAATTAACAAATATTACAGTGCACACATCGAAGTACACTTCACAAAGATGCTTAAAGTAATGCTGATAAAGTCCGACCTAGTCCACTGTTCAGATTGCAACAGAAGCCTCTATGCAGCAGTTGAGGGAGATGATTCGAGCTAACAGGCAAGTAATGATAGACAGTGTAGCAACTGCAATAAGGTATTCTCATGGTTTAGCCTACAAAATAATGCATGATCTCACCTTGATCAGAGCCGTCACAAATGATGAACAGGTTGAACGTGAAGTGCAAATGTTACTGAGACAGCAGATCAAAAACTTCTTTGCTGCAAGTTTTGGTGCATCAATAGCGCAATGTGATAAGTGTATCAATGTTGGTGGAAAATATGTTGAGAAATGGGGAGGAAGACCAACGTCTGGTCAGGCACAACATACCGATCAGACATGTTAGTCAGGGTCAGGTAACAACATACCGATCAGACATGTTAGTCAGGGTCAGGTAAAATACACTGGCCAAGACCCTCACCTTGGCTTTCTCACAGCCCTCCCTGGAAACAGGCTGTTTTCATGGCAGCATTACTAACAAGGTGAGGGATCGATGTGATCCACGCACTAGTGAGTGACACGCAGATGAAGCCAAACATAGCAAAACTGCCTGGAGGACGCTGGTCCACTTTCATCAGCATGCTCGGGATGTGAGGAAAGCTACTGCAACCCGCCACTTAACGTCTTATTCAGGGCACACAAATTGTGGGCATTCAAAACAAACAATATGTTGTGAAATAAGAGGACATGTCAGTGCAATAATAAATGGTTTCCAAGTTCATTTTTTTCTACAATAGCCATTTGCTACGTATTTACTGACTTTCCCTCATATGTGTGTGTGTGTGCTGTTGAGAACAGATTATAGAACTTTTCAGCTTTGGGCAGAAGCCATGTACTGACAAACTTACTTTATTGTACTGGAATTGCCCCCTGCACTGCGCCTGCGTTTACTACCCCCCGCCAGCTCCTCACATTGAGCATCCATATGCTACCACACACACCCAGCACATGCCAGATGTAGTCTGTAAAATTGATAATCACATTTTTTAAAACATAACTAAAATGAACAATGTCTCTTTACAATACCTAATGATTTTGAGAACTAAATCTGTCATAATCATTTTCCTTAAAACAAGATCATGCAATCACTCACTGTGGCTGACCTCTTAAAAGGTTATTTTGGATTTATGCTTTATCATTACTGCTTAGCAATACATCAAGGGGACTGGTAAATTCTTACTAAAATGTCATATTTATAGACAGGATAATTCAATGTAACATACAAAATATGCAACAGAGCGCATGAGCTGCACCGGTCAGCGGCCCTTAGCTGACTGCTAGCGTCAGGGCCAGTGAACAGAGCTGCCAAGACCCTTCTACGCTTCCATGCAATGATCCTGAATAACAGGCTGCAACAGAGTAGACTGGCTAAGTAGAAGGGATCTAAAAGGGAAGGCTAACCATGTACCCAAAAAATATGCCTGAGTCAGGTGTGTTGGACCGAAAGGTGCAAATATCGCAGTTAAGGTGTAAACTACAACAAGGCAATCCGTTCACTGGACTACATTCTGCTACTTGCAAAGCCCTCTTCAGGGCTTGGTAGCGGGAGATTGAGAATGAACGAAGCCAAGCCAAATACGCAACACATCCGAGACAAAGAGGAAGAGTTTAAGCACATTTCAAATCTACTGAAAATGCCTAAATTCTAGATTTTCGCAAAGATTACAATAAGTGTTAGTAGCACAACAATATAATTTTTCTTCACCATATCAAGTCTACCATGTGTGATGGACACTTGTGCATTTTCTTTATATTTAATATTTTTTCAATTAAGATTGTCTGTTTTAATTTCATTATAATGAACTGACAAAGCAAGCCAGAATAACTTACTTTCAAAGTTTCACATTTCATCTATTTATTTTAACAATAGAATAGTTCCCTGAATACATTTCAATAGCTCAAACAGAAATAAAGCGCAGAATGTCAAAAAGATAATAACTTAGGCTATTATTACATTTATTGTGTCTACTGCCTTCAATGGAAAAATGTAGTTGTGGGAAACTTTCTTTTACTTAAACATCCTCTTTATTTGCTTGAACATCATTTTCAGGTTGATATATAGTATTTCTACTTGTGGCTGGCAACCTGATCATATAAAAACCATTGATATGAAACTGCACTGGACAATAAACTGGAATCAGGTTTTCCTAAATGCTGATACGGGTAAACCAAATGCAGTGCCTATGCTTCAACAAATAACTGGAATCAGGCTATAATAAAAGCTGGTTACGGTAAACCAGATGCCATATTGGACCTATGCTTCAACAAATAACTGGAATCAGGTTATAATAAAAGCTGGTTATGGTAAACCAGATGCCATATTGGACCTATGCTTCAACAAATAACTGGAATCAGGCTATAATAAAAGCTGGTTAAGGTAAACCAGATGCCATATTGGACCTATGCTTCAATAAATGACTGAATCAGGTTATCCTAAAAGTTGGTTAGGGTAAGCTTAAATACAGAGTATTGAATCTATGCTTCAACAAATGACTGAATCAGGTTATGCTAAAAGTTGGTTAGGGTAAGCTTAAATACAGATTGTTGAACCTATGCTTCAATAAATGACTGAATCAGGTTATCCTAAAAGTTGGTTAGGGTAAGCGTAAATACAGAGTATTGAATCTATGCTTCAACAAATGACTGAATCAGGTTATCCTAAAAGTTGGTTAGGGTAAGCTTAAATACAGATTGTTGAACCTATGCTTCAACAAGTGTAGCGATGGGAATATTATTATATAATACAAATACACATCAATATAAATGCTTTAAAGTGGCATCCTAATAAAATAAGGCTTCTGTTAAATTGCACACTTTAAAAGATCATATAATTTGTCATGTCAGTTAGCATAAATGATCACAGATCCTCAACACTTCAAGCCCCACCTGTTATTTATCATATGATAAAATTTTGTAGGTAATCTATACAAACCATGCTGGGATTGAAAATAGTTTCACAATTTTAACACTATCAGTTTTTCACTACATACACTGATACAGCATAAATTTCAAATGTCAGAAAAAATCATAAATGCATGTGAAGGTAGTGATTTTTTTCTTAAATATTAATAAAATACTTCAAATGCCTATTTTTCTCATAACTGAGCACCAAATATGCATAATTTTCAAAAATTTACACTATTCAAGTTTGTAGTGCAAGTAACAAAAGCAGATCAAATTAACCAAAACCCTGCTGAAGTAAGACCGAAAGGAGCAAATATCACAGTCAAACTGTAAACTGTAAACATCCTGCTATTTGCAAAAACTTTTCAGTGCTTAATAGCTGAAGTTTTCGAACGACATATAAGAAGAAAAAATTTCCCAAAAAAAAACAAATGACAGCATTTAAAAACAAAAAAGGCCATAGAGATAAATGGTCAGATAAATTAAGTGAGTTTTAATATTTGAGAAGTAATATTGCCAAAGATGGAGGAAGAAACTAGGATGTCAGGATTAATGTCAGATTCACTTTCAACTCTTTCTACCTATTAAGGAACTCAGCCCAGGAAATGGAAAAACACACAACACTCAGACCCCTGCATAATAGACAAGAAGAGAAGGTGCTCGTACACAGCGAGAAGTTGTGACGCACACCACACCATCCCATGCAGGCCAAACACCAAAAACCAGGGAAAAAAAGGTTGAAAAGGACTAACTTCATACACACATCACAACAAATACATAGCTGTCACAGACCTACTCCCAGGCAAAAGCACAGAAATTGGGATGCTGGCGGGCTATAAAGAGCCAAACCACAATCTAGATAAAGTTTCAAATATCACAGAAGTGCCCAAAATTGAAAAGAAAGATCATCAGGTTACACCCCCAGAGCCAAGGCCCAAGAGATGATTGAAGGCAAATACAGTCCCAAAGAATGGACATATGTACATAGATAGATCTGCAGAAGGGGTGACAAAAAATGGTGGAGGAGGCATCTTTATCAGACAAAATAACGGAAAGATAACCCATAAGTCCTTTCCAACAGGGAAAATTTCCTCTAACCTGAGGGCAGAATCAATGGCCCTTCTCCAAGCACTGAAAATTAACACCAGATTGGAGACACACACACACAAGCCAGGATAGTGAAGTTCATAGACTAAAGCATTACTCGAATCAGTAAAGAACACAACAAAATGAGAACATAACACATAAAATCACAGCAGAATTAAATGCCATACAAAAGATCTCAAAGATCACACTCCAGTGGCTCCCCTCTCCCTGTGGAATTACAGGAAACGGGAGAGAGCTGATGCACTGTCCAAAGCAGGTGGAAAAATGGAACAATACACCCATAAAGTGCCATTTAAGGAGGCTAAACACATTATTCGCAGCCAGTATAAAATAACAGAAAGCCAGTATAAAATGGGAGAAAGTAATGGAAGATAATAACACTGGAGAAAGTAATGGAAGATAATAACACTAACAGTTCAGAACAAATTCACCAGCTACAAAGACACCAGCAAACTGCAATCTTCCACATGAGAATGGGCCACGGCAGACTAATAGACCACATATATATCGGCTCAAAATCTCCCAAACAAATGAATGTCCATGTAGGATGTGGGACAGGAATCCAGACCCCTGAACAAGTACTTCAAGAATGCTGGGCCTACGAAGAACTAAAATGCCAGACCTGGCCATATGGAGCAGAACTGAGATAAAAACTATGGGGTCACAGCTCTGACCTTGAAAAAACTGAGGACTTCATACTGGCGATAGGACTGAAGATTTAGTATTGTAGCATGATAAAAAAAAAACCTGAACGCAGGAGGAGGAATTCAGCAAAACAGGAATCTTGTTCAACACAAATGTAACATCAGTTACATATATATGACTCAGAAACAGCATGTGGTTAAAAATATCACATACAGAGTGCAAACCTTAACCAACAGATGTATTATTTACATGCTTTGTGTAAGATGGTTAGAGTTATAAGTAACAAATACAAATCTGTGGATAAGAACACAACAACCAATACAGTTTGATATTTGGAAGAGAAATTGTAGATAGATAGTATCATGTACCGTAAAACAAAGCCTTATAAGTCAAGACAACTTGCACTAGATAATTATGTCACTGTATATGCAATCTCAATAGGATAGCCCAAAATTGAAAATGGGCACTCAGAGAGCATTGTTAGTTATAACCCTTTGTCCCAAGGGGAACTAGTAATATTAGTCTAAGTCAAATTACTAAATTTCCTTTTTTTTAATTTTATGTATTATGAGGTTAAATAATGACCTATCTTGCAATACTGTACTACTAATACTGAAGTGAATCAAGGAACTCAAAATACTGGAATAAGCATGAGGATGCAAAATAGAAATGTTCTTGAAAAATGGCATCCCAAAATAAATAGAAATTAAATTAATGACAATACCTGACCTTTATTTTACAACAATAAAATGAACTTAATAGTCTATTTAAAAGTAAATAATCACATTATTACACTACAAAACGAATATAATAATCATCAAGCATTTGAAATAATTAATATATTATATTATATATCTTCAGTTGTTTGGAATAGACATTTGATTTAGGTCTATAATATTAATTAAGTCTATTGTAAATAGATCATAAGAATAATGACTCAACTCAGTTAAGATCATGAAAGAAATACTGTGTGTTTAGTAAGGTAGAATCACTATGATGTGATTATGGTAGTGACTACCAACTCAAAATAAGTCGTGTACATGTGGTAAAGCTAGAAATAATTTCGGTAATGGATCACTGTTCATTGGTCAAAACAGGATGCGTCTTGTGCGCTTCCAAATACTGACACTGCATAAGAACTCACCAGTCTAAACTATTACTAACCATCATATATAATATCATGCCATACGCACTGATAAAATAATTATGATGGTATTACAAGCTTTCCCATTTTCAAACACCTTCAGCTTGTATTTGTATCTTCGAAGTTAGCAAGCCACAAGTGACTAGCTAGTTTAGTTACTAGGATAAAAGGCTTCACAGTCGTAAACCGACATAAACACGGCATTACAAATGTTGTCAAGCCATGTAGCCAAAGGCTGCTCAGGTTGACAAAGACTGTGAAACACAAACAGCCTAAATAAAGAGGTGATCTATGCCTCTCACTTGTATTCTGTAAACAATGAATTCACAAAGGTTTTTTTTATTACAGCTGTAATGCCTAATGGACCCTCTACTCACAGATGATGATGCGCACGCATATTATCTACTTCCGTTCTATAAATATCGTCTGCGAGAGTTGTAATGAATAAGGGAGATGTTATCAATAATTATTGCAATATCATTATTTATATTATTACTAATAATATAGTTATTCCCATCTCCTTCAACGTCATAATCTATTTCCTGAATTTATTCTTACTCATTTATGGCTCCTAAATGTATCCCCGTTTTTTTTATTAAAATGCCTTCTGCCTCAAGTAGTTACTTTATTTATTTTTTTATAAATGTAATTTCTTTGTCGCAGTTGTATTATGAGGATTAAAAGAGCGTGTTTTATTTTAAACCTCACCGACGAGCTAAATTTTAAAACATAATGTATGTACTATTACACGTACGTGGCTTGCATTTTATAATATTTGTCTGAAATTGGTGGTAGCGGGGTTTGGTCATACAGGTAGCCAAAAAGTGCACGCACAACAAGCTTTAAGGCTATGATGGTGGTACCCGTAAGTGATACAAGTCAAATAACTCCTTCAACTAAAAGTCTACTTTATTTTGTTATAGATGTGAGTTGTAATTGTTTTTGCGTATCAAGAATTCACATTCGCATGCCTAATTAAGCCCTTCGTCATATTGATCAACACAATAACATGTAACAGGTTTGTTCCAAACCTACATCAGGCACCATATTTTCTAGCTGTTTTCGCCAACGTGGCATATATTTTGCGGAGGATGCAATACTGGGATTGAGCTGACAGCAGCCAGCGTTGGCTGCTTGCTTCAGGATCAGCGAACCAGAGCTGACCAAGACCGTATTCTGCCTCCAAACGGTGGACCTAGAAACAGGATGTGCTAGTGATGTCTGGCTAAGATAATAGAGATCGTAGTAGGTAGGCAAACCCAGAACCCCAAAAACACCAGTTGGAATCGAATGTGTAGGATTGAAAGGCGCAAATATCGCAGCCTCACTGCAAACTATGACACAGCGTCTTTTTCAGGATGAATGCCAAAGAAGAATATATTGACGTCCAAACAAGTCGCTGACAAATTTAAAATGTGAATGGCTTGGCTTGGCTTCGTTCATTATTAATCTCCCGCTACCAAGCCCTGAAAAGGTTAGAAATCAGAATGTAGTCCAGAGATGGGAATGCATTGTGTCGTCGTTTAGAGCTTGACTGCAATATTTGCACATTTCGATCCAATACATCCGACTTCAGTAAACATCTTTTGAGTACCCGGTTAGCATTCCCTCTTTGATTCCTTCTCCTTAGCCAGTCTGTCCTGTTGCAGTCTGTTATCCAGGATCACCATGTGGAGGTGTAGAAGGGTCCTGGCAGCTCTGGTTCGCTGACGCTGCTAGCAGTCAGCTATGGGTCGCTGACCACTGCAGCTCATGTGCCGTTCAGCATCTGGTTCCCTCAAATCTGAATGATCACGTGTTATGTATACTCGTCTTTATTGTGAAATATAAACATAGATGAACAAGCAATTGGATAAGAGAATATATGCATTTGAAATGTGGATATATAAAGAATTGGGTGCATCTCCTTAAAAGAACAGAAAATAAATAGGAACTCTTTGAGAATCTAGGTGTGCACAGAGAATTCTGTGTGGCCTAGTGGACAGTGAACTGACTTGCTAAAGACTTGGATTACACCGCGATAGGGTTCAAAATCACAGACGGACAGAAAAAAGTCCGGGTGTTGTTCGTTTCTGATACGACAGCTCCTCCAGTCGACCCAGCTGTAAATGGGTACCTGACGTATGAGTTTGGGAAGGTTTACACAGCAAGGAATGGAACTGACCACTCCACTTCATATAGGCTTAGTCTATGAAGAGTTATCTTCATCTCCGACCGCGTGGTAACGGCGGGGGATAATTGTTAAGTGACACTGCTCACAATCAAAGGTGCTGGGTTCGATCCCCATCACAGCACCGGAAGCAAACCCTTAGAAAATGCAGGAGGAAGTAGACCATTACCTAAAATGAATGCTGGAGTCGAATGCACTGGCCACGGGTGCTCTTCGCTGAGCGTCCTGGGTGGCCGGCGCGTTTACTTTGAAAAAATTAGAGTGTTCAAAGCAGACCTCGGCTGCCTGAATAATGGTGCATGGAATAATGGAATAGGACCTCGGTTCTATTTTGTTGGTTTTCGGAACTGGAAGTAATGAATAACAGGGACAAGCGGGGGCATTCGTATTGCGGCGTTAGAGGTGAAATTCTTGGATCACCGCAAGACGACCTACTGCGAAAGCATTTGTCAAGAATGTTTTCATTAATCAAGAACGAAAGTCAGAGGCGCGAAGACGATCAGATACCGTCGTAGTTCTGACCATAAACGATGCCGACTAGCGATCCGCGGGAGTTGCTTCGATGACTCTGCGGGCAGCTTCCGGGAAACCAAAGTGTTTGGGTTCCGGGGGAAGTATGGTTGCAAAGCTGAAACTTGAAGGAATTGACGGAAGGGCACCACCAGGAGTGGAGCCTGCGGCTTAATTTGACTCAACACTGCCAACACTGAAATGACTGACATGCAGAGACCACTTTCCTTGGGTCTAATATGGAACGGGTGCTGGATTTAGACCCTCAGAAATCTGGGGCTATGCCCTCTGTGGCTCGATTGGTCTGCATTCAATGTTTGATAAAGGAATTGACGGAAGGGCATTACCAGGAATGGAGCCTGCGGCTTAAATTCACTTAACACGCCAATACTGTAGAATGACTGTCAAGTCGAGAGCACCTTCGTGGGGTCTAATAGTGAACATGTGCTGGTATTAGACCCACGGAAGACAGGTCAGTCTCTTAACCCCCTAATGAAAGAGCGTCTGCTATGGTAATCTGGTCTTAACCCTGCAGAAATCGCAGGTTCCAGAAACTTGGCCATTGACAAACTAAAAAGTCCTCTATTGATACGTCCGGTCTAATATTGAACAAGTGCTGGAAATAGACCCTCGGGAGACAGGTCAGTTTTACCCTACTAACGACAGGGCGTTGCTACGGTAATCCTGCTCAACTCGAGAGGAGCCGCAGACATTTGGTTCACGTACTAGCCGCAGAATGAGGTCTCTGCCGTCCGCCGATCAAAGCGGGCGGGAAGCTGCTCGATATTCACCCCATACGGCGATGAGGTATGAAACCATTTGTAGAAGACTTAGTTCTCGGTCGGGGTGTCCTAAGCAGTAGATCAGCTACCTCACTGCGAACTGCTGAGACTCAACCCTTGACCATAAGATATGTCCGCACACCAGGCGAACACCATCTCCGTGCCGTGACCAGGCTTGTCCCCTCGTCAAATGCACTCCGAGATAAATCACAGGTCGCTGACATTTGGTCCACGTGCTTGGCTGATAAGCCAATGGTGCGAAGCTACCATCTGAGGGACTACGCCGAACGCCTCTAAGCCAGAACCCCTTCCTAAATCTCAGCACCGCTGTGATGGGAGGCTACGACATGGCTGGGACCTGGGGCTTGCGTCTCAGCCCGGCCAGGTCGAGCGGCAGAAATGAACCTGGATAAATGCACTCCTGACTTGCTCTTTACCTCTGTCTGCTATCAGTCATCCCAATGGACGCAGAAGAGATGCAGTCCAGCGTACATTGCACCCTCTGCCCTATTGTGACAACCTCCCAGGTGACGGGGAATGCTAGGCGCACCATCACTGCAGATCAGCCGAGAAAATACAAGGAGCAAAGAGATATCTCACTCACATGCATATGCTACGTCTCTGGCAGGACGTGACGATCCTGAGACACAGTCACACTGGACTGCCTCTCTTCCGGGATAGTACAAACTAGTACATAGTCCATCATATCATTGCCAAACCCTATAGACACGAGTGGGGAAGACTCGATAGTCCTGCAAGACAACTTCCCAAAGAGAGACAACTCTGACCAAAAACAACTGCTGCCTTGCAGTTAGGCTGGGGACAGCCAAAGGCTAAGGAATGCAACCCTACAGAAACGCCTGTTGAAATCGGGTGCACTGAGCCACAGGCTTAACAAAATAAAACAGTGCAACGTAAATATCGATGTAAACAGCGTACGATGAAGAAAAAGAAGAAGAAGAAGAATGCACTGGGCCGACAGGCGCAAAATAAAACCACAGTGCAAATCACACTGCCTTTGGGAATAGATAAATAAGGCGAAAGCAACAAAACAAAAACAAAACAATCTCCGACCGCAATTGTTGCCATGTGATCGACCTTCACCTTACAGAGAATACGTGAACGAGAATGAGTTTCACAGTTGCACTATTTTGGTGACATCAAAAGACATCTTGCTGAAAAAAATACGACGGAAGGAAAAAGGAAAGGTGGGGGAGGACAGGTGTGCCTAAGGTAAACAACTCTTGAAGTGGTATGACAACTTCAAAAGAGGGGTAGGGGAAAGCCTGACAGATTGTACCATCACGGCAAGACACAGAAATCCATTGTGGGTGACCTTCAATGTGGAGATGACACCTGAACTAGCTTGGCTTGGCTTCGTTCGTTCTCAATCTCCCGCTACCAAGCCCCGAAAAGTGTAGATAGCAGAATGTAGTCCGGAGAATGGAATGCGTTGTGTCGTAGTTTACAGCTTGACATCGATATTTTCACCTTTTGGTCCAACACATCCGACTTCGGAAGCCATTTTGTGAGTACCTGGTTGACCTTCCCACTACGACCCCTTCTCCTTAGAAAGTCTGCTCTGTTGCAGCCTGTTATCCAGGATCACCGCGTGGAGGTGTAGAAGTGCAAAAAATGGTTGTAAAATGTTTTCCTATTTCCACCGGTCCGCAAGTGTAAAAAGGCTGGGAAACACTGGCCTATACTCAATGCTAGAAAAGGAGAGAAGTCGTACAGTCAAAATCCCACATCTGGATGATGATAATCATCATCATTTGTTATGCTTATGACGTTGGCGATCAATTCAATCTGATAAATACACTAGTTTGCAAACCATCGTGTCATGAGTCCATCATTAAACCTTAACTTAACGTCTTTATACTGGTTTAGAAGACCCTGCAGAGTCTGTATACAACCAGTCACACTTACATCACCTTGCTCTAAAAGCTATGCGCATCCAGTTTATTCTTAAATGCATTAACTGTCCCTGCCTCCACTACCTCCCCTGGCAATGCATTCCAAGCAGACACCACTCTCTGACTAAAAAAATATTTCCTAATATCTAACCTGAACCTCTCTTTAGTCATCTTGTAGCTTTGCCCTCGTGTTATTGTAGGTGGCTGTATTTAAAAAAAACGTATTATAGTCTAATTTATCCATTCCTCTGATCATCTTATAAACCTGTATTAAGTTACCACGAATTCTTCTCTCTTCGAGACACTGTAGGCCGGTTTTTCTGAGTCGTTCCTCATAACTGTAATTCTGGAATCCCACTATCATCTTTGTCGCTCTTTTTTGTATTCTTTCTAGCATGTTTATGTCCCCTCTATGATAAGGACTCCACACCTGTACACAGTACTCCAATCTAGGTCTAACTAAAGCTTTATACAGTTTGATGATCACTTCCTTGCTCCTACGTTTAATATTTCTTTTTATCATACCTAACATTGCATTTGCCTTTTTCACTACTACCTTAACTTGCTCACTCACCTTTCCTGTATGATCTATTATAACCCCTAGGTCCCTTTCTTTATCTATCTTTCTAATATTGTTTTCTCCCATTCTGTAATTATGTTCCATATTGGATCTACCCACGGGGATGACTACATTTATCTACATTAAACTCCATTTGCCAGATTACAGACCATTCTCGAATTTTATCTAAATCCGACATCAATATATCCACTTCCGCTTTAGATGAGACACTTAACTTACTTACTTAACGTCTTTATACTGGTTTAGAAGACTCTGCAGAGTCTGTATACAACCAGTTCCATTTACATCACCTTCCTCTAGAAGCTGTACGCATCCAATCTGTTCTTAAATGCATTGACCGTCCCAGCCTCCACCACCTCACTTGGCAATGCATTCCAAGTATTCACTACTCTCTGGCTAAAGAAATACTTCCTAATATCTAATCTGGACCTCTCCTTAGTCAACTTGTAGCTGTGCCCTCTTGTCCTTGTTGGTGGTTGTACTTTAAAAAACTTGTTATAGTCCACTTTATCCATTCCTCTGATCATCTTATACACCTGTATTAAGTCACCACGAATTCTTCTCTCTTCTAGACACTGAAAGCCAGTTCTTTTTAATCTTTCTTCATAACTGTAATTCTGGAATCCCACTATCAGCTTTGTCGCTCATTTTTGTATTCTCTCCAGCATGTCTATATCCCCTCTCTGATAAGGACTCCACACCTGTACACAGTACTCCAATCTAGGTCTAACTAATGCCTTATACAGTTTGACTATCACTTCCTTGCTCCTACGTTTAATATTTCTTTTTATCATACCTAACATTGCATTTGCCTTTTTTACTGCTACCTGAACTTGCTCCCTCACCTTACATGTATGATCTATTATAACCCATAAGTCCCTTTCTTTATCTATCTTTCTAATATTGTTCTCTCCCATTCTGTAATTATGTTCCATATTGGATCTACCCATGTGGATGACTGTACATTTATCTACATTAAACTCCATTTGCCAGATTACAGACCATTCTCGAATTTTATCTAAATCCGACCTCAATATATCCACTTCTGCTTTAGATGAGACACTACTGAATAGTTTCGTGTCATCAGCAAATTTTGCAGTAATGGATCCCATACCTATGTCCAAATAATTTATATATATCAAGAATAAAATTGGTCCCAAAACCGAGCCCTGTGGCACTCCACTTTTCACTTCACACCACTCAGAGTACTCCTTATTTATACCCACCCTTTGCCTTCTTCCCGTTAACCAATTTTCTATCCATTTGGCAACTTCCCCACCTATTCCATGTGATTTTAATTTTCGAAATAATCTTTGATGAGGTACTCTATCAAAGGCCTTTGCAAAATCCAGATAAATAACATCCACTGGCTCCCCTTTATCTAACATTTTGGTAACCTCCTCCATGAATTCTAATAGATTTGTTAAGCATGATCTCCCTCTGGTAAATCCATGCTGACTATTTCTAATTAGATTAAATTTGTCTAAATGCATTTCAATGTTTTCTTTGATTATTGACTTTTACAATTTACAGACTATGCTCGTTAAGCTCACAGGTCTATAGTTTGCTGGATCTGCCTTTTTGCCCTTTTTGAATAAGGGGATCACTCCCGCATCTTTCCAATCCCGTGGAACAATCCCTTGTGCAAGTGATTGAGAACATAATATAGCCAATGGTTTTGCTAATTGGTCGTCTAGATAAATAACATCCACTGGCTCCCCTTTATCTATGATTTTTCTCTCTGAGTCTTCTTAAGCATCTTTTGTCGTGGTTTTATGATGTTGTTGTTCCAAGGGTTTCCATGCCATTCTTAAAGTAAGCGTCACAGCATCTTGATCCCCGAACTTGAACTGAAACTTCTTCTGCGTCCGTCCTGAAAAGGACGCACATTCAGTTTTAGCACGACATTTTTGGATCAGGTTTGCCTTGTTTTGTTCTGTACTAGGAGTCGACTTCACTGCACTCCGGGCATACCCATAGGTGCTCAGTCTCTCTCAGCAGATGGTGCAAAGTGTGGATGCTGATGGTGCCTGTAGCCTGCTGGCTGTACACCTTCCTGTTTCGTCCTCTCAGATTCGCTGATCCACTGAATCCTAATTTGATTCCAAATTGCCGCAGCCTGTGCCTTGCAGACTCATCTAAAGCAGTGTCGTTCTCCAGCAGGTCGTCCTTGATCGGTTTGCCTTCCTTCTTTGATCCTTGTCTCTCAGTCAGGCTGCTTGGATACAGTCTGTTTCCAGGACCACCACTTGGAGACGGATATAGTCTTGATGAATTCTTATTCGTTGACCATGGTGCAAACAGCCAGCTATAATTTGATGGCTGCTGTCAGCTCATTCACTGATGATCTACAGCCCAGAACTGATACTTAGCTTTGCTTTTCCATCCACTGTGCCCCTAAGCGGTATGAGAAGCTATTAAGTTGTTTTTAGTTTTATTATAAGTCCTTCTCGTTGTCGTTCTTCTTCTATCACATGTTGTAGATGGCATCTTTCATGTTTAAAGTTTTTACAGAGTCGATTAGCGTCCTCTATGCTCAACTTTCTTTCGTCGTCGCTTACAACATGCCTGGCAAGTGATAGTGTTAATTCTGTGTTCTCCTTTTGGAAGCAGTGAAATATAGTGATTTTATAAGTCATTTAAAAACAATGTTTATGCCTTCTTTAATATAATATATACTGAAGTAAATAATAACGTACGCAGTATATATTATCCGTATAATATGCAAAAATGAGACACTTAAAGAGACTAAACAACATAGCGCAAGCGTTAAATAAATTATTATTTAAGTTTATCTCTAACATTAGTTATAGTTATTTTCTTTTTGAATTGTTCACAAAGATGGGTGTCATAAATTGATTGGTACAACTGTGCATGACACATAACAATTCGAGCGCTGCGGAATAATATGATGTGCGCTGATGCATTATTATGCATCTTAAAAAGAACGTTTGTCATCTCACCTATTAAAACTGAAGATAATATCCTAAAAGGCAATTTAACAAATTATGGAATGTGCTACGGGGCTGAGAAGAGGACACTAATAAAATCATTAGAGGATAAATTGAGTGACCCAGGCCTCCCTTTTAATTCAACTGTACTCCCTGCGATATGCTACGGTGCTGAGACATGACACTAACAAAATAACTAGTGGACAAATTAAGAGCGATATGCTACGGTGCTCAGACATGACACTAACAAAATAACTAGTGGACAAATTAAGAGCGATATGCTACGGTGCTCAGACATGACACTAACAAAATAACTAGTGGACAAATTAAGAGCGATATGCTACGGTGCTCAGACATGACACTAACAAAATAACTAGTGGACAAATTAAGAGCGATATGCTACGGTGCTCAGACATGACACTAACAAAATAACTAGTGGACAAATTAAGAGCGATATGCTACGGTGCTGATACATGACACTAACAAAATAACTAGTGGACAAATTAAGAGCGATATGCTACGGTGCTCAAACATGACACTAACAAAATAACTAGTGGACAAATTAAGAGCGATATGCTACGGTGCTCAGACATGACACTAACAAAATAACTAGTGGACAAATTGAGAGCGATATGCTACGGTGCTCAGACATGACACTAACAAAATAGCTAGTGGACAAATTGAGAGCGATATGCTACGGTGCTGAGTAATGACACTAACAAAATAACTAGTGGACAAATTAAGATTGACCCAGGTCTCCTTTGATCTCTCCAGATCACTCTTCGGAACGAACGTATGTAAGGTCTCTACAATTCTGACATAAAACGATTGCCAGTGGTGAATGATACGGTAATCCACGCAGACAAGGCAAAACTTAGATGGACAGGTCCCATGTTACGACCAATCAATGGTTGATGAGCGACAGCAGTCTGGTACCCCGAGACAAGAAGAGACTCGGAGAAGACCTCAAATGCGTTGGTCAGACTCCATTGCTGCACGCTGCAACATCCGAGATGCCTTCAGAGTGCTTACAGTGCACTGGACGTTGGTGGTCCAAGACAGGGTCCGCTGGAAATGAAGTTGGGACCTGCAACTACGCTGAGGTACGGGTCATGAAAGAGCGCTGACTGAAAGCAGTTAAGCAGTTAGCAGAGTGGTGCGTGAAGGAGCGCTGACTAATGTCTTCGGGGTGCAAACTGGAGTGAGACATGAATGCGCTCTCTCACCAAGTCTGTACTTCGTTTTTTTAGGTTGGATAATGAAGACTGATGTTCATCACCGCACCGGCCGTTACCCCGGGGAAGCAAACCCTTAGAAAATGCAGGAGGAAGTAGACCCTTACCTAAAATGAATGCTGGAGTCGAATGCACTGGGCCAACAGGCGCAAAGTGAAAACCACAGTGCAACGCACACTGCCTTTGGGAATAGATAAATAAGGCGAAAGCAACAAAACAACAACAACAAAATCTGTAACCGCATTTTGTCTCCGATGACAAGACAACTCGTCTTCAGTGGGCACAATGGTCGCAATTGGAGAATCTGAATTACGCAGATGATCTGCTACTTTTGTCACACAGTCCTATTAAAATTCAAGAGAAACATGACAGGGTGAAAGAACAATCACAAATTGGAGATGAATTGCTGCCGAAGTCGGATGGGTCGAACCGAAAAGTGCAAATATCGTAGTCAAGCCGTAAACCAGCGACACAACACATTCCGTTTTCCAGACTACATCCTGCTACTTGCAAAACTTGGTAGCGAGATTCAATGTGAAGGAAACCAAGTTTCTTAAATTCAGTACTATTTACGAAGAACCAGTCATGCTGGAGGAACAGCCGTTGGGTGAGGTGGATGTCCTTAGTTATTTGGGCAGCACAATTGACACTCGAGACGGTTCAGATGGAGATGTCAAGACCAGAATTGGAAAGGCAATAAACAACATAAGCAGATCCATATAAATATAAATTCACACCAAAGTTAGAATATTCTACGCCAGTGTCAAGTCGGTACTGCTGTATGAAGCATAAAAACACGGAAAACGACCAATGTGATTCAATAAAGACTCCCGTCCTTCGTTAAAAGATACTTACGACATGAAAGATAATTGGCATAAAAATGACACGCCATGATGGTTAATGGAGACCGATGGAAAAGGAGCCAACAAAATCCACTGGAGTAACAAAATAAGCGACGAAAATGGAGCTGGATAGGATATGCACTGAGGAAGGCCCTGTCTAACATAGCCAATCAGGCTCTCACGTAGAATCCCCAAAGGCAAGAGAAAGAGAGTTAGACCTAAAAATACACAGAGACGAAAATGTGAGAGGAACTACGATTAAATCATTACATCTGGAGAGACTGAGTGGTCTGGAGGTAAGACGTCGGGTGCTGGCCCTAAAGTAAGTTCTACCAGTGTTGTAAGTCATTAGTGGAAGTTGATGAGGGTGCATTCTCGTGAGATGACCAAACCAACTTATTTTCTGCGTGGAAATGTATTCGACACATTCGTTTTCTCTTGATATCTAGTGTACATGTGCAGTGATTGTCTCTTGTCTGTGACTACTTGCACCAACGTTTTAACTTAACTTAACTCAACTTGACTTAATGTCTTTATACTGGTGTAGAAGACGCTGCAGAGTATATATACAACCAGTTTCATTTACATGTCCTTGTTCTAAAAGCTATGCGCATACAATCTATTCTTAAATGCATAAATTGTCCCTGCCTCCACTACCTCATGTGACAATGCATTCCAAGCATTCACCATTCTCTGACAATAAAATATTTCCTAAATATTTCTGAATCTTGCTTCCATTAATTTGTAGCTATGCTCTCGTGTTCTTGTAAGTGGTTGTATTTTGAAAAAAAATGTATTAAGTCACTTCGAATTCTTCTCTTTTCTAGACACTCAATCAATCAAAGCCCGTCGCACCGACAACATCTCGCCATCGTACACGGTCCTGTGCAGCTTTTTCTGCCTTTCCCCAGGTCTCATTATTTAATTTTAGCTTCTTCTTACATTCTCTTCTCCACGTATTTTTGGATCTACCTCTCTCTCTTTTCCCCTGAATATTCTATGTAGGAGCCTGTCTGGCTATGTTAGACTGTGCCTTCCGAAGCGTATGTCCTATTCAGTCCCATTTTCTTCGCTTAATCTGTTGTTCCAATGGCTGTTGTTGGCTCCTTTCCCACAAGTCTTCATTCCTCACCATGTCCTACCACTTTATGTCCAGTATCCTTCTTAGGCATCTGTTAACGAAGGCCTGGAGCCTTTGGTGTATGACCTTGGTCGTTCTCCATGTCTCCGCTCCATACAGCAACACCGATTTGACACTTGCGTTGAATATTCTAATTTTGGTGTGAATCTTGATCTCTTTGGATCTCCATATGTTGTTTAGTGTCAGGAATGCCCCTCGTGCCTTTCCAATTCTGATCTTTTCATCTGCATATGTACCTCCTGATGTGTCTATTGTGCTGCCTAAACATGTAAAGGTAATCACTTACTCCAACTGCTTTCCCTCCAGAATGATTGGTTTTTTGCTGTTAGTTTTGAGTTTAAGCATAGCGAGGTGTAGCTCGTTAAAAGAAAGTGAAGCGTTTGATAAAGCCTCTCCTTTCCAGGTGTAGAGATCGCCGCTGGATTCACTGTTCGGCTTGCCGTTCAGGAGTTTCCATGCCAATGTCTTCTCCTACATTGTTGTGTTTCCATCAGCACCTTCATGAGGGGCCCCCTGTTTCTTACAGAGTCTTCTGTGGGGAGCGACCGAGTACCCGGTGGCATAACTGGGCGGGCAGATTGTGCTCATTAGCCTTGGTTGGCAGCCAATCTAAGAAAAAGTTAACTCTGACTCTAAACCTGGGTAGACGGGGCTCGTTAGCCTGTTCAGGAAGTTCGCCAGAGAGTGTTGGCTAGCCTTGGACGATGAGAGTATCATCGGATGTCTAGAGTAACTAGCATCTGCGAGCAGCAACTCCGCTGCCTTGTGGAAACCTCCGGAGAGGGTATGGCTACAGGAGTAAACCCAGACAGAAAATTCGGAGTGGTAGCACCTAAGACGGATGGTTTCAAAATTGCGAACTCATTCCGGCAGCTCCTGCAGCTGAGCTGGTGCCAAATTGGCATGCTTTGCATTTCTTTGGATGACACCAGCGAGGCCGAGACGCAGATCCTGCAGTTTGGGCAGCCCAAGGTCTCCATATTCAGCCTCCAGGCTTGCGCTCTGAGAGACTACTCACAGAGTACCACGCGCATGGTCTTGAAAGACTGAGACGCATATAAATGAGTTTAAGGACCTTGGTTTTCTTTCAGCTCCTCCAATTGTGACAATAGTGTTCACTGAGTGCCAGTTTATTTGCCTTCGATTGATGTCTTCATTATCCAATCTATAACCAACAAGAACAAGAAAGGTTTTTACACTGAAGCTGTCAGTCAGTACTCCTTCATGTACCACTCTACTAACGGTGTCTTTGTACATATTCTGGATGAGTGTTGTGTACTTCTCAGGTATCCTATAGTGTCTCACAGTTGCCATAGGGTACTTTGATTTACACTGTCAAACGGATTTTCATAGTCTATACAATTTGCATGTAGGGATGATTTCCATTCAACGCTTTGTTCTACAATGATGTGTAGCGTAGCTATATGATCTGTGCATGATCTTCCCTGGCGAAATCCTGCCTGCTCCTCTCTAAGCTTTTTGTCTACTTCAGTTTTTAATCTGTCCAGTATGATTATGTTGAATATCTTGTCTGGTACCGACAGCAGTGTAACCCCCCTATAATTGCTGCAATCTGCCAAGGTCCCCATTCTTAGACAGTTTAATCAGATGTCATTCTTTCCATTCTGTTGGCATATCTTCCCATATCTTCTTTATTAATCCTTGCAATGTATCAGTGGCCTTATCTATATCTGCCATTACGGCTTCTGCTGCTATTCCATCTGGTCCTGCCACCTTCCCTTTCTTGAGTTTGGATATGACCCTTTGGATTTCTATCTTACTTGGAGTGTTGCCGTCCAAGTTCAAGGTCAACTCTGCTGGTAGGATGTTTGGTGTTTCTTGTGATGGAGGTCTGTTTAGACTTTCTTTGAAATACTCAACCCATCGTTTCTGTTGTTCCTCCGATGATGTCAATATCCTGCCTTCTCTATCTTTGATGGGTTTGTATGTCTGTATATGTCTATTTGCCATTTTCTTTGTTAATGAGTAAAGATCTCTCATATTTCCTCTCTCTGAGGTCTCTTCTGCCTCCTGTGCCAGCTTGTCAATATATTCCTTTTTATTTTTCCTAATGGATGTCTTGACTTCTTTGTCTGTAACAGTATACCTACTATGTGCTTCTGCTTTGGTGGCTTGGGTTCGGCAATTGTTGAGTATATCTTTCTTCTTTTTCCTTCCTTCTATTTTATGTAATGTCTCTGTTGTGGTCCATTCTTTGTGTTTGTTTCTCTTGAATCCCACGGTTTCTTCACATGTCTTATTAGACATCTGTTTAGGCTGGTCCCACATACTATTCATGTCAATTTCTTCATCCTCATATAGCTCTTGTAGCACTTGGTATATGTTATTCAGTTTTAAACTAAATTATGTCATCTTCTTCTGGTATTACAATAAGTGAACGATATATCTTGTTCTCCTTGCGCCATGTGCTGGTACTTTTTTAGTCTCAGCTTCAAAATCCTTAGCAACATATGGGGGGGGGGGGTGTCTGACGCTACATTTGCACCTCGCTTTACTCTTACATTTTGTAGTGTAGTTCTGAACGCTTGACTGGCACAGATGTGATCAATCTGATTTTCCGTTACATGGTCTTGAAATCTCCATGTGACCATATGTATCTTTTTATGTGAAAACTTGCTTCCCTCCAATTATCATTTTGTGAGCGTACATAGCTCTGCAGAAATTTCTCCATTTTCGTTCATTTGTCCCATTCCGCGTCTTCCCATAATCTGTTCGTAACCTAGATTGACTGCTCCCCACTTTAGCATTAAAGCCTCCCATTAAAATTAAGAACTCGTTCTTTTTCTGCGTATCATGGACCTCTTCCAGTTTGTTGTAGAACTCTTTCTTTTTATCATAGGCAGCCTTGTTAGTTGGGACCTAGCACTGAATGATGTTTATATTGATGTGTTTATTCCCTGTTCTAAAGCTTGCACATGTGATTCGGATGTTAATAGCCTCCCACTTCATGTGCTTCTCTGGAGAGCATCAGTGCCACTCCCTCTGTTTGTTGGGCATCCGTTGCCTCGTTTCCAGATACATTATCATTTCCCCAATAGTTAATCTCATCTTTCCTGATTGTGTCCATCTGGTCTCGCACAGTCCTAGCACTACCAATTACAGTGTACAGGTGCGTTGTTCTAACATTCCATCTCGCTATGTATTCAGTAGGGCAGTAGCCATGGAGCTTCCTTGCGAGTTTCACTCCGTCATTCTTCTCGTTTCCGAAGGCCCTTCCGTTCCCAAGGCCGTTTGCTTTTGCATTGTCATCAATGTTATCGTAACCGAGGTTTAAAAAAAAAAGATTTTGGTGGTCGGCCCTAACCTAACCTATTATACTCTAGGTGAGTTGTCGGTGTTTGGGTGGTCAGCCCTAACCTAACCTATTATTAAGTGAGTTGTCCGTGTTTGGGTGGTCGGTCCTAACCTAGCCTATTATACTCTGGGTGAGTTGTCCATATTTGGGTGGTCGGCCCTAACCTAACCTATTATACTTTAGGTGAGTTGTCCGTGTTTATTCCTTCCCCCATGACCTATCCAACTTGAGTAACCCTTCTGGACGTTTTTAACTTCTGTTGGCTTAGCTCCTGTGATAATTGAGATGTGCACGCTCCCTCACCACCATTTCAAGGTAACGGTCTTGAGGGAGTTTCTAGACACTCTAGGCCAGTTTTTAGTCTTTCCTCACAACTGTAATGCTGGTAATTTGGTCTGGATCAGTGCGAATCTAGACTTATAGACATATTTTCAATCATGCATCTCACAAAGACAAGGATAACACAACTTCTCCACAGAGCGCATGTCGTAAGAGGCAACTAACTGTGTATTATGGCATAACACTGGCCATAGTTAGGCGGTTTGTTAAGAGCAGCATAGATGGCGTCTAACAGCTGTGAGTCTACTTTACTCTAGTGTTTTAGTGATTAAGATGGACTCGCACATCGGTTAACCACCCTTAAAAAAACTGGTTGCATACAGACTGCAGAGTCTTCCAAACCAGTATAAAGACGTTAAGTTAAGTTGGTATCTCCTAGGCTAAGATGTCCATGATTTGAAGCAGAATGCAATTGTTCTTTTCACAAGATGGCTGTTATCTTAATATCTAGCTCACCAGCCATTGATTGATTCCACATTCCCTCAATTCCTACATCAATGTCCCATAGTTTCTATTATTATAAGCATCCTCCAAATCAAGGCCGGGTCGACTGTTTCTTGCTTGAACTGAAAACATACATAACCGCAATAAACAAACGTCTAAGCGTTTTTAAGGTCTCCTTCATGTGTCTATAACTACTTAGGTTGTCATGAAGGATCTGCTCATTCTCTAAATGATACATTTTTATAGACACGTTATTTCAGCAATTTGTTTGCCACAGACGCTGTAGAGCAAATACATAAAATGCATTAAGATACAACTCTATAAGTTAGCTTAGCTAATGGTAAAAATAAGTAATTTTTCATTAACAGAAAGTTTCCTAGAATGTAGAATTTGATTTACTAGTGTAGAAGTTTTGATTTATTTCATTATATATAACCGACTCTTTTTTTAAATAATTGCTATTTCGTTGGTGGTCACGTGATCATTAAATCAAAGATGGCGGAGAAATCTAGCAAGGAAAAATTAGTGGGAAAGTCTAAGGTTCGTGTGGATTTGTGCTTCTTTTATTGTGATTTCAAGTTAATGCTGTACAATAGTGCGTTTTAATTTGAGACACATGCATACATAATTAGGTGAGGCTCGATCAGAGTTTGAAGAAGTAAACGAAGCCAAATCATTCGTGATCACTCACTGAACTGTTGTGTTAAAGTTTAACTTAAACTATCGCGGTTGAGTGTGTTTGGAGTTTGGACGGACGAGTCGGCCCATAAATTCCACTGTTTCCAGAATCTATGTAGGACAACTACTATACCAGTATTAGAATGACAGTTACCGTTATTGTACATACCTTTTACCTGGCGTACTAGCTAAAAGTAAAATGATGTAGCAATTAACCACTAAAGTCAAGATGATTAGATTTTTTGATGAATTATCACGGAGATGAACTTGAAAATACACATTTTAATTCACAATAATATTATTTCACTAAGTTGACTCAGTGTCCATATTATTTGGCAGAGTCAAGTAGCACCAGCGAAGTAGTGTTCTATGATGACATGAGTATAAAAAATGAATATTGATGTAGTTTACTAGTTAAGTTCACACACACAAACCAGAACGCTAACAAATGGTGAAATCTCAATGTCTAGAGTAGACTAGAGGTAGGACTAAAAGGAGAGTTACACTTAACAACAGGTAACCCTACTAACAGACTACACAGAGCATACAGTAGAGTAACAGTAGTCTACACACACACTGACACAGTGTGACACATTGATCATTGAAATGCACATCTATGTTTACATGCCAAGAGCGAGAAGTCACATTTTTATTCATTTTGTCATCTTACTCACTGTGGCTATTTAATGTCCCTGTTTTTAAAATGAAGATAAGACTAACTTACACTGGTGTACATGGGTTTTCATGTTTAATTTTTTTATAGAGATATTGGCATTAAATTGGGCCTTCAATTTAATTTTAAACGTTGCTGCTTAATATTTGTTAATCATGATGGAGACATGGAATTTGTTCAGGTGGATCTTCTGGTAAAAATTCCCTTGGTCTCGAGGTAGTGAGATCGGACTCCCATATTCATTATTGAGCACGTTACAAATCTGTTGGCAGTTATTGAGTTAATAATCGAAAAGAGTAGGCTTAACGGCCGCTACCTGGACAAAATTCTAGTGAAAGGTTATTTATACCTTTTCCCTGTAGTCCGTCTTTTAATTCACAAAACTCTGAAGCAATTTTCTACTAAACTGCATGTCAGATTAAAATACTTTTTTGCATGTAGCCTTAGAATATCCATGATGTTTAAGTAAATATTTTTTTCTATAAGAAAATAATGTATTTTGAAAGATTTATTCATTAGGCTATATTAAAAGCAAGCTAAGTGAATTCAACATAATTTTAACATGTTTAAAGTACACAGTCATGGTGTTTTAAAAATAGATGTTTTGACATTCAAATGCACTGAGTAAATACACATTCCTAATTATCTTGTGCACAAATTAGACACTTTGTTGAGTTTGGAAAACAACCAAGATCATTTATGTGAAAGTGCACTTCAGATATAGGTGTATCACGATATTATAGTTTGTGGGTCGATATTGTGACATAAAGTTGCTTTTTCAAAAGTTACATTGATATCAATTTCAAAATGAGTTTGAAGTGTACATTTATAACAATGCAGAAAGTTACCGTTTTACTATACACGTTTTTTCCGCAGGGAATCTAAAATGAGTAATTTATATTGCGATATTCATGGCCCAGAGAAACGAACGCAATTGGCGCTTGGTCTGGATAGATATCCTTTTACCGTTGTCATAAAACTGGAGATTTTGAATAGAACCCGGAACATTGGGATTGTGAAAACCGAGTGAGTTTCACCCTTAGGCCACGCAGCCTCTTCTGAATTAAAAGACTTATAGTAAGAGTAAGCCGCACAAAGTTTAAAATACCTACTACGGATAGCCTTCTGCTACCTGACAACAGACATTAACAGGACTGTTTGAATATCAGGATTCCATGCAGCAAGTAATGATTTGAAGTTGATTTTAAAAGATTTCTCTTTCACACCACCAAGGAATAAGACAGTATAGGAACACGATCTTTCTTATACATGTAGATCTTTTATATTTATCACTATTCATTCAAACAAATTTAATGCAATTTGCTCCCTTATCCTAGAGCTGTGACATATACCACAAATTATAGTTTACCTACGTTTGTGTTGTATTGTTGAAAATTGTTTGTAAAAACTTGAATAATTGAAACATCATCTTCTATTCACATGTGTCGTTAGATGTTGTGGGGATGTGTAGTTTTCTTTCATGTGTTAGATTTGTTGCCCATGTAGCCATTTCGTGTTACTTCAGTATCTCGCTGACACCATCTATCCATGTTTTCTTTGTCTCCCTCTGCTCTGCAACCCTGAAACAAAAATATGTTGCCCTAAATATATATAAAATGCATATTTAACTTATCACATATTGCTAGAATTTACATTTTAAGGATGTCCCTAATACAGTTGGGAGCGTGTTTGTCCTGAAAAAGATATTTGACGATGTGTTGTAGTTTACAGCGAGGCTGTGATAGCTGTGTGCCTTTTGGCCTGACACATCTGTGTTCAGCATGGCATTTTTTGGATCAAATTTGCCTTCTTTGTTTGATCTTTAACCTCTTAGCCAGGCTGCATGGTTGTAGTCTGTTCCAAGACCGTCATTTGAAGACGAGGGGACTGCGTGGCCTAGTGGTTAAGTGGCACGGCTCACGACCCGAAGGTGCTGGGTTCGATCCCCATCACAGCACCGGCCATTACCCCGGGGAAGCAAACCCTTAGAAAATGCAGGAGGAAGCAGACCCTTACATAAAATGCGTGCTGAAGTCGGATGCACTGGGCCGACAGGCGCAAAATAAAAACACAGTGCAACGCACACCGCTTTGGGGATTAGAGAAAAATAAGGCGAACGCAAACAAAAAAAATAAATAAATTTGAAGACGAAATATGGTCTTGGTCAGTTATGGATCACTGACCCTAATGCAAGCAGTCAGCGATGAGACGAAATAAAACTATAAGGTTCAAATCACGTCATGCCTGGTTTGACAGGACATTTCAAGGATTTTTATTAAAATGGTATGATCGCCACCCTCAATCAGCTCACCCAGATGTTAGGGAAGCAAAGGCAGCGAGGAAGGGACTTGGCCACCCCATGTCACATAAGTATGGCCTCGAATAATAAAGTTCATAACATTTCATCTCAGGCTGAAAATTAACTGTGAAATTAACTTTACCTTTACTTGATACAGTGATGTGTCTTTTGACGGAGTTATGAACAGTAGTACCTCGCTTATACAGATAGGAACCAGAACTTGTTCGTAAAGGGAAATTCAGTCTTCTTTTTAAGCTTGCAAATACATTTTGGCAACTAGAAAAAGAAAATAACACACTATAAATCATTTGAAAATGCATGCAAAAGCTAAATGAACAAGAATGTACAAAATCTGACCTGTAATAAATATTTGGATTCTTGCAAATTGGAAGATAAATGTGTCGGACCGACAGGTGCAAATATCACAGTCAAGCTATAAACTAGAGACACAACGCATTCCGTTCTCCAGACTACATCCTGCTACATGCAAATCCCTTTTCAGGACTTGGTAGCTGGAGATTGCTAACAAACGCAGAAGTAGAAGAAGAGGATAGTGTTGAAAAACAGCACAAACATGTAGACTCATAGATTCGGCGTCCCTTGCTTGAAAAAAATAAAAATTCCATAGAAAACTGATTATCAATATTTGCAAATGGCCATATCTGTCAGTTTTCACTGTAAGCGTAATTATTATATTCACATAAACAGTTTTAAAAAATGCCCACAGAAAAATTCATTGCAAAAACTTAACTTCCCCATTCTCAATAATGGATGAATCTTCAAATCCAAGTGAAAAACATAAATCATTTCCAAGCGTCTAAAACAAATGTCAATATCGCCATTGTTTTTAAATCAGTCAAGGCGGAAGTCGAACTCTCTACAATCAAATGTGCAGTATTTTCAGTCAATATCTACGAATAGCCCGGCTTGATTATATATGATTAGAACGGCCGTCGATTTGCAACGATTTTGTACGCCACATTGTGTCAAATTTCATAATGCAATTTGTGTTTTTTTGGTCGCTTTACTCTGTTTGACTCTATTATGATGGACTCGCACCTCAGTTAACCACCCTCCAAGAAACTGATTGTATAAAGAATACAGTCTTCTAAACCAATATAAAGACGTTATTTAGTGGTTGTCAATTTGTTTTTTAAGAGAAGGGGAATTTGTTGGTGATCTTACAGGGGCTGATGATGGCGGCACTAGATCTGAAGGGTTAGGGTCATCAAAATAACAGTTGTTGTATTAATAAATTTAGTTTTAAATTTTACAAGACAGGTTAGTGATTACTGTTAAAAAGGACATGCTTTCTGATAGATAGTAAATATATATTTTAAAATTGATCTCAATCTTTTACTTCTAGGGCTTGAGCGAAAGTAAGCTCAGGGCCTTTGACATTGGAAACATGTCACTCGGGACAAAGAGTCTTTCTAAAAGAGAACAAGATGAAATGAAGAGAAAGGTAATTTGTTTGTGACATTTTGTATTTGTTTTTTTTAGTATGGCATGTTGTCTGGGGTAATAATTTGTTGTCTCCTTTTTAGCTTGTTATGTTTTCAGAGTATTAGTTTACGTGTGCAGACTTCTAGTATAAATATGGTCTTGGGTAAAAGTATAAGATAATAATTTAATGTCCTTTTTGGTGAGAAAGTACACGTTAGTCTATAAATCTATTTCAGCACTTAGACAAAGCACAGTAATATTTACATAATATAGCACATGATGATGAAGTAAATACAAAAAGACTACTACTATTTCACTATCATCAGTCCTTGTTTGCTCCATTACCATCATGAAGCCACCACTGCAGTTGGCTTGCGTTAGTCAATGATTTTGCTACTCTCCGTAGCAGGCAAGATCCTAGCGCGCTTACTGCTAAACAGGCTCAACAAACACCTTGAACAAAGCCACCACCTCCCAGAAAGCCAATGTGGATTCAGAGCCGGAAGAGGAACAGTGGACATGATTTTTGCCGCTCGCCAAGTACAAGAGAAGTGTCGAGAGCAAAATCAGGCCTTGTACACCACATTTATTGATTTGACAAAGGCATTTCATACAGTAAACAGAGGAGGGCTGTGGATGATAATGTCTAAGTTTGGCTGCCCCAACAAGTTCATAACAATGGTGAAACAGCTACACGAAGGCATGTGTGCTCGTGTACTGGACAGCGGTGCAATCTCTAAAACGTTTCTAGTATCAAACGGAGTAAAACAAGGATGTGTACTCGCCCCGACTTTGTTCAGCATGATGTTCGCGGCCACGATGACAGACGCCTTCAGATCATTGGAGCTTAGAATACCCATAAAGTACCGCACAGATGGCAAGTTACTCAATTTCAGAAGAATGAAGGCCAAAACCAAAGTGGCTGGCGACATAATCAGGGAACTTGTATTTGCTGACGACTGCGCTCTAATGAGCAACTCAGAACTGAACATGCAGGTTGGAATGGACCAGTTCTCTGCCGCATGCGAAAATTTTGGCCTGACCATAAATGCCAAAAAAACAGAGGTCATGTACCAACCAGCACCAGGCATGCCGTACACAAAACCAGAGACTACAGTCAGCGGGCAGATGTTGAATGCCGTAGACAAATTCACATATCTGGGCAGCACGCTGTCGAGATCTGTCAGCCTAGATGATGAGGTGGCAAGCAGAATAGCAAAAGCCAGCACAGCCTTTGGTAGACTGCGCTCGATGGTCTGGGCACGTCGTGGCATCAGCGTCATGACCAAACTCAAAGTCTACCGTGCAACCATCATTCCAACCCTACTATACGCTTGCGAAAGCTGGACTGTATACTCTGGACATGCAAGGAGGTTAAACCACTTCCACACAGGTTGCCTGAGGCGAATATTCCACATCCGATGGCAAGATCGTGTCACTGACATCGAGGTTCTCTCGAGGGCTAACATGCCCAGCATCCATGCACTGCAAGAAAAAGCACGACTAGGATGGGCCGGACACCTCGTCCGTATGTCAGACGAGCGGCTCCCAAAGAAGCTTCTCTACGGCGAGCTGAGAGAGGGATGGCGCGAGAGAGGGCGCCCAAAGAAGCGTTTTAAAGACGGTCTGAAGGACTCACTAAAAAGTTGCCAGATAGACATCGACAACTGGGAATATCTTGCGAAAAACAGATCTGACTGGAGAAGCGCAGTCAAATCGGGTGTAGCTGCTGGTGAAGATGACCGTGTTGTGAAAGCCCAGAACAGACGCGAGACGCGGAAATCCTGAGCAGCGGGAACACCATCCCCTTCTACAAACCTCGTGTGCCCGATATGTAGCAGATCTTTTCGTGCTCGCATTGGCCTGTTTAGCCACATGCGCACCCACACCCAACAGGGAAATCTGTGACAAGGATGATGTCGGCGGTCCTCATCGACAACGATGGACAGCTATTATTATTATTATTATGATTTTGCTGTAGTGATTTCTGCATATTTTACATTATGATTTTATGATGTGCTTAGTTGAGTGCAGTGACCTTATACTTTCCCTTTAAATAAGAGGCTTCAGATTATATAAGGACTTACGAAGCAGCACATGAGCTGCAGTGGTCAGTGACCCATAGCTGACTGCTAGCATCAGGGTCAGTGAACCAGAGCTGCCAAGACCCTTCTACACCTACGCAGTGATCCTGGATAGGCTGCATTAGAGCAGACTGGCTAAGAAGAAGGGATCAAAGAGGGAAGTCTAACCTGGTACTCAAAAACTGCCTGCTGAAGTCAGATATGTTGGACTGAAGGGTGCGAAAATCACAGTCAAGCTGTAAACTACAACACAATGCATTCTGTTGTCTGGACTACATTCTGCAACTTGAAGCCCTTTACATGGCTTGGTAGCGGGAGATTGAGAACGAACGAAGCCAAGCATTATAAGGACTTACTAACTGTACATTGAATGGATTAATTTATCTAATGGTTAACACATATTCTCTAGACGAACAGTCACCACTGCCTTGTTTGACATAGTCTTTTTCTTTTATACTTAACTTAACTTCTTTATACTGGTTTAGAAGCCTCTGCAGAGTCTGTATACAGCCAGTTTCATTTCCAGTTCCTTACTCTAAAATCAATGAGCATCCAATCTATTCTTAAATGCATTAATTGTCCCTGCCTTCATTACTTCCTGTGGCAGTGCAATCCAAGCATTCACCACTCCTGACTAACAAAAATATTTCCTAATATCTAATCTGGACCTTTCTTTAAGTTAATTTGTAGGTGGTTGTATTTTGAAAAAAACTTGTTAAAGTCTAATTTATCCGTTCCTTTGATTATCTTATAAACTTGTATTAAGCCACCTCGAATTCTGGGCTATAGTTTATCTGTGTTTCTGCATAGTTTTGAATAAAAGATTCCAGGTAGTTGGAGTCAAATATTTAACTGTCCGTTTTATCACTTCTGTCAACCAAATGGCAAATCACCCAAGTGTAACTGTGCAAGTGTCAACATTTTCTCTGTCAGAGTCCAAAGTTTGTATCATGAAAACATTCTAGTAATTTGACTCCATAGTATTCCGCCATGGAAAAAAAGTCCATAAGATGGTAGAAACTGCAGAGGGAATAGAAAATATACGAACAGATAGACTTTAAACGAAAAATTATCATGTAAGAATATCATAGGAGAGTATACCCACCATAAACGTGAAATGGACATAAAGATGACTCAGAAAACAAAGTATCATGTAAGAATATCATAGGAGAGTATACTCGCCATAAACGTGAAGTGCACATAAAGATGACTCAGAAAACAGAGCCATACCCAACGAAGGTGGAGGGATCTATTACAGACTAAGAAATGGAGAAGAAAAATCCTAGTAATAACAACATGGCCTCTGTCAAGGGCGTGCGAGGGCAGAATTTCGACTTGTGAAATGAAGTGTTTGACGAAAGTCATCGGTGTTACCAGAAGAGACAGAATGCGGAATGACGACATTCGAAGTATGGTCGGCACCACGTCTTGTGCCGAAATACATTTCCAGGCAGAAAATAAGTTGGTTTGGTCATCTCATGAGAATGCACTCGCATCATCTTCCACTGATGGCTTACAATGCTGGTAGATCTGGCTACAGGGCAAGGGGGCGGCCGCGAGGTAGGTGGATAGATGACATTAGAGTGATTGTGCAACGACAAGGGCTCACATTGACCGACGCAACGCACTTGGCGCAGGATAGACGACTCAAGCTCCCCACGACGCTAAACGGCACAAGTGAAAAGAAAAGTAGCTAACTAACTAATAACAACATGAACATACTCCAATATTTTCCACACAGAATAGGGTCACTGAAGATTGCTGCTGAGGTTGTAAATCAGAGGTGAAGATATCCACCAATATAACACATTATTTCTGTCTCAGCAATAGCAGCTCTTAAGCAACATAAATATAGAGATCTCAAATAATGCACATGCTCCCTAGTACAGCTCTCAGCAGAACACCCAAGGGTAGTCATTCAGTGAATCCTCCCACTGCAAATATCGAAAGCAATGAAGCTACAGCAGAATATGGAGTAGCACATATAAAGAGATAAAAACCATAATTAAAGCCAACCAGGGAAAAATGGGATGATCAACCCTCTACTTCAGAAAAGAAGACAACTATTATGATTTAACTAGAGAAGAGCAAGAGTATATCTTCAAAAGATGGTGGTCATTGTAAGCCTGGACTTACCCAAATGTCAGAATAGTTATACAATGGACCCCTGGTCACTGAAATACACATGGCAATGACAATGCAGACATACTGGCTAAGAAGGGATCAAATCAAGAACAACAATACACACCAACAATCCTACAGACAGTCTAACAACTACTGAAGACTGCGAACAAAGAGGCCTGATTGAATAGATGGGCATTGGAAAATACTGGGAGAGAAATCTACAAACATATGGCCATCCCAAATTCCAAAGACAACATCGACCTCCTGAAAAGGAGAGACCAAAGCATCATTTTCAGACTTCGCACTAAACTCTTGCAACTTAAGTCACTTGAACAGAATCAAATCAAAACATACTCCAGAGTGCAAGATGTGCACACTTCCCAATGAAACTGTTGAACATTATCTTTTTGAATTGCTTGCGGGTGTTAGGAAAGATCTTTTTCCTCCAATGCCAGACAAATGGAACACTTTGTACGGAACTAAACAACAGCTTACAAACACTTGCAGATACCACTATATGACATTGGGCCAAGAACCCTTATGCCGCAGGATCAAAAACCAACCAACCAACCATATCTTCAAACTGAGAACTTGACATTCAAGGGTAATCTTTTCAACAATACATAATTGAGGCAGATGACATGCGTCACGTGGGGAGCAAACAATGCCTGTGGAACACATCGTACAAGGCTGCACACTTACACAGGAAGAAGAGAACAATACTGGCCTCACAAGACTAATGAGAGACAAAATATGTATGGAGATATAATAGATTTGTGTCCTTTGTAATAGAAACTGGGACTTTGATTTGAGGTTAAATGAAGAAGCAGAAGGAAGTATATTTAATTTGTTGTTGTTGTAGACACACGTCTAGTCACCTTACACATCTTTACAATATGAGTTGTAATCAAAACACTCAGCTGGTGTAGGGATTGAAAAGAGAAAGAGGAAATAAATAAGACATACCACCAGAAAGAAATGGTTTAGTTAGATTGGAAGACACGAGGGAGGACACTAGTTGGGAGGTCAATGTTCATCTGGCAAAGAACAGTAGAAGATTAGCTTAGGGTAGTTTGAGTATCATAGCCTGGGTTCAAGAAGATGGGCCACAATAACAATTTCGGCAGAAGACCGTGGAGTTAAATCACCAATTGTACATCTTACACAGTCTTTGGAACTGGAAACTACATCGTCTTTATATTTAAATAAAATATTTGGTGAATATAATTTTACTACCTACAGAAAGATGAAGAGGCAACGGCAGCAGTGTATGAAGAATTTGTAGCATCCTTTGAAGATGCTGGCAAGCTCAATAAATCCTGGGTGAAAGGAGGTGTAGTCAACACAGAAAAAAGTAAGTGCATGTAGATTTATATATGGAAGACAAATCATTGTGTGCGCATTCCCTTTCCTGTTTAGGTTTGTTGCTTTCAAGTGTCTTGTCTGTGAAGACAAGCTTTCTGCCTTCTTCCTTGTTCGTTCCGTAGTCTTTATTTCTTTTCTGTCAAAATGAGAAAGAATTGTATCTTCAGTAGAATTTTTATATGTACACCACATTTTGTTGGTTGGTTGAGGTCTACACAAATACATCACACACCACATCCCCAAGTAATATCATAAAGTGTTGTGTGGGTATCATTATTGCTATTATTTTCCACCTTATATTGAAAGGAATTGTGATCAGTGTGAAAAATGAGTCATTCACTATTTTCTTGTCCACTCTTTTCTTCCTGTATCATGTTTGTGGTGTTGTTTCTATGGCTTTCTTTAAACACAAAAGTCTACTCCACAGTCAGCAGGCATTTGGTTTGTGCGAATTTTGTGAAAGAGAAGAATATGAAAGTCAAATAGAGCCAGGAGAAGGGACAGTAAAAGAGGAAGACCTAAATCGCCAGAGTCCTTGTCAACGGGATAGAAATAAAAATAATAATAATGTTTGCCTAGGTATCTAGGGCCCGTTGCGTCGATCGACCACTACCATGTCAACTGCTTAGGCTTGTAGCCAAACCTCGTTTGAAAAACTATCTGTTGGAGCCATGTAGAATGGGGGTGGCCCCTCCCATTCCGGCCGGTGGGAGACCGTTGTTACACTTAGCTGACTTTGACATTATCTGGTGAGCTGGAGCTTCCCGGTCCAGTCGAAACACATGACCAAATGCGGCGGCTGACCAGAGTATCCGAGATGGAGAGAAGGCTCGTCTTTGCAGACATCTAGACATTACGGACTATATCGAACCACCGGAGACAGGATACGTCGCTCGCTGGTTGCGCATATGAAAGGCATCAGGTCTTAATATGTCCTCTTTAAGTAGGGTACAAGTCTCTCAACCATACAGGAGGACATGAATCACGGTGATTGAAAAGATTATTATAAATGTGCTTTTATATTTTAATTGAAAAATTGTATTCACACATTAATGTGATTTAATTAAAAGGATGTTATGCAGTCTTAATTGTTTTTTTATGCTTTTCAGAGGGCGATGATAAAGGCGGTGGAAGTCGAATGTACAAACCAACATCAAAACTAGTTCAGCTGGCATCTACATTTTCATCGACAAAGGAATTGAAGAAGGAGGAAGAAAAGAAAGAAGAAAAAATTAAAGTGGTATGTTTATAAGACACCGTACTATCATCATCAGTCCCATATCCTAGAAGCACCATTATTGCAGTTTGTAGTACCAGCTCCCGCCATACAACAACGGTGTGTCTTGACGTAGCCCATCTCTCTCCAGGTGGCAGTTCATTATAGTTGTGTCTAAATTACATACAAGAAAGCTGACACTGTCTTCAGCTAGGGCGAAGGGTGCCAATCTCGTGAAGTTCAGATGTGTGAACTAGGCTGTGAAATATGACACGTTTGTGTAGTGCTATTCATATAGTCAATCTCCATTCCAGTATAATCAGACGGATGAAAACACACAAAACAGATGAATTAACCAGTCCAAAATGGAAAACAACAAGTTTCTGTGAACACAAGTGAAGTCGTCAACTAGTGTGAATTCCCAGCAAATTCATGGTCTGGTGGCATCCATAATGAACTAAAACAAAAGCAATGTAGACCCGCAGCCAGTTATAGCACCATTTTTTATGCTCACCCTACTATAATAACAATAATAATATTCACGTAGGCATCAAAAGCCTGCTGAGGTTGTGTTTATGCGTAGTGTGTCGACCAAAATCCTTACAGACTTCCCGGGTGGAGCCGAGTACTCCACTACTTTGGGATGAGAGCCGCGAGGAGTGTGTTGAACCAATGTTTGTTAGACTGTCTGTGTTTTTTCCTGTCTCGCCGCCAAAGGTATATTCTGACTAGTTTTAATGTCTTGTCCCATCCCAAAGACATGCACATACATAATTACTATTCATCCTGGGCTAAAAATGCAGCACAGTGAATGAGCTGACAAATGTCAGTGGCTCACAGCTGGCTCCTTGCATCATGGTCAGCAAATCAGAGCCAAGACCCTATTCGGTCTCCAAGCTGCGTCCCTTGGAAACAGGCTACACTTATGTAGTCTGGCTAAGAGAATAGGGATCACAGTGGGAAGGAACAAACCAGGTACCAAAAATAACCAGCTGAAGCCTTATGGGTGTGGCTGAAAAGTGCAGATATCACAGCCTCACTGTCATCGACACAAATGTTCTTTTCAGGACAAACATAGAAGAAACTACTATTCGTTCCTTTTGGCTCCTTTGGAGCAAATGAACAAAGTCGCTGCAAGAACTGTAAAGACAAGTATATTTTAAGTACACCATAGAATGCTTAAAATAGTCTTTGTATGAATGTTAATGATACTTCATTTACTTCTTCTGCGTTCGTTCTTAATCTCCCGCTGCCACGTCTTGAACAGGGCTTTGCAAGTAGCAGGAGAATGGTATGCATTGTGTCGCTAGTTTACAGCTTGACTGCAATATTTGCACCTTTCGTTTCGACACATCCGTTTTTGGCAGAGCTACCAAGCCCTGAACTGGACTTTGCAAGTAGCAGTATGTGGTCTGGCAAACGCAATCCGTCGTTGCTAATATACAGCTTGACTGAGATGTTTGCTCCTTTCGGTCCTACAGATCTTGTCTTCGGCAGGTTTATTTACTAGCTTTGGCATTTTTGTTTGTTTCATTACTTCATTAAGTTCATTTGGAACATAGGCTGTAACAGTTACAACTGCACTTATTTTGGGCCATCCCCTCAAACTTCACTAATGATGCTCAATTCTCAAGCTTCTCCATTGTTTCTAACATTTTGTTTTTGAACTTCTCTTCCTCTTTGAGCTACAATGCATGGTTTGTCTAGTTATATTTTATTAAGTTGTTTCCTAAGTGTGTGTCTTATCCATCCTTTATATTGTTCACTATTCCTCGGACCGGTGCAGGCCTGCAGAAATTTCCCGCTGTCCGCGAGTAAGTTATTGCGGTTTAACCCCTTAACTGCGAATATCACATTAAGGTGATTTAAGCTCTGTTAAATTGTTGGTCATATTTTCAACTACCTATTTTTGCAAGAAGGCTTTTGTCAGTTATCAAAACCAAACAGAGAAACCGAACGGATGTCTGCAGTCTCGCTTAACCTTTACCGCGTCAGAATCTGTTATTTTTGCCAACTAAAAACCCCACATTGCGCATCGGAGGTTGGCATTTTTGACAGACGACGATATCATCATATAAAACACAAACGGGGCATTGTACAATAATAAGAAAATGCGACTGATTTGATAGTACTCAATTGTAGCCTCATCCACTGCTAAATTTACCAGTGGAAGTCTCGAGCGACTATGATAAAACAGAGTTTTGAAATGGTATATTCTTATTTTTCATTACTGGGGATGGTGAAGTAAGTTTGTTATAGAAGATCTTTATGAAGTAGTTCAGTTTAGCTCATTCATATAAATGTAAAAATATGCTTTTAATGAAAAATAACAGTTGTGCAGACATAATAAATGCAAGTATCAATACTTTGTTGTGATTCCGATGGATCATATGACGAGCAACGTTTCCTAACCGGTAAGTCTAAAAGTTTGTGCTATGTTTAAACAATTTTTTACCTTCATCTTCTTCTATCTCAGAAACTAACAGACACAAAAAAAAAACCAATAACACCAAGTTCTTTATTCATTCATGTCTCTACACACAACACATTCATTCATATCTATTGGCTTACCAATAAAAAGGTTACATGCTCTCAAAGTCAACATCCAAAGAAAAAAATGACCTGAAAATTTATGGTCTGAAAAATATTTTTTAAAATTTACTGGTTCGAGAAATTTGTTTTCCCATTGCTACAGGTCTGAGAATTAGTTTTTCCTATTTTCATGGTCCGAGAATTTTTTTTCCCATTTTCAGGTGTAGATAGGGAAACACTGCTTTAGCACATCTGATATACACACTAATAATTAATTAAAACATTTCTTTTTTCAGCAGAACTTCAATAAAAAGAGAAAAGATGAAAAAAGGAAGAGCAATTTGGAGCTTTTCAAGGAAGAGTTAAAATCGTAAGAAAGTCATTGATATAATTATTACGTTTACGAGTCTTAAGGAACTAAATAGTTCATGGCTAATTCTGATTCGGTGTTCATCCTGAAAAGGATGTGCAATTAAGCCTTTCGGCCTGATGGTCTAGTCAGAACCCCCAATCATTGTACATGGCCACTTTCTAAAAAATGTTCACAGATTTGCATACCTTGACAGTACTCTGTCCCATAATATTCACATAGATGATGAGGTGAATACAAGAAAAGTGAGTTTGGAATTTGGTAGACTTCGAAATAGGGTGTGGGATAGACGAGGGATCAGGACTCAGACAAAAACGAGGGATCAGGACTCAAGACAAAATTGGTCACTGCAGTTGTTTTACCTACGCTTTTATATGCGTGTAAGACCTGGACCTTCTAGAATCGTCATGTCGGAAAATTAAAGCACTTCCACATGCACTGCCTGCGGAAGCTATTGAGGATTAGATGGTAGAACATGGTATCAAATACAGATGTGTTAGCGTGTTCAGGCATGACAATTATACACACCATGATATGTGCAGCATAGCTGAGGTGGACTGGCCATGTGGTACACATGTTAGATCAACATCTACCAAAAGAGTTGCTTTATGTTGAACTGCAAAATGGTAAGAGAGCAAGTGATAGTCAGCAGAAGCGGTACAAGGACATGCTTAAGAGATCACTGATCCAGTACGATATTAACCATGATGACTGGAAAAAAATCGCACAGATTGGCGCAGCACTATTGCTGAGGGTATTCCGAGAACAAATGAGACTATACAGAGATGATCGCTCAGCGCGTCTGCTCACATCAACCCTTCTTTAACTCCAGTGGTAGGGGGTGTTATATTTCCTTGTACTAAGTGCGACAGACAATTCAGAGATCAGATTGGCTTATTTAGCCATCTTGGAAACTCATGTGAATAGTGAATGTTGACATAATGGTCCTCATCGATTACAATGGATGAACAACATATTGTCTAGTGTAGATGGAGAAGACATGCATTCTAAAAGAACTAGTCTAGCAATATAACTTGTTGTATAGGATTGAAACCTGCAAGGGAAAGGAAGAGTGAGGAGGCTGGTCACACTTGAAGTCCAGGCAATTAATTTCTAATGGTCAGAACTCACAGAGATGGATCTTCTTCTTCGTACGCTGGTTACAGCGATATACGTTGCACTGTTTTGTTAAGCCTGTGGCCCAGTGCATCCGATTTCAACAGGCGTTTCTGTAGGGATGCCCTCCTTATCCTTTGGCTGTCCCCAGCCTATCTGCATGTGGCAGCAGTTGTTTGTGGTCAGAGTTGTCTTTCTTAGGGAAGTTATCTTGCAGGACTATCGAGTCTTCCCTACTTGTGTCTAAAGGGTGTGGATATGATATGATGGACTAGGTACTAGGCAGTCCAGTGTGTCTGTGTCCCAAGATGGTCACGTCCTGCCAGAAACGTAGCATATGCATGTGAGGTATCTCCTTGCTCCCTTTATTTTCTCGGCTCCTCTGCAGTGATAGTACGCCTAGCATTCCCCGCCACCTGGGAGGTAGTCACAATAGGGCAGAGGTGCAATGTCCGCTGGCCTGCATCTCTTCTGCATCCATTGGGATGACTGATAGCAGACAGAGGTAAAGAGCGAGGCAGGAGTGCATTTAACCAGAGGACAAGCCTGTTCATGGCACGGATATGGTGTGCGGACATATCTCATGATCACGGGCTGAGTCTCAACAGTTCGCAGTGAGGTGGCTGCTCTACTGCTTACGACACCCCGACCGAGAACTAAGTTTTCTACTAGTGGTTTCACACCTCAACGCCGTATGGGGTGAATATCGAGCAGCTCCCCGCCCGCTTTGATCGGCGGTCGGGCTGAGACGCGAGCGTCAGGTCCCAACCATATCGTTGCCTCCTGTCGCAGTGGTGCTGAGATTCAGGGCGGGATTCCGGCTTAGAGGCGTTCGGCCGTAATCCCTCAGATGGTAGCCTTGCACCATTTGCTTATCAGCCAGGCACGTGGACCAATTGTCTGTAACCTGCGACTCCTCTCAAATTGAGCAGGATTACCGTAGCAACACCCTGTCATTAGTAGGGTAAAACTGACCTGTCTTCCGAGGGTCACATAGATGATCTAAAATAAGATAAACAGAGGGTGATTTTTACAGTTCTACATGGAAAGGAAGACTAATGTCTGGGAAGGCACAACATACTGATACGATATGTTAGCAAGGTTCAGGCAAAATATACTGGCTAAGACCCTCACCTTGGCTTCCCCGCAGCCCTTCCTGGAAACGGGCTGTTTTCATAACAGCCTGGCTAACAAGGTGAGGTGACCGACGTGATTCCCGTAGTAGTGAGCGACACGCAGATGAAGCTAAGCATAGCACAATCGCCTGAGGACCCTGGTCCACCTTCATCAGCATGATCTGGATGTTAGGAAAGCTACGACAACCTGCCACGTAACATCCTTTTCAGGGTTCACAAAAGAGCAATCTTACTACTTGTGGGCATTCAGCAGCAGCTCTACATTTCCATGAAATTTGAAGGAAAAAGCCAGAAGGATGTGATGTGTTCAGGAAGTACGTGCAATATAATTTCAACATGTATTTGACTTCATCTTAGATCCATAGTAGATGACCGATGAAGTTGCCAGGGGTAATGGGCTGTGATGGCACCTGAAACCTTTGGTTTGTCTGTAGCAATTCTTCATACCACCCTAGTTCTTTATTTTCATTTCTTTGCCTGTAGTTCTCCGTTAAATTACTGTAGTTTTTCTTTTCCTTTTGGCTTCCATGGCTTGGCAGTTCTTGTGATGATATTGGGATCCCTTCTGAGATCATGGTTGATCAAAGTCTAACTTCTGCCAGCTAGGATGGTTTGTATATCTATGCATGTGGTATTTAATAAATTCTGTACATATTACGGAGCGTCTGATTAGTATAGTGATAGAGCACTCGCTTTTCACGTCGTAGATCTCATGTTACCAGCACGTTCCAGTCGACCCAACTGTAAATTGGTACTTTTTCTGTTTCTAAGAATAACTTCACTGGACTCCGGGCATACCCATGAGTATTCGGGAAATGCTGAATTGTATGGATATTGATGTTTCCTGTCGCTTGTTGGTTGCAGACACTTCTGCTCAATCCTCTCTAGGTGTACCAGTCTACTATAACCTTGTCCAATATCAAAGATCTGCAGTCTGTCAATTGCTGATTCGTCTATTGTGGTGTCATCATCCAACAAGCGGTCAACAGGACTTCAAAATGTCACCTCCTGTCCATATCTAGTGTACCTATAATTGGTGCTTATGAAGCCAGGATGTCAGCTCTTTCGTTGCCCTGAACCCCCGCATAACCATGACAGTAGATCCACACCAGCCTGTTCTGGGAGGGGGGGGGGGTGATGCTTGCCTGACACTGTTAGTGAAGGGAAGGCTGCGAAGAAGTGAACTGGCCACCCTACCTCATAAATAAGCTGAAGTCTCAAACTCTTCATCCCTGATATCACTTCAGTCTGCATTGAGACTGCCTTGCCTTTAACTTATTCCATATTACAAGCTAAACATTTTGAGAGAGAGTGTGTATGTGAGAGAGAAAGAGTGAGTGAGACAGACAAACTCAGTGAATGAGATGTAGTTTTAAAAATATAATAAATGCCAAATCAGCAGAACCATTTTTTTGGGCCATCTTTCTTACATACAGAATACAAGAGCAGAGAGAAGAACGACATGCTATTAAACGCGCTCGTGGAGAAGTTGTTGGTGTTGAAGATAGTGAACTTCTCTTGCCTCCGAGCTTGAGAGGCGGTGTTGGTGATTATGATGTTGGAGGCAGCTTCCCACGAGGTGAAGACGTTATTTTTTTCATTTCACTAGTTCATTCTCTTGTTATTACTATTAAAATCTTCTTTATAACTAGTTAGATCTGCTTGTTTATTTAAAAAGAATGTTCTAAAATTTCATTCTTTTAATTCCAGTCCGCTTGAATTTTTGCAGATTTGTGTATTTCGGGCCAGTGCACGTGTCCCAAATACTGTTATTCAAAATAAAATGAATAAATATTAAACAAATTGAGTTAAAATTATGATTGGTGCTTATCTGACATGTGAATAACATGCCCAGTTCATTCGATCTGGGCTGTCTACATCAACATATGGATGCCAGAGTTGATCACTCACTGATCCTTAACAGTCTGCAGAGACTGCCACCTTGCCGTCAATATTACTAGCATCTTCTATACACAATCCGTTCTCATGCAGAAATGAACATTTCTATCGTCTGCTGGTCACTTTGTGACATAACAACTCGACTGGAATGAGAAGCTGGTTGTCTACAGACTCTGCATATTCTTCTAAACCAGTATAAAGACGTTAAGTTAAATTAAGAGTACTCAGATTGACCCTGCAAGCCACCAGCAAATTTTTTCCTGCCAAAAATTAAATGACGGAGGACCTCAATGTCACCAGTAATCTCAAAAGAAACATGTAATTGTTTTTCCTTTTGCCCCATTCACATTCTCTCTATTTCCCAAGGTGGTGTGGTCTGCACTATTGTTTTTATTTTACGTCTGTCGGCCCAGTGCATCCGACTTCGGCATGCATTTTATGTAAGGGTCTGCTTCCTCCTGCATTTTCCAAGGGTTTGCTTCCCTGGGGTAACGGCCGGTGATGTGATTGAGAGTGAACCCAGCACTTTCAGGTTGTGAATCGTGTCACTTAACCACTAGCCCACACGGCCTCGAACCATGGAATGACAACATCATTGGTGACAAAACTTGCACATGACAGAAAACTACACCTCCCGACGACGTCTGACGGCACAGGTGGATAGAAGAGGATGATGATGATGCTTGTAGCTGGAGGTAAAAATGTATGAACTATTTATCTTGATCGGACGTCGATTTATGTTGCCGTTCTATAGTAATTGGCCGTTTTAATCAAACTTAAAAATGAACGGCTATGTCGTAATAGTTTGAACAATACCGTTCTTCAATTGTAAAGAGTTCATTTTAGAAACAATAATTATGTTTATAGTCGAAGTAACAGACATAGACATAACGACAAACATTGATAATCCATTGCCTGGAGATTATTTAGATTTTTTTTTCTTCGACAGACATACATTGGAAGCGGGAGTGTCTAGGCATACCATTTTTTCAACACTATCACCGTAATTTTTAAAAAATCCCAGAAATGAACTCAACAACAAATACAATAACACCAACAAATTCTTTATTCATTTATTTCTCTACTCACGAATAAATCATATCAATAACCATTCAAATAACAATGTTACAGGCTCTCAAAGTAGCAGCAATAGTAAACGACGTGGCGGCATGAAAAATAATGCCGCGGCATTGGACATTGTGTGAATTTTGTATGTAGAGTAGTTAAGGTTAATCATCTATTATTATTGAATTTTATTTCGGGCTGAGATGTCATATTGTAATAAAGTAGCACGTCCTTTGCAGAACATCGCTTTTTATTGCCAACCTATTTGCGTGTTATAAGTTCCTTGGCAGGTCTGCACTATGATAGTGATACACTGAGGAGCAATCGGACAGGGAAAAAAACCGGTGTCTACCAAACTGGACTTGGCGGGATTTGAACTCAGTGCGTTGGAGTTGTGAAATGGATACTGTTGCCCTGTCAATTTTTAAGCAATTTTTCCTGTTCTCGCAGTGTGATGTAATACTTATGTTATTACATTCTAAATAATTAGAATGACTTTTTTCTGTTGTAATAGTCTGTCTTAGTGCATTATCTTGTCTCAGCACATCTTCATTTAGTTGTTCATAGAACTGTTGTCATTGTTGAGTCGAGTGATAACTGTAAGGCCTCCATTCATCTTATTGTTTCTTACTTGATGTTTATGAATCAGTTCCATATGGCAGCATTAGCTGTATATTCTTCTTCGTCAGTGTTCATCCTGAAAAAGGACATTTGTGACTTTGTCATAGTTTACAGTGAGGTTGCAAATCTGCAGTTTTTGGACTGGCACATTTTGTATATAACACTAAGAACTCTCACTCTCTTGAAAAGGATGTAGTGTCGTAATTACAGCGATCCTAGAATATCTGCTTTTCTGCCCGTTGCATCTTATTTCAGTTTACTTTTTTAGTAACTGGTTTGCCTTTCCATTGTGATCCGTATTATTTTAGTTAGACCACTTCCTGCTGAAGATGGATATGTCTGACCTAATAGTTGTCCATCACAAGTGATGAAGACCACTCTCTTTGTTCAGCCGTGTGGACAGTCGTATCTCTTGCCGTGTCCGCTGAAATGGGTGACTTGCGCGGTTATTTGGATTAAAGTGAGGAAGAAACTGCACCTTTTGTCAACCTCACTCACAGAGCCTAAGCTACCTTTTGCCAGTGGCAAGACATTCATCGAGACGACTGGAGATAGCATAGGATGCAGATTTTGCATCAGGGTTACCACCGAAGCCTTTCCGTAAACATGTAACCCGCAGGGTAGAAAGGTGGGAAGGCATCTAACGCAGTTTGTCGTGCCTTTTCGATAACCACAAGAGGTCGTATGGACAACACTCAGCGTGTGAGTGGGTCTGGCATCTCTCCTCAGCTGTATTCAACTCATCATAGTAGCATCTAAAATTCCCACACGCCAAATTCGCGAAGGTGAACCGGCAGAACTAACCCGTGATATACGTCACAGGTATAAGCGTAGTGCCATTCAGCCGGCGTCTAGACCAGGATAAACGGATGGAAGAAATCACAAAAAAAGAACGAAATAACAAGTCCAGACGGAAAACAACACCATGTTTCCGTGAACACAAGTGTAAGTCGTCGACTAGTGTGAATTCCAGGCAAATCCAAGGTCTGGCGGCATCCATAATGATCCAAAACAGTAGAGAAATGTAGACTTGCAGCCAGTTATGGCGCCATCTTTGCCAGATTTGTCTGACCTAACGGTGTAAATATCGCAGTCAAGCTGTAAACTAGGGACACAGGGCATTCCGTTCTCCTGACTACATCATGCTACTTGCAAAGCCCTGTTTAGGGCTTGGTAGCGGGAGATTGACAACAAACACAGAAGAAGACTGCACTAGTGCAGCTTTTTTTCACATCTGCCGCTTGGAGGTGTAATAGGGTAATGCAAGCAGTCAGCTATGAGTTGTTGACTGCTGTCAGCTCATTCACTGTGCTGCATTTTTGACCACGGTGATGCAAGTGACAAGAAGGGACAAGATCTCAAAGCCCAACTTCTGGAGGCCTGAATGGAGCAGTCTCAACTGCAGGGTTTAGCCATGCCTGTAGAATGAGAGATAGCGTATACTACGGCAAATTTTGGAGGTCAAGAGCCAGAGATCATGAGCCCCGGGATGTCTTTAATTACGATGGGAAAACAATAAATGACAGTCCCTGAGAGACCGAGGACTGGACTAGAATCAGACCAGATAAAAGACGGCTGATAGATCTTTCTGGCAAACCTCTACACCTCACGCTAGAAGAGGAGGGACTAAGTAAAAGATGATAATCACTTTTTGTTTAATATCAGTATATATTCCTGCCGAAGACGAATGTGTCAGATCAAAAGGTGCAAATATCACAGTCAAGCTGTAAACTAGCGATACAATGCATTCCCTTCTCTGGACTTTATCCTGCTACTTGCAAAGCCCTGTTCAGGTTTTGGTAGAGGGAGATTGAGAACGAACGAAGAAGAAGAGAAGAAGCATATATTTGCCTGAGTAGTACTCAATAAAGGTTGTTCATAGGGCCTGCAACCTGATCATGCAAAACTACTGCTATTGAAACTGCCACTGCAAGTGCCGAGTTACAGATCTTCCTCTAAAGTGGCCCCAGATGTAATAAATCTCCCTCTAAAGTGGCCCTAGATGTAGTGGTGGCCTTATGCTGAACATAGAATGAATGGTGTTTATTTAGTTAGCAAGGACGGCAGAAATGTATGCACTTTGTTTATGGTAATAGAATGCACAATTCATGGGTTAAAAGATTATATACTATACTTCTCTTGTGTCCTCAGGAGTAGGAGAGCCTGGCGATGAGAATACCACCAACATTTACGTTGGAAACATCAACCCCAAAGTAAGGCTCCATGATGAAGCTTCATTGTCTTTTTGTGTTATTTGCCGTGTTACAGCAACAACGCAGAGTCTTACACTTCTGCTTGTGGATTTTCTTCAAGTTCTGGAGACCTACTGGTTCATATGGCCAGGTGTTTTGACAGAATTTCTGTGATCGTCGGATGTTGCAGACAGACCATCAAACAGTCAACGTGTTTTCTATTGAATTGGAAAAGGATATCTCATTGACTGTATAGCATGACTTGTAGCAGATGAGTGTGAAGCTGTTATACAAGCAGATAAGGAACTTTGTCAGAACATCTGAACTCCCACATGTTCTGTAGAAAATCAAGAACAGCTGAAATCAATATGTTCTGTGGCAAATCAAGAACAATCAGCCCAGCAGCTGAGAACATTTATGCTCGCTTGGAAGCTATTTTGTTGTTGTTAAGTATGGTTTTGTTTTATTTCTTTATCAGTGTCAACAAAATTGTAGTCTTCAGTATTTAAAAATATTATCTTTCAAATACACGTACAACAGCGCTGACATTATTTTCTGATAACATTGTTGTTTTTGTCTATGGCCAATAATTGTATCACATATCAATCACTTTTTCAGTCCGGCTAGTCAATTTTGGTGTTGTCTTGTGCCACTACGAGGTTATTTGTGCAAAATGTTCTCATCATTTGTCAAAATGTTTATAGTTTTTTTCTTTGGTCATGTATCTGGATTGATAAGCGTAACCATGTCTGCTGCTGAATCTAATCATAGATGACAGAAAAAGAGCTTTGTGAGATTTTTGGCAAGTATGGTCCGCTTGCCAGTGTCAAGATTATGTGGCCTCGAACAGAAGAAGAGCGATCAAGAGGCAGAAACTGTGGGTTTGTGGCATTCATGAACAGAAAAGATGGGGAGCGGGCTATGAATGCACTCAAGGGTAGGTTCCTTGATCAAGTTTCTCAATATATGATGCAGTATGCTAGTGTACATTAGTTTAAAGACAGTTTTGGCAAGTATGGTCTGCTTGCCAGTATCAAATTATGTAGCTGCGAACAGAAGAAGAGCGATCAAGAGGCAGAAAAGATTGGAGTAGACTTTTATTGATCAAGTTTTTCAATATATGATGCAGTAATCTAGTGTACATTAGTTTGGTATCTAAGCAAAATTCTTTTATGAAAATCGGTCTCACAGGATCTCTCAAAATGTAAGACAATGTTTAACCCTATCCAGGCGTGGGTAATTTTGCAGGTCTGGACCAACTGCCAAAATTCTATACATCAAAGTTTTATTAAAAATAAAATAATGTTGTCCAAATTGAGCTATAACTTCAACCTAAACATCGTAAGAAACATAAGTATCCAATGACATGATGTGGTTATAAAGATATATTAGAATGAAGTGTTTAATAGTATTCAAGTGGAGGTGGAATTGGTGAGGAAAAAAACATTGTACCCGTTTTGTGTGTCAAAGCCTGAATTGGTCATGTGTTGAATATCCACGAGTAAGGCAGATACTTGATCATTGGTTTAATCAAGTAATAAATCATTTCTCTGATCTGGGACTATGTAGGCTAGTGGTTAAGTGACACGGTTCACAAGCTGATGGTGCTGGGTTGGCTCCCTATCACAGCACCGGCTGTTACTTCGGGGAAGCAACCCCTTAGAAAATGCAGCCAAAATAAACAAAAACATTCTGTGGTCTTAAATCCTAATTTTCCTCGTGATATATGATTCAACTTTCAAACAAAACTTTCACAAATGTCAACCTATCTGAAATAGGCAAAGGCCGCAGTCCATCGCAGACGATGATGGCATAATTTATTTGCTAGTGGATGGCATAATTTATTTGCTAGTGCTATATTTAGTAAGGATTAACTGCGCTACTTTATATCCTCACTCTCTCGTCTCGAGACGCACGACCCCAGTGGCAAGTCACGGACAAGACCACTAGGGGGCAACAACGAGATGCAGGGGACTCCGCATCAAGTACCCGGGATAAAGATGGCTGAGTTTGGAGTCAAACCCACACCACCTGATCAAGAGGCTGACGGCTTAACCACTTGCCATGGAATCCACATTATCTGAAATAACTTTGCAGTTAAATATCATTTGTGCATGAGTAAACACCCCCATGGTGTAGAGCGAACAAAAAATGGAATTCCACAAACTAAATCACAAAACGCAAGTCCATTATAAGTTTGATAAGTCTGTTTTGGTTGCAGCATGCTGCAATTTTCAGTTTTGTTGCACTCAAGAATGGTACCTATGAGCTGGAAAGGGTTAAACAAATTTAGAAGTAGTTTTATAGTATTTTAAAGATAGTGACTCTTTGGGAAGAAGAAATGAGCTAGTCATGTGTGCTAAACTGGTAAGTTCAGTGAAAATCTGATGATGGAAACAAGAAAGTATAGCTTTGTAATCCATTTTGAATTTGTGTTTTTTTTTACAACTGTTCATAATGCTACCATTTAACATATAAATTCTGGTCATATTAACTTCAGATCATTTACTTTGTCACTTTCTTGTCTCTGATATCAGTGAATTGTCAATTAATTAGATGAATTACTTATATGCTCTCAAGTAGCCATTTCTGCACATTTCTTGTTGAAATCATGTACAAAGATGCAGCAGTGTGTTAGCGAACCATAGCTGACCAAGACCCTATTCCACCACCACGTTGTTGCCCAGGAAACAGGCTGCGCTAGTCACCAGTGTAGTCTGGTTAATGGATAGGGATTGTAGAGGAAAGACAAACCAGGTACTCAATAAAGCCAGCTGAAATTTGATGCGTCATCCGAAAGGTGCAGATATTGCAACCTCACTGTAAACTACCAAACAACGTCTCAATGTCCTTTTTAGGATGAATGCCGAAAAATAAGAGGAAAAAAAATCATGTACTTACCTGTTCTGTCATCAGTTCCAAATTGAAATTTGATGAAGTCTGCCTATGTTTGTCACTTGAATCTAAGGCTATCCAGGGTAGTTATTTTTTATTTGTGCAAATAGAGTAGCTTGGCTTGGATTCATTCGCTCTCAATCTCCCTCAAACCCTGAAAAGGGCTTAAGTGGCTGAATTTAGTTCAGAGAACGGAATGTGTTGTCGTAGCTTACATCCTGACTGCGATATTTGCACCTTTCGACCCAACACATCTGACTTCAGCAAGCATTTTTTTAGTACCGGGTTAGCATTCCTTCTTTCATCTCTTCTCCTTTGTGAGTCTGTTGCAGCTTGTTATCCAGGATCATGCAAATACTGTGAAAATATATTTTTGCTCTTACTGGTGTTCCATAATTATGTGTAATGTCTTGTGTGCTGTCTTAATGCTGTAGTGAGGTTTTCATTCATTCACCTTTTTGCTCCAATGTGATGCCTAGCCGACCACTACTGAACCCTTGTTATAGAAAGCCTATTTTCAAGAATTTGCAACGATTCATCTTGTTGCTTTAATGTGAAGCTTAGGTGTTAACTGCATCTAGACGTCCTTTTGCAGAAAGCAGTATCCAAGTTTTTCCAGTGAATAATCATAATGGCATTGTTTTTTTTACATGCAGACGCAATCCTCTCTAGTCGCCTTTTACGACATGCCTGGAAGCTGACAGTGAGGCTATTCTTTTAATAATGTGTGCTACCTGTAAGGATTACAGTTTATTGATTATAATTTCTCTTTGGTAAAAGATATTATATCCATTTTGCTTTCATATCCGCAATGTTTGTGAATTTTTGTGTAATATGCTGCCTTTCAAATCATGTAACTTTTGCTGGCAGCAAAAAATACAGTTGGTCAAATATATGCAACCACTGAAATTCATTACTGCTTTAATGAATAAAAATATATATTTATCAGTGTGGCTCCTGTCCTACTGTATGGTTCAGAGACTTGGACCCTACTTAAACAGGACATATCAAGAGTTGATACCTTTCATATGCGTAACCAGTGACGCATCCTCGGTATCCGGTGGTTTAATCACGTCCGTAATGTCTTCAAAGACGAGACTTCCCTACATCTCAGACACTCTGGTCCACAGCTGCCTGTCTGTGTTTGGCCACGTGGTTCGACTACACCAGGAAGTTTTGGCTCACCAGATCATGTCCAAGTGTCAACTATGTGTAACAATGGTCTCCCACCGGAGGTGTGGGAAGGGCAGGTGGGAGACAGATGTCTTCGGCAGATAGTAGTCTCTCCTTTAGCATTGAATGAGTTTTGGCTACAAGCCTCAGCAATTGGGCATGATAGTGGTCGATTGACGCAACAGGCCCTAGATGCCTAGGCAAACATTATTTAATGAATTAAGAAAGAAAAAAATGTCTTTGTTGTGACTATTTTATTATAAATCTGTCATACTGTGGTAACAATAATGAATGTGTTTTGTGTCTCCTTACAGGCAAAGAGATAAATGGTTTTGAAATGAAACTTGGTTGGGGGAAAGCTGTGCCTATTCCTCCACATCCAATTTACATACCCCCTGCCCTTGCTGAGCTAACCCAGCCCCCTCCCCCCTCTGGCCTGCCGTTCAATGCCCAGATCAAGAGAAGAAAGGACAAGGAGTACTCCAGTGGCCAGCTGCATGTCCTGCCAGACAGTCCTGAAGAACTGGACAAGGTAATCCTCTCCCCTCTTTTTAAAAAAAGACTTTGAATCTCAACCCTATTCTTCAGTTATATTTCCCCCTCAAATCTTTCAATATTTTCAGACATTGAAAAAAAAATAGAAGAGAAAACTAACATGCTTTTTCCCAATTGATGTAACTATTTCAGCGTTTTAAGCAATTGGGGTTTAATCTGTGCTTTAACTGAAGGTATGTAGACTAAATAGTCTCTTTTCTTGAAGTTATCTAGTCTATGATAATAATGGATGCCCAATGGTATTCTCAGATTTTATTGGTAGTTCATCTTATTAGTTCGAAAAATGTGCAGTTTTCATTTAAATAAAACATATTTGTGTTTTCAGAGAAGAATAATTACTTATGTTATAGGCATAGTTTTTGTTGTTATTGTTTATTAATAAAACAAAATATTTGACATCATTTATCACTTTTTATATCTGCTTTCTGGGATTGCAATAGTTTATTCTAATGATTAATATCAGTTATCATTTACATCGGAGAAGTGTTTAGTTTTTTAAATAAAAAAAAAGAAAAATACATATTTATTCTCCTCTTGTGTAAAATTCTTAAAAAACTCTAATCCTTCTGTTTGTCTTTTTCAAATCGCCATTTCTGCAGACCTTAGCGAATGCAGTTGTGAAAGTGGTAATCCCTACAGAAAGGTATAGCTGTTTTTCTCTCTGTCCAACCATTATCTGTGCCTCAGCTACCATACGTGTAGTATAAAAAGAATCACCAGGTTTGTGTTGCTAGCGGTTACTTTTACAACTGCCCATTTATCCAAATCAACTCCTAATTCACAGCTCTGTGTAATGTGGATGTGATCATTTTATTCCATATGATAATAAAATTAATATTAAAATATTTGATTTTATAATTCTGCTGTAAGTCAATGTAAAGTACACTATCATGTCGCAGAATACTTGGAATACTGGTTTTCAAACAGGCATGTTAATGTCTATGTAGCCAAAGGCTATCGGCTATCCATAGTAATTTTCCTACTACTTGCTAGACCTGGGCTGGGGAAGGTACAAATAATTTCGTAAATTTTGTTGCTTGAATTTTGTACGGGCAGCGGCCGTTTAGCCTACTCTTATCAATTTTTAACATGCTCGACACTGAACACGGGTGTCCGATCTCTACCCAGAGATTAGGGGAATTTTTACCAGGAGATCCATGTGAAAAAATGTTTGTCTCCATAATGATTTGAACCCGCAACCTTCAGCACCCGAGGCGGACACTTTCCCCTGAGACCACTGAGTTCTCCCAGTGTACAAACAAGTTTTTACTACAGTTAAAGGTCAGTAAAGATATGTACAACATACTTTCAGAGCATACTTACTCTGTTGTAGATCACTTTTTATAGTGGTTAAAATACCAGCAAAGTTAAAAGGGAGTTTTAGATGAGTATTATTGTAAGAGATGTCTACCGATATTTTGACCCGTTGTTGTCTATTCGCTAATTTGTAGGCAATGCCCAGTTGAAGAATTTGAGGTATTTGGTAGCTGGTGAGTGGTGCCATATTCTTTCTTCTTGTCCGGTGTTTGTCATGAAACGGTTTTCAGCAAGGTTGCGATATCTGCGTCTTTTGGTCCAGCACATTCGCTTTTGGCACTGTGCCCGAGATTGCTTTCTATCTTCAATCCTAATTCTCTTAGACTACATGAGCACAGTCTATTTCCAGGCCCACCACTAGAGGCGGTATAGGGTCTTGGTCAGTTATGGTTGCTGGCCCTGAAGCATGCAGTCAGTCAGATGAGCGCCTTCCTAAACAACTCTTGTACGGGGAGCTATATTTATATTTTGTCATATACTTGCTGCAAGTCAATGTGATGTGCTTGGAAACCATCTATTCTCCACAAAATGAAAAAAGTCTGTTAATTCTGCAATCTCCTCTGGTCTACATGACTATTATCAATTATTTTGTTGTTTTCTGAGCACCTGTTCCCAGTAGTACACTTCTCACCAGTAGCAGGTAGTAACTGGATTGCACATGTCTTAATAACCAAGACAACGTCCAAGATCATTTGAAGAAGGATTAGTTGTACTAGGGGTTTCTTGTGGCTATTTTGTCCTTCTGCAACTTAGTTTGATCCTTAACATTTTTTCATCCTATTTTATCCTTAAAAACGTCAGGGTATGATAAGCTTTAAATGAAACTTGGAGATAAATGATCACATCTCTGCACATAGTTGTGAGAAATCAGTGGTTTTCTGGTGTATTATTTCTCTAAGTCCCCTGTACGAGGCAACAGCTTTCACAACTCAGTTTCGGAGATGGATGGCACATCTGGAGTGATGGATTAACAGACCTGGACAAGAAGCCAGACAAGGAGAACACCATTTAATGTAGAAGGACAAAGAAAGAAGTGCAGTGTTGTGTTTGTTAATCCTACTATGAAAAAGTGGTTGTGTATGTTGTTTATAAACCAGAAATTTAGTAGATATGTAATGTTAGTGTATTGTTAATCACCATGATTCTGAAATCAAATGTTGTATTCATTAAGGATATGTACATTTTGTTTTGGCTGGTGTTTTCATGTCTTCACATCATCTATAAAACATGCAATAAAGAAGTGATATTTTTCTATTTTAAGCTGTCCTTTTCCCTTCACAATCGACATTGTTTGGAAGGGACAAATAATGCAATATATATACACTATGTTCAATAATAGAAGGATCTCTGGAGATGCAGAAAGACCTATATCTATGCTTTATTATGCAAAGGCCATTGATAAAGTTCGACATGTGATTGGCATCCTGTCAGTCTCGAGAGACAAAGGACTTCATGCTAGAGAGGGGACAGTCAGTTGTTCTTGCTTTCGCCACACAGGTTTGGAGTCTGCATCTTGTCTTCCTCTGCCTGCAGACCAACACACAAAGCCTCCCTCCAGCCGGGTCTATTTTTGGCAAGTTCCTCCCAGTTGCAAGTGTTCATATCCAACACCTTTAGGTCACACTTGCAAACATCTTTGTAGCGGAGAAAGGATCCACCTTTGTTTCGCTTGCCCATGGTCAGCTGTCCGTATAGGATATCTTTTGGTATTCGTCCATCCTCCATTCTGCACATGTGACCAAGCCACCGCAAGCAGCGCTGGTGGATAATTGTAACTATGCTGACAATCTTTGCACGGCACAACACTTCGTTGTTAGTCACTCTGTTCGACATTGTTTGAATGGGACAATTTGATACCACAAAGTTCAACATATAGATATGATAAAACGATTAGGCTTCTTTGTCGTTCGTCCTGAAACAGACATTGTGACATGTAGTTCCAACACAACTGGTTTCAGGTGGCTTTTGTTGGTACCAGGTGTTTCTTCCCACTACAATCCCTATTCTCTTAGCCAGACTAAACTAGTGAAGTCTGTTTCCATTGCCACAGCTTGGAGGTGCGTGGATCACAGTAGAAGGATAGATATTTTAAACAAACACAATTTAGATAGGGGATCAAGATGCTGAGCAGCGCATGAGCTGCAATGATCAGCGACTCATAGCTGACTGCTAGCGTCAGGGACAGTGAACCATAGCTGCCAAGACCCTTCTACACCTCCACGCGGTAATCCTGGATAACAGGCTGCAGCAGGGCAGACTGGCTAAGGAGAAGGGATCGAAGAGGGAATGCTAACCCGGTACTCAAAAAATGCTTGCTGAAGTCGGATGGGTTAGACCGAAAGGTGCAAATATCGCAGCCAAGCTGTAAACTACGACACAACGCATTCCGTGGTCTGGACTACATTCCGCTACTTAAGCCTTTTCAGGGTTTGGTAGTGGGAGATTGAGAATGAACGAAGAAGAAGAAGAAGATACCTAGGGACTTTCATAATAGAGAACAGAAAAGTATAACCAAAATTAGAAACAGAATGACACTGGTGAAAGCAGACTTCCAGAAAATAAGAATCAATCTAGTGAACAATTCTCTGAATATTAAAGTGAGAGAGAGTGAGTCTTGCAGTGTTATGTAAAGGTAATATTGGTTTCTATTACTGAGATCTGGGCGATGAATGAAAAAGCGAATAGTAGACCTAGTAAATCAATAACTAAAAGAGAAGAATTGATGAATGAAAAAGCGAATAGTAGACCTAGTAAATCAATAACTAAAACAGAAGAATTGATGAATGAAAAAGCGAATAGTAGACCTAGTAAATCAATAACTAAAATAGAAGAGTTGATGAATGAAAAAGCGAATAGTAGACCTAGTAAATCAATAACTAAAATGGAAGAATTGGGAGATCACTGCTGTTGACCTCTTTGCAGAACACCTGCACTTAAATTTGTATGTGTGCTTACAGTGATGGTTTTCTGTAGCATTTAACTTGACAGGAAGAAATGGATAGCCTTAAACACAACCCTCCTTAGTCATGACATACAAAGTAGGGTGCAGTGGGCTTATTCTCTCCTTCCCATTTGAGGCAGAAAAAAGGAATAGATTTAATTGTATTTCTGTTTAGAATATTGGTAGAATGTGTACGTGTTACAACTGGGGTGTGTCATTTGATGAATATCAATTATTGTCAACAATCTGAATTTGGATTCCGTAAGGGGATGGGACGAACTGGTACCTAATTCACCGTAAGACAGTTAAACAGAAGAACAATAAAATATTAGAAACATATAAACGTGGACATGACTGGATGAGAAAGGTGAATGTCTGGGCTTAGGGGCCAGCTCCCAGACACCATAAAAACCTTCTTGCTACACAAACATAAACTAATTATCTAACAAGACGTCATTGAAGGAGAAGGGCCCTTTAATGGGGCCTATGGTGCGAACCATCCAAAGTCACAAGGAAACTAGTTTGCCGACCCCCTTTATATTAATGAACAACGATGACAACCAGACTCGGCACCTGGAATGTGAGAACCATGTGGGAAGCCAGAGAAGACAACTCAAATTGCAATAGAGAGGGGAAAATTCATCATCGTGATTCTTTGATTTAGCGGGGGGAAAAAATGGACAGTGGCAAGTAGAGTATAGCTAACATCAGCTGAAGCAATTGTATATTCAGGCCATGAAGATCAGAATGGACAGTAGCTAGTAGAGTATAGCTAAGATCAGCTGAAGCAATTGTATATTCAGGCCATGAAGATCAGAATGGACAGTAGCTAGTAGAGTATAGCTAAGATCAGCTGATATTCAGGCCATGAAGATCATAATGGACAGTAGCTAGTAGAGTATAGCTAAGATCAGCTGATATTCAGGCCATGAAGATCATAATGGACAGTAGCAAGTAGAGTATAGCTAACATCAGCTGAAGCAATTGTATATTCAGGCCATGAAGATCATAATGGACAGTAGCTAGTAGAGTACAGCTAAGATCAGCTGAAGCAATTGTATATTCAGGCCATGAAGATCAGAATGGACAGTAGCAAGTAGAGTATAGCTAACATCAGCTGAAGCAATTGTATATTCAGGCCATGAAGATCATAATGGACAGTAGCTAGTAGAGTACAGCTAAGATCAGCTGAAGCAATTGTATATTCAGGCCATGAAGATCAGAATGGACAGTAGCAAGTAGAGTATAGCTAAGATCAGCTGAAGCAATTGTATATTCAGGCCATGAAGATCATAATGGACAGTAGCTAGTAGAGCACAGCTAAGATCAGCTGAAGCAATTGTATATTCAGGCCATGAAGATCAGAATGGACAGTAGCAAGTAGAGTATAGCTAACATCAGCTGAAGCAATTGTATATTCAGGCCATGAAGATCATAATGGACAGTAGCTAGTAGAGTACAGCTAAGATCAGCTGAAGCAATTGTATATTCAGGCCATGAAGATCAGAATGGACAGTAGCAAGTAGAGTATAGCTAAGATCAGCTGAAGCAATTGTATATTCAGGCCATGAAGATCAGAATGGACAGTAGCAAGTAGAGTATAGCTAAGATCAGCTGATATTCAGGCCATGAAGATCATAATGGACAGTAGCTAGTAGAGTACAGCTAAGATCAGCTGAAGCAATTGCATATTCAGGCCATGAAGATCAGAATGGACAGTAGCAAGTAGAGTATAGCTAAGATCAGCTGAAGCAATTGTATATTCAGGCCATGAAGATCAGAATGGACAGTAGCAAGTAGAGTATAGCTAAGATCAGCTGAAGCAATTGTATATTCTGGCCATGAAGATCAGAATGGACAGTAGCAAGTAGAGTATAGCTAAGATCAGCTGAAGCAATTGTATATTCAGGCCATGAAGATCAGAATGGACAGTAGCAAGTAGAGTATAGCTAAGATCAGCTGATATTCAGGCCATGAAGATCATAATGGACAGTAGCTAGTAGAGTACAGCTAAGATCAGCTGAAGCAATTGTATATTCAGGCCATGAAGATCAGAATGGACAGTAGCAAGTAGAGTACAGCTAAGATCAGCTGATATTCAGGCCATGAAGATCATAATGGACAGTAGCTAGTAGAGTACAGCTAAGATCAGCTGAAGCAATTGTATATTCAGACCATGAAGATCAGAATGGAGAGTAGCAAGTAGAGTATAGCTAAGATCAGCTGAAGCAATTGTATATTCAGGCCATGAAGATCAGAATGGACAGTAGCAAGTAGAGTATAGCTAAGATCAGCTGATATTCAGGCCATGAAGATCATAATGGACAGTAGCAAGTAGAGTATAGCTAAGATCAGCTGATATTCAGGCCATGAAGATCATAATGGACAGTAGCTAGTAGAGTACAGCTAAGATCAGCTGAAGCAATTGTATATTCAGGCCATGAAGATCATAATGGACAGTGCAGTGAAAGGGTAGCACTTAATAATAATAATAGTTGCCCATCGGAAGCGAAGATAGCGACAACATCAAACTATTGCTACGAAATGTGTTCTCATATGGCTGTAAAGTTCAATCCAGGAATGGCATACCCTGACACATTCAAGGCACACTAATGGGGAGTCGGCTAGGGAGTTGTAGTGCATTTTGTATTATTGGGCAGCACATTTTTCCTGAGCCTCTGCCATGGCTATACTCTCTTCAATTTGAACACCTTCCGTTACACGATTCTGTGCAAGCATCTCCCAGGAGATGATATTGAAGCTTTTCAGACACATCAAATAGTCTCTGTAGCATCTCTTCTGCCTCTGCCTGTAGCACCAGAAGACCCAAGTGCTCTTATTGTAGCTGGATCAAGACTTCTGATGGCATTATTTAGGACCACACATAGAAAGATAAAACTAAACACACAATCTTTCTCTCCAGTAATTGGAAAAGAAGTAAATTAATGATAGTGATGTGAGGAGACTACATTATCAATATAGAAGAGAATAATTGAGATTTTGAAGAGATTAAGGGCAAGAATGGTCTAAGTGTAAAGAATGAAAATGGTGAGATATTTTTTAAGATTTTTGATCGGAGGAAACGTGCTCACATTCAAGAAAATTCAAACGGCTACATGGAAATCCCCAGATTAATAAATACATAAGCAGATTGACCACGTCTGTATAAATATGATCTCTACAGGATGTCAGGGCCTACAGACCACAATCTAATGATGGCCCAAGTTTAGCTTAAGCTACGATAGAGCACACCAGCTCTCAAGTCAACAAGCCTAGCTTTATTGTGAGATATTTTGAAAAGAGATGAGAGAAAAGTGTTCGACATAACACTCTGCAATAAATTCCTAGCTGTGGAACAATTAGACATAGATGTCAGGAAGCTTTCTGTAAGAAGGGACACCAACAAAAAGAATGGATAATGACAACAATGCTCACAATGATTGAAGGAAAAAGGGGAAGGCGTGGTTAAGGGACACGGCTCACAATCTGAAGGGGCTGGGTTCCATCCCCAATCACAGCGCCAGCCGTTACCCCGGGGAAGCAAACCCTTAGAAAATGCAGGAGGAAGCAGACCCTTACATAAAATGCTTGCCGAAGTCGGATGTACTGAACTGACAGGCACAAAATAAAAACATAGTGCAACACACACCGCCTTGGGGAATTAAAAAAATAAGGCGAACGCAAAAAAAAAAAAAAATCAAAGGAAACAGAATAAAGTAAACAAGTTGTAAAAAAAATCAAAGAGCAAACCACTAGACAAGAGAAGCTGCATCGATAATCTGTCTACAGAAACCTGAAAAGCTACAACAACACAAGTGGTATTAACATCAGTAAGGGATGAAGATGCTGAGCGGTGCATGAGCTGCAGCGGTCAGCAACCCAAAGCTAACTCCTAGCATCAGGGTCAGCAAACCAGAGCTGTCCCTTCTGACAGAAAGGTGCAAATATCGCATTTAAACCTGTAACCTACGACAATGCATTCGATTCTCCATAAGGTACAGAAAGAATGGCCGAGGTACGAGTGGATATCAGCTGTTGAGGCTTCAAACCTCCAAGGATTTACATGGATCTACAGTCCTGGTCATGCTGTTGTTCAGGACAACGAAAGAACAAACATCTTAGCCTCACAAGCTTCCATCATGAGCACGTTAGTGATGGACAGTAATGACATTTTTAAATCAATCAATAACGACCTGTTAGATGAGGACGCAGCAGAAGGTGGAAGAGAAATGGAAACTAGATGTCAGAAAGCCTCTGCCGGGACTTATCAATTGACTGTTATATGCTTAGCCAATTGTGCACTGAGCACTCGCTCACGGAGACGAACATCCACACAAAGCTGTTTGGAAGCCGTGAAGAACTCTCCACCACGGCAACCTTAATCCAGATAACTGGACTTCAGGTGTAGACGTAACAAGACGAAGTATGGCGAACAAGAAGAGGAGGAAGAAGGTGTAGACGTAACAAGGTAATAAGAAGAGAAGGAAGAAGGTGTAGACGTAACAAGAAGAGAAGGAAGAAGATGTAGACGTAACAAGAAGAGAAGGAAGAAGGTGTAGACGTAACAAGAAGAGAAGGAAGAAGGTGTAGACGTAACAAGAAGAGAAGGAAGAAGATGTAGACGTAACAAGAAGAGAAGGAAGAAGATGTAGACGTAACAAGAAGAGAAGGAAGAAGGTGTAGACGTAACAAGAAGAGAAGAAAGAAGGTGTAGACGTAACAAGAAGAGAAGGAAGAAGATGTAGACGTAACAAGAAGAGAAGGAAGAAGGTGTAGACGTAACAAGAAGAGAAGGAAGAAGATGTAGACGTAACAAGAAGAGAAGGAAGAAGATGTAGACGTAAGAAGAAGAGAAGGAAGAAGGTGTAGACGTAACAAGAAGAGAAGGAAGAAGGTGTAGACGTAACAAGAAGAGAAGGAAGAAGGTGTAGACGTAACAAGAAGAGAAGGAAGAAGGTGTAGACGTAACAAGAAGAGAAGGAAGAAGGTGTAGACGTAACAAGAAGAGAAGGAAGAAGGTGTAGACGTAACAAGAAGAGAAGGAAGAAGGTGTAGACGTAACAAGAAGAGAAGGAAGAAGGTGTAGACGTAACAAGAAGAGAAGGAAGAAGGTGTAGACGTAACAAGAAGAGAAGGAAGAAGGTGTAGACGTAACAAGAAGAGAAGGAAGAAGGTGTAGACGTAACAAGAAGAGAAGGAAGAAGGTGTAGACGTAACAAGACGAAGTATGGCGAACAAGAAGAGGAGGAAGAAGATGTAGACAAGTGAGCAAGTTAAGGTAGCAGTGAAAAAGGCAAATGCAATGTTAGGTATGATTAAAAGAAATATTAAACATAGGAGCAAGGAAGTGATCGTCAAACTGTATAAAGCATTAGTTAGACCTAGATTGGAGTACTGTGTACAGGTGTGGAGTCCTTATCATAGAGGGGATATAAACATGCTAGAAAGAATACAAAAAAGAGCAACAAAGATGATAGTGTGATTCCAGAATTACAGTTATGAGGAACGACTCAGAAAAACCGGCCTACAGTGTCTCGAAGAGAGAAGAATTCGTGGTGACTTAATACAGGTTTATAAGATGATCAGAGGAATGGATAAATTAGACTATAACAAGTTTTTTAAAATACAGCCACCTACAATAACACGAGGACATAGCTACAAGCTGACTAAAGAGAGGTCCAGGTTAGATATTAGGAAATATTTTTTTAGTCAGAGAGTGGTGTCTGCTTGGAATGCATTGCCAGGGGAGGTAGTGGAGGCAGGGACAGTTAATGCATTTAAGAATAAACTGGATGCGCATAGATTTTAGAGTAAGGTAATGTAAATGTAACTGGTTGTATACAGACTCTGCAGGGTCTTCTAAACCAGTATAAAGACGTTAAGTTAAGACGTAACAAGAAGTATGGCGAACAAGAAGAGGAGGAAGAAGGTGTAGCGAACAAGAAGAGGAGGAAGAAGGTGTAGCGAACAAGAAGAGGAGGAAGAAGGTGTAGCGAACAAGAAGAGAAGGAAGAAGGTGTAGACGTAACAAGAAGAGGAGGAAGAAGGTGTAGACGTAACAAGAAGAGGAGGAAGAAGGTGTAGACGTAACAAGAAGAGGAGGAAGAAGGTGTAGACGTAACAAGAAGTAGTATGGCGAACAAGAAGAGGAGGAAGAAGATGTATCACGTGTCACCACAGTTCAAAAACCAGCCTGTCGAAGCAGCAACTGATAAACAGTATATTTATACCAACTCTATGTTGTCAATGTCAAACTTGGCCCTTACCCAAGAGACAGTGGAGGAAAATTACAATGTGTGAGATTAAATGTCAAAGAACAGTAATGTCACCAGGAGAGATGATTAGAATGAATGCAAGTCAAGACAGAAAATACAATGGTTTGATCATCTCATGAGAATACCACGTGATCAACTACCACTGCATGCCTACCACACAAGAAGTGATTCTTGGAACATATTCATATATTTATGTAAAGTATATAGATATTTCTGATTACCACAGAATTATTCATATATCGTTGCACATTGAATTGAGAATATAATGAAAATTACAGACATGCAGAATATTCAATTTTGTACAAATGTCAGTTTTTCAATTTCATAATTTGTTAAAATGTACACACTGTTTTTTGTCAGAAAAATTTTTAAATTTTGAGGCACATGTTCCAACATCTATGCCATGTACTATTGCATCAACTTTGTCTTTAAATCTCATCTCTTTTTATTCACGCAACACAGACTAATGCAAAGAATTCAATATTCTTCTTCCTCGTTCATCTTCACACTTCAATGACTCTAATGAAGGCAGCAGTCGACTCATAACAAAATGTATACCATTTTTTTAAAACTGAAATTTTAATTTTTTAAAAAGGTATACCCCAGAAATAAAAGTGCTGAGCTTACAGAGGTCAGATGTGATCCCACATAACGAAGATTTTAATTTGAAGATTCAAATACAGAGAATAAAAGTTAGAGTTCATTTTCTACAAAAATCGACATTCACAAAATAAATGATACATACTTCCTCCAGTTTTCAAGAAATTGTCAAACCTGTTCACTATTTATCAGATTTAAGTGACTTTTTCTGTGAGAGAGTGATAATGCTGTTTAAAGGTATGTCTCTCAAGCAGGTGCTTGCTTACCTGTTCTAACCAAGCTTACACAGATGTAACTGGCCATGAATTGACAATTACAGAAGAAAAGTTAGAGAGGAAGATTACTGGAAAAAATCTGAGACTTCATTCAATGAAGTCTTTAACGCTTCATCCTCAACTGCAGTGTACTTCACAATGTTCTTAGTTTGACCCATTCTTCGCCAAAGGGTGGTCACCCTTGAACGGGTCCCAACTCAGGATCCAGTCGTTTCTGTCACAGGCGCATGTCGTCCACTGGGATAGTAGTCTGTCTGTTGTGGGGTCGTGTATGTTGTGCTTTTCTAGTGAATCTCGCTAGCGAGTTGGGGGCCATCCCCTGGTCTCTTTTTGTCACATTCTTTGGATGTCACTATTGTTAATTTTGCATTGTCGCTGTTGCCTGAGAGTTATGCCCACCAGGCATCTTTCAAGAGATGCATGTGATGTTCTCAGTTGGTTCTCTGCTGCTTTTGTTAGAGACCAGGTTTTGTTATCATAGCAGAACACTGGTAGGACTACCGAGTTGAAGATGTCTGCATGTAGTCTGGTGTCTTTTGTGCGCACGTAGCCTGGTGTCATTTGTGACATCTGTTGCTGTCATGATGGAGTTGAAGGCTGCCCAGCCCACCCGTTTCCGTCTGGCGATCTCAGGTTTTATGTTGTTCTCCATGTTGAGAAGCCTTCCCAGATTCGTCAGCTTCCTCTATGGGCTTTCCACTCAAGAGTATAGGGTTGGGCGGCTCTGTGAAACAATGTGCAATCAAGCCTAACAATTCATCTGTGATGGCAGTGCCTGCAGTGGGACTGGCTTTACTGTATAAACACGTTCTCTTCACACTTTCATCCATGAGAGTAATTTTGATTGGAGTGGCTTCTAGCTTTATCTTGTAAATTCAATCTCTAACACATTTGTCTCTGATGGCAATGTCTATCACACATCTAACTTCTATCACTTACCACTGTCTCATTAGAAGCCATTTCTTTAGTCAGAGAGTGGTGAATGCTTGGAATGCATTGCCACAGGGAGTAGTGGAGGCAAGGACAACGCATTTAAGAATAGAATGGATGCGCATATCGTTTAGAGCAAGGAAATGTAAATGAAACTGGTTGCATACAGACTGCAGAGTCTTCTTAACCAGTATAAAGACGTTAAGTTTTTTAAGTTGTAATCCTTTACAGGTCAAACCAGATTAGGAAATTAAAACTAAAATGGTATTCTCTAAGTAGCGTCTAGTTTGTTGAACTTCAAGAATGGTCAGCATTTGTATTTCATAATTATTTTTACAAATTATTATGCGAGTAATGTTTTATTATTGCCTGTTGTGATATCATCACTTCTGAATGTTGTGCGTGTGTGTGTGTATGCGCACATGTGTGCGTTATGCATACTCAAGTTGTTTTAAGAAACAAAAGTGATTGTGTGTGTGAGAGAGAGAGAGAGAGAGAGCCAACCTGGCATGTTGAGTTATTTTGATTTCAGACAACTTTTGGCCTTGATTCATCGCATGGTCGAGTTTGTCGTTCGGGAAGGTCCAATGTTTGAAGCTATGATCATGAACAGAGAATTGAATAACCCTTTCTTCAGGTAAGTTAAATATTGCTTGTACTTTGCACCCCTGTCTGACTTTCTGACAATCTGCACTTATTTGAATGCACACAATTTCATAAAAGTAATATGGTAGTATATTTGCAGTCCATATTAGCAGACACATGCAGATTATTTGCCTGTTAATTGAACTACAACTGGCCAGATACATGACCAAATGGGAAACCGAACATACTGGTTACACCAAAAACGATGCCTATTACCAGTTGAACCGAAGAGAGCAGGTCGTTGTCTTCAGACTTCGCACTGGCCACAATAGACTGAGGTACCACCTATTCAACAAATTGAAGATAGGGTGTACCGACGAATGCCCGTGCGGTACTGGTAAAATGACCGCTGAACATCTGCTGCAGAACTGCCCGACATACGAGGATCAGAGAGAGCAGATGTGGCCATCACCAGTGGAACTGCAAGACAAGCTCTATGGCAGTGGCGACAGCCTCAGGATGACCGCCGCTTTTTTCGAAAAAATAATGGTTACTGTCTGACTGCGTACGCAGAAGAAGAAGAAGAAGAAGAACTACAACTGCAGTTTAACAGTTATGGTTTTCCCCCTTACTACAGACACACAACCCCCCACCCCTCAATTGCACACTTTATACATCCATTGCTTCTCATACCCCCCAAAGTCCACCCCTTCCAAACTGCCCATTCCTTCAACCTACTCACCTCCAGTCTTAGACCTCACAAATTGCTGTATCTTTTCCCTAAATCTCAACTCATCCAAGCTTGTTACTGATTCAGAACTGTGTTAATGACTTTCACAATTATCCCATGCAGAGCCTCATATTGTAGTGTCTCATGGCAAATGTCCAGTTGACTGCAAATTAGGACACATCCCATCTCTTCTCTTTCTTTCATCCTCCTCCACTGACCATCTCAACTCAACCACACTTCTTTCAATATCAGAACTGTCTAATTTTTCCAACATCATCATTTCTTAATTATCCTGCGCATGGCCTGGTCTTGTTTGTTGCGCCAAGTGCCACTTTTACCAATTTATGATGACATGATTTGATCAGAAAATCTAATTTACCCAGAAAACGATGGAAATACAGACAGATAGTCATATGAATTTCAACTTGTAGCAGAAAAAAACCTGTCGCAGACCATCATAAATTACATTTTAAAGTTCAAGCCTCTATGTTTTGTTATATTTTTGTGTTTAGGAAATGTTACAAAGGGCAAAGTAACTATGTCTCATTATAAAACCTACACAATTCAAATCATATCAAAAAGAGATGATTTTGCTAATGAGTTACATATTGCTAGCTACATGTTTACGATAGCCAGTCATAACCATTTTGGGTGAGTGTAGGAAACTAAAATGTGCTTCTGAAGAAAAAAAACCAGATAAGAAATTCATTTGGTAGTGGGTTACAGTGGCTCTAATAGTGGCTCTTATAGCTTGAGATGTACTGAAGATGGTATTCCTTTAACGCCATTAAGACAATACTCAAAGAGATGAAAGACACCATGGCAAGAGCACACACTTTCAATTTCATGGTCATTCCAGCAATGATTTACAGAAGCGAGGTGTGGAACTTGCACAAAACAGATGCTGAGAAGCTGAGAGTCACTCAGCGAGTGGGGGGGGGGGGGGGGGGGTGTTGGGTTGTTAAAGCGCTTGAATCTCAAGAAATGATTAAACAACTGCATGAAACAGTGTATGTTCACATCTTGCAAGTGGTCCTTGATCTCGTGGGAAGTGATATCATGGGCCTAGTCCTGTTGCAGACAGATTATAAACTGGGATGTCCTGTGTACATAACAGAACCCTCGACAGTTGAAATTTAAAAAAAAAAAAGGAGGCTGTTAGCTGCTACGCAGGCAAAAATATTCGGAAACTAATAAAACCCTTATCCAAGTCTTGTGGCCTGAAGTAGACACGAGGAAAACAAAATGTAATCTGCATACTATGCTACCTCTAGTCTTGCCACTAGACCAGCGTAGCTTAGGACCAGCGAGAACCGTTGATTATAAGATAAATAAATGAAGACATGTGCTGCATGGTTGAAGATGAGTGGCTAAAAAGGTCTCCTTGACCTTTTAAATTATTTAATGTTGTGTGCTTGCCTTTCCAGATTCTTGTTTGATAACAAAAGTCCAGCTCACACCTACTACAGATGGAAACTCTATTCCGTATTACATGTGAGTAATACATTAGAAAGCATGTGGTCATTTTGTAAATAGCCTTTTTTCATATGAGGAAAATCTTTTCCTTCCATACTGACATATCATATATTGTACCATATACTTGGGTCCTCCTACCTGTAGTGCAGTGTGAGACTTCTCAGTAGACTCGTTCACCACTATGGAAATCACAGTGCTGATACCCATCTTGTTGACCATGCTGTTGTAACACATTCTGTATTCAGGAGCATAAGAATTTGAGGTGTTGTCTTGGCTCTCATTAGGTGTTCAGTGATGTTGCTGAATGTTTGAGACTTTTCAACTTTAGTAGACAACACAGGGCAAAAATAAACGCCTCCATAATGAATGAATGAAGGCAGCTATCAAAGGCGTTAAAGCTATGACCATGTACACCTACATGAGCAATAAATCAAGTCAAGTAATCCACCCAGACAACCAGGGCCCGTTATGCTGATCACCCATGACCACAGTTAATGACAGAGTCCCTGACAGTGTGCAGGGCAGATGGAGAGGAGACCATGTCTCTCATCCAGGTGTTGCGAGGGTGGCCCCAGGGATGGCTCTATAAGGGGTGCGGTCTTTTCTCGCCCCTGATTACCAGGGACAAGTGTAGAAGCTGGCCTGCTGAGACGCCCTAAGAGAGAGACGTCTCAGATCCAGTATTGAGGAAACGCTCTTGATTTGCGTCCATCATGAAACTTTGATGTTAGCAACTAGATCTTACCAGCAAGATCAAGGATAAGACGTTAGTTGTTCATGCGGAAAACCTTGAGCCGATATCGATCTCACTGTAGTACCAAACAAGAGTATTGGAATGACACACAATGTATGAGGCGTGTTCAAATGAAACAGGACCTAACTGCATCAAGTGAACATATGTACGATGCGCATGATGTCACTTCTGATGTAAACAGCACATACCAACCGTCAAGTTTGCAAAATTTCATCATTCTCCGACTCATAGTTTCCTCAGCAGACTTGAAAACATTGCAGGTAGGATATGGAATCCGTCCAGAGTTAATCAGCGAGCGGTGATTCGGTTTCTAACAGCTGAAGGATGTTGACCAGTTGACATTCATTCGCACAATACAGGCAGTGTATGGTGATGTACCCTCTTGCTTTTGACCCTGAAACCTTCATGTAGTATGACCTCGCTGCAGATAGATCATACTGCGTCCTTGCCAAATGTCTAAATCAATTTATTTTTATGTTTCAATATAGTAATTAACTGATGTAGTTTCCACCATTTTCCTCAGTGCGAATTGAATTTCCTGCCACACTTTATACACGGCTGATCTCACAAGTCTCGATCTTACGTTTGTGCTTATCTAATAGGTCCTCAGTTTGACACTCATAATATAATGTAGGGACGATCAGCATGTTTATCAGCATCTGTTTAGTGGACTTAATGACCCTTGGATGTTTCATTATTGATGCTAGCTGGTAGTGCACCTTGCTCGTTGCATATTATGTACTGATACTATATTTGCAGTCTTAATGAAAACTTAACCTTAAGACTGATGTCCAAATCAAATATGGCCTTTCAGGGTGACTCAGCAACCAAGTGGAGGATAGAAGAGTTCTACATGTTTAAAGGTGGCTCCATATGGCGGCCACCGCCTATCAATCCCTTTACACAAGGCATGCCAGAGGATCTGGTCAACAGAGAGGCCAACTCAGAGTTTGAGCTTATTTTGAGGAAAGGAAAACTTACCAACAGGTATGTTGCATCATAGTAATTTTCATTCTAGGGTGGCTAGACTTAGTTGCTGCTCTTCTGCCATGGGGTGTAGAGGCTCTTTTCTGAATCTTGTTGCTTCTAGTTCATACAGGATAGGGTAGCCAACCTCATGCCAAACGCTACTTATTTGCCTCTTGTGACATGCCTGGCAGCTTACAATATTGCTATTGTCAGTTCTGCTCTTAGACCCCAGTAACACAATGTGGCCATTCTAGACTGCATATATAAACACTCATTGTTTCACCTAACATATATTAATCAACATTTCAAATGAATTTTATTATAACAATTTTTTCTGTCTGAGAAAATTCTTCTTTTCTGTACATTCCATGGCTAGAAAATATTTATTTAAAATACTTTATAAATTGAAAATGACTTGACCCTTAATTATGGCCAGTTTTTTATTCCTGTCGATGTAATAGGAAATGTGGGGAAGTTGCCAAATGGATTGAAAGTTGGGTAACAAGAAGGAGGCAGAGAGTGGGCATAAATAAGGAGTATTCTGAGTAGTGTGGAGTGCCACAGGGCTTGGTTATGGGACCAATTTTGTTCTTGATATATATAAATGATTTGGACATTGATATCGGATCCGTGATTGCAAAATTCGCGGATGACACAAAACTATGCAGTAGTGTCTCATCTAAAGCAGAAGTGGATATACTGAGATCGGATTTAGATACAATTTGAGAATGGTCTGTGAGCTGGCAAATGGAGTTTAAAGTAGATAAATGTACAGTTATCCACATGGGTAGATCCAATATGGAACATAATTACAGAATGGGTGAGAGCAATATTAGAATGATAGAAAAGGAAAGGGACCTAGGGGTTATAATAGATCATACAGGTAAAGTGAGTGAGCAAGTCCAGGTAGCAGTAAAAATGGCAAATCCAATGTATAAAATATTTTATGTGGTCCCTGTACACAAATGTTTGGAGACTCTTCAAGAACATAAAACTTACCTAAAAAATTGTGCGTGTTCTTTAATTCTCAGACTGGATCAGTTTATTTGCATATTTGAACACTGAAATATGTTTTTGCTATGTTAATGCTAGTTGCTTGATGGCTCATGACCCTATATTCTATTATCTCAATTTAGTATTGCCTAACAACAATTCCCCCAATGGTGTGTTCTCAAATTTTATATTTTCTTAGTTCCTTTATTTTACAAAGTGCTACCCCGGCAGTGCAGTGGTTAGTGCACTGACTTCCCAGTTAGACCAAACAAATCTGGGAAGAAAAGGCGGCCGGCATGATGCTGACCACATCATCCATTATGTGCTGTGGGTTACAAAATAATATGGACCTAACACCATATTTCCCATGCGCCACATGGTGTGATGGGATCTTTACTGCCAACAATAATACATTATGTTTTGAATAGTTATGGAGAGAGCTGGAATGGTGGATAGCACAGGCCAGGAGGACTTTGCATGTATCTCTACAGAGCGCTGCAATGCCTTGATATTAACAATACCAATAGTAATAATTTTTTTTAGATGGGCACTCAATCGTGCAGATCTGGCCAAATGTACCATCAGTACATTAGTTTGGGAATCACTGCTCCAGTGTGAAAGATTCAAAGTGTTAAACAGAAATCTTTGCTATTCTCTTAATTTGTATTCATTATTATCTTTCTAGTCAGAGAGATCGCTTAGAAGACATTTTAAGAGAGTTGACACCAGATCGAAGTAAAATTGCAGAAGCGATGGTGTGGTGTTTGGACCACGCAGAGGCAGCAGAGGAAGTTGTTGATTGTATATCCGAGTCACTCAGCATTCTACAGACACCAATACCTAAAAAGGTAGTGTTTATGTTCTACTGTGTTAGAAAAATGTACTTTTCTTTTTTATTTGTGACAAGATCTGGCCAATGGCATATGCATTTATTGGAGCAATGGACTTTGATTGATTGACTGATTGATTGATGTCAGAAAATGAGAAAGACTAAAGATAAATTATTATACCCAAATTTTTGCAAAATAAGAGCCATTGATAATGATGATAAAATTAACAATATTGTTACTAAAAGTTGATTTATTTGAAACCACAATAACCAACTGTAAGTTACATATGTGTGTGGAACAACTGTAGCTATTTTAAGGCATTTGACAAAATATATTGCACATAAACCACAATATAACTAAATATTTATTATACGGTAAATTTGAGGTATAGCAGACACCACAGTAGTAAAATATTTTCATTTTAAAATAAGCCAAATATTTCTTTTTTTATATTATGTAATTTTTCTGCTTAACCATTTCCAGTCCTGGGACAGGTGCTGTAGCTGCATATGTCCAATAGTTTTATTCAAAATAAAATCTATTAGTATTAAACAAATAGATGCTGAGCAGCGCATGAGCTGCAGCGGTCAGCGACCCATAGCTGACTGCTAGCGTCAGGGCCATCGAACCAGAGCTGCCAAGACCCTTCTACGCCTCCACACGGTGATCCTGTATAACAGGCTGCAGCGGGGCAGACTGGCTAAGGAGAATGGAACGAAGAGGGAATACTAACCCGGTACTCAAAAAATGCTTGCTGAAGTCGGATGTGTTGGAACGAAAGGTGCAAATATCGCAGTCAAGCTGTAAACTACGACACAGCACATTCCGTTCTCTGGACTAAATTCTGCTACTTAAGCCCTTTCAGGGTTTGGTAGTGGGAGATCGAGAACGAACGAAGCCAAGCCAAACAAATAGCTAAAATTACATTATTGAATTGTCAGGAACTAGTACAATTGTTTGTTGCGTAGGTGAACCATTGACAGCGAACAAACAAATATAATTTCAGGGAAAGAGGTCAGAGCCTATTAGAGTCTTTCTTGAATTAAACAAAAAAGAAATGATATTTTGTTGTTGTCTCTACTACATCCTCATAAACAGTCTTAACTTTTGTGTATAACATCCTGATTTAAATTGTTCATTGATTTCTTTACATTTTAAAATATTTGTCATGGCAAAGCAGAAATAATCTTTTTTTGCCCGCACCTATTCCTATTTATACACTTAATTTGCAGTTACTTTTGTTTATGTTTGCAGATTGCTCGGTTATTCCTGGTGTCAGATATATTATTTAACAGCAGTGCCAAAGTTCCGAATGCATCTTTTTTCAGAAAATTGTAAGCAAATATATGTTGTATTGTACATTATATTTATTGGAGAAAATGTATTTAATGATTATGTGCGACTGTGGAGCACACAAGTAAACACCAGAACATATTCTACAATAATGCCTATCTATGCATACCAAAGAGAGGCAGTCTGACCGGGGGGAGCAAGCAAGCTTGAAATGCTGTGAGGGACTGGCAGAGACCTGAAACGCAGTCTCCTTCGTGAACCTCACTGGACTAGAAACATAGCATAAGTTGATCAATGAAGATGAAGAAGAAGGATTAGGAATAGAAAATAAAAATGATTAAAGAATTTGTTGGTACTATTGTTTTTGTTGTGTGTGTGTTAGTTTCTGATATATAAGAAGATGAAAATGAAAAACAGCACAGGCATTTAGACGAAAGCCTTCCGCTGAAGACGGATGTGTCGAACCGAAAGGTGCAAATATCGTATCCAAGCTGTAAACTAGCGACACAACGCATTCCGTTGTCCGGACGACATCCTGCTACTTGCGAAGACCTGTACAGGGCTTGGTAGCGGGAGATTTAGAATGCAGAAGAAGAAGACGAAAGCCTATGCTGTCTATGTTTACAAATGGCCGTATCTGTCAGTTTCCACTATAAACGTAGTTATTGTATCTACAAAATCTAAACAGATCTACTTCAGAAAAATCTGTTGCAAAATCTTATCTCCCCCATTCTCAGTAATGGGTGAATCTTCAAATCCAAGTGAAAAACATTAAAAATCATTTCCAAAAGTCTTAACACAAATGTCAAAATTGCAATTTTTAACCTTTTCGACACTTATGTTGTAATTGTTCCGCCATACTCTGCTATAATTTTGTATCCATAAATAACCAAGCCCTGAGACCATAGAAATAGTCATTTTTTAAATACTGAATACGTCACGTCTATCTACACTGATTTCCAGCCGATTAAAGTATTATATGTTTGAAAACAAATGGATTTTATACAATTTATCTTCTTCTTATGCGGATTGGAGTCGACCCATTTTAGAGAATGGTGAAGTAAGTTGTTGTAAAAGATCTTTGTGAGGTAGATCTGTTTATTTTGTTTATTTAGATGTAAAAAATACGTTTGAAGTAGAAACTAACAGTTGTGCTGATATTATAAACACAGAATCGATACTTTGTTGTAATCACGTTCCCTAATAGTTGAGTCCAAATGTTTGTCCTTTGTTTTATAAATTTTCATCTTCTTGTAATTCAGGAACTAACATACACACAACAAAAACAACACTAAGTTCTTTATCCATCTATGTCTCTACACACAACACAATCATATTTATTGACCAACAAACAAAAAGGTTACAGGCTATCAAAGTCAACAACCATAGTAAAATGTGAAGTGCAGAAAATATGTGCAGCATCATAAAGGTTAAACCCGGCAAGGCGGAAGTAGAACTCTCTACGATCAAATGAGCAGTATGTTCATTCTATGTAGCTGGTTTGGTTATATATGAATAGAACGGCCGTTGCTATGCAACGTCATTCTAAGTCACGTACCAACGACCTTAGCCATGCAATCTTAGTGACATCAGCCGCTTGTCAGTTGAATTAAGTGACATCTGTCACTTTGACTAGAAATGTAATTATTGTGTCTACAATCCTGGATAACAGGCTGCAACAGAGCAGAAGGGATCGAAGAGGGAAGGCTAACCAGGTACTAAATAAAATGCCTGCTGAAGTCTGATATGATGGACCAAAAGGTGCAAATATCGCAGTCAAACTGTAAACTACGACACAACGCATTCCGTTCTTCGGACTACATCCTGCTACTTGCAAGGCCCTTTTCAGGGATTGGTAGAAGGGAGATTGTATCTATATAAACAAACTAAGTAGATCTACCTCAGAAAAATATGTTAACTTAACTCCCCCATTCTCAATATTGGGTGAATCTACAAATTCAATCCAAAAACATCAGAAATTCTTTCCAAAAATCTAAAACAAATTTTTAAATGGCCATTGTTTTCCGCTAACGATACATGACGGAAGTTGGAACTCTATACAATCAAAAGAGCGGTCTGTTCAGCCTTTTCTGCGACATTAACTCAGTAGTTTATATACGAGAAAGCAATGACCCTAAAGCTGGCGTAGAATTTTGGGCCGCGGTACGGAAAGAATGAGTCGTAGTTTCACACCGGCAGTATGGTAAAGATTAATGCAGTGTGAGCATGCCCCTAGTTATTCTTGCACATCAACAGATTGAATTTATTTGATTTAATAACTGTTTTTCCTCTGACATTTTTCAGTTTTCAGAGTAAACTAAAGGAAATTTTCAAAGATATAAATGAAACGTATGAGAAGATTGAAGGCAGATTAAAGGCAGAACAGTTCAAGGTATTTTATATTAAATAGTATTTATATTATTTTGTCTTGGATACGCATTTTACGAGCATTTAAGTAACAGAATGGTTGCACAACCTGGGTTTCAGTGCAAGACTGACTGACTTTGTAAGTCAGTCATGTCATGATTTGTGAACTTAGCTGTAAATGGTACCTGGCTCTATTAGAGTAGACAAGACGGGTAAAAATTTAATTAGCAAATTAGGACTGAAGATGCAGCAGTGAATGAACTGCCAGCAGCCAGCGATTTATAACTGGCTGCTTGCATCATGCACAGCTGACCAAGACCCTATTCTGCCTCCAAGTAGTTGTTCTGGAAACAGGCTAAACTAGTGTAGTCTGGCTAAGGGATAGGTATTGCAGCGGGAAAGCAAACCTGGTACCCAAAAATAGCAGCTGGAATCAGATGTGTCGGGCTGAAAGGTGCCCGATATTGCTGTAAACTGTGTCACAACATTCTTTTCAGGACAAATGCTGAAGAAGAATAATTGGCAACCCCAACTCACAAAATGCTCAGACCTAATACAGTTCATCCTCTATAGCAGATCTGCTATGAGACTGTCTTGTTTGCAACAAATTCTACATACACGCATCTGGTCAAAAGAATAAGACCACTGTACTTCCGTGCAGGTTATAAAAGCAACCAAAGAGAGTTATACATATGGCTAGCAACCTCACCGGGTAAAACAAATTTCTTCAGAAACCACCATTACAAAAGCATATTCCCAGCTGGATACCACTCTGTTTGTAAGTCAAAGTGACATTTCAGGTCAGGTCATCCCGTAACCGGTGAGGTCGTTGGGGCACACATGAAGACATCCTCACAACTCCATGCCATCTCTTTCTGTCAGATGCCGCTGCCTGTGACTCTTCTGGTCGGAGACTGGTCCATTCTTTTATGTTGTCCTCCAATCTCTTTTTGGGCTGGCCTCTTCGTCGTCTGCCATGCACCTTCCCGTGGAGGATTGTGTTTGCAAGACCATTTGATCTCGATATGTAACCGTACCAAGTGAGTTTCCTTCTTTTGACAGTTGCCAAGAGATCTTCGAAAGGCCCTATAGTCATTGTAATTCTATTTCGCATTTCCTCGTTTGTAACTCGATTTTTGTACGTGACGTTTAAAAGTTTTTGAAAACATCTCATCTCCAAGGCCTGTATCCTTAGTTCAAGGTCAGCTGTAACTGTCCATGTCTCACACGCATAGAGGAATATTGACAGGACCAGTGTACGCATTAATCTGATTTTCGTGCTTAGTGCTAACCGTATATCTTGCCAGATTTTGTTAAGCCGTACAAGCGCTGCTATTGTCTGTGCTATTCTGGCCAACACTTCACATTTTGATCCTTCATCACTGATAATCGACCCAAGATATTTAAAACAGTCAACCGCTTCGAGTTCCTGACCGTTAGCTTTTATCTTGCTGTTGAAACCCGTAGCGTTGTTGGTCATTAATTTTGTCTTTCCAGCGTTTATCTCCATACCATAGTCAAGAGCTGTTTCATCGAGCCTTCTGACCCATTCCTGGAGTTCTGCTTCTGAACTCGCCAACCCGTCGATATCATCTGCAAAACGAAGGTTGGTAATCGTTCGGCCCCCTATCTTGACAGTACCAACGTGACCTCCAAGTGCCTCACTCATAATTCCTTCAAGGAATATATTGAAAAGAGTTGGAGAGAGTGTACACCCCTACCCCTGTCTCACACCAACTGATGTGCGAAACCAGTCTCCTCGCCTCCCATTCACAAGAACTGCACTAGACGCCTTGTTACAGGTGTTCAAGGACCGTTATAATATTTCCGTTGATATTATACATCCTCATGGTTGCCCAAAGCGCTTTATGCCATACCCTATCAAACGCCTTCTTAAAATCCACAAACACATGATACAGTGTTTGCTGCTGTTCTAGATATTTCTCGCTTAGCAGCCTTAAATTAAATATATGTTCTGTAGTGCTTCTTCCCTGTCTGAACCCTGCTTGCTCCTCGGCAATAATGTTCTCTGCTTGGGGTTTCAATCGGTCGAGGATTAATCTAAGCATGACCTTGCTAGGGTGGCTAATGAGGCTTATTGTTCTGTAATTTTGGCACAGCTTTAGGTTTCCAGACTTATGTAACGGTATAACTATTGATTTCGTCCATAAGTCCGGCCAGTTTCCTGTCGCCTATATTTTGTTACAGATGTGTGTCTGGCCTTCCACTACTACCTCTCCACCTGCTTGTAAGAACTCTGCTGGTATATTGTCCACGCCGGCTGCCTTCCCTCTTCTCAATGTCTTTACCTCTGCAATTACCTCTTCCTTCGTTATCAGTTGGTTATCCTCTATATTTGTTGGTGTTGGGGGAAATGTTTTCTCAGGTTTGTTTCGCCCTTCATATTTATATAGCTCGGAACAGTACTCTGTCCATTTCCCTTAATGAGACACTTGCCGTTTTTATCATGAATCATAAGGTTCCTGCTTTGTCTTGGTGTTACCAGTTCTTTGACCACCTTGTATGCTCCTTTAGCATCATTTCTGTTTAGTCTCTTTTCGATGTTTGCGCATTGCTCACATATCCACGCTTTTTTCGCCTCTCATCTTTTGTTGTATGGCTTTCTTGACCTCTTTATAACTGCCGACCTCCTCCGGTGGGTGATTGTGTGTTTTCAGTGACCTTCTTTTATCACACAGGTCTAGAATGTCTTTGGTCACCCATGGCTTCTTTTTTGTTTGGTGGCATCCCAGGATCTCTGTTGCAGTATCTATGAGAGCTGCGTTAAGAGACTCTGTAACTGTATCTGTATCCAGTCCCTCTCTGAGAGCCAACAGTGGCGCAAATCTCCCTCCCACCCTTGCTTGGAACACTTCTGTGATTTTTGGGTCCATTAGTTTGTCCAGGTCAAACTTTAGCCTGGTCACATCCTTCTTTGCGACTCCCTTCAATCGCAGACGCATGGTCATCATAACCAGATCGTGGTCGCTTCCTATATCAGCTCCGGGGAAACTTCTTGTTTTGTCGGTGTTGATACTCGATCGGAACCTCCTCTGGACCAGTATATAGTCGATCTGGCTATGCACTTCATTGCTTGGGTTATGCCATGTCCAGCGTCTCGACGACTTGTTTAACCCAAACGTATTTGCCACCAACAGCTGATTGCATCTTTCAAATTCTAGGAGTCTGAGGCCCCGGTCATTGGTTTTTTTATTTCCGTATGGTCCACATGTTCCCCTCCAGTCGTGGACTGCATCTTCTCCAATTTTTGCATTACAATCACCCTGGACTACCAATATGTATTTTTTTGGCTTTTCGTGAATCAGACTTTGAAGTTGATCATAGAATGCCTCTATTTCACAATCTTCGTATTCTGCAGTTGGTGCGTAGCCCTGTATTATGGCCGTAAGATGATAAAACGGCTAGATATTGGACGACAACCCAATATGCATCTGGCTGTGTCTTTATGCACCAGTATCCCCACTCCATGTAAATATTTGTCCTCCCTGCCACTGAAGTAGAACTTTGTGGCCCTCCTCCGTGGTAAACTCTCCAAAGCTTTTCTATCGAGCCTCGCATATACCAAGGAGGTTCCACCGGTAGTTCTTCATCTCGTGCGTTAGCTCATTGATTTTGCCACATGGGTTCAGTGTTCTAACATTCCACGTACCTATTGTGAGCTTGTCTTTCCTCAGTTTGATGGTTCCACCAGTAGCACACTTATCGCCTCCGACCTGGTGTGGGATGGCAGGCGCATTTAAGGGGTATCAAAATTGCATATTTGTTTCCAATATTCATTTCTTAACATTGACCAATCTGTGATAAAATCAATTGTGGTGAGGGGACGGTTAGGGCTAGTGGTTAAGTGACACAACTCACAGCCTGAAGGTGCTGGGTTTGATCCCCATCATAGCACCGGCTGTTATCCCGGGGAAGCAAACCCTTAGGAAATGCAGGAGGAAGCAGACCCATACATAAAATGCATGCCGAAGTCGTATGCACTGGGCCGATAGGCACAAAATAAATACGGCAGTGCAACACACACCTGTCTTGGGAAATAGAGAAATAAGGCGAACACCAACATTTTTTTAAATGGGGCTTTTTTCCTTTTCTCCACATTATGGCCAAAAAGTCTTCATTGGCGACAAAGGTCAATAATAATAAATCATGAAGATTCATTTTGTGTATATTTCATTTTCATTTCTGCTACAGCAGAAGAATTCTATTTTCATCAAAAACAATTTTTTTTTTAACGAACATAAACATTGAATTTTAGTGTGCCTGTAATGCATATTATTTTTTCCTTTAGCACACTGCAGACCGACTGACACAGCCAAACTTGTCACTCTGTCAAAAACAATTTTTTGACAATTTGTTTTTTCAAAGTATGGAGACCCTACCAATAGTCATTTTTATAGTGCTGGATTCGTCACATCCATCTACACATGCTTTTTGCCGGTAAAAGTATTGTATGTTAGATTACAAATGGCTTTTGAACGATTTATTTTCTTATTTCGCCGATTGGAGCAGGCCGACTTTTGGGGGAAAGGTGAAGTAGATCTTTATCTGGTAGATCTGTTTATTTTATTTGTTTAAATGAAAGAAGTACGCTTGAATTGGAAACTAACAGTTGCGCCGATATTATAAACACAGTATCGATACTTTGTTATGGTTTCCATGGATTTCTATTGGAGCGACTAGGCCTAGCCGGGAAAGTTCAAATATTTTTTATTTTTTCACAAAATTTCACCTTCATCTTTTTGTATCTTAGAAACTAACAAACACACAACAATAACATAAACTTTATTCATTTATGTCTATACACACAAGAAAATCATATTTATTGACCAACAAACAGAGCGGTTAAAATTTTTGAAAGTTGCAAAATTGAAAAATGCAAAAAATTTTCACAATTATGGAAGCGTGCTGAAGGATAACTTGCTTTCATTTGAGTTTTGTAATACACAAAATAGTAGTAGTTACAAACTTGTTACAAAACTTACAACTGTGATCGACGTGATCCCTGTCTATCTAGTATTTCCTTATTTTGAATTTGAGTGTCATGTTTACCTAGTATTTGGCAACATATATTCATTTCATTTTATGTTTTTAAAACAATTTCAGCAAAAAGTTATGAATTGCTTCAGAGCATGGGAAGACTGGGCTGTGTATCCTAATGACTTCCTTATCAACTTGCAGAATATTTTCTTGGGACTGGTCATGCCCTTGAAGGTGAGACATACTTGTCTACTTGTACCTGATGAAAACCTGTAAACTGGACCAATATAATAGATTTTCAATAACATTTTATATTTTCCATAACATTTTATATTTTCAATACCTATTTTGCAAAGAATACTCAGCAGCATTTGGCACTGGGAGACGCTGCAGCAATTTCAGTGCCGAAGCCAGTGCCCTGAGACAAGCAGCTGAAATCCTTATAGACCATAAGGAGCAGGCAGAACAGGAAATGGTCATTTTCACAGACGCCCTTGCAGTGTTAATGGCGCTCAAGAAGCAGCACAAAAATGAATGCGGTGCTCTGGCAGACTCGCTCAAACGCCTGTCCCAGTGCTTCATAAAAAGCACAGTCCAGTGGATACCAGCCCACTGCATCATTCCAGGCAATGAGGAGACGGACAGACTCGCCAGAGAGGGAGGAATGCTGCAGCAGAGTGATACAGAAATCACATACAATGAGACAAAAACATTTATCAGGGCAACATACAGTGCAAAATGGAAAAAAGACCACCCTGGCCACATAGAAAATGATTACGACTATCAACTCTCCAGGCGAGACCAGGTAATAATTCTCCGGTTATGCACAGGTCACAACAGACTTCGATGCCATCTGTACAACAAGTTCAAGATTGGCACTACAGACCTTTGTGCCTGCGGCACAGCCCCCATGAAGGCAGAACATATTTTGCAGTCCTGTCCACTGTATACCGACAAAAGAAGTAGCATTTGGCAATAGCCAGTGTCCTTCCACGAGAAGCTGTACGGAAGCGAACAGAGCCTTGAATCGACTGCTGCCTTCGTTAGAGTCATTGAAGTTGAGGTCTGAAGATGAACGAGGAAGAATACCTATTTCCAATAGAAAAAATGACCACAACCATTTTCAAACACCACAAAAAATAAGAATATTGGATGCAAGCTATACTGACTGAGTCTCTATGTGTTGAAAATATCTTCTCGACACCCGGGATTTTAAGGAAAGTATATTTCCATTATTATTAGCATCTGAGATATGTAATTAAATAGTTTGAGTGAAATATGTCCTTTGTCACTGGGATGACGGTTCACTCCTTCCAGTCCTGTCAAATTTGAAAAGATTTGTGTCTTACCATCCAAAACTGTTTTCTTTTACTCGCGAGTATTTATATTTTTTATTTATTTTATCCAAAGCATTACTACTTTGCTTTTTGTCCACATATAATCCAGATGCATGACTATTGACCTGATCAAAAAAGTAATTTCTCAGCTCTTGAAGTCCTAATTCCATAATGCAGAATGCCACAAGTTTCGAAGTCAATCAGAAACATAGTAACTGACTTAATTTAAGAAATTGCTTAATAAACTAAATCTGTGCATGTGCCAGATATTCTGACATATTTGAGGTCATTGAAAATATCAAAACCACATAGCCAAATGGCATGTTGGTATTTTGTGAATTAGACTTTAACTGATATTTGTGTGCCATCGGCCCCCATCGAATGAGGCTGTAAAGTGTTAATGCATATCACAACTCATAATTTGTGTAATGCATCTTTGTTTCAGCAAGAGGAGTCACCAGAACACAAGGAGGACAAGGTAGTAGACATTGATGGAGCACCTATAGAGGATGTTGATGGCATCCCTTTGTCGACTGACAGTGTCAAGATTGTTGCTGACATTGACGGCGAGGAACTGAAGAGTGTCAATGGATTACCATGTATGTACTTGTTGTGAGGTGACCTTTTCTCTGACATAATATTGCATGGGTTGTGCAGCTGAATAGTATGATAGATCATCATCCTGCCTTGTGTGTGTCCAGCATGGGGCACTCTCGTGAATCCCAGAGAGCAGAGAAAAGAAACACTGCAACTTTCCAAGCATGTTGTAAAAGATAACTAAATAGGGATGTACATGGTGCTAGTATATGCATAGTTTGTCTGTCTGTCTTGCAACTTTGTTCCTGTTGTTGGGGTAGTCGAGGGGTTTTTAGGCTGAGGGCTATAGGCAGCTTGACCACACTGCTGTCGCCATGTCATATGCTGACTGTTTATTTCACCCACAACAGAAAAAAAAAACATATGGCTTACCAGTGATTCGATATACTGCCTTTGTCAGCAGGCAGGCATCAAAACTATACAGCTATGCACACCTTAACAAGTCTCATTGAACATTGGGAGTGTTCTCTGCAAGGGGGTGTGTTCTGCATATAGGGGTGTTCTCTGCAAGGGGGTGTTCTCTGCAAGGGGGTGTTCTCTGCAAGGGGGTGTGTTCTGCAAGGGGGTGTGTTCTGCAAGGGGGTGTGTTCTGCATAAGGGGGTGTGTTCTGCATATAGGGGTGTTCTCTGCAAGGGGGTGTGTTCTGCATATAGGGGTGTTCTCTGCCGGGCTGAGTTCTGTACACGGGCATTGTGTGCACAGAGGCATTGTGTACACAGGGGCATTGTGTATACAGGGCTGTTCTCTACATATGATTGTTAGGGGCATTCTGTACATATTGGTGTTCTCTACATATTGGTGTTCTCTACATATTGGTGTTCTCTACATATTGGTGTTCTCTGCATTTTGGTGTTCTCTGCATTTTGGTGTTCTCTGCATTTTGGTGTTCTCTAGCGGGTTGTGTTCTGCACATAGGGGCATTCTCTATAGGGCTGTGTTCTGCACATAGGGGTGTTCTTTACAGGGCTGTGTTCTGCACTTAGGGGCATTCTCTATAGGGCTGTGTTCTGCACATAGGGGTGTTCTTTACAGGGCTGTGTTCTGCACTTAGGGGCATTCTCTATAGGGCTGTGTTCTGCACATAGGGGTGTTCTTTACAGGGCTGTGTTCTGCACTTAGGGGCATTCTCTATAGGGCTGTGTTCTGCACATAGGGGTGTTCTTTACAGGGCTGTGTTCTGCACTTAGGGGCATTCTCTATAGGGCTGTGTTCTGCACATAGGGGCATTCTCTATAGGGCTGTGTTCTGCACATAGGGGTGTTCTCTACAGGGCTGTGTTCTGCACATAGGGGTGTTCTTTACAGGGCTGTGTTCTGCACATTGGGGTGTTCTTTACAGGGCTGTGTTCTGCACTTAGGGGCATTCTCTATAGGGCTGTGTTCTGCACATAGGGGTGTTCTTTACAGGGCTGTGTTCTGCACTTAGGGGCATTCTCTATAGGGCTGTGTTCTGCACATAGGGGCATTCTCTATAGGGCTGTGTTCTGCACATAGGGGTGTTCTCTACAGGGCTGTGTTCTGCACATAGGGGTGTTCTTTACAGGGCTGTGTTCTGCACTTAGGGGCATTCTCTATAGGGCTGTGTTCTGCACATAGGGGCATTCTCTATAGGGCTGTGTTCTGCACATAGGGGTGTTCTCTACAGGGCTGTGTTCTGCACATAGGGGTGTTCTTTACAGGGCTGTGTTCTGCACTTAGGGGCATTCTCTATAGGGCTGTGTTCTGCACATAGGGGTGTTCTTTACAGGGCTGTGTTCTGCACTTAGGGGCATTCTCTATAGGGCTGTGTTCTGCACATAGGGGTGTTCTTTACAGGGCTGTGTTCTGCACTTAGGGGCATTCTCTATAGGGCTGTGTTCTGCACATAGGGGTGTTCTTTACAGGGCTGTGTTCTGCACTTAGGGGCATTCTCTATAGGGCTGTGTTCTGCACATAGGGGTGTTCTCTAGCGGGCTGTGTTCTGCACATAGGGGTGTTCTTTACAGGGCTGTGTTCTGCACATTGGGGTGTTCTCTAGCGGGCTGTGTTCTGCACATAGGGGTGTTCTTTACAGGGCTGTGTTCTGCACATTGGGGTGTTCTCTAGCGGGCTGTGTTCTGCACATAGGGGTGTTCTTTACAGGGCTGTGTTCTGCACATAGGGGTGTTCTTTACAGGGCTGTGTTCTGCACATTGGGGTGTTCTCTAGCGGGCTGTGTTCTGCACATAGGGGTGTTCTCTAGCGGGCTGTGTTCTGCACATAGGGGTGTTCTTTACAGGGCTGTGTTCTGCACATAGGGGTGTTCTCTAGCGGGCTGTGTTCTGCACATAGGGGTGTTCTTTACAGGGCTGTGTTCTGCACTTAGGGGTGTTCTTTACAGGGCTGTGTTCTGCACATAGGGGTGTTCTTTACAGGGCTGTGTTCTGCACATTGGGGTGTTCTCTAGCGGGCTGTGTTCTGCACTTAGGGGTGTTCTTTACAGGGCTGTGTTCTGCACTTAGGGGTGTTCTTTACAGGGCTGTGTTCTGCACTTAGGGGTGTTCTTTACAGGGCTGTGTTCTGCACATAGGGGTGTTCTTTACAGGGCTGTGTTCTGCACTTAGGGGTGTTCTTTACAGGGCTGTGTTCTGCACATAGGGGCATTCTCTAGCGGGTTGTGTTCTGCACTTAGGGGTGTTCTTTACAGGGCTGTGTTCTGCACATAGGGGCATTCTCTAGCGGGTTGTGTTCTGCACTTAGGGGTGTTCTTTACAGGGCTGTGTTCTGCACATAGGGGCATTCTCTAGCGGGCTGTGTTCTGCACTTAGGGGTGTTCTTTACAGGGCTGTGTTCTGCACATAGGGGCATTCTCTAGCGGGCTGTGTTCTGCACTTAGGGGTGTTCTTTACAGGGCTGTGTTCTGCACATAGGGGCATTCTCTAGCGGGCTGTGTTCTGCACTTAGGGGTGTTCTTTACAGGGCTGTGTTCTGCACATAGGGGCATTCTCTAGCGGGCTGTGTTCTGCACTTAGGGGTGTTCTTTACAGGGCTGTGTTCTGCACATAGGGGCATTCTCTAGCGGGCTGTGTTCTGCACATAGGGGTGTTCTTTACAGGGCTGTGTTCTGCACATAGGGGCATTCTCTAGCGGGCTGTGTTCTGCACATAGGGGTGTTCTTTACAGGGCTGTGTTCTGCACATAGGGGCATTCTCTAGCGGGCTGTGTTCTGCACATAGGGGTGTTCTTTACAGGGCTGTGTTCTGCACATAGGGGTGTTCTTTACAGGGCTGTGTTCTGCACATAGGGGCATTCTCTAGCGGGCTGTGTTCTGCACATAGGGGTGTTCTTTACAGGGCTGTGTTCTGCACATAGGGGCATTCTCTAGCGGGCTGTGTTCTGCACATAGGGGTGTTCTTTACAGGGCTGTGTTCTGCACATAGGGGCATTCTCTAGCGGGCTGTGTTCTGCACATAGGGGCATTCTCTAGCGGGCTGTGTTCTGCACTTAGGGGTGTTCTTTACAGGGCTGTGTTCTGCACATAGGGGTGTTCTTTACAGGGCTGTGTTCTGCACATAGGGGCATTCTCTAGCGGGCTGTGTTCTGCACATAGGGGTGTTCTTTACAGGGCTGTGTTCTGCACATAGGGGTGTTCTTTACAGGGCTGTGTTCTGCACATAGGGGTGTTCTTTACAGGGCTGTGTTCTGCACATAGGGGCATTCTCTAGCGGGCTGTGTTCTGCACATAGGGGTGTTCTTTACAGGGCTGTGTTCTTCATTCCTACAATGTCTCTTGCTTTTGTCATTTCAGGGGCTGTCTTACAATAAATGAAGTCTTTACGTTATCTGAACAAGAAGTGTGTATAGTTAAGGGGCTGATGGACTGCTTGTTTGAACATATGCCGTTGTTGCACTTCTCAAGTAATACATATATCAATCAAAACCTTTTCTGCTCCCTGTAAAGCATAAGTCATCATCTGTTAATATTTTTGTGGATTCAGTTTCTACAGATTGGGGCAGCAAGCCATGTGCATAGCCTTCCTTGCTTGCCTCTTACAACATACCCGGCAGGTTACAGTGTTACTATCCATATCTCCCATTTTTGGGCTCCAGTAAAACTTATGTGAATGTATAGCATTATGTAAATAACATTTTATTTTACTTTGTTACTAGTGGCTGAGACAGACATTGACGGAGAACCAATTCAGGCCACAAAGAAACCACCTCCAGTAGCACAGCCTGCATTTATTCGCTCAAAATGGGAAGAAGTTGACGAAACAGAACTACAAGCTCAAGGTAGAGATCCAGCCTTTATTAGCTAAAGCTTGCGGTAGATATCTGTCTGTTAAAAGTTCAGCTAGGAAATGTGACTGCATTGGGTTAGTGTGGCATAGTGTCATGAATAGCAATGTTTAGTTTACATTTTAACAGTAGGACACTGTATAGATTTCAATCAGCCAATCAATCTATAAATCAATCAAAGCTTTTCAGCTAATTTAGCAGCACATGTCATCAATAAAAACACACTAAGTAAAATCCACACATAACTGGCCAATCACTTGTTTGTCTTGTCTTCACACTTGATTGCAAGTAAAAAAAACAAGTAAATATTTGTTTAAATATGTTTTTAGAACACGTTTTTTTATATATACCAAAACATGGTTTTTTTGTTTTTATTTTATTTTGGGACTACAGGAGTGTGATATAACAAATTGGTGTGTTTCTTTGGTGAATTGACATGTTTTATTTTAAATAATTAAACAAATTTGTGTGCTTCTTTTTATAAAAAAGCTGTGCCTTTCATGAATTAATGAAATTGAGATCAAGTTTGTACAAAATTCATTGTTGACTATAAATGTTTGAAAATGATCGCCGTTCATGTTGATTTCTTCACCTGCTTACTTCGAGTGGTTCGTGATTTTCCAACTCATTGAACATATGTGCCTGTTTGAATGCAACCTGAAGTTGCTGATCTCACTGTTGATGCAATTAAATATTTAAAAACAAAGTTTTTCGGTACAAGCTTTTGAATGACCTGTCCAGGATACATCAAAATTTGATAAACAGGTCGCACTAGTACACAATTTTAGCTCTCTGGGTTATGGGGAAGTTGGTTAAAATAGGAGAAATAGAAGTCCACTGAAACAGATAAACAGTAAGGTAAGTGAAGATAAGTGAAGTGAAACGACTAGGTGCAGTGAAGAATAAGTAAAATTACCTTTTATATATTTCAAAAGTCAGAGATCAAGATGCTGAGCAGCGCATGAGCTGCAGTTTTCAGCGACCCATAGCTGACTGCTAACGTTAGGGCAAGCGAACCAGAGCTGCCAAGACCCTTCTACACCTCCACGGAGTGATCCTGGATAACAGGCTGCAGCAGGGCAGATTGGCTAAGGAGAAGGTATCGAAGAGGGAATGCTAACCCGGTACTAAACAAATGCTTGCTGAAGTTTGATGTGTTGGACTGAAAGGTGCAAATATCGCAGTCAAGCTGTAAACTACAACAAAACATTCCGTTCTCTGGACTACATTCTGCTACTTAAGCTTTCAGGGTCTGGTAGCGGGAGATTGAGAACGAACCAAGCCAAGCCCAAAAGTCAACGAAGAGACATTTAAGAGTAATATAAGTTTAGATTGGTGATGAGATCACATACCGGAATGTATTTATTGGTCAATGCTCAGGTGATATCTTTTTGTGGTTGGGCTTTTTTCAGCAATGACAACATCCAAGTGGGAAATGTTGGAAGAGCAGGAGGAGGGAAATAACCAGGAGACAGGAGAGGATATTGATGGAATGTAAGTTTGAGTAAACTGCCAAATATTAGTGTTAAATGTGAGTAAGTTACCCTAATTTAAACAGGACATAAGACGTGATGCCTTTCACATGCGCAACCAGTGGCGCATCCTCAGTATCCAGTGGTTTGATCTTGTCTGCAATGTCGAGGTCTCTGCAATGATGAGTCTTTCTTCCATCTCGGACACTCGCTATCTCCATCGCTAACTGTCTGTGTTTGGACATGTAGTTCGAAGTTCCTGCTCACCAGATCATGCTTAACCTTTAGCACGCTAGCAGTTTTTTTGAAAAATTTGACCTAATTAATTTTCTTAATTTCTCGCTTTGGTAGTCTTAGAAAATTTTTAATTTTTATGTTTGTTTGTCAATAAATATGATTTTCTGGCGTGTAGACACACAATAGCATAACGAACATGTTGGTGTTTTTGTTGTGTGTTTGTTAGTTTTTGAGATTCAAAAAGATGAAGTTGAAAATTTTTGAAAATCTAGCAAAAAATTTGGACCACTAGGCCTAGTCGCTTCGATAGAAAACCATGGAAACCACAACAACGTATCGATACTGTGTTTACAATATCGACACAACTGTTAGTTTCCAATTCAAACGTAGTTCTTTCATTTAAATAAACAAAATAAACAGATCTACTCGATAAAGATCGTTCCCAACAACCTACTTCCCCTTTCGCAAAAAGTCGGCTTGCTCCAAACGGCGTATACAAAATTAAAACTGTTCAAAAGCCATTTGTAATCGAACATACGATACTTTAACCGGCAAAATATTGTGCATATATGGAGGGCTTATTCAGCAGTACAAAATGGCTGTCGGGAGTGACTCCGTTAAAAAAAAACAAAATTTCCCGTACACCGTTTTTGTAGGCCGAGTTGGTTAGAAGGGATCGGACAAAGCGTGCTAAAGGTTAAATCAATGATGTCTCCCACCGGCTGGCTGGAGGTTTGGGAGCGGCCGCCCCTGTTCCACATGGCTCTGGCAGATAGCAGTCTCTCCTTCAGCACTGGCTGAGGTTTGGCTACAAGTCTCAGCAGCTGGACATGGTAGGGCCGACCAACGCAACAGGCTGAGGTTTCAACTTCATTTGGTCTGGCTCCTTAACTGAATGTTTTTATACTGGTTTAGAAATGAGGATTCCGTGGTGAAGTGGTTAAACCGTCGGCCTCGTGATCAGGTGGTGTGGGTTCGACTCTGGACTCCGCCGTCTTTTTCACGGGTGCTTGGTGCGGAGTCCCCTGCATCTCAATGTCGCCCCAAGGTCGTCTTGTCCTTGACTTGCCATCAGGGTCGGGCGGCTCGAGACGAGAGAGTGAGGATAAAAGGTAGCGCAGTTAATCATTACTAAAAATAGCGCTAGCAAATAAATTATGCCATCATCGTATGCGATGAACCGCAGCCTTTGCCTTTTTTTTTTTAGAAGACTATGTAGTCTGTAAACAACCAGTTTCATTTACATTTCGGGGGGACGGCGTGGTTATGTGGCACGGCTCACAATCCGAAGGTGTTGGGTCGATCCCCATCACAGCACGGCCCGTTACCTCAGGGAAGCAAGACCGCAGAAAGAAGCAGACCCTTACATAAAATGCATGCTGAAGTCGGATGCACTGGGCCGACAGGCACAAAATAAAAATGACAGTGCAACACACACTGCCTTGAAGATTAGAGAAATAAGGCGAACGCAAAAAAAATATTTTCATTTAAATGTCCTTACTCTAAAAGCTATGCGCATCCAATCTATTCTTAAATGCATTAATTTTCCTTGCCTCGACTTTTTCCTGTGGCAATGCATTCCAAGCATTCAGTCTTGGGATAGTTTGGCTGCTATGTTACACATGCTCCTTTACTATGAGGAGGTTTAGACACAAGACAGGAGATATTAATCTTGACGTTGCCACATCATTTTTTCAGCACTTCACATACTATGGTTGTTGAGAGCCTGTAACCTTTCTATTAGTTGGTCTATTGGATATCTTCTTCTTCTTCATCGTATGCAGTAACCATTATTTTTTCGAAAAAAGCGGCAGTCATCCTGAGGCTGTCGACACTGCCATAGAGCTTGTCTTGTGGTTCCACTGGTGATGGCCACATCTGCTCTCTCTGATCCTCGTATGTCGGGCAGTTCTGCAGCAGATGCTCAGCTGTCATTTTCCCGGTACCACACGGGCATTCGTCGGTACCACCTATTTTCAATTTGTTGAATAGGTGGTACCTCAGTCTATTGTGGCCAGTGCGAACTCTGATGACAACGACCTGCTCTCTTCTGTTCAACTGGTAATAGGCATCGTTTTTGGTGTAGCCGGTATGTTCAGTTTCCCATTTGGTCATGTATCTGGCATTGATAAGCCGTTTTGACTCTTTGTACGTCATACTAGTATCTGTTTGTGGTACTTGCACCTTCTTTTGCCAGTCTGTCTGCCTCCTCGTTGCCTTGGATGTTGCAGTGTGATGGGACCCACTATACCACTACCCTTTTTGGTGCGGACTGCTGGCATAGTTGACAGAGTACTGCTCTTAAGTCATTAAGCTCAGTGTTTTTCTGGCTTTTTAGCGCTGTGACTACGGCCAGAGCATCTGTAAGCAGGACTGTATGGCTTTCATTTTCTTTATGTGTCACCATTTCTTCCACTGCCGCCCTCAGTGCCTCTGCCTCCGCTCTGAAATTGCTTGTGTACTTACCAGTAGCGAATGACAGTGTTATTTTTCTGCCATTTGGTAGGCTCAGGAATGCTCCTGCCCCTCCGTTCTGTGTGGTGTTTGTTACAGAACCGTCGGTGTATGCATGGGTCCAGTCCATGCTTGGGTAGTTTTTCGATATATAGCTTAGGGTAGTATCTCTTCTTTCTTTTTCAGTCTGGCAGTTTTTGTTTCCAATACCTGGTATATTTTCTACCACCTCTGGAAATATATCCTGCCTCCAGGTAGGTTTTCGTACAGTAGTGATGGGCTTTGGTGTTGTTAGTGCATTTATGGGATCTTCGTGCATCTTTGCTTTGGCTATTTCTGCAAAGTTTCTCCGCTTTAGTTTCTCATGTCCCAAATTGTTTAGTCTCTGGTGCATTGGATGGTCAGTCAGTCTTCGGAGTTTCTCTGACTGCAGCTGGGCTCTGCAGTCTCTTCTATCGGTCATGGATTGCAGTTTTGTAATCTTTTCAAGTTCTACAATTGGTGTTGACTTCATGCCTCCTGTTATAACTCTCATGGCTTGGTTTTGAAGTTGCTAACTTTATCGAAGTTCGCCTTTGCTGCTGTTGTCCATGCCGCAATGCCATACTCGAGAATTGGTCTCACTCTTCCAGTGTACAGTTTCTTTAGTATACTTTCGTCTGCTCCCCAGCTTGTGCCAGCAAGTTTCCTCATGATTGCCATTCTTTCTCTGGCTCTCATTTGGTTTCTCTCGATCTGACTTTTCCATGTCATGCGCCGATCAAATGTGACTCCTAGATAGTTTGGGTTGTCGTTTGGCTGCAGGAATTTGTCATTTGGTCTATTGGATATGATTTTGTCATGCGTAGAGACATAAATTAATAATGAACTTGTTGGTGTTATTATTTTTATTGTGTGTGTGTCTTAGTTTCTGAGATACACGAAGATGAAGGTGGAAATGTTGAAAAACAGCACAAACACATAGACAAACTCGCTTTCGGCCTCCCTTTCTTGAAAAAAAATCAAATTCCACAGGAAACGGATTATCAATGTTTACAAGATGGCCATTACTATCAGTTTCCACTATAAACGTAATTATTATATTAACATAAACTAATCAGATCTACCTCACAAAAATCTGTTTGTTGTAAAAACTTCCCCATTCTCAATACAAAACAATACATTCTCAATAATGGGTGAATCTTCAAAACCAAGTGAAACACAATAAGAAATAATTTCCAAAAGTCTAAAACAAATTTTAAAATCACTATTGTTTTTAAACTGGACATGGTGAAAGTCGAACTCTCTGCAATCAAATGAGCAGTATGTTCAGCCGGTGTCTTCAGTAGTCTGGTTTGGCTATCTATGATTAAAACGCTTTGAAAAAACATAGGAAAAAACAACAGACAATGCCCTGGACACATTTTTTTCTAAAAGTTAAGTCAGTTTTCCAGAAGATTTAGTTGTTTCGAATGCGCACAAGTAGTTTTACTTTTAAAGAGTAGGTGTACTCTTGTGCACCCTGAGAAGGACGTAAAGTAGCGGATTTCAGTAGCCTTTCTCACATCCCGAGCATGCTGAGTAAAGCTGACCGGGGTTCACCAGGCAGTTGTGCTGTGTTTGGCTTCATCTGTGTGTCGATCACTACTACGGGGATCACGTTTATCCCTCACCCCATTAGCCAGGCTGCCATGAAAACAGCCCGTTTCCAGGGAGGACTATCGGGAATTCGAGGTGAGGGTCTTGGCCAGTATATTTTGCCTGACCCTGACTAACATGTCTGATCAGTATGTTGTGCCTGACCCTGACTAACATGTCTGATAATTATGTTGTGCCTGACCAGATGTTAGTCTTCCTCCTCAGAAGATTTAGTAATAACATAAAAGGAAGAACCCAGACATATGAATGATAGAACTGCAGACAGAAATAAGGGCACAGGATATGTGGAGAGGAAATGGAGAGTTGTATATGATAGGATTGCCTAGAAAAGAGATCTGGTTAGAGGTTTGTATTCCAGAGAGAGAGAGGAGCTCATGGCTAAGCTGGTCTGGTGTCTCAGTCTGGAGACATGGTTTCAAACTCTATAGGCTTAGCTTTTTTTTAAAATCAAAATGTTATAAAAGCAGTCTGCAGACTGTGCAGTAACTGACAGGCCAAGTGGCATTTATTCCTCAGATCTATAAATACAATTTTTAAAACACTCTTTTCCTTCCTTCTCTCCCTCTTTTCCTTCCTTCTCTCCTGCTCTCCCTGCCCTCTCTTCCTTCTCTCTTCTTCTCTCTTTCTCTTTCTTCTTGCTCTCTCTCTTCCTTCTCAATCTCTCTTCCTCTCTCTCTCTCTCTCTCTCTCTCACACAGTGGCAATTTGAATAGCAATGATAGTAGATAATGATGTTTCTAGCCCAATTCACAACCCTCTGTAGTTGTGTTGCCTTTTATGCCATGCCTTATGTACCGAGTACTTGGTATTATATTTGATGAAAATGTACACAATTCATTTCATAGCTGTTGTTAGTCTGTGTTTGATTCTAATGGACCTTTCCCAATATTTGTTCTCAAGGCCTCTGGATGATGGCAGGCAGTCCAATGTTCAGTCAGAAGAAAGTGACGGGAGTGAGTACGAGTCCCCAAATGTGTCACGGTCATCAGCTAGGGAGGACAGTTCATATAATCTTAAACTCAGTCAAGTTTCCGAGGAGAGACGACAGAAGCTTCGAGAAATTGAGGTTTGTTTACTGAGGGTACTGTTCTATTGTAAAAATAAATGACAGATCATTTTGGGGAATAAAACATTAATTAGTTGCAATAAAGCTTTAAAAACTTCCTCACAAAATGTCATTTAGCTGCAAGCACTGATTGTGTGTAGTTTTTCCAGTTAAAAAATTGATTTGTTATTGCTGTCTGGAATCAATTATTAGGGACTTCATTGTTCTAGACCTCAACCTTTATGTGGTGTGGTGGTCAGTTTCCTTCCTTGCTGCATTTCCTTTTTTAGCTGTAAGTCTGGTACCCTTTTACTACTTGGTTGACTGTAGCATGTCATTAATTAGATTCAAACCTGGTACTTTTACCATGAGAAGTTAGCGTTCTACCACTGAGGTACTCAGACATTCAGAATTTAGTTGAAGCATTTTAATTTTTAATACAAATTTTCAACAGAGAACTGTTACTATCAGCTTGACAGGTTTGATAACAGCTGCAAGCTGCTTTAACATCAGTAAGGAAAAACATAAAAAAGAAAAAGCGACAAAGCTGATAGTGGGATTCCAGAATTACACATGAGAAAAGACTCAAAACGACCAGCCTACAGTGTCTAGAAAAGAGAAGAATTCAATGTGACTTAATACAGGTTTATAAGATAATCAAAGGAACGCATAAATTAGACTATAACAAGTTTTTTTCAAAATACAACCACCTACAACAAGAAGATGGCATAGCTACAAATTACCTAAAGAAAGGTCCAGATTAGATATTGTCCTTTTTTAGTCAGAGAGCGGTGAATGCATTGCCACAGGAAGTAGTGGAGGCATGGACAACTAATGCATTTAAGAACAGATTGTATGGGCATATCTTTTAGAGCAAGGACATGTAAATGAAACTGGTTGTTTACAGACTGCATAGTCTTCTAAAACAGTATAAAGTTAAATGTGTTTTCAATATTACCAATTTTAGCCGCAACAAATACCAAAAGATAATGGATTGTATATTTTTATTTTGGGATTTGGCCTGATTTTGACAAGCCCACAGCCTGTTTGACCTTGGTTACTTAAGAGAATAGTTGTCTTTTGTTTTGTGACCATATTCTTGTTTAGTTTGTTGAGTCCTCTGGTTTTGTAGTTCCTTTTCTGTATGTGTCTTTACTCCTGTTTAGTCCTGGAAAAGACTTTGGTCTTAATAAGAACTGTCTGCAGCTCTCAAAAGGACTTTATTTACTTGTGTGTGTGGTGTGGTTGTGGGGTTTGATCATGTGATGTTGTTTATTATTGTTGCTTGAGGATGGATAAATAAAGCCATAGATACATTTTGGTTGATTTGCTGCAAATTTGTATCTCCCAGTCTTCAACTTCCTGTGCTCTCGTACATATGTTGGTTGATTAGCTGAAAATTTGTATCTATCTCTGAACTTCAACTTCCTCTGTTGTGGTACATATGTCTGTGCATCCTCATCTTTCTGAATTAACTGCTCTAGTCGTCATCCACAGTGTCTGGTCCAGCTATCCATGAGTGTCACCTTGTTTGAATTTGTATTTCTTTAACTAGTAGAAGATTGTGCATTAGAATCAAGACTTCCTGTGTTCAATCCTATTCACTCTTTATGTATGTATGTCTCTTCGATGCAAGCTATGTCAATACTCTCAGCATGGAGATTTGATGCAAGGGCTTGCCCCATTCATCACTCTTTCTGCATTCCAATGAATTATGTTTCGCTATGTTACTTTGTTCATGTTTTGGCCAGAACATTAATCCCTGGTTTCAGACAACAGAAAGGAGCAAGATGGTCATCAGTAGCAATATCTGCACATTGCAGCCCGGCACTTCCACTTTTGAAAAATGTTTTTTTGTTTGGTTAATTCTCTCCAACCTTTGGCTGTCCGTAGTTTACCTACAAGCAGGAGGTTGTCTATGGTACCCTTTGATACACCAGCATCTCATCTGCAAGAGAGTAGATAGTTTTGATATGAACCTTCTAGATTTGTTGAATTTTAAGATTGAGTATTTTTCTTTTCATTGCTCATCCTGAAAAGGACGTTTTGTTATGTTGTGTCGTAGTTTACTGTGGCTGTGATATGTGTGCGTTATGGCCAGATACAACTGGTTTTAGCATGGCACATTCTATTAGACCAGGTTTGCCTTCCCTCTTTGATTCCTGTTATGTTAGCCAGGCTGCACAGATGCACCATGTCTCAAGGCTGACACTTGATGACAGAATAGGGTCTTGGACAGCTCTCATTCGCTGACTCTGAAGCAACCAACCAGCTATGATTCATAGACTGCTGTTCTCTTGTTCACTGCGTCTTTGGCCCCGATGATGAGTCTATACCCAAGGCAAATATCTGGTTTTAGGGAGCGAGAAACTCAACGAGCCTGTCACGTGAAGTCCGGGAATTGGACTTTGCTGCCAGAGACTAAATGAGACACAGCCATGGGAGCATTTGATTGGAGAACTTGTCCTCCATTCTGCTCCTGGCTATGACAGCATTTACAACACAATTTGCATGATGATACTCTCTTTGTTACACTGATTTGGTCATCATAGATATAAACAACAGTAGGACACAAATCTGTTATATGGTTTAATAAGTTGCATACAAACAATTTTCTGAGCACAAATCTATTATATGGTCTAATAAGTTGCATACAAACAATTTTCTGAGCTTAAATCCTGACATACATGAAAAGAAACACAGGTGACATGATTTAGCCACCAGTTTGTGTTGTTGCCCCAGGTGACATGAGCCACCTGTTTGTGTTGTTGCCCCAGGTGACATGACTTAGTCACCTGTTTGTGTGGTTGCCCAAGGTGACATAATTTAGTCACCTGTTTGTGTTGTTGCCTCAGGTGACATAATTTAGTCACCTGTTTGTGTGGTTGCCCCAGGTGACATTATTTAGTCACCTGTTTGTGTTGTTGCCCCAGGTGACATTATTTAGTCACCTGTTTGTGCTGTTGCCCCAGGTGACATTATTTATCCATATGTTTGTGTTGTTGCCCCAGGTGACATGATTTAGTCACCTGTTTGTGTTGTTGCCCGAGGTGACATGATTTAGCCACCTGTTTGTGTTGTTGCCCCAGGTGACATAATGTAGTCACCTGTTTGCCTTGTTGCACCAAGTGAGATAATTTAGTCACCTGTTTGTGTTGTTGCCCCAGGTGAGATAATTTAGTCACCTGTTTGTGTTGTTGCCCCATGTGACATGATTTAGTCACCAGTTTGTGTTGTTGCCCCAGGTGACATAATTTAGTCACCTGTTTGTGTTGTTGCCCCAGGTGACATGATTTAGCCATCTGTTTGTGTTGTTGCCCCTCCCCCAGGTGAAGGTAGTGAAATACCAAGATGAGCTGGAGGTGGGGAGGCGCTCCAGGAAGTCTGGCATGAGTCTGCAAGATCAGGTGGAGCATTATAGGAGAAAACTACACAATAAGGTCAGTCAGTCGTGTTTCGGTGGAATGTTCTCTCTTGGACATTACCACTGATTTCTGTGTATGTTCAGTGGAATATTTTCAAATGGTATCCACTTGGCTTGATTTATTCGCACCTCTTCTTCTACCATAGAATTTATGTTTCTTGTTCCATGCCCAACCCTCCTTGGTCTGACAACTTAGTCACTCCTCTTCTACCATGGAACTTAGAGGACTTTTCTTTTTCTTATAGTTCCTACATGATGAGGTAGCCGACCCCAACCTTCCTTAGTCTGGCTTGGCTTAGTCACTCCTCTTCTACCATAGAACTTAGAGGACTTTTCTTTTTCTTATAGTTCCTACATGATGAGGTAGCCGACCCCAACCTTCCTTGGTCTAACTTAGTCACTCCTCTTATACTGTGGGATGTAGAGTTGCCTATCCTTTTCTTATCGCTTAACTTTTAGACTCCCACATGCCACCTGAGGTGATGCTCTTGTTGTCCTCAATTTACAGCAAGCCACTTTACATGGTAAATCTCTTCAGCATCCACTAGCTAACACTAGTTCTTCTACCAGTACTAGGATATCCAGGTTTTTTTAAAAAGCACAAAGTTAAACCTAAAGCCCCCATGAATAGAGATGATAGCTCTAGATCAGTACTTGTCAAATATAGACAGTATTGCAAGATTTACACTGGAACAAAGTGGATGCTCTTAAAATAGTGTTTGGCATGATACAACATTACTATTCTGTATTCCCCTTTCAGGTCTTGGTAACACACAAGCAAAATATTATCTATAGTTTGGCACGATACAACATTACTATTCTGTATTCTTCTTTCAGGTCTTGGTAACAGACAAAATATTATCCATAGTTATAATAAATACTGCCAGATAAATGATCACTTATATGTTTTACCATGGCAGTTTTTTTCATGGGTCAAGGAAAGGGGGATTTTTTGTACATGTTTAAACTTATGGTGTTACCTCCCCCTGAACCCCACACTAACTTTGCCATTTATTGTGTAAGATTTTTATTTCTCTCTGTGTGGACCCTTGGCCCTTAATGGGGAGTAAAGAATAGGGCCACTTCACCTCTATGATTAGTCTCATAAAGTGACTAAAGAGGATTATGCAAGGAGCTTGCAACATCATCATGAAATTCTGACACAAACCACAAACCTGTATACAATGCTTTGCCACAGCCTTCCTGTAAGAGTGGTGACATTAGGTCATTGGTGAGATGGAGATTATGTAATGACCTTTTTTTTTAAAAAACATGAAGGATAACAAAGTCTACAGACATCATCATCATCATGTAGTATGTCCTTTACAGAACATGGCTCTCATAGCTGATCTGTAAGACTTTTGTAATATGGAATTTGTCTAGAGTTGATCAGCGAGCAGTGATTCGATTTCTAACAGCTGAAGGATGTCATCAAGTTGAAATTCATTGCAGAATGTAGGCAGTGTATGATGACAAAAGTGCGGTGAGCGTAAGCTCTGGTGACGGTCCACCCGAATTGCTGCATCAATTTTGGCAATGGTATTTTCTGATACAGCAATATGCCCTGACCTGGTCTTGGAAGATCTTTCTTTAACTCACAGTAAAGAACTGGACAACGATGGGTTTTTTTTTGGTTTTTTTTCCTTCACCTTATTTCTGCATTCCCCAAGGCGGTGTGCGTTGCACTGTGGTTTTTATTTTGCGCCTGTCGGCCCAGCGTATCCGACTTCAGCATGCATTTTATATAAGGGTCTGCTTCCCCAGGTTAACGGCCAGTGCTGTGATGGGGATTGAACCCAGCACCTTCTAGTTGTGAGCCGTGTCACTTAACCACTAGCCTACGCCGTCCCCTGACAACGATGTTTAAAGAAGGACGTGAGTTAACGCAACAATATGGGCCTGACCTGGTCTCGGAAGATCTGTTGTTAACTCGCGTCCTACTTTAAACATCGTTGTCCAGTTCCTCACTGTTGTCTTCGATACACTTTTGTACCGTACGCTACCTGCCCCACTTTCCTGTAACATTTTAGTTCGAAGGATTAAATCTTCCTTAGTATTTGTGTGGTTGTCCATGTCTCGTTTCCGTACGTTGCCACTGGAAAGATGCAAGTATCTTTATTTTTGTCATTTTGTTAGTGTCTGCCATAAGTTTATCATTTTAGTTCACCTGTGCAATACCATTGCTATTTCTCTTCTTAGTCCTTTTTAGCAATCTTCATTTTTGCTTATAATCGAGTCGAGGTATTCCAAACTTGGGACATTTGTAACTTGTACAGACAACATACATTTATAAATACACATAAAATGGTTCTGAAAACTAGATGGTAAGAAATGCAGAGTTTTTGGAACAGAACCAGCAATGAGCTATGCAAGCCACAGATCTGCAAGGGGAGATAAACTGCCTATAGTATTAAGAAAGGAAGTTTTAGTCAACCTGTACTTCTACAGTGGTGGATGCCCCTGTGCTGGTCCCAGCTCTGGCGTGAGCTGGATGTAGCTTGGATGAGGATTTCCTGCTTAGCGGGCTAGGCTCGAGCAGCTTATTACTCTGCTGTGTTGATACAAGTGCTCCAGAGGGTGGTCAACTGATGTGCAAGTCCATCGCATCTTAATAGACTCAAACACTGAGAAAAAAAGACCTGCAGCCTGTTAGGTGCCATCTATGCTGCTCTTAACCATCCACCTAACCATGGCCAGTGTTACGCCACGTGACACAGTTAGTCGCCTCTTGCGGCATGCTCTCTGTGGAGCAGTTGTGCTATTCTTGTCCTTGTCGTACACAAAGACCTCAGCAGACCACTCGGGATAAGAACAAATTATCTGTGTTAATCATCAGGCACTGGCAAGAGAATACCAGGGAAACAGGAAGAGAGGAAAGTCTAGGTACTGGGACAGAATGGAAGGGTGGATGAAGTACTACATTTTCTGCGTTCATTCTCAATCTCTCACTACCAAGCCCTGAACACGGTTTGCAAGTAGGAGGATACAGTCCAGAGAAGGGAATGCGTTTACAGCTTGACTGCGATATTTGCACCTTTCGGGCCGACACATCCGTCTTTGGCAGCATGATGCACTTGATGAGAGCGTAGTACAGAGATGTGATCAATGGAAACATGTTTTTGCTGACCTATGCCTCTAAGGCATCTTTGAACATTGATATATTGGTATTCACTAACTAGAGCAGTTTTTCTCAATCCTTTAATCTTGGAGGAACACTTAAAATAATCATCAGGTCTAACCGAGTCTCAACATAAATCTACAGCATGATCAGTCAGTTGTAAGCATACAAATCCAATAATGATTGTCAAAGATCTTTTGATTAATGTGAGTGCATCTGAAACAGAACATGACCTCAACGAGCAACCCAGTGGGTTTGCAGGAAAGTCCTAGGAACAATAGTGCTATATAGGCAGGAAGAAAAGAGCGAATAACTCGCTTCACCGGATATCAGATAAAGACGGAAGATTGTCCATCACTGCCAGCGCTAACATCAGTCAGGACGCAAAGTTTTTAAAAAATGCATTTATAATAAAATATAAATCTCATATAGAACCTCCTTTGGCACTCCCAAAGACTTCTCTTTGGACCCCCATAGACCTCCTTTGGAACCCATAAAGACCTCATGACACTCAGTGAGACCCCTAGAGACCTCCCTTGGGATCCCCAGAGACCTCCCTTTAGACTTTTAGAGACCTCCCTTTAGACTTTTAGAGACCTCCCTTGGGATTTCTAGAGATCTCTCTTGGGACACCTAAAGACAACCCTTGGGATCCCTAGAGACCTCTTCAGAACTCATACACCTTGGAACCCCGAGAGACTTTGGATCCCTTCAGACCTCTAGAGACCTACCTTGGGATCTCTAGACCTTTTGTGACACCTGGAGACAACCCTTGGGATCCCTAGAGACCTCTTTAGAACTTCTAGAGACCTCAATTGAGACCTCTAGACCTCCCTTGGGATCTCTAGAGACCTCTCTTGGAACACCTGGAGACAATCCTTGGGATTCCTAGAGATGTCTCCAGAACTCATAGACACCTTGGAACCCCTAGAGAGACCCCTAGAGACCTTTCTTGGCATCCCTAGAGACTTCTCTAACTCTATATATCTTGGAGCCCCTTGAGACATCCCTTGGAATATTTTGAGACATCCCTTGGAACATCTAGAGACATCCCTCAGAACATCTAGAGACATCCCTTGGAACCCCTAGACACTTTGTGACCCCTAGAGACCTCTCTCAGAACCAATAGACACTTTTTACCCCCTAGAGACCTCTCTCAGAACCCCTAGACACTTTGTGACCCCCTAGAGATCTATCTCAGAACCCCTAGACACATTGGAAACCCTAGAAACTTCTCAGAACACCTAGAGAGCTCTAGAAACCCCTGTAGACCTTTCTCTGAACCCTGGAGACCACTATAGGAACCCCCTGGAGACCTCTTTAGGAGCCCCTAGAGACCTTTTAGAACGGCTAGTAACTACTATTGGAACCCGTCAAGATCTCTCTCGGAACTTCTTAGCTTCTCCAGAATACTAGTTTAAAAAGTTAAGAGAAAAACTGGTATCCACAGCCTTGTAATCATTGGTTACTTTCTGTGCTGTATGTGATGAATAGTCTTCTCAATGTCTCACTACTTTCTTTCAGCTTCTGGACATGTCTGACTCCCCAATGAGGGACAGAGAGCGAGGTGACAGTTCAGGAGCAGCTAGGAAGAGACATCGATCTAGGTCAGACTCTCCTGCTAGAAGAGGACGGTTATCTGACATATCTGATACCCCTAAAAGGAAAAAGAAAGACAAAGACAGAAGGTACCAACTATTGCCAAAATATTCAACTGTTTGCCAATTTTATATTACTTTGTATCTTCGTCATTCGTCCTGAAAAGTACATTTTGTTACATTGTGTTGTAGTTTACAGCGAGGCTAGGATATCTGCGCCTTTCAGCCCGTCACATCCAAATTTCAGTATGGCACATTTTTGGGACTGGACTCGCTTTCCCTCTTAGATCCCTTTTCTCTGAGCCAGGCTGCACTTATGCAACCTGTTTCCGGGACTGCCGGCGGAATAGAGCCCCATGCACAACTCTCTTTAGCTGCTTGTTATAACATGCTTGGAAAGTTGCCTTATTCTGTGCTCTGTGGGGAAACAAATAGGAAGAGGGCAGAGCAGGTGTGTATGTATCAGTCTCTATACTCTTTTTTCGCTGTTTGCTGAGAGAGAATGAACACTTATTGGTCTGATAGGAGTGAGGTGATTTCTATATAATATAACGTGCAAGATGAACACATGGCAGCATTAAAGTGTGCTAATCTGCTGTCCTTGCTCAGAGCACCGTATACACACAAAGACAGATGAACCTCAAGGAAAATGACTGAACACAGAACTAAGATGAGATCCTCACATGATTGGGATTTTAAATAATTGCTGCCACAGGCAGGCCACTATCAAGACTTTGAATCTTGGTCTTTGCCCAGGAAATGTACAGGCCTGGGTGTAAATTGGCTTATGTGCTCCAAGGGATTTGTCAATGTCTGAGTCTGAACTTGGAATGAGGATATTGTCTGCATATTCAAGATTGGTAAAATACAAATGTCTGGCAGAGAATACCAGGAAGTACATTTCTATCTTTGATAAGATCAAATCTATAGCACGACAGAACAGCAAGAGTGCAAGGAAACATCATTGGCAGAGGTAAGACAATGTTGTGAATTTGTCAGCTCTTCATCTTGATGGGGACTACCACACACCTCAAGATCTTCCACAGAGCAGATCTATCCACAGAGGCCATCTAACTGGGCAGCAGACAGACTTCTGATGCACTCAGTAACCCAGACATCACTTGGAGAATTTTTTGTTTGTTGAGTTCGCCTTATTTCTCTATTCCCCAAGGCTGTGTGCGTTGCACTATGTTTTTTATTTTGTGCCTGCTTACCCAGTGCATCCGACTTCGGCATGCATTTTATATAAGGGTCTGCTTCCTCCTGCATTTTATAAGGGTTTGCTTCCCCGGGGTAACGACCCGGTCAATGCAGCAGGCCCTGGTTGACCATCAGCCGTGGCCATTGACGGTCAGTGCTGCAGGCCCTGGTTGCCATAACGGATTACTTTCACTTGCTGTAAACATCTGATATTTCAAGGCCACATTAAAGTAGTACTGAGTATGCAATGCTTGCACATGTGTTGCTGGGACCTTAGAGCGATGCTAAGAATAGTAACACTGTAACCTGCCAGACATGTAAGTAAGAGGCCACTCAGGAGAATGGGACTGGCTATAAATTCCTGTAGGAAACCATAAATCACATGAAAAGACCTTTAGACCCTGTGATAGAATGTGACCAAGTCAAGGTACACATTGCTAAACCATGTTATGGGCATTAGAAGTAATATTAAGCGAGGAGAAAACAAATTTTAAGGAGGAGGAGAACACATTTCACATAAAAGTGTCTTATCCATAGGACTTGGGGCACCCCATTAGGAAAATTAACTTTTTCTAGTTCTGGATAATGATATCTTTGTTTTTTTCTGTCTGGATTAAGTGCAGGAATTCTGAATGTCAAAGCTATATTCAAAATAAAATAAATTTTCATTGAACTAAAATTTTGATCTAAACATAGTAAAACATAAAATTAAACTTATCTATGACATCAAGTATTCATAATAAAGATTATATGTTGGTATGTTGTTTTAAATTACATTAACGTAGAGAAAAACAACATTTCTGTGCTTGTCACTTTGTCTGATTGACCGATATAATCTACCAGTTCCATTACACATACCTTTCGTATCATATATCCCAGTCAAAGTCTGAATCGGGTGTGTGTGTATGATTGACCGATATAATCCATCAAATCCATTACACATACCTTTTGCATCATGTGTCAAAGTCTGATTCGGGTGTGTGTTGAATATCCACAAATAATCCATATGCGTGATCATTGATGTGAGGAAATAAAAAATGTCTTAAAGTAGTTCGACTACTGTTGGAGATTGAAGTTGTTAGAGACTTTTAGTATATTAAGCCACAGCTTGTACGAGGTAAGGTGGCCATTTCCACAAGTAGGGTAGCTTTTATCATTTCAGTTTAGTTCAGTTCGTGCCATCTTCGCATCAAAGGTCAGCTACAATGGATCTCCAGTGTACTTTCTCATCGTAATGGTGCAATCCGACAGGCTTTTCCCAGTCCATGTCCTCATGTTATCCACCCACTTATAACATTGTCTGCCTCTTGAACGACTGCCTACCAGTATGGTCATCAACAAGGAGGTATGTCTTGTTATATGACCAAAATAACGAAACTGTCTAACCCTGATTTCGGTCATTAATTCTATTTTCATCCCCAACATTTTCAATACCTCCACATTTTTCTCCTCTTTTCAAGAAATGCGACCCAATCTTCTATGTACCCACATTTTGAAGGCATCAGTACCCACATTTTGAAGGCATCAATACTCTTTTCCAACTTGTTATTCAGTGTCCATGTTCATGCATTTATTTAATCAAATAATAAATCAGTTCTTGGATCTTGATTCCCAACTTTCCTCGCTATAAATGTGCCAGCTTGAAACATAACAACATTTTTAAATATGTATCTATCGGAAATAACAAACTGTACAGTTTAAATGTGAAATGCTCATGCGTGCATGTCAGAATCTTGTGGTTAAAAAAAAAAATTCCACAAAACGCAAACACATGTTCCTAAAGTCTGCGTTGGTCATGCCAGGCCATAAGTTTTGGTTTTACAACAACTTGTTGCGATGCTTACAAGCTGGGAAGGGTTAAACAATTTAAAATAATTTTGTACAGAACTTTCTTAGATTATAAGATCTTCAAATGTTTTGAATATTTCATCATAATCTATTTATTTATTCAGGACTTAAATTGATTTCAGAGTTATAGATCTGTAATCTGACATTGTTGGCTTACTTTTACTCATGGCATTTTGTATGCTGATTTGATCTGACCAGTTCTTGATAATGACCTTAAAGTAGTAACATCCATTTTGACTGACTATATTTATGTAAACCATCTTAATATTATCTTGTTTCTAACACCATTTTAATCTAGTTTGACAGCAGTCCCGTCCCATATTTGATTGTTCTTTCATGTTCATGGACTTTTCTTTCAATTTATTTACTCTTAGCCCAAAGAGATCTAGAAGGTCAAGATCAAGGTCACCGAGGAGAAGCTCAAGAAGTCCAGGAAGAGAAACCAAAAAACACAAGTCTAGGAAACATAGAGATTGAAAATAATTATTTAAATTGTCTGTTTTTGTCCCATGTTTTGTCTAGATTGTAACTTGCATGTGTACATGATAATACTGTTGAATAAGTCTGTTATGTGTGGGAGAGTATGAGAGAAGATTGACTTGAAAGTTCATGCATTTTGCATAGACTTGTAGAATAATTCTCAATTTTAAATCACCATCAGATGTTGTGGCAGTTAATGTTGCGTATGCTGTTGTTACTTGTCTGTGTACACAAGCAGGGATATGGTGTGAGTCATGCTGGATTTTGTAAGAGTGTTAGATTAGCCGCCAGGCTAACATGGCCATCAAAGTTTCAGCGTTCAGGTTTACTGGTTGTGTTAGATCTGTAGGACAAAGCCCACAGTCTTACCCATGTCTAGACGGCAGTCTCACAGCTTTTGCCTCTGGTCTGCACCCCCCTGGTCAGGTCTGGCATTATGGACTTGGCAGTTGTGAAGAATCGGATCTAAAGTTTTGCATGGGAATTGGCTAGTTTGAGATATCTTGAGACAATAGAGTTGACTTAAAATGTGCAATGGTCCATTCTTAGATAAAAGAGGTTGACTTGTTTTTGTCTATGAGACTTGTGGATTTGGTTAGATTTGCTGTCCTCATAATTTTCACTCTAAACTTAGAGACCAATACAGAATGTAGTTGGGGGTTCTGTATGTGTAGCTGGGGTTCACATCACTTGACAAGGTATCAGCTCTCTCATCCCTTATTTCCACAGTAAATAACAAGCCACTGCAGGGCAACAGCTGAGGTCCTTTAGATTTAGATGCTTAGCTGTGATTATATTTCTTATAGCATTGTATGTTATAAGAAAATGATAATACTAAACATAGGAAATGAAAAATGGTTTAATAAAACCGACTTCATTGCATTTGGGAAATCCCATTTGTACTCCGTCCCTTTCATTGCTGAAAGTGTCAGCACAAACTCTGCAGCTCCTGCAGCGGCTCAGAAACTTTCCTCTGACTTTGTCAGGTACCCTTTTTACAGCTGGGTTGACTGGAAGAAGTGGTCATACGATGAAAATCCAGATGACATGTTCGGGCTGTAAACAGAGCAGGACGTTATTCAAAGCTGGTATGTTCGGATCGTAAACCAAGCTCACAATCCCTAGACCGCCGAATCTCCTTATAATGAGCACTGACTATCCATTTTAAAAAAAAATGATTAGTGCATTTATTCTCATTGATAGGGAATGTACAGGTCTGGCAAATTAAAACTGTTCATCTGGCAGTCGCTGTACAGTGTGCAGGCAAGGTTTACCCCTGATAGAAACAAAATCTAAGGCCTTATTGGAATCTGAACCATTGTCTCTTAATTACAAAATCCTGTTCTGCATGAGAAGAGGACGTAACAGATTGAATGGCCACTTACGCAGGCTTAAAATAGCTTCATCACCCCTGTTTATATATGGGCAAGCAGTCGAACATATCCTGCAAAATTGTTATATGCTTAGTTAATTGCGTACTGAGCCCACAAAGATGAATCTCCACACAAACTGTTTGGAAGCTTTGAAGAACTCCACTGCAGCAACCTTTATATACAAAGAACTGGACTTCACATGTAGATGTAATAAAATTTACAAAAATATGGCGAACAAGGAGGAGAAATAAAATCTTAGACCTTATTGGGATTCTTCTTTCTTCTGTGTTTGTCCTGAAAAGGATGTTGTGCCGTAGTTCACAGTGAGGTAGCGATAAATGCGGATTTCAGCTAGACACATCCAATATCCAATTTCAATTGGCATTTTTTGGGTGCCGGGTTTGCCTTCTCACTTTTTTTCGTTTGCCGTATTTCTCTATTCCCCAAGGCGGTGTGCGTTGCACTGTGGTTTTTATTTTGCGCCTATTGGCCCAGTGCATCTGACTTCATCATGCATTTTATGTAAGGGTCTGTTTCTTCCTGCATTTAAGGGTTTGCTTCCCCGGAGTAACGGCCGGTGTTGTGATGGGGATCGAACCCAGCACCTTGTGAGCTGTGTCACTTAACCACTAGCCCTTGCCGTGCCCTCCTTCCCACTGGGATCCCTATTCTCTTAGCCAGATTACACTAGTGCAACCTGTTTCCAGGGCCACTGCTTGGAAGCAGAACAGGATCTCTGTCAGTTATGGTTCGCAGACCCTGATGCAAAGAGTCAGCTATGACTGCTGTCAGCTTATTCACTGTGCATCATCTTCGGCCCCTATTGGGATTCGAACCAGTATCTTTTCATTATGAGACCTGTATCTAAACTGCTTGGCCATCCACTCATCACAGACAGGAAATGATAAATATGAACAGATGTAATGCACAGATTCAACTGTATTAAGACTTGAACCATAGACTTTTAGGATGGTTGTCAGGTGCAAATAATAAAACTCTGAACTATGCCTATAGTCGCCAATAAATATTATAGGTTTATTGTGATCGTGTTTTTTTTTCTCCACAGAAACATGCTTTCGCTGTTGGTTCTGTTTTTCCTCAGCATCAAGTGAAATTACATTGCACCGTCCGTTTTGTTAGGCTTGTGATCAGGTGAACCACCATTTTGTTAGGCTTGTGGCCAGGTGAACCACTGTTTTGTTAGGCTTGTGGCCAGGTGAACCACTGTTTTGTTAGGCTTGTGGTCAGGTGAACCACCGTTTTGTTAGGCTTGTGGCCAGGTGAACCACCATTTTGTTAGGCTTGTGGCCAGGTGAACCACTGTTTTGTTAGGCTTGTGGCCAGGTGAACCACTGTTTTGTTAGGCTTGTGGTCAGGTGAACCACCGTTTTGTTAGGCTTGTGGTCAGGTGAATTAAATTTCAGCGGGTGCTTACACTGTCAGGCTTGCCTGCCTTACCCCTTGACTGTGCCCAGTATGTCGAGTTTGCTTATCAGTTTGTATAACTACCCTTTGACCTGTCCATCTTGAACATTCTGATGGTACTTCCTCGTTCGTTCTCAGTCTCCCACTACCAAGCCATGAACAGGGCTTTGCAAGTAGCAGGATGTAGTTTGGAGAACGGAATGCGTTGTGTTGCTAATTTACAGCTTGGCTGCGATATTTGCACCTTTCGGTTCGACACATCCGTCTTTAGCAGAGCTGGCACCTATATTACCCTCTTGTGATCACAGGTACACACGCACGTCTACTATGACTAGGTATGAAGCCAAGCATAGCACAACCGTCTGGAGGACCGCGGCCTACCTCATCAGCATGTGATAAAAGCTACTGCAGCCCGCCCGCCAGAACCAGTGCACACACAAGAACAAACTTACTCATTGTGGGCATTCAACAGGTATGACTAGGTATGAAGCCAAGCATAGCACAACCATCTAGAGGACCACGGCCTACCTCATCGGCATGTGAGAAAAGCTACTACAACCCGCCACTTAACCAGGGCACACACAAGAACAAACTTACTCATTGTGGGCATTCAACAACAGGTATGACTAGGTCAATACACAAGAAAGAAAGCTCCCTGTTGAAAAAAAGTTTTGTTTTCTAGAATCTGTGCCATCCTTCATTTTTTTGGTTCTAACAGGAGCATGGAACCACCATGGGTTTTCTTGCCGGAACTTTGTGCCAAAGGCTAATTTATTCTCATATATCAGTGGTTTCTGTAGCACTTTGCTTTACATGACAAGACTGCCACCCACATGCACCACCCTCCTTAGTCACATAACATGACATGCAGAGTAGAGCACAGGGGCTCTATTCTCTCCTCTCAAATAAGAGGTCCTGATACGCGCACACAGATTTCGATTTGCGTAGCAGCAGTCATTTTTGTCCGTGTGTTCGTTTTTTTTAATGTGCAAATTTTATGATTACAAGCAATATAGAGGTCAGACATTTAGAGGGAAAAAACGCTATTTGACAAATGTGTGCTATCGGGAGGGTGAATGAATTTTTAATGTCCTTGAACAAAAACTTTGTTCATCTTTTGCCCAGCAGTAAAAAAAACTGGAAACATTTTTTTTTCCTGTTCTGGACACCAGTAGCTAATTAAATGTGGAATACTATTTGCAGTTTTTCTATGAATGCTGTATTTATTTGCTTGGCACATAAACATAGTATTATTACACTGTGGTGACTTTTGTTTTATTATTTTAAATAGAAAGTATGTGAACCCCGTCAAACATTTTCTCATACAGATGAATGGTCGGATTATGAAAGAAGGTGCAAGCTTTGGTGTTGGTCTAAAACTATGACCGTAACTCAAGGTTTTCTTCTTCTTCTTCTGCGTTTGTTCTCAATCTTCCACTACCAAGCCCTGAACAGGGCTTTGCAAGTAGCAAAATGTAGTCCAGAGAATGGAATGCGTTGTGTCATTAGTTTACAGCTTGACTGTGATATTCGCACCTTTTGGTCTAACACATCCGTCATTTGCGGGGCTTAAACTCTAATGGAAAAGTGAGGCAGAAGCAGAATTCAGATCAACGCAGAAATAAAACTAAAATGGGAATAAATTGTCAACGCCATAATTATTAATGGTTACATTATTGAAGTGGAATATGTCTGTGAAGTAACATAGGCAAAGAACAAAGAAGTTAATGGCAGGATTAACAAAGCAGGATTTACTATCTTTGTCCAATATGGAATTTGTACACATTCTTCCAGTAAAATGAATTAGAGTCTGTTTAACCCTAAAATGTAAAATAATCATACAATACGGCTGAGAACACGGCGTGTGACTATTGTTGTTTGCGAATGCCCACAATGAGTAGGTTACTCTTTTGTGATTTCTGAAAAGGACATTAAGTAGCGAGTGCAGTAGATTTCCTCACATCCCGAGCGTGCTGATGAAGGTGGACCGTGGTCCTCCAGGCGGTTGTGCTATGCATGGCTTAATCTGCGTGCCACTCACTACTATGGAGATCATGTCGATCCGTTAGCCAGGCTGTCGTGAAAACAGCCAGTTTCCAGGGAGGGCTACTAGGAAGCTGAGGTGAGGTCTTGGCCAGTATGTTTTGCCTGACCCTGACTAACATGTCTGATCAGTATATTCTGTCTGACCCTGACTAACATGTCTGATTAGTATATTTTGCCTGACCAGACGTTGGTCTTCCTCCCGGGCCTTCACCAACAATTGTTACATGGCATACTTCATTTCAGATGTAAATCGTGGCTAATTAGTGTAGTGGTAGAGCACTCGCTTTCCATGGCAGAGGTACAGGGTTCAACTCCCACAACCGCCATGCTTCATCATCATGTAGAATGTCCTTGGTAGAAAGTCGCTCTCATCACGGCCATTCGATAGGAATCTTGATCAGCAGTCAGTCTACCAGCCTGGTGCATGTTCATGTTTAGAGTGTCCTTGATGTCTTGATCAGCAGTCAGTCTACCAGCCTGGTGCATGTTCATGTTTAGAGTGTCCTTGATGTCTTGATCAGCAGTCAGTCTACTCGCCTGCTCCCTGTTCATGTTGTCCTTGATGTCTTGATCAGCAGTCAGTCTACTCACCTGCTCCCTGTTCATGTTGTCCTTGATGTCTTGATCAGCAGTCAGTCTACTCACCTGCTCCCTGTTCATGTTGTCCTTGATGTCTTGATCAGCAGTCAGTCTACTCACCAGCTCCATGTTCATGTCCTTGATGTCTTGATCAGCAGTCAGTCTACTCGCCTGCTCCCTGTTCATGTTTAGAGTATCCTTGATGTATTGTGTCTGTCTACATCTTGGTCAGCCTCTGCTTCGTCTTCCTGGAACAATGCCCTCCAGAACAGCTATTTCCAGTCCATCCTGACGCATGATGTGGCTGAAGACCTCATTTTCCAGGACATAATGTGGTTTATAAGCAAGTTTTCTTCGACACTTAGATCTAGAAGGATGACTTTATTTGCTGTTTTCTTTACCCAAGGTATTTTGAGGATTCTTGTTTAGCATTTTGTCTTGAAAGCCCCGATCCTCTTTCTTAATATGTGTGTGATGGTCCATGTCTCAGATCCGTACATTGCCACCGGGAATACACATGAAGATCTGAGGATCTTCAATTTGAATTCTTTGTTAGTATTGTACCACAAATTTTGCATACTATTCAGTTTCTGCATTCCTATGGACAATCGTCTCCTTATTTCCCTTGCACACAGTCCCCATCATTTGTTATCATAGAGCCAAAGTATTCAAAGAAACGGACATGGTGGACACAAATCATAATATTTTTCCAAGTAAATTCTCTCAATTCACCAATTTTAAAGGTCAGACTGCTGGTGTCATCTTGATACCAAGCCTCTGTTAATTAATCAATATTTAGTATCAGTTCAGTTCATCCCGTAACCCATCAGGTCGTTGGGGCACAGATGAAGACACTCCCAAAATCCGACGCCATCCCTCTCTGTCTGTCGCCGCCTGTCGTATCTCACCGGAACGAAGGCTTGACCACTCAGTGATGTTGTCCACCCATCTCTTCCTTGGACATCCTCGCCCTCTCTGTCCCAGTACGGAACCAAAGAGTATCGAGTTGGTAATTTCGTTGGACCTTGCGACGTGCCCGCACTAGGGCATCTTTCGTCTTTTGATAGTTGTGAACAGATCTTCAAAAGGACCAATAGCGTCTTCAACTCTCTGACGTATTTCTTCGTTCGTGACACGATCTTTATATGTAACATTTAGGAGTTTTCTATAGCACCTCATTTCCATTGCATGTATTCTGCCCTGGATATCTGCTGTAATGGTCCAGGTCTCGCAGGCATACAGAAATATTGATAGCACTGAGAGCGTATTAGTCTAACTTATGCCGAGGGCGAGCCGCTTATCTTGCCATATAGGTTTCACTTCATAATAATATCTCCTGTTTTACAAAACTCATTGATCTACTCAGAAATTATAACACCTGAACGGGTATTATCAATCAATGGCTACATAAATATGCTGTTCATAGTATCGATAGTGATACATTCTGTTGGCAATCAATAATTGTATTTAATTTGGCAAGTAGTATTATTATTATTATATAGATTTTCAGATCTTGTACAAAATACTGTATTTTTTACCCTCAGGGCAAGTAGTAAGTAGGTCACAAATGGCTGTTGAAAATAACAGCTAAATGAGATACGGACTTGAAAACTATAATTCTTCGTCTTTCTTCTTTTGTTCTACTGCTCTTGCCTTGCGGCATCGCAGAAAGGAGGAATGCGTAGACTTCTGGTTTGCGCTAGGTGGGAGGTTTGTGTGTTCAACATGTTGAACTTTTGGAGCGTTTCCTTGATCCCTTCTATCCAACGTCGCTGTGGGCCGACCTCCTGCTCGAGAACTGATACCATCATTTAGTATGATTGCACTTGTATTGTCCCTTATTTTCCAATATAATTTCAACCAATATTGATACACTTGCTGCATAGAATTCTTTATTCTGCTGTCTCAGCCACATTTGTACTTCACGTTCAATTTCTTCATCATTCGCAAAATGTCTCCCGCCGAGGTGGGTTTTTTATTACAGAAAACAGGTAAAAAATGGCCATTATGGTCAATTTTCTCTTGAGTTAATCCAGCCGGATGTGGTCTGGCATTGTCGTGATAGAGCAGCACTCCTCTAGTCAGCAGTCGTGGATGATTTCTCCTGAGTTAATCGAGCCGGATGTGGTCTGGCATTGTCGTGATGGAGCAGCACTCCTGTAGTCAGCCGTCGTGGATGATTTCTCCTGAGTTAATCGAGTCGGATGTGGTCTGGCATTGTCGTGATAGAGCAGCACTCCTGTAGTCAGCCGTCGTGGATGATTGATGCCCCCATGAGTCAGGTTGGTAGTGATGTCCCCATGAGTCAGGTTGGTAGTGATGTCCCCATGAGTCAGGTTGGAAGTGATGTCCCCATGAGTCAAGTTGGTAGTGATGTCCCCATGAGTCAGGTTGGTAGTGATGTCCCCATGAGTCAGGTTGGTAGTGATGTCCCAATGAGTCAGGTTGGAAGTGATGTCCCCATGAGTCAAGTTGGTAGTGATGTCCCCATGAGTCAGGTTGGTAGTGATGCCCTCATGAGTCAGATTGGTAGTGATGTCCCCATGAGTCAAGTTGGTATTATGTCCTCATGATTTGGGTTGGTAGTGATGTCCCCATTATTTGGGTTGGTAGTGATGCCCCCATGATTTGGATTGGTAGTGATGTCCCCATGAGTCAGGTTGGTAGTGATGTCCACATGAGTCAGGTTGGTAGTGATGTCCCCATGAGTCAGGTTGGTAGTGATGTCCCCATGAGTCAGGTTGGTAGTGATGCACCCATGAGTCAGGTTGGTAGTGATGTCCCCATGAGTCAGGTTGGTAGTGATGTCCCCATGAGTCAGGTTGGTAGTGATGTCCCCATGAGTCAGGTTGGTAGTGATGTCCTCATGATTTAGGTTAGTAGTGATGTCCCCATGAGTCAGGTTGGTAGTGATGTCCCCATGATTTGGGTTGGTAGTAATGTCCCCATGATTCAGGTTGGTAGTGATGTCTCCATGATTTGGGTTGGTAGTGATGTCCCCATTATTTGGGTTGGTAGTGATGCCCCCATGATTTGGATTGGTAGTGATGTCCCCATGAGTCAGGTTGGTAGTGATGTCCCCATGAGTCAGGTTGGTAGTTATGTCCCCATGAGTCAGGTTGGTAGTGATGCCCCCATGATTTGGATTGGTAGTGATGTCCCAGAGTCAGGTTGGTAGTGATGTTCTCATGAGTCAGGTTGGTAGTGATGTCCTCATGAGTCAGGTTGGTAGTGATGTCCCCATGAGTCAGGTTGGTAGTGATGTCCCCATGATTTGGGTTGGTAGTGATGCCCCCATGAGTCAGGTTGGTAGTGATGTCCCCATGAGTCTATTTGGTAGTGATGTCCCCATGAGTCAGGTTGGTAGGGATGTCCCCATGATTTGGGTTGGTAGTGATGTCCCCATAATTGAGGTTGGTAGTGATGCCCCCATGATTCAGTCAGTCGTGCATTATGCTGCAGGGTAAACCATGTGAACACTCTATACAGTTGCAACACTCTCTATGGTTATTCATCTGTCAGCTTCAATTATTCTCGCTACACTGGTGCTTCTATTGCTCTATGAATAGGACGACCAGGTCCGTCTTCATCAGCAATTTTTAAACATTCTTGAGAACATTTATTAACCCTACTTTATGCGAACCATGATAAAACATAAATCTTTCTGTAGGACTTGTTCTCAAAGCCCTGCAATCTTTTAGAATTGAAAAGGTCTGAGCAATAAAGGCCACTTTTCCATGCAGTCACCATCCAGTGTGCAGAATATATTTTTACTTCACTTTCAACAGGAAAAACACATATCCCATACCCAGTTTCTTAATCTATGTTCAGAAGATAAGTATTCAAAGAATTTGTAGGGCTGAGGAATAAAGGACACTACCTTACAGTCACCACACAGTGTGCAGGATGTTTTTTTATTTCACCCTCAATAATAAAAAAAAATGTTTGCCTTAAAGGAAGAAATATTCGGTAATAAAACAGCAGTTACTTTACGCAGAAAGCTTCCTCATCTTGTTTTTGTTAAAGTTTCTGTCCTGAAAGTGAGCAGTGAACGAGCTGACAACAGCCATGTCTCACAGCTGGCTGCTTGCATCAGGGTTAAAGTTTCTGTTCTGAAAGTGAGCAGTGAAAAAGCTGACAACAGCCATGTCTCACAGCTGGCTGCTTGCATCAGGGTTAAAGTTTCTGTCCTGAAAGTGAGCAGTGAACGAGCTGACAACAGCCATGTCTCACAGCTGGCTGCTTGCATCAGGGTTAAAGTTACTGTACTGAAAGTGATCAGTGAACGAGCTGACAACAGCCATGTCTCACAGCTGGCTGCTTGCATCAGGGTTAAAGTTACTGTACTGAAAGTGATCAGTGAACGAGCTGACAACAGTCATGTCTCACAGCTGGCTGCTTGCATCAGGGTTAAAGTTACTGTACTGAAAGTGAGCAGTGAACGAGCTGACAACAGCCATGTCTCACAGCTGGCTGCTTGCATCAGGGTTAAAGTTTCTGTCCTGAAAGTGAGCAGTGAACGAGCTGACAACAGCCATGTCTCACAGCTGGCTGCTTGCATCAGGGTTAAAGTTACTGTACTGAAAGTGAGCAGTGAACGAGCTGACAACAGCCATGTCTCACAGCTGGCTGCTTGCATCAGGGTTAAAGTTACTGTACTGAAAGTGAGCAGTGAACGAGCTGACAACAGCCATGTCTCACAGCTGGCTGCTTGCATCAGGGTTAAAGTTTCTGTCCTGAAAGTGAGCAGTGAACGAGCTGACAACAGCCATGTCTCACAGCTGGCTGCTTGCATCAGGGTTAAAGTTTCTGTCCTGAAAGTGAGCAGTTAACGAGCTGACAACAGCCATGTCTCACAGCTGGCTGCTTGCATCAGGGTTAAAGTTTCTGTCCTGAAAGTGAGCAGTGAACGAGCTGACAACAGCCATGTCTCACAGCTGGCTGCTTGCATCAGGGTTAAAGTTTCTGTCCTGAAAGTGAGCAGTGAACGAGCTGACAACAGCCATGTCTCACAGCTGGCTGCTTGCATCAGGGTTAAAGTTACTGTACTGAAAGTGATCAGTGAACGAGCTGACAACAGCCATGTCTCACAGCTGGCTGCTGGCATCAGGGTTAAAGTTTCTGTCCTGAAAGTGAGCAGTGAACGAGCTGACAACAGCCATGTCTCACAGCTGGCTGCTTGCATCAGGGTTAAAGTTACTGTACTGAAAGTGAGCAGTGAACGAGCTGACAACAGCCATGTCTCACAGCTGGCTGCTTGCATCAGGGTTAAAGTTACTGTACTGAAAGTGAGCAGTGAACGAGCTGACAACAGCCATGTCTCACAGCTGGCTGCTTGCATCAGGGTTAAAGTTACTGTACTGAAAGTGAGCAGTGAACGAGCTGACAACAGCCATGTCTCACAGCTGGCTGCTTGCATCAGGGTTAAAGTTACTGTACTGAAAGTGAGCAGTGAACGAGCTGACAACAGCCATGTCTCACAGCTGGCTGCTTGCATCAGCGTCAGTAAATCAGAGTAGGTCAAGCGTCTATTCCTCCCTCTAGTGGTGGCCCTGGAAACAGACTGTACCGATGCAGCCTGGTTGATAGAATCATTATACTACGCACATCAGGAAATGAAGCTCAACACCTTCCACGTCTACGTTGAGGACAGAACAATAAATGTCGGTGCTGATCCACACTGACCTCCAAAACATGTATACATTGCTCATTCAGTGCAGATTGTAATGGCTCAGTCATGTTTTCTCCGCAAAGACGATGGGCGTTTTCCCAAAAGATATTCTCAATGGCCAACTGGCAATGGCAAGAATAGTCAGAAGACAGCAGTTGAGACTCAAGGATGTGTGCTAGAGAGACATGAAAACGCTGGAAATAGATTCAGAATCTTGGGAAGATGAAGCTGTTAACTGCACCAAATGGAAATGTTTCACGGGGCTCCATCTCAAATTGGACAATAGAGACTATTACACCAATAATAATAATGTTCGCATAGGCATAGTTCGATCGACCACTACCATGTACAACTGCTGAGGTTTGTTCATGCGTAGCGTGTCGACCGAAATCCCTACAGACTCCCCAAGTGGAGCCGAGTACTCTGTTGCCTTAGGATGAGGGCAGCGAGGAGTGTGTGTTGGATGAATGTTTGTGTCAGGCTTTCTTTGTCCGTGTTTGACTGCCTGTTTTTTCGTGTTCCGCCACTGAAGTCTGGATTGTGTCCACCTTCTGGTCAGCATGGCTCTTGTTGTGCTGAGAATATGGGGTTGGGAGAGGTATCGTATAACCTCGTGTAACGGTCGAGAGGGGCAGGAGGAAGTCCCCTGTAGTCAATGATAGTACACTCTCCCTTCCATACAAAGTCCAATTAAAAGCTATGCACATATTTAGATTATTCTACATAACCTAATATCATAACATAATAAAAGAAGGGAGGAAGACTAACGTCTGGTCAGGTACAACATACTGATCAGACATGTTAGTCACGGTCAGGCAAAATATGCTGGCCAAGACCCTCACCTCGACTTCCTTGCAGCCCTCCCTGGAAACGGGCTGTTTTCATGGCAGCAAGGCTAACGAGGTGAGGGATTGACGTGATCCCCATAGTAGTGAGCAACATGCACCGCCACAGCCACTGGGAGGACACCTTTCACCTTCATCAGCATGCTCGAGATGTGAAGAAACTTTTCAGGGAGCACAAAAGAGTAAGCTTACTCATTGTGGGCACTCGAAACAACACCATAATAAAAGACTTTGTTTTGTTCTCCAACCCGCTCCTCTCCTCTCCACTTGCCTTGTTTCTTTAGGTGGAATGCGTTGTACAGTTTTTTGTGCCTTATGATCCAGTGCATCCAATTTCAGCATATATTTTTGTAACGGTCCACTTACCATAGGGTTACAACCTCTTCTAGTTCTTGAATCTGAACAGATGCAAGCTGTTCCCTCCACCCTCTCTCTCTCCACACGCATGCAAGCTGTTCCCTCCACACACATGCAAGCTGTTCCCTCACCCTCTCTCTCTCCACACACATGCAAGCTGTTCCCTCACCCTCTCTCTCTCTCCACACACATGCAAGCTGTTCCCTCCACACACATGCAAGCTGTTCCCTCCACTCTCTTTCTCTCCACACACATGCAAGCTGTTCCCTCCACCCTCTCTCTCTCCACACACATGCAAGCTGTTCCCTCCACACACATGCAAGCTGTTCCCTCACCCTCTCTCTCTCCACACACATGCAAGCTGTTCCCTCCACACACATGCAAGCTGTTCCCTCCACACACATGCAAGCTGTTCCCTCCACTCTCTTTCTCTCCACACACATGCAAGCTGTTCCCTCCACCCTCTTTCTCTCCACACACATGCAAGCTGTTCCCTCCACACACAGGCAAGCTGTTCCCTCCACCCTCTTTCTCTCCACACACATGCAAGCTGTTACCTCCACCCCCTTTCTCTCCACACACATGCAAGCTGTTCCCTCCACACACATGCAACCTGTTCCCTCCACCCTCTTTCTCTCCACACACATGCAAGCTGTTCCCTCCACACACATGCAAGCTGTTCCCTCCACCCTCTTTCTCTCCACACACATGCAAGCTGTTCCCTCCACCCTCTTTCTCTCCACACACATGCACGCTGTTCCCTCCACCCTCTTTCTCTCCACACACAGGCAATCTGTTCCCTCCACCCTCTTTCTCTCCACACACATGCAAGCTGTTCCCTCCACCCTCTTTCTCTCCACACACATGCAAGCTGTTCCCTCCGCCCTCTTTCTCTCCACACACATGCAATCTGTTCCCTCCACCCTCTTTCTCTCCACACACATGCAAGCTGTTCCCTCCACCCTCTTTCTCTCCACACACATGCAAGCTGTTCCCTCCACCCTCTTTCTCTCCACACACATGCAAGCTGTTCCCTCCACACACATGCAAGCTGTTCCCTCCACCCTCTTTCTCTCCACACACATGCAAGCTGTTCCCTCCACCCTCTTTCTCTCCACACACATGCAAGCTGTTCCCTCCACCCTCTTTCTCTCCACACACATGCAATCTGTTCCCTCCACCCTCTTTCTCTCCACACACATGCAAGCTGTTCCCTCCACCCTCTTTCTCTCCACACACATGCAAGCTGTTCCCTCCACCCTCTTTCTCTCCACACACATGCAAGCTGTTCCCTCAACCCTCTTCCTCTCTACACACATGCAAGCTGTTCCCTCCACCCTCTTTCTCTCTACACACATGCAAGCTGTTCCCTCCACCCTCTTTCTCTCCACACACATGCAAGCTGTTCCCTCCACCCTCTTTCTCTCCACACACATGCAAGCTGTTCCCTCCACCCTCTTTCTCTCCACACACATGCAAGCTGTTCCCTCCACCCTCTTTCTCTCCACACACATGCAAGCTGTTCCCTCAACCCTCTTCCTCTCTACACACATGCAAGCTGTTCCCTCAACCCTCTTTCTCTCTACACACATGCAAGCTGTTCCCTCCACCCTCTTTCTCTCCACACACATGCAAGCTGTTACCTCAACCCTCTTTCTCTCTACACACATGCAAGCTGTTCCCTCCACCCTCTTTCTCTCCACACACATGCAAGCTGTTCCCTCCACACACATGCAAGCTGTTCCCTCCACTCCCTTTCCCTCCACACACATGCAAGCTGTTACCTCCACCCTCTTTCTCTCCACACACATGCAAGCTGTTCCCTCCACACACATGCAAGCTGTTACCTCCACCCTCTTTCTCTCCACACACATGCAAGCTGTTCCCTCCACACACATGCAAGCTGTTACCTCCACCCTCTTTCTCTCCACACACATTCAAGCTGTTCCCTCAACCCTCTTTCTCTCCACACACATGCAAGCTGTTCCCTCCACACACATGCAAGCTGTTACCTCCACCCTCTTTCTCTCCACACACATGCAAGCTGTTCCCTCCACACACATGCAAGCTGTTCCCTCCACACACATGCAAGCTGTTCCCTCAACCCTCTTCCTCTCTACACACATGCAAGCTGTTCCCTCAACCCTCTTTCTCTCTACACACATGCAAGCTGTTCCCTCCACCCTCTTTCTCTCCACACACATGCAAGCTGTTACCTCAACCCTCTTTCTCTCTACACACATGCAAGCTGTTCCCTCCACCCTCTTTCTCTCCACACACATGCAAGCTGTTCCCTCCACACACATGCAAGCTGTTCCCTCCACTCCCTTTCCCTCCACACACATGCAAGCTGTTACCTCCACCCTCTTTCTCTCCACACACATGCAAGCTGTTCCCTCCACACACATGCAAGCTGTTACCTCCACCCTCTTTCTCTCCACACACATGCAAGCTGTTCCCTCCACACACATGCAAGCTGTTACCTCCACCCTCTTTCTCTCCACACACATTCAAGCTGTTCCCTCAACCCTCTTTCTCTCCACACACATGCAAGCTGTTCCCTCCACACACATGCAAGCTGTTACCTCCACCCTCTTTCTCTCCACACACATGCAAGCTGTTCCCTCCACACACATGCAAGCTGTTCCCTCCACACACATGCAAGCTGTTCCCTCCACCCTCTTTCTCTCCACACACATGCAAGCTGTTCCCTCAACCCTCTTTCTCTCCACACACATGCAAGCTGTTACCTCCACCCTCTTTCTCTCTACACACATGCAAGCTGTTCCCTCCACACACATGCAAGCTGTTCCCTCCACACACATGCAAGCTGTTCCCTCCACCCTCTTTCTCTCCACACACATGCAAGCTGTTCACTCCTCCCTCTTTCTCTCCACACACATGCAAGCTATTACCTCCAAACTCTTTCTCTCTACACACATGCAAGCTGTTCCCTCCACCCTCTTTCTCTCCACACACATGCAAGCTGTTCCCTCCACACACATGCAAGCTGTTCCCTCCACTCCCTTTCCCTCCACACACATGCAAGCTGTTCCCTCCACACACATGCACGCTGTTCCCTTCACTCCCTTTCTCTCCACACACATGCAAGTGTTCCCTCTAGATATGTGACTGTACCAAGCGAGTTTCCTTCTTTTGACAGTTGCCAAGAGGTCTTCAAAAGGCCCTATTGCTGTTGTAATTCTATCTTGTATTTCCTCCTTTGTAACTCGATTTTTGTACGTGATATTTAAAAGTCTTCGAAAACATCTCATCTCCAAGGCATGTATCCTTCACTGAAGGTCATCTGTAACTGTCCATGTCTCACAAGCATAGAGGAATATTGATAGGACCAATATATGCATTAATCTGATTTTTGTGCATAGTGCTAACCGTTTATCTTGCCAGATTTTGTTACGCCGTGCAAGCGTCACTATTGTCTGTGCTATTCTGGCCAACACCTCACATTTTGATCTTTCACCGTTTTCACCACTGACAATTGAACCCAGATATTTAAAATATGGGAGTAACATTTGATAAAAGCCTGTCGTACAAGCACCATCAAACATGTTTAGTTAACACACGCCAATGGTATTGAACACAGTAAAATAACCCAAAGTTGGACACAGGAAACTGTTTATTTAATATTTTACAAAATAACTATATTTAACACAGTGCAAAGTGTGTTTATTGAGTACACAGCAAAATAACCATGTGTGTAACACAGGGTGAAGAACATCACGAATACATGGCAAAATAAACATAATTGAAAGGCATAGAATAAACTGGTCCCTGCAGACTCGCATTAACTGAGCACCACAAGACTTTGAGCTTTGATAAAAAAATAAGTTATTTGATGAAACCCTCAAGGATGTAGACAGTTGTGTGTTTAGCAGTACAGATATTGATGTCATGAGTGAAAACATACTGATCAAAACATGTTTAGGCCTAGATTCATGTCAGCAGTTCTTATTTAGACTGATCTAGATTTGTCAGCACTGGTGCCTTTACCGTGTCATGGTTTGACAGATTTGACGCCATGACAATCTCCAGAGCTCTGTCAAGTCAACACTGGTGTCTTTACCATGTCAAGGTTTGGCAAATTGGACGTCATGACAATCTCCAGAGCTTTGTCAAGTCAACACTGGTGCCTTTACCATGTCAAGGTTTGGCAGATTGGACGCCATGACAATCTCCAGAGCTCTGTCATGTTAACACTGGTGTCTTTACCGTGTCATGGTTTGGCAGATTGGACGCCATGACAATCCCCAGAGCTCTGTTAACAATGGTCCCTTTACCGTGTCGAGGATTGGCAGATCGGGCGCCATGACAATCTCCAGAGCTCTGTCAACACTGATGCCTCTATTGTGTTGAGGTTTGGCAAATTGAATACTATAACAATCCACAGAGCTATGCCAGCTGGAGTTTCACTCCTGGCAGGTTTTACCAAGCTAGAGATGTCAGCGCTGATAAAGAGTCAACCAAAAGTTAGCACAAAAAAGGTCCCATTGTTTTGGCACAGGGCTAACACCCCTGTCTATGTATAAAATATTATTTTGTTAGAAAATAGCAACAGATAAACTAACTTTACCACGGTATGTGCTTTTGGGATACAAAGCTCACATGGCTGCCGGTGTCGCAAACAGGAAGGAAGCCACTAGAATGGAATCAGAGCTGGGCAACATACAAAGGATGGTTGCAGCCTGGGTGAACTGGAAGGAGTTTGTTGTTGCCTTAAAGAGACCATCAGCCATGATGGTCACTGATGGTTTTGCCAGTCACTGAACAAGGATCTATAAAGAATATCCTGGACTTAAATCAATGTTGATCACGTTAGATCAAATACTATATCCACATCCAAGATCAACTACAATGGGTCTCCAGTGTATTCTATCTCATTCCTTTATAATGCAATCTGGCAGGCCCTTTCATGTCCATATTTGATATTATCCTCCCACTAATAGTGTTGTCTTCCTTTTGTGTTTATTCCTTAGTATGTTTTTAGAAAGGGTGTCTTGTCTTTCTTGTGTTTTCCTTCCAGTATGTGTTAAGCAGTGGTGTCTTGTCTTCCTTGTGTTTATCCTTCAGTATATTTTTAGAAGTGGTGTCTTGTCTTTTCCTTCCAGTATGTTTTTAGCAGTGTTGTTTTGTCTTCCATTTGTGTTTTCCCTCAAGTATGTTTCAGCAGTGGTGTCTTGTCTTTCTTTTGTGTTTTCCTTCCAGTATGTTTTAGCAGTGTTGTTTTGTCTTCCTTTTGTGTTTTCCCTCCAGTATATTTTAGCAGTGGTGTCTTGTCTTCCTTTTGCGTTTTCTCTCCAGTATGTTTCAGCAGTGGTGTCTTGTCTTCCTTTTGTGTTTTCCCTCCAGTATGTTTCAGCAGTGGTGTCTTGTCTTTCTTTTGTGTTTTCCTTCCAGTATGTTTTTAGCAGTGCTGTTTTGTCTTCCTTTTCTATTTGTCCTCCATATATCTTTTTTAGCAATGTTGTTGTTTTATATGGACACAACTTTTGTACTGCCTGATCATGTTTATTAATTCTCTTTTAATCGCTGATCTCTCCAAGATCTTATATTCTCTATTCTTGTCTTCCCATGAGATGTGGCAAATTCTTCTAAATATCAACATTTCAATGGACAAAATTCTCTCATCTACTTATGAGTTATTAGTTTGGATGTGTCTACTGTTGTTGAAAACAGTTTTGACTGCTCTTATTGTCTTCTGAGTTTTTGTGTTGTATCTTTCATTCTTTGTTATTATATGTCCAAGATATGAGAAAATCTTTGCTTGCTCTATCTATTATTCTTTATTGTTCATTCTTATTCATATAGTGATTTCAGATCTATTTTGCAAATAATCATATTTTTTGTTTGTTATGTGTTAATGTCAAATCCATATCCATGACTTTAAATTTGATTGCTAGTTCCTACAATTCTTCTTTGCTTTCAGGTAGCAGAACTATATCCTCTATCTATGGTTATTTACAAACAAATATAAAAAATATTGGTAGAACCTATCTTGTCTTGTTTTCACTGGCTGTCTTGTCTTGTTTTCACTGCTTAAGACTGGAGCTATCAGGTAGCAGAAGTATATCCTCTATCTATGGTTATTTACAAATAAATATAAAAAATATTGGTAGAACCTATCTTGTCTTGTTTTCACTGCTTAAGACTGGAGCTATCAGGTAGCAGAACTATATCCTCTATCTATGGTTATTTACTAAAATAAATATAAAAAATATTGGTAGAACCTATCTTGTCTTGTTTTCACTGCTTAAGACTGGAGCTATCAGGTAGCAGAACTATATCCTCTATCTATGGTTATTTACTAAAATAAATATAAAAAATATTGGTAGAACCTATCTTGTCTTGTTTTCACTGGCTGTCTTGTCTTGTTTTCACTGCTTAAGACTGGAGCTATCAGGTAGCAGAACTATATCCTCTATCTATGGTTATTTACTAAAATAAATATAAAAAATATTGGTAGAACCTATCTTGTCTTGTTTTCACTGCTTAAGACTGGAGCTATCAGGTAGCAGAACTATATCCTCTATCTATGGTTATTTACTAAAATAAATATAAAAAATATTGGTAGAACCTATCTTGTCTTGTTTTCACTGCTTAAGACTGGAGCTATCAGGTAGCAGAACTATATCCTCTATCTATGGTTATTTACTAAAATAAATATAAAAAATATTGGTAGAACCTATCTTGTCTTGTTTTCACTGGCTGTCTTGTCTTGTTTTCACTGCTTAAGACTGGAGCTATCAGGTAGCAGAACTATATCCTCTATCTATGGTTATTTACAAATAAATATAAAAAATATTGGTAGAACCTATCTTGTCTTGTTTTCACTGCTTAAGACTGGAGCTATCAGTTAGCAGAACTATATCCTCTATCTATGGTTATTTACTAAAATAAATATAAAAAAATATTGGTAGAACCTATCTTGTCTTGTTTTCACTGCTTAAGACTGGAGCTATCAGTTAGCAGAACTATATCCTCTATCTATGGTTATTTACTAAAATAAATATAATAAATATTGGTAGAACCTATCTTGTCTTGTTTTCACTGGCTGTCTTGTCTTGTTTTCACTGCTTAAGACTGGAGCTATCAGGTAGCAGAACTATATCCTCTATCTATGGTTATTTACTAAAATAAATATAAAAAATATTGGTAGAACCTATCTTGTCTTGTTTTCACTGGCTGTCTTGTCCTGTTTTCACTGCTTAAGACTGGAGCTTTCAGGTAGCAGAACTATATCCTCTATCTATGGTTATTTACTAAAATAAATATAAAAAATATTGGTAGAACATATCTTGTCTTGTTTTCACTGGCTGTCTTGTCTTGTTTTCACTGCTTAAGACTGGAGCTATCAGGTAGCAGAACTATATCCTCTATCTTTGGTTATTTACTAAAATAAATATAAAAAATATTGGTAGAACCTATCTTGTCTTGTTTTCACTGGCTGCCTTGTCTTGTTTTCACTGCTTAAGACTGGAGCTATCAGGTAGCAGAACTATATCCTCTATCTATGGTTATTTACTAAAATAAATATAAAAAATATTGGTAGAACCTATCTTGTCTTGTTTTCACTGCTTAAGACTGGAGCTATCAGGTAGCAGAACTATATCCTCTATCTATGGTTATTTACTAAAATAAATATAAAAAATATTGGTAGAACCTATCTTGTCTTGTTTTCACTGCTTAAGACTGGAGCTATCAGGTAGCAGAACTATATCCTCTATCTATGGTTATTTACTAAAATAAATATAAAAAATATTGGTAGAACCTATCTTGTCTTGTTTTCACTGCTTAAGACTGGAGCTATCAGGTAGCAGAACTATATCCTCTATCTATGGTTATTTACTAAAATAAATATAAAAAATATTGGTAGAACCTATCTTGTCTTGTTTTCACTGCTTAAGACTGGAGCTATCAGGTAGCAGAACTATATCCTCTATCTATGGTTATTTACAAATAAATATAAAAAATATTGGTAGAACCTATCTTGTCTTGTTTTCACTGCTTAAGACTGGAGCTATCAGGTAGCAGAACTATATCCTCTATCTATGGTTATTTACTAAAATAAATATAAAAAATATTGGTAGAACCTATCTTGTCTTGTTTTCACTGGCTGTCTTGTCTTGTTTTCACTGCTTAAGACTGGAGCTTTCAGGTAGCAGAACTATATCCTCTATCTTTGGTTATTTACTAAAATAAATATAAAAAATATTGGTAGAACCTATCTTGTCTTGTTTTCACTGGCTGCCTTGTCTTGTTTTCACTGCTTAAGACTGGAGCTATCAGGTAGCAGAACTATATCCTCTATCTATGGTTATTTACTAAAATAAATATAAAAAATATTGGTAGAACCTATCTTGTCTTGTTTTCACTGGCTGTCTTGTCTTGTTTTCACTGCTTAAGACTGGAGCTATCAGGTAGCAGAACTATATCCTCTATCTATGGTTATTTACAAATAAATATAAAAAATATTGGTAGAACCTATCTTGTCTTGTTTTCACTGCTTAAGACTGGAGCTATCAGGTAGCAGAACTATATCCTCTATCTATGGTTATTTACTAAAATAAATATAAAAAATATTGGTAGAACCTATCTTGTCTTGTTTTCACTGCTTAAGACTGGAGCTATCAGGTAGCAGAACTATATCCTCTATCTATGGTTATTTACTAAAATAAATATAAAAAATATTGGTAGAACCTATCTTGTCTTGTTTTCACTGCTTAAGACTGGAGCTATCAGGTAGCAGAACTATATCCTCTATCTATGGTTATTTACTAAAATAAATATAAAAAATATTGGTAGAACCTATCTTGTCTTGTTTTCACTGCTTAAGACTGGAGCTATCAGGTAGCAGAACTATATCCTCTATCTATGGTTATTTACAAATAAATATAAAAAATATTGGTAGAACCTATCTTGTCTTGTTTTCACTGCTTAAGACTGGAGCTATCAGGTAGCAGAACTATATCCTCTATCTATGGTTATTTACTAAAATAAATATAAAAAATATTGGTAGAACCTATCTTGTCTTGTTTTCACTGGCTGTCTTGTCTTGTTTTCACTGCTTAAGACTGGAGCTATCAGGTAGCAGAACTATATCCTCTATCTATGGTTATTTACAAATAAATATAAAAAATATTGGTAGAACCTATCTTGTCTTGTTTTCACTGCTTAAGACTGGAGCTATCAGTTAGCAGAACTATATCCTCTATCTATGGTTATTTACAAATAAATATAAAAAATATTGGTAGAACCTATCTTGTCTTGTTTTCACTGGCTGTCTTGTCTTGTTTTCACTGCTTAAGACTGGAGCTATCAGGTAGCAGAAGTATATCCTCTATCTATGGTTATTTACAAATAAATATAAAAAATATTGGTAGAACCTATCTTGTCTTGTTTTCACTGCTTAAGACTGGAGCTATCAGGTAGCAGAACTATATCCTCTATCTATGGTTATTTACTAAAATAAATATAAAAAATATTGGTAGAACCTATCTTGTCTTGTTTTCACTGGCTGTCTTGTCTTGTTTTCACTGCTTAAGACTGGAGCTATCAGGTAGCAGAACTATATCCTCTATCTATGGTTATTTACTAAAATAAATATAAAAAATATTGGTAGAACCTATCTTGTCTTGTTTTCACTGCTTAAGACTGGAGCTATCAGGTAGCAGAACTATATCCTCTATCTATGGTTATTTACTAAAATAAATATAAAAAATATTGGTAGAACCTATCTTGTCTTGTTTTCACTGCTTAAGACTGGAGCTATCAGGTAGCAGAACTATATCCTCTATCTATGGTTATTTACTAAAATAAATATAAAAAATATTGGTAGAACCTATCTTGTCTTGTTTTCACTGGCTGTCTTGTCTTGTTTTCACTGCTTAAGACTGGAGCTATCAGGTAGCAGAACTATATCCTCTATCTATGGTTATTTACAAATAAATATAAAAAATATTGGTAGAACCTATCTTGTCTTGTTTTCACTGCTTAAGACTGGAGCTATCAGTTAGCAGAACTATATCCTCTATCTATGGTTATTTACTAAAATAAATATAAAAAAATATTGGTAGAACCTATCTTGTCTTGTTTTCACTGCTTAAGACTGGAGCTATCAGTTAGCAGAACTATATCCTCTATCTATGGTTATTTACTAAAATAAATATAATAAATATTGGTAGAACCTATCTTGTCTTGTTTTCACTGGCTGTCTTGTCTTGTTTTCACTGCTTAAGACTGGAGCTATCAGGTAGCAGAACTATATCCTCTATCTATGGTTATTTACTAAAATAAATATAAAAAATATTGGTAGAACCTATCTTGTCTTGTTTTCACTGGCTGTCTTGTCCTGTTTTCACTGCTTAAGACTGGAGCTTTCAGGTAGCAGAACTATATCCTCTATCTATGGTTATTTACTAAAATAAATATAAAAAATATTGGTAGAACATATCTTGTCTTGTTTTCACTGGCTGTCTTGTCTTGTTTTCACTGCTTAAGACTGGAGCTATCAGGTAGCAGAACTATATCCTCTATCTTTGGTTATTTACTAAAATAAATATAAAAAATATTGGTAGAACCTATCTTGTCTTGTTTTCACTGGCTGCCTTGTCTTGTTTTCACTGCTTAAGACTGGAGCTATCAGGTAGCAGAACTATATCCTCTATCTATGGTTATTTACTAAAATAAATATAAAAAATATTGGTAGAACCTATCTTGTCTTGTTTTCACTGCTTAAGACTGGAGCTATCAGGTAGCAGAACTATATCCTCTATCTATGGTTATTTACTAAAATAAATATAAAAAATATTGGTAGAACCTATCTTGTCTTGTTTTCAATGCTTAAGACTGGAGCTATCAGGTAGCAGAACTATATCCTCTATCTATGGTTATTTACTAAAATAAATATAAAAAATATTGGTAGAACCTATCTTGTCTTGTTTTCACTGCTTAAGACTGGAGCTATCAGGTAGCAGAACTATATCCTCTATCTATGGTTATTTACTAAAATAAATATAAAAAATATTGGTAGAACCTATCTTGTCTTGTTTTCACTGCTTAAGACTGGAGCTATCAGGTAGCAGAACTATATCCTCTATCTATGGTTATTTACTAAAATAAATATAAAAAATATTGGTAGAACCTATCTTGTCTTGTTTTCACTGCTTAAGACTGGAGCTATCAGGTAGCAGAACTATATCCTCTATCTATGGTTATTTACTAAAATAAATATAAAAAATATTGGTAGAACCTATCTTGTCTTGTTTTCACTGCTTAAGACTGGAGCTATCAGGTAGCAGAACTATATCCTCTATCTATGGTTATTTACAAATAAATATAAAAAATATTGGTAGAACCTATCTTGTCTTGTTTTCACTGCTTAAGACTGGAGCTATCAGGTAGCAGAACTATATCCTCTATCTATGGTTATTTACTAAAATAAATATAAAAAATATTGGTAGAACCTATCTTGTCTTGTTTTCACTGGCTGTCTTGTCTTGTTTTCACTGCTTAAGACTGGAGCTTTCAGGTAGCAGAACTATATCCTCTATCTTTGGTTATTTACTAAAATAAATATAAAAAATATTGGTAGAACCTATCTTGTCTTGTTTTCACTGGCTGCCTTGTCTTGTTTTCACTGCTTAAGACTGGAGCTATCAGGTAGCAGAACTATACCCTCTATCTATGGTTATTTACTAAAATAAATATAAAAAATATTGGTAGAACCTATCTTGTCTTGTTTTCACTGGCTGTCTTGTCTTGTTTTCACTGCTTAAGACTGGAGCTATCAGGTAGCAGAACTATATCCTCTATCTATGGTTATTTACAAATAAATATAAAAAATATTGGTAGAACCTATCTTGTCTTGTTTTCACTGCTTAAGACTGGAGCTATCAGGTAGCAGAACTATATCCTCTATCTATGGTTATTTACTAAAATAAATATAAAAAATATTGGTAGAACCTATCTTGTCTTGTTTTCACTGCTTAAGACTGGAGCTATCAGGTAGCAGAACTATATCCTCTATCTATGGTTATTTACTAAAATAAATATAAAAAATATTGGTAGAACCTATCTTGTCTTGTTTTCACTGCTTAAGACTGGAGCTATCAGGTAGCAGAACTATATCCTCTATCTATGGTTATTTACTAAAATAAATATAAAAAATATTGGTAGAACCTATCTTGTCTTGTTTTCACTGCTTAAGACTGGAGCTATCAGGTAGCAGAACTATATCCTCTATCTATGGTTATTTACAAATAAATATAAAAAATATTGGTAGAACCTATCTTGTCTTGTTTTCACTGCTTAAGACTGGAGCTATCAGGTAGCAGAACTATATCCTCTATCTATGGTTATTTACTAAAATAAATATAAAAAATATTGGTAGAACCTATCTTGTCTTGTTTTCACTGGCTGTCTTGTCTTGTTTTCACTGCTTAAGACTGGAGCTTTCAGGTAGCAGAACTATATCCTCTATCTATGGTTATTTACTAAAATAAATATAAAAAATATTGGTAGAACCTATCTTGTCTTGTTTTCACTGGCTGTCTTGTCTTGTTTTCACTGCTTAAGACTGGAGCTATCAGGTAGCAGAACTATATCCTCTATCTATGGTTATTTACAAATAAATATAAAAAATATTGGTAGAACCTATCTTGTCTTGTTTTCACTGCTTAAGACTGGAGCTATCAGTTAGCAGAACTATATCCTCTATCTATGGTTATTTACAAATAAATATAAAAAATATTGGTAGAACCTATCTTGTCTTGTTTTCACTGGCTGTCTTGTCTTGTTTTCACTGCTTAAGACTGGAGCTATCAGGTAGCAGAAGTATATCCTCTATCTATGGTTATTTACAAATAAATATAAAAAATATTGGTAGAACCTATCTTGTCTTGTTTTCACTGCTTAAGACTGGAGCTATCAGGTAGCAGAACTATATCCTCTATCTATGGTTATTTACTAAAATAAATATAAAAAATATTGGTAGAACCTATCTTGTCTTGTTTTCACTGCTTAAGACTGGAGCTATCAGGTAGCAGAACTATATCCTCTATCTATGGTTATTTACTAAAATAAATATAAAAAATATTGGTAGAACCTATCTTGTCTTGTTTTCACTGGCTGTCTTGTCTTGTTTTCACTGCTTAAGACTGGAGCTATCAGGTAGCAGAACTATATCCTCTATCTATGGTTATTTACTAAAATAAATATAAAAAATATTGGTAGAACCTATCTTGTCTTGTTTTCACTGCTTAAGACTGGAGCTATCAGGTAGCAGAACTATATCCTCTATCTATGGTTATTTACTAAAATAAATATAAAAAATATTGGTAGAACCTATCTTGTCTTGTTTTCACTGCTTAAGACTGGAGCTATCAGGTAGCAGAACTATATCCTCTATCTATGGTTATTTACTAAAATAAATATAAAAAATATTGGTAGAACCTATCTTGTCTTGTTTTCACTGGCTGTCTTGTCTTGTTTTCACTGCTTAAGACTGGAGCTATCAGGTAGCAGAACTATATCCTCTATCTATGGTTATTTACAAATAAATATAAAAAATATTGGTAGAACCTATCTTGTCTTGTTTTCACTGCTTAAGACTGGAGCTATCAGTTAGCAGAACTATATCCTCTATCTATGGTTATTTACTAAAATAAATATAAAAAAATATTGGTAGAACCTATCTTGTCTTGTTTTCACTGGCTGTCTTGTCTTGTTTTCACTGCTTAAGACTGGAGCTTTCAGGTAGCAGAACTATATCCTCTATCTATGGTTATTTACTAAAATAAATATAATAAATATTGGTAGAACCTATCTTGTCTTGTTTTCACTGGCTGTCTTGTCTTGTTTTCACTGCTTAAGACTGGAGCTATCAGGTAGCAGAACTATATCCTCTATCTATGGTTATTTACTAAAATAAATATAAAAAATATTGGTAGAACCTATCTTGTCTTGTTTTCACTGGCTGTCTTGTCCTGTTTTCACTGCTTAAGACTGGAGCTATCAGGTAGCAGAACTATATCCTCTATCTTTGGTTATTTACTAAAATAAATATAAAAAATATTGGTAGAACCTATCTTGTCTTGTTTTCACTGGCTGCCTTGTCTTGTTTTCACTGCTTAAGACTGGAGCTATCAGGTAGCAGAACTATATCCTCTATCTATGGTTATTTACTAAAATAAATATAAAAAATATTGGTAGAACCTATCTTGTCTTGTTTTCACTGCTTAAGACTGGAGCTATCAGGTAGCAGAACTATATCCTCTATCTATGGTTATTTACTAAAATAAATATAAAAAATATTGGTAGAACCTATCTTGTCTTGTTTTCAATGCTTAAGACTGGAGCTATCAGGTAGCAGAACTATATCCTCTATCTATGGTTATTTACTAAAATAAATATAAAAAATATTGGTAGAACCTATCTTGTCTTGTTTTCACTGCTTAAGACTGGAGCTATCAGGTAGCAGAACTATATCCTCTATCTATGGTTATTTACTAAAATAAATATAAAAAATATTGGTAGAACCTATCTTGTCTTGTTTTCACTGCTTAAGACTGGAGCTATCAGGTAGCAGAACTATATCCTCTATCTATGGTTATTTACTAAAATAAATATAAAAAATATTGGTAGAACCTATCTTGTCTTGTTTTCACTGCTTAAGACTGGAGCTATCAGGTAGCAGAACTATATCCTCTATCTATGGTTATTTACTAAAATAAATATAAAAAATATTGGTAGAACCTATCTTGTCTTGTTTTCACTGCTTAAGACTGGAGCTATCAGGTAGCAGAACTATATCCTCTATCTATGGTTATTTACAAATAAATATAAAAAATATTGGTAGAACCTATCTTGTCTTGTTTTCACTGCTTAAGACTGGAGCTATCAGGTAGCAGAACTATATCCTCTATCTATGGTTATTTACTAAAATAAATATAAAAAATATTGGTAGAACCTATCTTGTCTTGTTTTCACTGGCTGTCTTGTCTTGTTTTCACTGCTTAAGACTGGAGCTTTCAGGTAGCAGAACTATATCCTCTATCTTTGGTTATTTACTAAAATAAATATAAAAAATATTGGTAGAACCTATCTTGTCTTGTTTTCACTGGCTGCCTTGTCTTGTTTTCACTGCTTAAGACTGGAGCTATCAGGTAGCAGAACTATATCCTCTATCTATGGTTATTTACTAAAATAAATATAAAAAATATTGGTAGAACCTATCTTGTCTTGTTTTCACTGGCTGTCTTGTCTTGTTTTCACTGCTTAAGACTGGAGCTATCAGGTAGCAGAACTATATCCTCTATCTATGGTTATTTACAAATAAATATAAAAAATATTGGTAGAACCTATCTTGTCTTGTTTTCACTGCTTAAGACTGGAGCTATCAGGTAGCAGAACTATATCCTCTATCTATGGTTATTTACTAAAATAAATATAAAAAATATTGGTAGAACCTATCTTGTCTTGTTTTCACTGCTTAAGACTGGAGCTATCAGGTAGCAGAACTATATCCTCTATCTATGGTTATTTACTAAAATAAATATAAAAAATATTGGTAGAACCTATCTTGTCTTGTTTTCACTGCTTAAGACTGGAGCTATCAGGTAGCAGAACTATATCCTCTATCTATGGTTATTTACTAAAATAAATATAAAAAATATTGGTAGAACCTATCTTGTCTTGTTTTCACTGCTTAAGACTGGAGCTATCAGGTAGCAGAACTATATCCTCTATCTATGGTTATTTACTAAAATAAATATAAAAAATATTGGTAGAACCTATCTTGTCTTGTTTTCACTGCTTAAGACTGGAGCTATCAGGTAGCAGAACTATATCCTCTATCTATGGTTATTTACAAATAAATATAAAAAATATTGGTAGAACCTATCTTGTCTTGTTTTCACTGCTTAAGACTGGAGCTATCAGGTAGCAGAACTATATCCTCTATCTATGGTTATTTACTAAAATAAATATAAAAAATATTGGTAGAACCTATCTTGTCTTGTTTTCACTGGCTGTCTTGTCTTGTTTTCACTGCTTAAGACTGGAGCTATCAGGTAGCAGAACTATATCCTCTATCTATGGTTATTTACAAATAAATATAAAAAATATTGGTAGAACCTATCTTGTCTTGTTTTCACTGCTTAAGACTGGAGCTATCAGTTAGCAGAACTATATCCTCTATCTATGGTTATTTACTAAAATAAATATAAAAAATATTGGTAGAACCTATCTTGTCTTGTTTTCACTGCTTAAGACTGGAGCTATCAGGTAGCAGAACTATATCCTCTATCTATGGTTATTTACTAAAATAAATATAAAAAATATTGGTAGAACCTATCTTGTCTTGTTTTCACTGCTTAAGACTGGAGCTATCTACATCCTTCAGCATCTTTAAAAGTTAGGACTAAACAACACCTTTTGAACTTCTCCTTTTCAGGATCTAAGCCATGAACAATGGCTATTTCAATTGTATTTTTCAGTATCTAAACCATGAGCAATCAAATGATATCTTTTCCTTTCAGTATTTAAGTCTTGAGCAATGATTTATTGTACTTTTCCCTTTCATAATTTAATCCATGATTACATGTACTGTTCCCTTTCGTGACATTCACCACAATTACAGATACTGTTCCTTTTCATGACCTAATCTATTGAGCAATTATTTCTTGCACTCTTTACTTCAATGATTTAATCCATTGAACAATTATTTCTTGCACTGTTTCCTTCCATGGTCTAATCCATTGAGGAATTATTTCTTGCACTCTTTACTTCAATGATTTAATCCATTGAGCAATTATTTCTTGCACTGTTCCCTTCTACAATCTAATCCATTGAGCAATTATTTCTTGCACTGTTCCCTTCTACAATCTAATCCATTGAGCAATTATTTCTTGCACTGTTCCTTTCAATGATTTAATCTAAATCATGAACAATGATTTCAGGTACTTATCCCTTCCATGGTCTAAGCGATGAGCAATGATTTCTTGAACAATAAATTATTGTACTTTGTTTTTTTATGATCTAAATCCAGAGAATTGAATTGTTGATGAGTTTTGAATTATTGTATTTTTTTTCTTTCAAGATATAGTTATTTGTTAATGTATATGGCTTTACTGTAAATGTATATCCATTTTTTTCTCAATTCGTAGAACATTTCACTGTTCATTGGTGAGGGTGCACTACTATTTAATGATAAAGCTGGCATACACCTTAAGCAAGACTGTTTATGTCCAGGTACTTAGCTAACCCAGCAGAGAACAAATAAAACCAAAAAAAACCCAATGTAGTCTGGTCTTATTTTTAAACATTACATTTGTGAAATAAATCAGGAAAAAAACCAAAGTGTAGAACTTTAAAACAAGCACACTAATATAACATAAAAATCAATTATTCTGTAGAACAACAAATTATAATAATTAAGTCTTCATAAATTTTTGCCAGATTAAAAAATAATGTTCATTTCTTTGGATCATGCGTTGTATAAGGTAAATAACGTATGACGTAGCAATGTAACATTCTGCATGAAAGCAGTGCAGATAATACTGAAAACAGATATATCTGCCTTTGGTAAAAGTGTGCAAAACATGTTAAATATTAGCATAAAGTCATTATTTCCACAGTATCTATAATAGAAATCAGTTGTGACTATGTTTCTGTACCAACATGTACAATTCAACACAGAAAAGTCAAAATAGGGAGGTTTTATCAAATGAAAAAATACAAAAACTATATTACCACCCCGAGAGGTCTGCCAGGCTATTTGTATATGACAAGGACATTTTTTAAAACTTTTTTTGTTTTTGCGTTCGCCTCATTTCTCTATACCCTAAGGCGTTGCACTGTTTTTATTTTGCACTTGTCAGCCCAGTGCATCCGGCTTCGGCATGCATTTTATGTAAGAATCTGCATTTTCTAAGGGTTTGCTTCCCTGGGGTAATAGCTGTTGAGCCGCTGCTGTGATTAGAGAGCGAGCCCAGCACCTTCGGATTGTGAGCTGTGTTCCCTTGATAAAGACAATAATAGCACCACAGAGAGCATGTTGTAAGAGACGACTAACATGACATTACACCAGCCATGATTAGGTGGTTTGTTTAGAGCAGCATAGATGACGTTTAACAGGCAATTCTGCTCTAGTGTTTGAGTCTATTAAGATGGACTTGCACATCGGTTGACCCCCCTCCGCAGCACTTGCCCTAATGCAGTGGAATAATAAACTGCTCAAGCCTAGTCTGCTAATCAGGAAATCCTCTTCTCGGTTACATCTAGCTCACATCAGAGCTGGCACCTACACAGAGGCATCTGCCCCTGTAGAAGTACAGGTTGACTAAGACTTAGAAGACTAGTTTACCAAAATTAAAGGTAGAGATAGTCACGAACGCTATTGGGCTGACGACGCAGTGACTGATCTGACTACAGCCAGTGACTGATAGCTGACTGCTTAGGGTCAGTGAATCAGGGCTGATCAAGAATCTATTCCCCTCCAAATAGTGATTCTAGAAACTGGCTGCATCCATGCATCCTGGCTGAGAGAATAGTTATCAAAGAGAGAAGCAAACCCTGTCTAAAAAATGCAGTGCTGAAACCGGATGTATCGAGAGAAAAAGATGCAGATATTGCGGATTTGCTATAAACTACAACACAGTATAAAAAGATATCCTTTCAGGACAAGCTCAGAAGAGCAGGAAAAACATTTAAGATGTGGCTGCCACTGTGGATGAAGTGTTAGAGACTTCATTGTACGAGGTATCAGCTTTTGTAAGATGGGTGTTGACCATTTCCTTTCCTTTCTGCTTTGTCTTTTCTAAATCAAGTACCCATTAACGGGTAGAATGCAGCATAGCACAAACTTAGTATCTCCGCTGTGAGAGACAAATGCTCTAAATGCTCGGCAACTCAACCTGTACATTAGCCAGTTCAATAAATTGGTGGGCATAGCAACAACTGGACATCACAGGTGGACATCACAGGTGGACATCACAGGTGGACATCACAGGTAGAAAGTAAATAATGATCCACTTTTCTGCTCCAAGTGGAGCATAGGACTACTGCTACAGTTGACCCTTTTACATGAAGCCTATATCTAAGCATTTACAATGGTTGTTTCAATAGCAATCATTTTGTATAATGAGGTTGCTAGCCCCATGCACAACCCTTTTTAGCAACCTTTTATGACATGCTTGGAAGGTATTTATGGTTCTATTCTTCACAGTGGCACCACTCAGGTAATGGAAAGTACAAAAATACAGTTAAACTCTTTATAATGAACATCTTGAAACACAAAAATACAACTGGTAACACTTACTAAAAACTACAAACCGCCCAAAATACCTTTTTTTTATAACCTCTCCGAATAAGTAACTTTGAACAATTTGAAAAGCATAAAAACATTTTAGTTGTTTAAAAAAGTAATTAGTTCAATTTTAGTTTGCTTGAACAAAAATGTTGACTTGGTTAATGGGTGCTGTGTGTGTATCCATTTTGACTTTTTAAAACAAAATGTATTATTTATTAACTTTTGATTTCTGTCTGTGGAATGCCAGATTGTCAAATACTTTGGTTTTTATGTTCTTTGAATCAACAAAATGTTTGCTACCTTTCAGTGTTGAATTTTACAGTGTCATACAGGTTTGCAGATGTTTGTGAATTAACTCGATTCTATGTACAGGAACTGACTAATAACAGAAACAAAACAAATTCTACACAGTCATCCAATTGGAAAAAATAATGCACTGCCGTGAAATTAGTTTACCACACATGTAAGCACAACTTCTTCTATTCAAATGTGTGTAAATATATATGTATATATATTAATAGTGCATTCTGCTCACACACGTGTACATAAATACATGATACATGCATACATGCATGAGGATTAGTTGAGCATGCTAGGAAAAAGAACCCACAATTGAACGAATGTGTTGCGGAAATCAACAGTTGATGAAACAATAAAACAATGTGACATTTTATGACAATTGTAAAATCATTGCTACTTAATGTAACCTAATGTCATTTGAAATGAAATGAGTTAAATAGCATTCGATAGGAAGTTAGTTTAACATCCTTTGAGAGGAAATGAGTTAAATAGCATTCGATAGGAAGTTAGTTTAACATCCTTTGAGAGGAAATGAGTTAAATAGCATTCGATAGGAAAGGAGTTTAATAGAATTTGAGAGACAAAGGGACAGAAGCCACTTCAGTGAATGAGATGACAGCAGCCAGCAAATCATAGCTGGATACTTGTGTCTCGGTCAGCAAATCATAACTGATCAAGATCGTATTCCATCTACAAGTGGCAGCCCTGGAAACAATTTGCACCTCTGCAGTCTGACTGAGAGAATAGGGAAGACAAATCTGGTCCCAAAAATGATGTGCTGAATCCGGGTGTGTTGAGCTGAAAGACACAGATATCTTAACCTTGCTGTAAACTGTGACACATCGTTCTTTTCAGGATGATCAACGATGATGAGAAGAGGTAGAGGAAGAAAAAAGAATAGAGGGCATGAATCTAATAGCATTTGATAAGAAATGTATTTAATGCCATTTGAGAGGAAAATAGTTTAGGGTCATTTGATAAGAAAATAGTTTAGGTCATTTGATAAGAAATTCAGTCTAGTATTGTTTAGACACCAAGAGAGAAAATAGAAAAGAAGGTCATGGAGAAGATAAGAATGACAAGAAAATTAATAAACAAAAAAAGAATTTGATAGTAACAATACTTTAGCTGTATAAAAAAAAAAAACCTTCCTGAAAACAAAACTGTTAGGAAAAGTTGAGAGACAATTTTTTAGAGGACAACACCGTTTTCTGAGCTCAAGCAATTTACATTAAACGGAACTATGAAAACTCCAGAGATCCTCAACAATAGCACTCCAAGGGCTACACTCCCACTGTGGAATCACAGGAAACGAGAGAGCTGACACTCTAGAAAAAGATGGCAGTAAAAAGGCACAATTTAATCATTAAGTACCATACAGAGAGATCAAGATCATCATCATCAGAAATCAGTATAGAATGGAGAGAAGACAGAAACATAAGCAGTACACAAGACTAAATTCCCCAACTCAAAAGAAACCAACAAACTACCTTATTTTGCCTGAGAACTGGTCACTGCAGACTACTAGAACATCTATACCGACTAAAGATTTCACACACCGATGAATCCCCATGTGAAACAGGAGGCCAGAATCCTGAACACATTCTACAGGAATGTCCGCTCTATAGGGAAATGAGATACCAGATCTAGCCTGAGGGTGCGGAGCTGAGACAAAAGCTGTGGGGCAACTGCTCCAACCTGATGAAGACTACAGACTTCATCATGGCAACTGACCTGCAGATATAGCATGATAAAAGATCCTGGATGCAAAGAAGAAAGAAAATTAAGACCTGTCAGATTGTACCATTGAAGCAAGTGAAGACATTTGAGATTCACTGCAGTTGACCTTTGAAATGGAAAGGACAGTTGGTCGGATCATTTATGATGAGTGTTTTTCAGAGGAAACAAACCCAGTGGCATTAGAGAGGAGGTAACCTAGTGAGAGTGAAAAACACATTTTAGACCACGTTAGCTTAATGTTGTTCAAGAATACTAGTCTAGCTTCAGAGTATAGGCAGCGTAGTGCTAGTAAACTAGTCCCAAGTTGTGAGTGAAAACAATTCTAGTGACAGGAAACTAGTCTGCAGTTGTGAGTGAAAGCTATTCTAGTGACAGGAAACTAGTCTGCAGTTGTGAGTGAAAGCTATTCTAGTGACAGGAAACTAGTCTGTAGATGTGAGTGAAAGCTATTCTAGTGATAGGAAACTAGTCTGCAGTTGTGAGTGAAAGCTATTCTAGTGACAGGAAACTAGTTTGCAGTTGTGAGTGAAAGCTATTCTAGTGACAGGAAACTAGTCTGCAGTTGTGAGTGAAAGCTATTCTAGTGACAGAAAACTAGTCTGCAGTTGTGAGTGAAAGCTATTCTAGTGACAGGAAACTAGTCTGCAGTTGTGAGTGAAAGCTATTCTAGTGACAGGAAACTAGTCTGCAGTTGTGAGTGAAAGCTATCCGCTGCTTTACGGGATACTTATTTACGGGAAAGACTTTGAGAGTAAACCCTGAGGAAAAAACTGCATCCTGGACTATCTCCAGTCATCTCGATGTCTTGCCGCTGATCAAAGGTAGCTCAGAACATGAGAATGAGTTTGACATATTTCGCAAATCTTCCTCCCTTTAATCCAAATCACCTCGTAAGTCCCCCATTTAAACATACAGAGCAAAAGGATTTGTCCATACGACTGAACAAAGAGAGTGGTCTTCCTCACATGTGATGGATGAACATCAGTGTTGTTTTAGAATGCTGGTCAAATTCCAGAGTTTAGCTAGTGTAGTGACATGAAACTAGTCTACAGCTGGGAGGAAAAGCTATCCTAGCATTGCTGAAAATTGCTGATGTGGCATCACAGATGAACTAGTAGTGACAAGGAAACTCGCATAGAGTTGTGAGAGAAAACTAACATTGTGACATTATAACGAAAATTAGCCTATTTATTGAAGAAATGTTAGCCTAGTTATTAGAGAGTAATCTTGTTTAGAGAAAGAATAAGCTATCTAATGTAAAACTTTAAGCCTAATGACACCAGGAGAAACTAATAGCTCAGGAAAGTAAAGTGCTATATGGATGAAACTGACCTAGTAACATTAGTGAAGTATAGATTAATTTAGCCGACTACCTCTGAAAGAAATTCCTATTTATTGAGAACTGCCTTTGTGTTTTAAAGCAATTCATAACAAAAAAATCTAATATCAATAATAGGTCAGACACAATTTTTGATCTACCTGATAAATGAGGACAAATAGGACTATTATTTATGTGACAAACTGAATGGGAAAAACAAGATCAAAATGTCTCTAATTTGTTATTGGTGCCAATGTGATCAACTTCATTTTAAATAACACAAATTTTCAGGTGCTGAATGAGTTATCTATGAAATATTACTTTCACTAGTTTCAATTTAGAGTTTGAGACATTCTACATGTATGTTCCTAGTTTTTATTAGCTTTTTCTTGTTAAAATCGTGACAAATTTTCCACAAAGGAGGTAGAGGAATCGATCCAAATATACAAATATGCAAACCAAAACTATAGTTTTGACAGTGGGTGAAAAATTTTGGATATAATTATTACTAAATCATTCTAAAAAATTGTGGCCCATCAATATTATCTTTGATGCATACGACACACCTACTAACTCTTCTACGGAGATCGCCAGCCTTCAGTGTTTCAGAAAGCGGACGTTTGAACTGATCTTCATCCTCAATGGTAGACATCCAGAAGCTGTAAGTTGTGGCATAGTAGTTGCAAGTGCCTTTGCCATGGCACTCAATGAATGGAGAGGAACGGAACGCTTCCAAACAGGACCCTGGTGAGTTCAGAGGTTGACCTGATCCCTGTGACCCAGCACCAGTACTCTGTCAAATAAAGGTGAATTTGCTTTTTTACAAGGGTTGCTCAGAAAGTAATACCCCACATTTTTGTTATCTCAAAATAAAAAAATCAGATTGAAAATTGACAGATCCAACCCTGATGTTTTATGCGTACATGGGCGTAATTGCATGGTTTTCTGACATGTAGCGCTGCTTTAGTAGTTGACTAACATGGCGTCTGTGTGCAACACGGGTTACAATGAATTGAATTATTGGTGACAGAGAAAAAATGAGTAGAACATTGAGACATGTTTGTGTGCTGTATATAGAAGTTGTGCAACTGATTGAAACACCATTGGACCTGAAAGTTGGTTCAGAAAGTTAAAGCTTAAGGAAGGGGAGAGATGGGGGCTGCAGGATTGATCCCAGTCTGTGTTGCCTTCTTGTATGCAAGCGAGATATGAATGATGTGGGCATCAATTTGGAATCATGGGAACAGAACGCCATGGATCGTATTGCATGGGGGAACAGGATTTAGCATAGAACACAGACAAAGGAGATACTGATTGTGAATAGGCTAAGAACTCGGTGCATGAGAAGACATGCCACACCATGCAAGCAGTCCTGACTTTTCTTGCACAAACTGTGGAAGACGCGTCTCTGCTAAGATTGGTCTTATGAGTCACATTCGTTATTGTCATGGACTACTTACATCCCATTTTTTCAAAGCCCAACATACTTCTTCTTGTTCTTCGTACGCTGTCAGACGTCAACTGGAATTTGTTCAAAGAAAGCAGCTATCATCCTCAGGCTGTCGACACTGCCATAGAACTTGTCTAGTGTTGGCTGTCGACACTGCCATAGAACTTGTCTAGTGTTGGCTGTCGACACTGCCATAGAACTTGTCTAGTGTTGGCTGTCGACACTGCCATAGAGCTTGTCTAGTGTTGGCTGTCGACACTGCCATAGAACTTGTCTAGTGTTGGCTGTCGACACTGCCATAGAACTTGTCTAGTGTTGGCTGTCGACACTGCCATAGAGCTTGTCTAGTGTTGCCATTGGTGATGGCCACATGTGCTTTCTTTGGTCCTTGTATGTCGGGAAATTTTGCAGCAGATGTTCAACGGTAATTTTCCCTGTACCACAGGTGCATTCGTCAGTGCCACCTATCTTCAGTTTATTGAATAGATGGTACCTCAGTCTGTTGTAAAAGTCCCATACAATTATCTGACAAGATGGAAAGAGCTAAGGAATGATGATGAATGTGCTGCCTTCCACAGTCACCAGCCCAGATATGCTGCAAAGCCCTGATGCAATTATTCATGAGGATCATCACATCACAAGTCATCAATTGGCCCCTTCAGCTTTCAGTCAGCAATGAAAATATGTTGTCAATTTTCTACGATATTGGATATTTCAAGGTATGCACAAGATGGACTCCTAGTAGACAAAGTAGGCCCTCTCATAGACAGTACAGGGAAAAAAAGAAGTGAGAATAGGGAGGCTGCTAATCTGCTTAATCAGTACTTTGGCACAGTCTTCACAAAGGAGGACTGCTCCGAGATCCCAGAGCCTATAGATATTTTTCAAAGAGACATGGATATAGCGGGATTAAGATCAATCTGTATTACAGAGGAAATGGTTTTTAAAAAATTGGAGGGGTTGAAAGTGAATAAATGTCCAGGTCAAGATGGTATTCACCCAAAATTGCTGTATGAAATTAGAAACCAACTAGCAAAACCATTGGCTATATTATGTTCTCAATCACTTACAAAAGGGATTGTTCCACGGGATTGGAAAGATGCAGGAGTGATCCCCTTATTCAAAAAAGGCAAAAAATCAGATCCGGCAAATTATAGACCGGTGAGTTTAACGAGCATAGTCTGTAAATTGTTAGAGTCAATAATCAAAGAAAACATTGTAATGCATTTAGAAAAATTTAATCTAATTAGAAATAGTCAGCATGGGTTTACTAGAGGGAGATCATGCTTAACAAATCTATTAGAATTCATGGAGGAGGTTACTAAAATCATAGATAAAGGGGAGCCAGTGGATGTTATTTATCTAGACTTTGCAAAGGCCTTTGATAGAGTACCTCATCAAAGATTATTTCGAAAGTTAAAATCACATGGAATAGGTGGGGAAGTTGCCAAATGGATTGAAAATTGGTTAACAGGAAGAAGGCAGAGGGTGGGCATAAATAAGGAGTACTCTGAGTGGAGTGAAGTGAAAAGTGGTGTGCCACAGGGCTCGGTTTTGGGACCAATTTTGTTCTTGATATATATAAATGATTTGGACATTGATATGAGATCCATGATTGCAAAATTTGCTGATGACACAAAACTATGCAGTAGTGTCTCATCTAAAGCGGAAGTGGATATATTGATGTCGGATTTAGATAAAATTCGAGAATGGTCTGTAAGCTGGCAAATGGAGTTTAATGTAGATAAATGTACAGTCATCCACATGGGTAGATCCAATATGGAACATAAATACAGAATGGGAGAAAACAATATTAGAAAGATAGATAAGGAAAGGGACCTAGGGGTTATAATAGATCATACAGGAAAGGTGAGTGAGCAAGTTAAGGTAGCAGTGAAAAAGGCAAATGCAATGTTAGGTATGATAAAAAGAAATATTAAACATAGGAGCAAGGAAGTGATCGTCAAACTGTATAAAGCTTTAGTTAGACCTAGATTGGAGTACTGTGTACAGGTGTGGAGTCCTTATCATAGAGGGGACATAAACATGCTAGAAAGAATACAAAAAAGAGCGACAAAGATGATAGTTGGATTCCAGAATTACAGTTATGAGGAACGACTCAGAAAAACGGGCCTACAGTGTCTCGAAGAGAGAAGAATTCGTGGTGACTTAATACAGGTTTATAAGATGATCAGAGGAATCGATAAATTAGACTATAACAAGTTTTTTAAAATACAGCCACCTACAATAACACGAGGGCATAGCTACAAGCTGATTAAAGAGAGGTCCAGGTTAGATATTAGGAAATATTTTTTTAGTCAGAGAGTGGTGTCTGCTTGGAATGCATTGCCAGGGGAGGTGGTGGAGGCAGGGACAGTTAATGCGTTTAAGAATAAACTGGATGCGCATAGATTTTAGAGCAAGGTGATGTAAATGTAACTGGTTGTATACAGACTCTGCAGGGTCTTCTAAACCAGTATAAAGACGTTAAGTTAAGTTATTAGTTTACAGCATGACTGCGATATTTGCACCTTTCGGTCCGACACATCCATCTTCGGCAGATCTGATCTATTAACTTAACAAAGTAATAATCTCTTTTGTGCATGTTTCAAACAATGGAGGACTGGAACATGTTGTTTGAACAGGTTATATTGCTGGAACAAAGGATAGAGGATGATACAGTGAGAAGATGCTGGATAGTTTGGATCAGCAGTCTGAAACTCGCATGCGGCACACAAAGTTGTTTTCTGTGGCCGGTGCAGTGATTGACATTTTAGGGTGTGATAAAGGAAAATAAATGTTGGACAAGAATATTATCATCATAAGTCCCGTAACCTGAAAGGTCATTGAAGCACTAATACTGCAGATTGTTAGACCAGTTCCCACCACTGCACTTGGTTTTGTGCCAGGATATCGCATCTTCCATCTGGACGAGTTAACCTCAGTGGTATGATTGTCATTGTTGTGTATTGAGACGACTGGTGGATTTCTAATTTTTCTTAATGTTTTCTGCAACATCGGTGTGTCTTGGGCTGTTTTGCACCTGGCGGAGCCCATCCCTCTCTAAGCAAATTGTCACTTCACATTGTGAATTTGTCTTTGATTTCCCTGTTTACTCAAGCATGGCGTCACAGGTTCACTCTGATGGTTATGCTTTTCTAAATTCCTTTTCCTGCTTTGTTTTCATCTTGGCCGTTTGGTTTTAATCGCTTATGTATATTTTGTGTTTGACTTTATCCAATAATATGTCGATTCAAATACATCATGGCACACTGTCAGAAATGTCCAATTGACAAAAATGCACATAAAATACGTTGCTGTACAATATTATTCAAGAAAAATTTATTAACTGCAATTGTAGATCTAAAGATCACAGAAAAACACACATGATTCAGGAACGAATCATATCAGCAGCCACCTTGGTTCTTGACAAGAATATAGAGAATTATATACTATAGAGGTCATCTACATTCTGTCAATCAAAAATGTTATCAAACTAAAGTGAAACAACAATAGAATGTAAGTGCAAAACACAGATATCAGAACAAGTGAAAATCCTAATTTGTAGGTGGAAAGTTTATAGAAGAAATCAAGAACATGAGTGCACATTGGCAATTTCTGAAGCAAGCTTCTACAATGAAAAAAAACCCACTTAAGAAACATTCTTGTACCCTGGACATAAATCCTGGACAAAGAAACACAACTCGAATAACACATGAAATAGAATTCGTCTCATCCCCTCCTGTCATCTCTACAAGATTTCATCAGAATGTTGGAACATTTCTTTCATCTTTGGCTGATCCAACTCATGCCCATCAGAATGTTGGAACATTTCTTTCATCTTTGGATGATCCAACTCATTCCCATCTGAATGTTGGAACATTTCTTTCATCTTTGGTTGATCCAACTCATTCCCATCAGAATGTTGGCACAGTTCTTTCATCTTTGGCTGATCCAACTCATTCCCATCAGAATGTTGGAACAGTTCTTTCATCTTTGGCTGATCCAACTCATGCCCATCAGAATGTTGGAACATTTCTTTCATCTTTGGATGATCCAACTCATTCCCATCTGAATGTTGGAACATTTCTTTCATCTTTGGTTGATCCAACTCATTCCCATCTGAATGTTGGAACATTTCTTTCATCTTTGGTTGATCCAACTCATTCCCATCAGAATGTTGGCACAGTTCTTTCATCTTTGGTTAATCCAACTCATGCCCATCAGAACATTGACATAGTTCTTTAATCTTTTATTGACCTAACTCATGCCCATCTTTCCTATAGGATCAAAGTAATTCATCTTGTTTTGTGACCAATTATCAAATTAGTTTTCTATTCTTGTAGGAAGCAGATCACTTTATAAAGTCAAATATTTTAAAGTGTACAAATCTTAATTACTATCTGTAATCGTTCTTCCTTTTTGATATAGCTTACAACCATAGATTTCATTTGAAAAAGTATTGGTAATTATTTTAAAATTAGACTCCTGGAAAAATTACATCATCTAAAAAGATATTTGTTACATATTTTTTGGAAAAGTAACAGAATTTATATTTTATGTATGGACTTTATAGTTTCAGTTCAATGCTAAAATTGTCTTCAAGTAATAGTCGTTCTAAAAGAGTATAATGTTGGCCATCGTTACGAGACAATGCTTCTTCTTCTTCTTCTTCTGCGTTCAAGTTTTTTAGTCATACTAGATCTGCAGTGCTGTTGCTAGGGCGAAGTGTACAGTCCTCTCCAGATCTGGGTGGCAGCTCTACAGCTTCTGCGTTCCCCTGGCTCTCTCTGACTAGGTTTGGCATCGTAGGCCTATGTAAATTGGGCAGTCCTGTAGGATGTGTTAAAAGGTCTGGACTCCAGCTCCACATAAGGTCACGTGTGTGTAATATATTGAGCCATTGTAGCAGACCCAATAGTCTACAGTGGCCTGTTCTGAGGCTAAAGATGGTGGTGCTGCATCTTTGGTCCTCATCCTGCAAACTGACTGTTTCATAGCAGTCTGGTTAACGAGATGGGTACTGTCACTGTGATTTCCATAGTGGTGAGCTTACGAGAAGCCTTGCATTGCACTACAGCCAGGAGGACACCAGTCCACCTTCTCAAAAATAGTCTGAGATGGGAGGTGAGCTACCACCAAAGAAAGCCATCAAGGTTACCTAATTCAAGTTTAAGTGGTTCTAGTCGAAATCATGTTTGTTTGGTGTCACAATGAGACAATTTGGAACACATTTTGAGTAAGGCAAAATTGCTGAGTAAAAAGACAAGACACAGAGAGATGATTTGGGACAGACTGATAATAAAGTGTGGAAAGGGCTGTACTAAAAGATAAAATGAGTGGTGTGTTAGCATAGCACTTGATAATATTGAAGTCCAGATACTGACCAGCACAAAACTGTATCCAATCCATACATCTGACCATCCTACTGGACAGCTTGGTACCATCATGGTTTGGCTGTGGACAGCAATTATCTGTGGAGGCAACAAGAATGTCGTAATAGGCAAGTAACTGTGTGACATGGCATAACATCATCCATGGTTAAATGGTTTGTTAAGAGCAGCATAGATGTCGTCTAACAGGCTGCAGGTCTACTTTGCACTAGTGTTTGAGTTTATTAAGATGGATTCGCATATCAGTTAACCCCCTTCCACAGCATTTGTCCCAACACATCAAAGTAATAGGTTTCTCGAGCCTAGCCCGCTAAGCAGGAAATCCTCCTCTCTGCTACATCCAGCTCATGAAAGAGCTGGGACCTGCACCTCGGCATCCACCCCTGTAGGTATAGGTCAACTAAGACTAAGACTAAGACTAGGAAGTTCACAGTCAATGCCAAGGTATATAATGTGCATATATACTTAACCCTTTTCAGTCATCCAGCCAATTTAACCCTTTCCAGCCATCCAGTCAGTTTACTTTATTTGTGTTGAACCACTTCTACATGGTCTGCTTTATAATGGTATTAAAGATCAAATAGCAAGATAGGGTCCCAGATGCCATTGTTCTTGAAAGAGTTGGTATTCCTATCATTAATACTATTCTGATGCAGTCACAGATCCACTGGCTGCCAAAATACTCTTTTACGGTGAGATGCAGAAGAGCAAATGTTCCCTTGGTATTCAAAAGAAGCACTTAAAAGACATGTTTAAGGCTTTATTAAAAGCCTTTGCAATAGTACCTGACACTTTGGAAGCTGCTTCACAAAACCGAACAGCCTGGCGCACATCTCTTCATGAAGGGGCAGAGTCATATGAAGCATCCATAAAAAACAGCAGCTGAATAATGGAGAAACATTGTGAAATGAAGCCTTCACATCAGGTGCACATTCCCTGCCCACAAGGTCTTTCCAGATCCACGTCAGGTTCCTCAGTCATCTTAGAACACATCAACTGACTGAACATATTCCAAACGGATGAACAGAGAGAGGAATAAACATTACCCACGATAGACGAACATATCATTTGTTTTGCTGCATACATGTCCTCTTGTTTTCTTGTGCATGTATAGAAGTCTACATATTAGACAACTTGCCCTGCCATCAAAGGACAAATAGAAAATCATTAGTATTGTCTTAGTCGTAATCGTAGTTGACCTGTGCATCTAAAAGGGCAAGTGCCCTTGTGCAGGTCCCAACTCTTGTGTGAGTTGGTAGTAGCCAGGTGCATTTTCCTGCTAAGCGGGCTGGGCTCGGCTCGAGCAGTGCTATGTTTTTTGGTTTTGTGCAGGTCTCATTTTGGTTTCCAGACGATTCTGTCTCAAGCACGGGTTGTCCAGTGGATGACTAACTTGCTTGTTTCAGGATCGCGAGTGTTGCACAGCTCGGGGAAATCAGGTGGTCTTTGATTTTTTTTGCCACGTAGGTACCGCAGAGTGGTTATTGTGCTCCAGCGTTCATCTTTCCTTATGACTACAGGGCCAGCCCAGTGGTACTTGGAGTTGTTGTGATGATGTATGACATCCTTGATGTGGGACAATGCCCAGATGTCACTGTTGTGTAAGCCTATCTGGCGCTGTTGCCTAAGTGATAGGCCTACGAGACACCGCTCAAGCGAGGCATGTGCTGTCCCTAACTGGTTCTACTGTAATTGCAAATGTTAAATTCCACTACAAATTCAATATTAGTATTGTATCCTCAACAAAAGCATACTCACAGGTGCGGGTGTTTCACAGACAACACATCTGCTGATGTATGGCCGAATCTCATCTCCCTTGACAGGTTGCATCATGTTTGTCATGGGCTGAGGGGTGCTCAGCCAGTAGCTATAGTCAGTGCGTGAAGCTACGTTGCAGACATTGTTAATGTTGCAGAAGAGGAAAGGCATTGGATGGAAGCGCCGTAAGCAGGAGCCAGCAGTACCTGAAAGATGGATGGAAACAACAACATGAAACAAAACTATCAGATCAAATACTATCTTTGCTGTAACTGATCTGAAATTACACTATTAATTTCCCATGTTGGACTCTGTCAAAAGCTTGCTGGTAGGCTATGAAGCAAATATAAATGCTATTATGTATTTCTATATATTTACCTGTCGTAGTTCTCAAACAGACAATTGCTTTCCTTGTTCCATTTTACTTTTGAAACCTAAATTGTTTTTCTGAAACTTCCCTCTCTACTTTACCTTTTATTCACTCTTGTATGATCTTGAGCAGTATTTTGAGAATTGTGTGACTCATCAGACTTATTGTTCTAAAGTCTGAACATTCTGTTGCATGAGATTTTTTTGGTATTGTTATAAATATTGATGTTTTTAGGTCATTAACACCTGGGAAAACCTGGCTTAAAATATTCAACCTGAAAGAGTGTGGTCACAGACAGTGTTGCAATCAGCGAGGGGCTCTGTGTTCAGGAAGTCTAGAATAGATGCACAATTGGGAAGTCTAGAGCAGAGGGAATACCAGGGGCAGCTGCGGACTATGTTTACCAGTCGTGTCATAGAACTTTCCGCGCTCGCATTGGCTTGATCAGTCACAAGTGCGTTCCATACTCAAGGATGCAGAACGGCATGAGATGATGGTGGTGGTCCTCATCAGTGACAATGGACAAACTATTATTATTTCATCCCAAAAGGAGGGACGGACATTGATGATGGTGGTGATGATGAAATGAAGAAAGAAAAGCTGTGAAATTAACACCATTCCTGAGAACTGAACACAGCAACTTTAGTTGGAGATGTCTATCTATATATTCTTCTTCTTCTTCGTACGCTGTCAAACGTCGACTTGAATTTGTTCAAATAAAGCAGTGGTCATCCTGAGTGTCGACACTGCCATAGAGCTTGTCTAGTGTTGACACTGGTGATGGCCACATATGCTTTCTCTGGTCTTCATATGTTGGGAAATTTTGCAGCAGATGTGCAGGTGTCATTTTCCCAGTACCACAGGTGCATTCGTCAGTAGCACTTATCTTCTGTTCAACTGGTAATAAGCATCATTTTTTCTGTAGCCAGTATGCTCTGTTTCCTATTTGTCCAATTATCTGGCCCTAATAAACCTTTTGGATTCTTCTTGGGGGGTAGGGCAAGAGTGTGTAAGGGATAGTACCTCACGGTGAGATGCAGTCACTTTCAGGCAGCATAGGATTACCTGGACCCTATTTGGTTTCCACACTCCTGCCTAACCCACGTATGGCTTCATGCGCAACTCCTCGGGCAACATCTTTGACTGGTTGGCTAAACTATGTGAGCAAATACAGTGAAAGAGCCAGGAAGAAAATCCTTGGAAAAGGAGCATGACAGTACTGGTTGATAGCACACCCAAGAGATGGAAAACTGCAAAAAAACCTGGGTGACCTCAAACAACTGCTGCCTTGCAGATTGGCTGGGGACAGTCAAGTACTAAGTAAGGCAACCCTACAGAAACATCTGCTGAAATCAGATGCACTAGGCCACAGACCTAACGAAACAGTGCAACGTAAATTGCTGTATGATGACGTCTAGCTATATGAAGTTGAGTCCCCTGTATGAATTCTGAACCACATTATTAAGAAATAAGTGGAATAAAGATGTTGAGCAATGTATGAGCTGCAGCAGTTAGTAACCCATAGCTGACTGGTAATATCAGGGTCAGCGAACCAGAGCTGCCAAGACCCTTCTACACCTCCACGCGGTGATCCTGTATAACAGACTGCAGCAGGGCAGACTGGCTAAGAAGAATGGATAAAAAAGGGAAGGTTAATCCGATACTCAAAAATGCCTGCTAAAGTTGGATGTGTCAAACTGAAAGGTGTAAATATTGCAGTCAAGCTGTAAACTACGACACAACATATTCCTTTCTGCAGACAAGTTCTGTTACTGGCAAAGCCCTTTTCAGGGTTTGGTAGTGGAAGATTTAGAACATACAAAGAAGAAGAAAAAACAAAAAACAACAAACTAACTCGGTGGAGAAACTAAACTATTTCAGCTATAAAATCAATTCTTTCAGTCAATTTTCTTTAATTTAACGTCATTATACTGGTCTAAAAGACTCTACAGAGTCTGTTTACAACCAGTTTCTTGGAGGGTGGTTTTTACAGACGTGCGAGTCCATTTGTCTTGGCTTCATTCGACTTGAATCTCCCGCTACCAAATTCTGACTAGGGCTTTAGTAGCAGAATGTATTCCAGAACGGAATGCGTTGTGTCATAATTTACAGCTTGACTGCGATATTTGCAACTTTCGGTACAACACATCTGACTTCAGCAAGCATTTTTTTTAGTACTGTGTTAGCATTCCCTCTTTGATCCCTTCTCCTTAGCCAGTCTGCTCTGTTGCAGCCTATTATCCAGAATCACCGTGTGGAGGTGTAGAAGGGTCTTGACAGCTCTTGTTCGCTGGCCCTGACGCTAGCAGTCAGCTATGGGTCGCTGACTGCTGCAGCCCATGCATTGCTCAGCATCTTGATTTCGTGAGTCCATTTTTATAGACAAACACTAGAGCTAAGTAGACCCACAGTCAGTTAGGCGCCATTTATAGCTGCTCTTAACAAACCACATGGGGAAAGATAAAAATAACTTGGGTAGATTTTTAATTTGAATTTTGTCTGGGCAGCAGCAATTAAGCCTAAGCTTTTTGACTTCTAACTGCCAAGGAATTATTAATGTGCTTGACACTGAACATGGGAGTTCGATCTCACTACCCAGAGATCAGGGAGATTTTTACCAGAAGATTCATGAGAAAAAAATCCCAGTCTCCATCGTAATTCGAACACGCGACCTCCGGCATCCAAGGCTGACGCATTATCTCGAGTTTTTCAAATGATATATAAGGGTTAAATAGGGTTAAATACATTAAGTGTTAAAATACAGTTTAAATTATAAAAATCAGCCTTAATCAAGAATAGGAAAAATGAAAATGGTATCCAAATATTCACAAAGTGATTACATAAACGAATGAAAATGCAGCAAATAGTTTCAAGTATACTGAGTATGTAGGAAGTTTCAGTCAAACAAAATACAAAGTTTTTCTTGGCTTACTTGGGTTGTTTATATTGCCAACAAATAACATAAATATTTATCAGTTTACTGACCTAGATCTTGTCCTTGTGCATGACCGTTGCCCATGACAAAGAGAAGGGAGTAGCCTTCCCAGAGTTTTGAAGTTCCAAAAGGACAGTTTGGGACCAGAGAGTCCTGGCTATGTCTGGATATAAAAATATATTTATTGCCATAAATATTTTTGCCTGATATTTCATGATTAAAAAAACGAATAAAAAAAACAGAAATTCAGTTGCGAAATCAGATTATAGACCAGCAAAAAGGTCATTTGAGGTTTATAGAGGCAAAAGAACAATAGCAAATACACTCAGAGATCATGTTCTATAACGTGCAACTCAGACAGAGGCAAAATATGAAAAGAATTGAATTCGAGTGATAGAGCAGAGATTAACAAAGGACAACATAGTTGGCCAGGAAGGATAGCAGACTCGACAGAGAGATAGACGAGAGTGAAAATGGCAAATGCTGTCATCTACCACCTGTCTCCACTACTAAGACACCCCAAAATTTCCCTCTAAACAAAAAGGCAGATGATAAATAGTATCTTAATCCCAACCCTGTGCTACCAGTGCCAGACATGGGCATTGAATAGGGCCCAGGAATGAAAGTTAGCCAACTGCAAAATGCGGTGTTTACAAATGGTGACTAACAACACCAGAAGAGACAGAATCACAAATATGAGTATTCAGGAGAAGGTTGGAACAATTCCCTGCCTACAGTACATTGAGCAACAGAGAATGAAATGGTTTGGCCACATTGTGAGAATGCAACCAGACCATATTGTTCATGCAACCTTCTATAGGAGAACATCAGGAAGAAGGTGAAGAGGTATACTGAGGAAAAGGTAGATAGACAGCGTAGACAAGACCTGCTGTAAAATGGGGACAAATGTCACTTTGGTCATGAGAGAGGCAAAAAACAAATACACTGGGCTACAACCAGGTAGAAAGTGAGATGACAAAAGAAGAAGAAAACTCAGAAAGAGAACAAGAGAACAGAATTCGAAGTGACTTAATACAAGTTTATAAATTAATCAATTAAAAGGATAAGTTAGACTATACCAAGTTTTCCAAAGTACAACTGGCTACCAGAACAATAGATCACAGCTTCAAATTGTTTAAAGACAGGTCCAGATTAGATATTAAGAAATACTTTTTTTAGTCAGAAAGTGGTGAATGCTTGGAATGCACTGCCACAGGATGTGGTGAAGGCAGGGTCAGTTAATGCATTCAGAAGTAGATTGGATGGTCACAGTTATTTTTAGTATTGGTGGAGTGGAATAGACTCTGTAGAGCCTTCTAAACCAGTATATTGAAGTTAAGTTACAGTAGGACTTAAGATTCTCTACCTTGACGGAAGAGATGGTAGAGAAGAGATGTTTCCTAAATGGTTGGCAGTAATTATATCAATATTATCTTGTTGGTTATCTATTTCCCATAGAGAGGTTAGGGGTATGGGATAACATGCACTCCTACAGATGTGTTGGGTGGTCTCTATATTTGGAGGTTAGTTGTCAATATCCAATACATTTTGGTCTCTAAATTAATTAGCAGCATTGGTAGAAAAATAAAAATTTTAGAGGAGTTAAAATTGATGCATTATGTTGAAGAAAAAAGGAATAGGACAAAAGAGAGATTTTTTTTAGTGAGAGTATGATCCATTTACAAGAATCAAGGAAGCTGCACAGAGATGAGTGACACGAAAGGCAAGAGACGAGTTGTTTCCATCTGACAGTCAGACAGTGTTTCTCTGCACTCAGTGTAACAGACGCTTTCAGGCTTGGATTGGTTTGATCAGCCAACTACAAACCAACTCCAGGATTGACAGATGACAATGTGTTCCTCTTCAGAAATGATGGACAAACAACAACATGATCCACAATCATTTTTGTTGAATCAAAAAACACATACAATTATTAGGTGGCTAGTGCATAAATTTACAGTAGATGGTGAGAAAATCAATCAGGTCACCCATTTTGAATATCTGGGCTCCAGAATTGACAAGAATGGCGACTGTTCGAAAGAAATCAGAAGAAGAATAGCCATGGCAATGCAGAGACTGAACAGCCTGAAGAAATTATGGCAGAGCACCAACAAAATGACAAAAGTCAAAGTCTTGAGAGACTATTTTTCCTGTGGCAGCTTATGCTGCGAATCATACACGATTACCAAAACATCTAGACAAAGAATCAAATCCTTCAAGACAAAATGTTACAGAAAGATCCTCAGAATACCCTGGACGGAGAAAAAGACAAATGTAGAGACATTCGGCAAGAGTTGAACAAAGAGGAGAACTGGTTTATCAATTCCATTATAGTCAGAAAATGTAAATACTTTGGTCACACATAGAGACACAACAGTCTTGAGAGAACAGTGATGAAAGGTATGGTGCCAGGCAAAAGAGGCAGGGGTAGACCAAGAAGACGATGGTACCAAGATATCCAGGAATGCCTGTGGCGGAGGCTGGAGTTTTACCAAGGCAAATAGTTTCTTTCAGACAAACTATGATGGGAGCGATGTGCTATAAAGAACATGCTACATGATGATGAGTGTATAAATACTTAATGCAGACATCATAAACACAAAACATAATAATTGTTAGCATGGTTCTCTAAGTCAGTAACTAAACATCAGTACGGTACTACTGCAATTATTATAGATTATGGTATTCAACCTGTGTCATGTGAACAATTAGAACAAATCTTATTTTTCTACCAATGCTGCTAATTATTTGTAGAGACCAAAATGTATTGGAATTTGGCTTTGTCTTCGTTTGTTCTCAATCTCCCACTACCAAGCCCAAAAGGGCTTAAGTAACAGAATATAGTCAAGAGAACGGAATGCGTTGTGTCGTAGTTCCGGGTTAGCATTCCCTCTTCGATCTCTTCTCCTTTAGCCAGTCTGCCCTGCTGCAGCCCGTTATCAAGGATCACCGCGTGGACGTGTAGAAGGGTCTTGGCAGCTCTGGTTCGCTGGCCCTGATGCTAGCAGTCAGCTATGGGTCGCTGACCACTGCAGCTCATGCACTGTTCAGCATCTTGATCCCGTATTGGAATTTCACAGTTAATCTTCAAATACAGAGACTATTCAGCTATCCACCAACCGACACATCTGTAGGAAGTCATGGTACCCCGTATCCCTCACTTCCCTAGGTGAAAGAGATCACCAACAAAAAAAATTGGTATAATTAGTTAGTCAGTTTTCTTTCCACTTGTGTCATTGAGTGTCGTGGGTAGCTTAAGTTGTCTGTTCTGCACTAAGTGCGTTATAATTGCTACCAACCATTTAGAAGAGATCTCTTCTCTTCTATCTTTTCTACCTAGTCAGCGTAGAGGATCTTATGTGCTACTTTGACATCAAGAGCCCCTTAAGTGTATAGATGGGAGGGAAGGAGAGGAGTAGCATAATTACCAGCAGGATCTCTTAAGTTGAACAGGTTGAAGGCAAGGCAAAGGCCGCCGTCCATCACAGACAATGATGGCATAATTTATTTGCTAACGCTATTTTTAGTAAGGATTAACTGCACTACTTTTTATCCTCACTCTCTCGTCTCGAGCCGCCCGACCCCAGTGGCAAGTCAAGGACAAGACAACTAGGGGGCGACTACGAGATGCAAGGGGACTCCGCATCAAGCACCCGTGAAAAAGACGGAGTGCGGAGTCGAACCCACACCACCTGATCACGAGGCCGACAGCTTAACCACTTCGCCCCAGAATTATACGGTTGTAGAGCAGGGTTGCCTTGTGGGTAGACTGGGAACAATCCATGACTTCTGAAGGAAAATGCAAGAAATGCCTGTTGATTCTCTAGACCACAGCTTGAACTAAATAGTACAACATAATTTTGTTTGATGTGAATGAAGATAAATGAAGATAAATGTGATATTTTGACGTTGTGATTGACAATGAAATGTCTAGAACTTATTTGCAGTAAAGAAATAAATCACCATTTAGTAAACAAGAAAAAAGACAATGAAGAGGGTAATGACACTGACCTTGTGAAGAGGATGCCTGGACCAGTGCCAGGACTGCCAGGAATGCCAGAGTCACCAACCACACCAGCAAGACCAGGTAGACCAGGCATACCGCTCTCACCTGGTATACCTGGAACTCCAGGGCGACCTTTTAATCCCATGTTGCCAGGTATACCATGATCTCCAGGAAAGCCAGGCAGACCATGGTACCCATTACGTCCAGGAAAACCTGTTGAGATAAATTGTCTTTAACTTTTCCTTTGCATGGACTAGCTAGCAGGCTGGCCTAAGGAGATACTGGGAGACTGACCTGGAGAGAGAGAAAGACTGAGAATTTAGCTAGCAGGCTGACTTATAGAAGTGAGAGATAGAATGAGTTGCAGGGTGATTGATCCAGTATACTCCTTCGAGATCTGGCCAGTAGCTCTATAAGGTGTGTGTTAGACAGCCTGTGACTAGAGGAGATCTGAATGTGTGTGGTGTGTGCAGGACACCGAGTGAACGATGTATGTTCTGAGGTATGCGTATACGCAAATCGACTGAGTGTGTGACCATACGTGAATACATGATTCCAACTAGAAGGACATGATCTAAGTTTTTGTTAATGCACAGATCGCCAGATGGTAATTAATCTGATAGTAAATGTGAATGGGAAGTATTTGTGAATGTACAGGTCCCCTGTCTGAAGGGATCTGAGTGTGACTGGGTGCACAGAACGGCAGAGTACAGAATACGATCGTGAAGACAAGTTCGTGAGAGTGTGTTGAGTGTGCAGATAAGAGGAAGGAAGTGTAAAGCAGCTAGAACTGGGTTGAATGAGAATGGAAGAGCTAACAAAAGTTAATGCTTTAAACTGTTGCTGTAGTTAATATTTATATTAATATATATAATATATGCTTATTTAGTTAAGATGTATTTCGATCACTTTAATAATATTGTGCGTGTTCATTGTAATAATATTGTTTCTGATTGAATGTGTTGATATTAAATATGATACCGGTTGCTGGAGAGTGTTGCTGTGTTATTATCTGAGTGTGGTTGCGTCATGAATGATGTGGATGCATGTAGAAACATTCTAGATAGCTAACTAATTGGCGAATCCTGGACTCTGCCACAGTTCAATAACTTGGTGGTTTATTTATTCTGGACAGACAAGAGCCACATAACAAACAAACTGTACAACAAACTTGATGGTTTTTCATGTTCAGATGTTTTATAAATACTGACCTGCATCTCCTGCCATCCCTTGGAAGCCTGGTTCCCCAGGAAAACCTTTGTATCCCTTAGGTCCATCATTGGGTCCTATTATCACATTGTTAGGTCCATTCAAACCAGGATTTCCTTGTTGACCTTAAATAAAATGTTAATTTGTGAAATAATTCTTAATTGTTTACATCATCATCACCATCATCATCTGGTAGATTAGTCCGGAGGCTGGTTGTAAGGTTGTCTGAGTATGTCTCTCTATTTTACCTTATCCTTTGGTTGATCAGTCTAGAGACTGGTTATAATTATAAGGTTGTCTGAGTATGTCTCTCTATTTGACCTTATCCTCTGGTTGATCAGTCCGGAGGCTGGTTGTAAAGCTGTCTGATTATATCTCTTCATTTGACCCTATTCTCTGCAGTTCTCTTTATTGCAGCATAAGTTCGCACTTTAATGTCTCTGCATGTCTGAGATGTAAAGGTGTGTCTTGGTCACCCTGACCTCTCTTCCCTTGAATCTAGCCTTCTAGTATCTTCTGAAAAGGACTTTCATGCCTAATATTGTGACCCAGCCAACTTAACCAACATTTTTGTATCATATGCAATATTTGTCTTTATACTGCTACATCAGTGAGAACATTGTCAATAGAACTTTTTTCTGTCCAACTCACTCTTTCCATTCTACGGTAGCACCACATTTCAAACGCTTCCAAGCTTTTTTCATCCTTCTTTGCAAATGTCCATGTTTCAGGCCCATACAGTGCAATTGGCCATATATGAGTGGCAATTATTCTTTTCCTCAGTTCTATCCTGATATTCTTTGAGGTTAACAATTTCTGTTCTTCTCTTAAGCCCTCTTTTGCCATTGTAATCCTTGTCTTAATTTCTGTCTCATTGCGGGCATTATCCGCTATGGTTTGCCCCAAATATCTAAACTTCTGTACTTGTTCGATTATTTCTTCATTGATGGATATATGTATTTACCTTTGTTGCTTGGATATTACCAAACTTGGGTATAACAAAAATAATTGTTTGCATACAACATTTATTATGTGGTCTGTTTTATTGTTTATGAATTTGAGTTACCCATATGTTAAAAGGTTCAAACTTTTATAAATAGTTGCATGCACATAATACAATGGGGAAAATGGTACAATAAGATCACAAATGTGGAACTGTTGGAAAAAATTGGACAGATACCAGAGGAGCATGACATATGGAGAAGGCGCTGGTGCTGGACAGCCCACACATTGCGGAAACCAGTTGATAAATTACAAGACAGTCTATGTTCTAGAACTCACAGGGCAGAAGAAAAAGTGAATGATGGAGACACTGATGAAGAAAGAGCTGGATGCATATAGCAAGGTGGCAGGCAAGACATGAACAGAACTGGCTTGGATGGCCCATGATAAGAAGACTTACAGCGCATTTATTGAAGATCTATGCTCCGCAAGGAGTGGTGACGTTTTTGATTGATTGATTAATATGCTAAAACAGTATCTGATTAGCAGAGTGGTCATACAACTTTATACATAGCTGAGTGCAATGAAGTCTCTAGCATTTCATCCCCAACAGCAGTGTCTGCTACGGAATTACCTTTACCTATGTGTTAAAAACAAATGTCACTTTACGGAAATCATTGTCATAAATTTATCAGATTTTTCCAGTTTTTAAACTCAAGTCTTGTGGTCTGTTTTCAAATTGTACCTCTGAGGCATTGAAAGTGCAGCTCAACCTAGAAAGTTTAATGGAATAAAAAAAATCATAATAATGATTTTACCTTTTGAACCTATTTCTCCAACGTCCCCCCGTGGTCCTGGATAACCAATTTCTCCCCTGTAGCCTTTGAAGCCAGCACCACCACTTTCTCCTTCATCTCCATCTGGACCTCGTTGGCCATTTAAACCTGGTTGTCCCGGTAGACCCTAGAACACAAACAGTTTTATTCTCATTAGAATCCAAACCTGTTCATCTCATCCCAACAAAGACAAATAGATTCACATGGACAAACATATTTCCAAGCTGCCAACTTACTGCTTTATATGATTACATGAGCACATGAGCTGCAGTGGTCAGCGACCCATAGCTGACTGCTAGTGTCAGGGCCAGCGAAACAGAGCTGCCAAGACCCTTCTATACCTCCACGCGGTGATCCTGAATAACAGGCTGCGGCAGGGCAGACTGGCTAAGGAGAAGGGATCGAAGAAGGAATGCTAACCCGGTACTATAAAAATGCTTGCTGAAGTCAGATGTGTTGGACCGAAAGGTGCAAATATCGCAGTCAAGCTGTAAACTACGACACAACGCATTCCGTTCTCTTGACTACATTCTGCTACTTAAGCCTTTTCAGGGTTTGGTAGCGGGAGATTGAGAACGAATGAAGCCAAGCCAAGCTATATAGCCTTTTTTCCCCTTCCACCTCTTTTTCTTGATATCTCCTATTTTTATGTTTATACATCCATTTCTGTATCCTTATATCTGTGTCTGTATGAGACATATGTACGTGTAGGGTGTATGTGTATACTTATAGGTTCATGTATTATCTTTTATTGTTTGTCCTACTCTGTCATAAGTGGCATACCATGATTCTCACATTCTCTGCCACTCTCTGGCTAATGGCTGCTATCTTAGATATGTTATATCATGTGCCGTCCATTGTCTTTGTCAAATATTATTATTTGTTAGGAGCTTTTGTTTGTTCTTTGACCTTGATGAAAGTCTTGTGGCTGCAATGTGAGTTTCATTTTGTTTCTGTTCCTGCTTGGTATCTGAGCCATACCTATATATGTTTAGAATTTCTTTTCAACCTTCAGTACCACCGCAGATTTAATTATTAAAGAAGTTTCTTACTTATGTCACATCATTGAGCATGTCCTATCACAGCAGACATCAATCCTATATTTGTTCTCCAATTGGGGCATGAGGCCACTACATAAGAAGGCCTCTTTGCAGAAAGCTTGCAACAAAGCAATGGTGTGCTCATGCAATGTTGATTTATTTTACAACTTTGCTTTGCATGATGAGGTTGCCAGCTATTTTCACAACCCTCATTTGTTACATTTTAGCACATGCGTAGTAGAGTGAATGTTTTTATAATTTCTTCTCCAACCTAGGGTTCTGAAACCTACAAGCAGGATCAGAGCAGACACAATAGATCCATATGTCTCTCTATAAGAATGGTATTCCCAAAAATTGACTGTAATTCAAATTAGTTACTGCCTAAGATTTTAATAGTAATCAGTGAATGTGTCAGTTCACTTCATCCAGTAACCGATCAGGTTGTTGGGGCACACTTGAAGACACTCCCAAAATCCCACGCCATTTTTCTATGTCTGCCGCCACCTGTCGTATCTCACTGCGATGAAGGCTTGACCACTCAGTGATGTTGTCCACCGACCTCTTCCTTGGATGTCCTCACCCTCTATGTCCTGTTACGATGAAGGTGTAAATGGTCATAAACCTTCACAAGATAGTGATAGATACAACAAAAGAAATTTAAACTGACATTGCTTTGGCGAGATCACCAACCAGCAGTATGTTTCTACTGTAACAAGACAAAATTGTAGATATACATTGGGCAAGTGTTTAGAATGAGCAACAACAGACTCCCATTTCAGGAATTTATGTGGGCTCCAGATAACAATAGAAGGTGAGGAAAACCAAGAAAGACTTTTTGCAGAATGATTCTCAGAGAGGGCGCATCTACAGGTCTTTTTTTCTTTGCGTTTGGTCTTATTTTTCTATTTCCCAAGGCGAGGTGCACTGCAATATGTTTTCTTTTTGCGATTGTCGGCCCAGTGCATCCTACTTCGACATGCAATTTATGTAAGGGTCTGCTTCCTCCTGCATTTTCTAAAAGTTTGCTTCCTCGAGGTAACGGCCAGTGCTGTGATGGGGAAGCAAACCCAGCACCTTTGGGTTGTGAGCCGTGTCACTTAACCACTAGCCCACGCTGTCCCCCCTGCTATGGGTCTAAACAACATACACGAATTTAGAAATGCAACATCACACCATTCAAACTGGAGAACACTTGTTTCTGTCTTAACTGCAGTATTTTGGCATTCAGATAGGTGGATAGTGGATGCGTGACTGTCCAAATAACACATAAATTTTGAGAAAAAAGTTAGAACACATTGTTATAACAAGTAAAACTAAAGAAATGAGGTATGAGATGACATAAACATAAAACACTGAGCATTCTAACATGTAAAAAGTTGACAAAAACAAAGAGTTTAACCAGAAATGGAGAGATACAATCACTTACTTATGCCAGGTAACTATGGCATTTGGTGATGCTGATGATAGACACAATACATTTTGTAACATCTGAAGTAATGGCACGAATGAACACATTTTAACTCATTCATTCCCACGTGCCGATGTGTCAGCTTCTGGAGTTTTTCGTAAAACTAAAGCACTGATGTATCGGCTTTTGCAATTGTGTTCACAAAATCACATATTTTCCCATTCCTAGTTCTCCTCAATCTTTTATTTTGGTTCTGGATGGAAGTCAAGATTTTGTACTTTTCATTTCCGGAAGAGTTACTACACATGGGTTTCATTGAATATGTGTTGTATTTTTAGATTCCATAATATTTTTTTTGAAGGGAGCGGTGGTGGGGTGGGGTGGGGTGGGTGGGAGAGAGGGGAGGAGCATCTAGCTAGCCCATGCAGACCAAATAGAATTTCTACAGTACAAACTTGGTAATGGTTTTATTATATTATTGCTAAAAGTGGTAATGATGAAGATATTGATTGTTCTGACAGCAACATTTTAATTTCTTTACCTAGTCTTACTTCTAATTTGAGCGATGAAAGTTAAACTAAATCTACTAACCAGAGGGTGGTAATTTTGTTTTTCCTCATGCAATGCTTTCAGAAATTTATTAAAGTTTCAAGATCCTGCAGAAGCATGCTAGTGTGTATAATATAAATGTGTATATATTTTGAATGCAGTAGGAACATTCTGGATGTACACAAATTGTAAACCCTCACACTGGTGTTGATTTGGGGCTTTTATTTTTTATCAAGTTTTCAACATCACATGTTTTCAGTAAAATGTGAATACTGTGAAAACAACTGCACCAAATTAGATGTAACTTTTAGAACATTCTCTCTTGTGGATTTACATCAATAGAAAGTCATAATGTAAATCATGTATTGGTTAACTAACAGCTGATGGCTTGGCTTCAATCATTCTCAATCTCCCGCTACCAAGCCCTGAAAGGGCTTAAAGTAGCAGAATGTAGTCCAGAGAACAGAATGCGTTGTGTCGTAGTATACAGCTTGACTGCAATATTTGCACCTTTCGGTCCAACACATCCGACTTTAGCAAGAATTATTTTAGTACCGGGTTAGCATTCCCTCTTTGATCCCTTCTCCTTAGCCAGTCTGCACTGCTGCAGCCTGTTATCCAGGATCACCATGTGGAAGTGTAGAAGAATCTTGGCAGCTTTGGTTCGCTGGCCCTGCCGCTAGCAGTCAGCTATGGGTCGTTGACTACTGCAGCTCATGCGGTGCTCAGCATCATGATCCCAACTAACAGCTGATGAATGGAACATTTTTTTCCCAAATTTTAAAAAATAAAAATTTAATATGTAACTCAAATCCTTCATAAATAAATGTTTCCCATTTGTAAAATATATGTATTCCATTGAATTCTGGACTCAATTATGAACAGTTTGGTATATAATGTGTACTATTTCAGTTAATGTTTATTGAGGATAAATAGATCACAACTAAGTGATGCTGTGTTTGAGTTTCACATAAGAAAAAATTGTGTTTAGAGGTTCAAAATATTCTGGAATGAATGAGTTAAATAGAAAAAACTGAACTATCAACAAAAATAAACATTTTTGATTTGAATTACATCAATTCCAGGGCGTCCAATTTCTCCAGTAACACCTGGTTGACCCACTCTGCCAGGGAAGCCATCTTCACCAGTTTCACCTTTATCTCCATAAATTCCAGCTAGGCCTGCCTGCCCTTTAATACCAGGACGGCCTAAATACAAAATTGTAACAAATAATGCAACAGCACAAGACTTGAAGTTATTGGATTATAACTTTGCACTTATTTGCAGCAGGTCAGTTTGTTACTTCCAAAATAATTGACATAAAAGAATTGAAGAACAATAAACATCTTCAATATATCATAACAAGAATAACAATCCTGTGTGGCTTGAGTCACTTTAATCTATAAATATTGCTAGCTGTATTCAGGGTTGCCAGATTGGCTAACAATTTGTTAAAAGTTACCAAACTTGTTAAGATATTTGTTTCTATATATATTCACACACACACAGATACATTTACACATACATCTCTCATATATACAATACAATAATGTGCAACCAAAATTAAATTGAAAAGGAAAATGCCGACATTTTTTAAAAACTGTCCAAAATTATGCCAGTTGTTTTTAAACGTTGTCAAAAAGGATGACACAATCAGTCTTGGAAGCATCAATGATACATTATTGAGATCCAAGAGTATATGAAACATAATAAGCATAAACTTGTCTATTATGAAAGAATTTATTTTTAAATTAATATTTCAATCTTTATTGAGTAACATGATGTTAATTCATATCCATGGGATGTTGTTGAATGCCTACAATGAGTAAAATTACTCTTTTGTGTGCCCTGAAAAGGACGTAAAGTAGCGAGTTGTCATAGCTCTCCTACCATCCAGAGCATGCTGATGAAGGTGGACTGGGGTCCTCCAGGCAGTTGTGTTATGCTTGGCTTCATCTGTATTGCTCACTACTATGAGGGATCCCGTTGATCCCTCACCTTGTTAGCCAGGCTGCATTGAAAACAGCCTGTTTCCAGGGAGGACTGAGGGGAAGTCAAGGTGATGATCTTAGCCAGTCTTTTGCCTGACCCTGACTAACATGTCTGATCAATATGTTTTGCCTGACCAGACATTAGTTTTCCTTCACATATCAATGGGATAAAAATAGGTCCTAATTATAATTGTCAGGAGAAAATAATGAAAAATTCATAAATATCTATAGACCCTGAGTGGTGTATGGAATGGCAAGAATAGCACAACTGTCACCTTCTGAGCATGTTATAAAAGGTGATTTAAGAGAGTCGCACTTGGGGCTGGCAACCTCATTATGTAAAAAAACATTGCCATTTTAATCACTGCAAAAGCTTGAATGAAGACTTCCTGTAAAGGGACCAGTTGGGGTTAAAATCTATGCTTCACATTCGAGCAAAATAGAAAGTTACTGTAAATGCTTGGGCACAAGTTTTATTTACAACAAAGCTTTCCATTTCTTTTTATGAGATGGCAACGGGTGAAGAAATAATTGATGTTTAAAAAAGGCCTTAAAATGTATTTAAAATTCAAATATAACATCTGAGCATTAGTTTACAAAGAAAGAAATCACAATATATATTTGGTGAACATCTAATAATATACATATAAAATTGATATCAAGTATCATAGCTTCACATATATTTTAACAAATTCCAATCAATAGTTTAGTTTAGTTTAGGAATCAACGTCATTGAACATGGTTTCCTATTACCAGTTGAACAGAAGAGAGCAGGTCGTGGTCTTTAGACTTCGCACTGGCCACAATAGACTGAGGTACCATCGCACTGGCCATAATAGACTGAGGTACCACCTATTAAACAAATTGAAGATAGGTGGCACCGACGAATGCCCGTGTGGTACCGGGAAAATGACCGCTGAGCATTTGCTGCATAACTACCCGACATACGAGGATCAGAGAGAGCAGATGTGGCCATCACCAGTGGCAACACTTGACAAGCTCTATGGCAGTGTCGTCAGCCTCAGGATGACCGCTGCCTTTTTCGAAAAAATAATGGTTACTGTCTGACTGCGTACGATGAAGAAGAAGAAGAAGAACATGGTTTAACCCATAAGTGCTCTGTTATTCTCCATATTTTTGGAGAATCTCAGCACAATGCACAAACTCTGTAGCACCGGTGAAGATCCCGTAATAGATTGGATAGATTTTTAACATAATTTTGAATTTTGCCTGGGCAGGGGCCGTTAAGCCTACTCTTTTCTATTTGTAATTGCTGAGGGATTTTTAACGTGTGCGACACTGCACACGGGCGTCCAATCTCTACTAAATACTAAATACCAGAAAGTCCATGTGAAAAAAAATCCAGTCTCCACTGTGATATAAACACAATCAATTTGTAATTGTACCTTTGAATTGAAAATTTGAACTTACGTTCTCAAAAAAAGGCTAAACTGATGGATTATTGGCACAGCTAATGTACAACTACTTTCAGTTTTGTATACAATTTTACAGGCAGAAATAATGAATATAAATAATGTGCGATGTAAAAGAAATGAAAAGGAAAATGTTAATTGTCTAGTAGTTGCCAAAAAAAGATGCCAGTTATTTTTAAAAGTTACCAAAAAGGAGGCCAGTTGCCAAATTTTAAAAAAAAGAAGCTAAAGGGTTTGATAAGTTGAAAATTTATGAAATTTAGCAGCTGTTACCAATATGGCAGCAATGCTTCAAGAATGTCTATGCTAACTCAGTAGCTTTTCTTTATTTATTAAATAAAAACTATTTTCAACAAAGCTGTTTTAATATTGAAAATAGTTCATGTCCATAATTACTGCATTTTTACTTGTCATTTTAATGCCATTATCTAGCTATTATATTGTTGTGTCACTTTTTGGCTGCTTTTTCAACTTTTAATATCAATTTGGATTGTTCTCACTTTCAATAACTCACTTTATTCATACAGTTTCAACTGCTTTCTTGTATTATATATAAACTACAGAATTAGTTATATATATAAAGTGCTGCTTTCTGGTATGATATATAAACTACTGCTTTCTTGAATGATATATATAAACTACTGCTTTCTTGAATGAAATATATAAACTACTGCTTTCTTGAATGATATATACTGTTTTCTTGAATGATATATAAACTACTACTTTCTTGAATGGTATATACTGTTTTCTTGAATGATATATAAACTACTACTTTCTTGAATGGTATGCTTTCTTGAATTATAACATTTACCATTTTCTTTAAATAAATACATTTATTGCTTTCTTGAATAATTTAATGTTTCTAATAATGATCTTAATAACATTTAAAAAATCTAAATTCTCTTCGCTCTTCTCTATCTAAAAGCCAATATATGTACTTGATATATATATATAAATATATAACAATTGTCTTATATTTCTCTAATAATTATTGCCTTGCATTTCTCAGTTTTAATAAATCCATTTCTATCACTTACCTGGCAATCCTTCAAATCCAGGATCTCCAGGGAAGCCTTTTTCTCCATCTCCACCAATGCCTGGCTCTCCTTTTGTGCCCTTTCTTCCATGTAATCCTGGGAAGGCATCATCTCCCATTTCACCTCTTTCACCAAGTATACCTGGTAAGCCAGGCATACCATCATCACCATTAGGACCAGGTCGACCTAAAGAAAGATAATTCACATTTAAATCCTGGACAGGCTGGTTAATTAAAACCAACAATTATATGTGGCCCAATTAACCAGCATGATGCAATATATAACACTGAAAAAAAGAAGATGGTTAATTGGTTGGTTTACAACTGACTGCTGATAAGAATTGCTCATTAAAAAAAGACATAGACATTGAGTATCTGACACATAAATGGAGTATTTTACTTTTTTTAAGTGTATACATTTTTCCTGAAAATGATGAAAAGAGAAAAATAGGCATTATGCACTAATAAAGGGCAGTAATACAATAAAGAATATCTTAGCAGCAGAGTAGTTAGAACTCTTGCTTCTCACAGGAAAGACACCAGCATCTATGGAACTATGTAACGTGCCAAACGTTTTTTTTACACTTATCCAAGGCATTAGAAAAGTCAGCCAAACAAGAGACACCTATCACTGGTTTTATTGAGCTGAGCAAGTGGTCCTGTTCCATATGGAAATGAGACATACAAATTGAATGGCTACTTACACAGGCTAAAATTGGAGCCATCACTTTTATGTAAATGCAGATCAGTAGCACAGACAGTTGAACATATCATACAAGATTGTTACGTTCTTAGGCAACTGTGTATTGAGCACTGACCATCAGAGACAAACCATACACAGATGTTTGAGACAAACTTCCACACAGCTGTTTGAGACAAACCTCCACACAGCTGTTTGAGACAAACATCCACAAAGCTGTTTGAGACAAACCTCCACAAAACTGTTTGAGACAAACCTCCACACAGCTGTTTGAGACAAACATCCACAAAGCTGTTTGAGACAAACCTCCACAAAGCTGTTTGAGACAAACCTTAACAAAGCTGTTTGAGAAAACCTTCACAAAGCTGTTTGAGACAAACCTTCACAAAGCTGTTTGAGATAAACCTCCACACACAAAGCTGTTTGACACAATTTTTCTTAGTTTCTGTGAGAGCTAGTATTTCCAACTTTGAATTCTTCCTATCTTCCATAACCTCATTCTCCTTTCCGATGATACTTCTATATTTAAAAAAATAATAGTTTGTAATTTGTACCAGTTTGTTGTTGTTAAGGTCTGTCCAGTTTCTTTTCTTTATATACTTGTAATCGAGTCGGTAGACAAACATGAAATTAGCCTGTTGTGTCTGTTAATGGCAAAGGGACTGCCTTCTTTTAGTTCCCATGCAGGCTACCGTTTCTGGCTTACAGCTGTTTTTTAAAATGTTGACAGCTAATCTCAAAGTATAGAGGTTATCTAGCTATCCACAACCAGTTGATATGTCTGGTAGGAGAACAAGCTCCTCCAACAGGTTAAATGTCTAACTAAGAACAATCTTACCTGCATATCCAGGTAGACAGAATAATCTTACCTGCATATCCAGGTAGACCATCAAGTCCAAGTGGGCCTGTTGGGCCAGCGTCTCCAACTTGTCCTGGTGCACCATGTCTGCCATCTTGTCCAGGCAATCCAGACAAACCCCTTAATCCAGTTCGACCTCTCCGACCCGGTAGTCCACTATCTCCAGGTATGCCAGGGAGTCCGTTGGGTCCATTAGGACCAGTTATACCTGCAGTTTGAGATAGTTAGCATCAACGACAGTACGCCACAATAATGTTATAATCAACATCACTGAACTATAACATTATAGTGGACATAATTTTACTATACAGAACATCACATGACAGCTGTTCTAGACATATCACTTAACTGAATATATTACAACTTCCAAAGCCCAATCTGGAACTGTACAACAGCATAGGTTATGTAAATAGCTAAGGATTTAAATAACCTCTATTACTTTTATCCTGCTGTTTGGTTCTGATTATTCTGTGGGATCAAGATGCTGAGCAGTGCATGAGCTGTAGCAGGCAACAATCCAAAGCTGACTGCTAGTGTCATGGCCAGTGAGCCAGAGTTGTCAAGATCATTTCCATCTCCACATAGTGATCCTGGATAACAGACTGCAACAGGGCAGACTGGTTAAGGAGAATAGATTGAAGAGGAAGGCTAACCCAGTACTCAAAAATGCCCTGCTGCAGTCGGATGTGTTGGACCGAAAAGTGCTAAAATTGCAGTCAAGCTGTAAACTACAACACTACACATTCCGTTCTCTGAACTACATCCTACCACTTGCAAAACCCTTTTCAGGCTTAGTTACAAGAGTTTCTGAACAAATTATCATGAAGAAGAAGAAGGTTATTCTGCAGAGAAATCAGAAGCGTATTGAAGCCTTCCATATGTGCAGCCAAAGACATATTCTTGTGATCCACTGGTATGACCTAGTCACAAAGTCACTCATCATGCCCATGTTTGGTTGATGTGATGGGCCCTTGTTGCCTAAGCATACTACCTACCTACCTTCCTACCTACCTATCTACATATGGACCCATTGGATTCATTAATATTTTAGTTTAAATATCATCATCATCTGGTTGGTCAGTCCTTACTTGTAGTAAGGTTGTCTGAGCATGTCTCTCCATTTGACCATTTGACCCTATCTTCTTAAACTCTCTTTATTTCAGCATAGGTTTGTACCCTGATGTCTCTACATGCCTGAGATGTAATAGTAAGTCTTGGTCATTTGATTTCTCTTTTCCTTAAACTTAACTTAACTTGACGTCTTTATACTGGTTTAGAAGACCCTGCGGAGTCTGTATACAACCAGTTACATTTACATCACCTTGCTATAAAAGATATGCGCATCCAATCTATTCTTAAATGCATTAACTGTCCCTGCCTCCACTACCTCCCCTGGCAATGCATTCCAAGCAGACACCACTCTCTGACAAAAAAAATATTTCTTATATCTTTTGCACGTTGCCTTCTAGTATCTTCAGTAGCAGACCTTCATGTCCCATATTGTGCCCTAGCAAACTTATTCTTCGTTTTTGTATTATTTTCAATGTTTGTCTCTATGTGTCTACCCCTACGAGGACATTGCCATTTGATCTTTCTGTCCAACTCCCTTGTTCCATTCTAGGGTAGCATAACATTTCAAATGCTTCCATGCTCATTTCATTTTTCTTTGCTAGACTCCATGTTTCAGCTCCATACAGTGTAATTGACCAGACAAGAGTAGTAACCATTCTTTTTCTTAGTCTGATCTTAGTGTTTCTTAAGGTTAACAATTTTGTGTTTTTCTCTTAAGACCTTTTTTGTCATTGCAATTCATGTCTTATTTTCCGCCTCATTGCGGACATCTTTTGTGATGTTTTTCCTAAATGTGTAAACATATGTACTTATTCTTCAATGCCGCCATTGATCCTTATGTTTATTTCCCTATGTTGTTTGGCTATTATGATAGTCTTTGTTTTCAATGTGTTTATTTTCACAACAAACTCTTTGACTGTTGTTAATTTTTTAAAGTGTCCTTTGTAACGCTGCTATTGATCCTCCCCTTGTGACCTTATGACCGACAAATTTGATAGTATTTACATCCAAAGCACTGACTTTGACACCTCTGTTATAACTCCCAACAGCCTACTATATTATCATTGGAGAATATACATTATAGAAACTCAGTGAAAGCAAGCAGCCCTGTTGTACCCCAAGTGTTATTGATACTGGATCTGTTAGACCTTACTTGATTGATATAATTGCCTCTTGATTTTCACCAAGGTTCTGGATTAACCTACAGATTGTTCTCTCAATACATATTTGTTGTAACATTTGATAAATTTGTTCCAGAGAACTCAATCAGAAGCTTTTTCATAGTCAATAAAGCAGATAAATGGTTGGCAACCTTGGTTAGTCATTCTTTCTGCAAAAAACTGCAGCTGAAATCGAATATGTCAGGCTAAAATGGGAAGATATCACAGCTTCGCTGTAAACTACGACACAACATCACAATGTGCTTTTAAGGATGAATGCCAAAGAAGAACATTATTGAGCTGTAGTTATTTTAGTCATCATTTTGTTGTTATCCATATTTGTTATAATTAATAACGGCTGCCCGCAAAATTTGTGAATGACACAAAACTATGCAGTGGTGTCTCATTTAAAACAGAAGTGGATATATTGAGGTCGGATTAAGATAAAATGCAAGAATGATCTGTGAGTTGGCAAATGAAGTTTAATGTAGATAAATGTACAGTCATGCACAAAGGTAAATCCAATATGGAAAATAATTACAGAATGGGCGATAATAATATTAGAATGTTAGAATGCTGCCAACATGGATGTGTTGGGCCGAAATGTGGTTAATATCCCATTAACGCTGTAAACCAGCAACATAACGCAATCCGTTCTCCGGACTACATCCTGCTACTGGCAAAGCCCTGTTTAGGGTTTGGTAGCGGAAGATTGAGATGAACACAGAAGAAGAAGAAGAATGATAGAAAAGGACAGAGACTTAGGGGTTCTAATAGATCATACAGGTAAAGGGAGTGAGCAAGTCCAGATAGCAGTGAAAAACGGCAAATGCAATGTTGGGTATGATAAAAAGAAATATTAAACATAGGAGCAAGGAAGTGATAGTCAAACTGTATAAAGCATTAATTAGACCTAGATTGGAGTACTGTGTACAGGTGTGGAGTCCTTATCATAGAGGGGATATAAATATGCTGGAAAGGATACAAAATAAGAACAACAAAGCTGATAGTGGATTTCAGAATTACAGATAAGGAAAGACTCAGAAAAACCAGTCTACAATGTCTAGATAAGAGAAGAATTCGAGGTAACTTAATACAGGTTTATAAAATAATCAAAGGAATGGAAAAACTTTGATTATAAAAATGTTTATCAAAATACAACCACCTACAAGAACACAGGAGCATCATCATCATATAGCCTGCCCTTTATAGAACATCGCTCCCAACAGTCTCCGCCACAGTTATACCCAGGCATTCCTGGATATCTTGGTGCCATCGTCGTTTTGGTCTACCCCTTGCTTTTTTGCCTGGCACCATACCTTCCATCACTGTTCTCTCAAGATCATTGTGTCTCTTGATGTGACCAAAGTATTTTCATTTTCTAGCCAAAATGGAATTGATAAACCCGTTCTCCTCTATGATCAACTCTTGCCGAATGTCTATATTTGTCTTTTTCTCTGTCCAGGGCATTCTGACGATCTTTCTGTAACATTTTGACATGGGAACATAGCTACAAATTAACTAAAGAAAGGTCCAGATTAGATATTAGGACACATTTTTGTAGTCAGAAAGTGGTGAATGCTTAGAATGCATTGCTACAGGAAGTAGTGAAGGCAAGGACAATCAATGCATTTAAGAATAGATTGGATGTGCATAGCTTTTAGAGCAAGGAAATGTAAATGAAACTTGTTGTATACAGACACTGTAGCGTCTTCTAAACGAGTATACAGACGTTGTTAAGTTATTTCAGGCATTTAAAAACAATAAACTGTTATAATTCTGCATTTTATTTATAATTGTGTTAATCATCTTTTATGAAGGTTCTGCTAACAACCATATAATTTAATTTTCAATTGTTAAATTTAAATCATATTATCTTTAGAACTTACCTGAGTTGCCACGCATTCCCTTTAAACCATTTAGGCCAGGCAGTCCTGTAAAACCAATGCTACCAGTCTCACCAGAAAGGCCTTCTAAACCTGTCTCTCCAGGTTGACCTTTGGGTCCAAGTGCACCTTGCATACCTGGTAATCCTTGGAAACCCTCGTCACCCTATACAAGAGTTATATAATCATATCTGTGAGATTTCTTTGATGTTATACTAAATTTAATCAACCCTGTTTTACAAAAGTGAATAATGGACAATAAATATATACACAAAATTATCACTAAAGCTCAAATGTGTTCTGTTCTATTAAGAATTGACAATACTACACTCCAAGTAGACTCGTAGGTGCTGTCCTCTCAGCAAATGTGAATTAGTGTAGATACTGATAGTTCCTGTAGCTTGCTGGTAGCACACTCTCCATCATCTTAAGCGGCACTCTCTGCTGGACCTGCGTACAATTTCAAAATCCTACAATTTGTGAATTGCTGGTTCATTGCCTGCAGTGTCTTCATACAAAAGGGGATCATTGAACTTAAAAATATCACCTCTATCCATTACCAGTATCCTCACTACAGGTACCCTTGAGGCCAGAATGTCAGCTCTTTCATTCCCACAAACCCCAGCATGACAAGGACAGTAGATTCACGCAAATTTCGGGAACTTCTGCATCATCCAAAGCAAGGACTGATAGATGATTACAATCCTCATTAAAGAGATCCTGAGAGCCAAAGTCACATACAAACATAGAGGCCATTTAGCTATCCACCACCTAGCTGATGTGCCCAGTACAAGGCACGATAGTTACCTGAGGAGAATTCAAATATCTGTGAAAAATCTTGACAGAAGATGAAAGGCTTGAAGGAGAAATTGAAACTTCATGTTAGAAAGTCTCTGCTGTAACTTATCAACTTTCATCACTACTTTAACATCCAAATACCAACTTGACACCAAAGCAACAACTGATCAACAGTATATTTATACTAGCTGTGTGCTACAAATCTAAATACTTAGGGGAGGAGACTCAGTGGTCTTGAGGCAAGGTGTCCGCTATGGGTGCTGGAGGTCACATGATCGAATCATTGTGGAGACCGAGATTTTTGTTCATGTGGATCTTCTGGTAAAAATTCCCCTGATCTCTGGGTAGTGATATCAGACGCCCGTGTTCAGTGTCGAGCATGTTAAAAATTCCTTGGGAATTGGAAATTTAAAATAACAGCCGCTGCCGGGACAAAATTCAAATTTAAAATCTACCCAAGTTATTTGTACCTTTCCCCAGGTGGTCTGTTAAGAGCAGCTATAGATGATGCCTAACCTCACTTAGCAGTACAAATGGATGGAAAAGTCAATAAGAAAGCAAGTAAGTAAGTATAAAGCAATCAACAAAAACATATGATGTTTCAGAGCATCACATCATGAAAAGTATATAACTTAACTTAACATCTTTATACTGGTTTAGAAGACCCTGCAGAGTCTGTATACAACCAGTTACATTTACATCACCGTGCTCTAAAATCTATGCGCATCCAGTTTATTCTTAAATGCATTAACTGTCCCTGCCTCCACTACCTCCCCTGGCAATGCATTCCAAGCAGACACCACTCTCTGACTAAAAAAATATTTCCTAATATCTAACCTGGACCTCTCTTTAGTCAGCTTGTAGCTATGCCCTCGTGTTATTGTAGGTGGCTGTATTTTAAAAAAAACTTGTTATAGTCTAATTTATCGATTCCTCTGATCATCTTATAAACCTGTATTAAGTCACCACGAATTCTTCTCTCTTCGAGACACTGTAGGCCGGTTTTTCTGAGTCGTTCCTCATAACTGTAATTCTGGAATCCCACTATCATCTTTGTCGCTCTTTTTTGTATTCTTTCTAGCATGTTTATGTCCCCTCTATGATAAGGACTCCACACCTGTACACAGTACTCCAATCTAGGTCTAACTAAAGCTTTATACAGTTTGACGATCACTTCCGTGGTATGGTAAATATCATCAACTTCATGATACTAACTATTAACTAATCAATTGTAAAAATCAATTAAAAAGTCATTGCTGCATGAAACATAGATTTGCTTTAGAAAATATGAGTCTCTCAACATTCTCTGCTAAGAAATGACATCTGTTATCTGAAAACATTTTACAGGCAGTACTGAACAAGCGTTCATTTGGATATGCTTGTTGTAGGGGTGTATTTTTAAACTTGAACTGTCACTATAATGTATAGAAAAACAACAAGGCATGATTTAAACTAATACAACAGTTGCAAAGCAAGGGCTGATATTTACACAATATGTTTTAACCAGCTGGCTACCTATCATATGTGTAGTCAGGTGATACAATCTGTTTTAACCAGCTGGCTACCTATCATCTGTGTAGTCAGGTGATACAATATGTTTTAACCAGCTGGTTACCTATCATCTGTGTAGTCAGGTGATACAATATGTTTTAACCAGCTGGTTACCTATCATCTGTGTAGTCAGGTGATACAATCTGTTTTAACCAGCTGGCTACCTAACCTCTGTGTAGTCAGGGGACATGATAATGTACTCATTGCAAAAGGAGTGTGGCGCTGATGTTGCAGCCTTGTGCGCTGATGTCGCAGCCTTGTTGTAAACTACAAAACAACATAATCAAAATGTCCTTTTCAGGATGAACCATGAATAATAAAAAAAAAAAAATTTTGTGAGTCTAAAATCATCATGGCTCTCTTTGAATTATTCGTATTCAATTGCAGGGCACTATTCGACTGAATATGAAATGTTAATTTAATGCACTATTTGGCATATAAACTGTACAAATTGAATATTGAGCACATCCATATTTTAACATGCCAATATAAACAGCAATTGTGAAGCTGAGAAAGTGATACAGAAAATAATGAATTTCTAATCTTTATGCACTTAATTAAAATAAATATTGGCCAAGAAAATTAATTAAATTATGTACAGTATAAATTTAAGCACTTTTAAATACATATTTCATACAATTTTGATCAGCATTGAAGGTTTCTGTTTATAGTTTATTTCCATACAAACCACTGTTGATATATTCATAAGTATTGTAAAAGTTTTAATCAAAACTCAATCATTGGTTTTTTAAAATGTAGGTCTATTTTTTGCATTTTTTTGCATCAGGCAATTTTTTTCTTATAACTTAACTTAACGTCTTTATACTGGTTTAGAAGACCCTGCAGAGTCTGTATACAACCAGTTACATTTACATCACCTTGCTCTAAATGCTATGCACATCCAGTTTATTCTTAAATGCATTAACTGTCCCTACCTCCACTACCTCCCCTGGCAATGCCTTCCAAGCAGACACCACTCTCTGACTAAAAAACTAGTTCCTAATATCTAATCTGGACCTCTCCTTAGTCAGCTTGTAGCTATGCCCTCGTGTTATTGTGGGTGGCTGTATTTTAAAAAACTTGTTATAGTTTAATTTATCCATTCCTCTGATCATCTTATAAACCTGTATTGTCACCACGAATTCTTCTCTCTTCAAGACACTGTAGGCCGGTTTTTCTGAGTCGTTCCTCATAACTGTAATTCTGGAATCCCACTATCATCTTTGTCGATCTTTTTTGTATTTTTCCAGCATGTTTACATCCCCTCTATGATAAGGACTCCACACCTGTACACAGTACTCCAATCTAGGTCTAACTAAAGCTTTATACAGTTTGACGATCACTTCTTTGCTCCTGTGTTTAATATTTCTTTTTATCATACCTAACAGTACATTTGCCTTTTTCACTGCTACCTTAACTTGCTCACTCACCTTTCCTGTATGATCTATTATAACCCCTAGGTCCCTTTCCTTATCTATCTTTCTACTATTGTTTTCTCCCATTCTGTAATTATGTTCCATATTGGATCTACTGTACATTTATCTACATTAAACTCCATTTGCCAGCTTACAGACCATTCTATAATTTTATCTGAATCCGACATCAATATATCCACTTCCGCTTTAGATGAGACACTACTGCATAGTTTTGTGTCCTCAGCAAATTTTGCAATCATGGATCCCATATCAATGTCCAAATCATTTATATATATCAAGAACAAAATTGGTCCCAAAACCGAGCCCTGTAGCACACCACTTTTCACTTCACACCACTCAGAGCACTCCTTATTTATGCCCGCCTTCTTCCCGTTAACCAATTTTCAATCCATTTGGCAACTTCCCCACCTATTCCATGTGATTTTAACTTTAACTGATTTTCACTACAAATCTAGTTATCCACTTTTTACGCTTGGGGTTTACCCCCCTACATGGAACACCTTCCTCTTTTAGCATTTCTAGAACTGTTTTAAAACTCTCCCACTCCTGTTCAACATCTGTTCCTACGACAATATCTTTCCAGATTATGTGGTTTGCTGCCTCTTTCATCCTCTTAACATCTGCCTTAGAGTAGTCGTATGTTCGCGTGTTTATGTTTACTTCTTTCCCTGCAATAAGATCCCAACGGATGATTTGATGGTCACTTGAGCCAAACAGTGATACATAACTCAAGCCACTTGCACTTTATATCAAGCATGTGCAGCCTCTTTCAGTTTGAGAATCAAGCACTAAGTTAAATTAGTGGTTGAAAGTCAAAAGTCAAGTTAAATGAATGGTCGTAGGTCAGGCAAGAGAATACAAATTCTGTATAAGCAAAGCATCCATATTTCAACATAATTTACCGTGCTTTGGGTCAGGGTTAAAGTTTATTTAAACACATTTTCACACATCATTTCAAAGAGATGATACTTATTGATATAATTCATTACATCATTTAAACAAAATAAATGAATATTTTAAGTTCTACAGTGAAGTCGAATCAAAGGATGGTGATAATATGTTTTGCAGTGCTTAATTTTGTTATATTTTGAGTACCATCCACTGGCTGGATGAAATCATGTGCTAGGCCAGACTTGGCTTATGACCCACGGTTGTTCTATATACAAATATTATTGCAAGATAGTTTTACTTACAGGTGATCCTACTGCTCCAGGTAAGCCAGAAATACCAATAGCTCCTCTATTTCCCCGAGCACCTGGTAAACCATCTAATCCGTACTCTCCTGTGAGTCCAGGATCTCCAGGCATTCCCAAAATACCAGGCAGTCCTTATTTCAAGAAAATGACACCATTTTTAAAATTACAGATCAGGATATAATAATTCGCAGATGACTATGACATTTGAAATTCTGAGCTAGACACCTACAGTATTTAAACAAAATCATTAAAAAATCTTTTATAAAAAATTATACTAAAAAGAATATGGTAACACAAATTCCAGTCTGGCATATAGTTTTGCTGCTGGTTCACTAATCAAAAAGAAATTGTTGTTTGTTTTAGTTCCTTTTGAGCAATTTAAAAATCTCCTAGTAGCTTGATTAGCCTGATAATTTTGCTATTTTCAGTTAATGAAATCTAAAAACAATTAAAAAGTATGAGAGGGTGGAACAATCAAGAAAAAAATTGATGGACATCATAGAAATGTATATCAAGAACCCGAATGAGAAAACTATATAGTAACTATAAAGACAGTATTTGCAATAGTACAAAGATGCAAGAAAGGGTTAGAGAAGCACACAAGACCATGGCTACTGTCAACTTCGAACAAAGCCTCCTGTTCATCCTATTTCGTCAGGTTGTCATCGATTACAGACAAGAACACAGTGTGAAAGGTTGGAACGCATCCAGAATGAGGGTATGTGACTGGTTCTGGGCTGCACTAGAGATACCCCGATTGTGATGATGCGGTACATGTTGGGATTGTTATCGGTGACATCCAGACATAAACTGGCACAAGTCAAAGCCTATATGCGTGTCACCACAGACATGCGGCACCCTATGCACAGTAGTATCTCAGACGCCAAGGAATCAAGAATCAATAGAGGGTCGTCATGTATGGCACAGGCTGAGACAACAACCGGACATGTCACTCCAGCTGAGACGATAGCCAAAGGGGAAGCATGGGTCCACACTGGTGATAGAATGATAGAGTACCACAGAGTCATCATAACCTTATGCAAGGAATGCAGAGAACAGAGCAGCGGGAGAGCAGAGCACGAGCTAAATCAGCTGATAACTGAGAACACCCAGGAGAGTGACGTTGTCATTAACACCGACGGATAGAGTACCTCATCAAAGATTATTTCAAAAGTTAAAATCACATGGAATAGGTGGGGAAGTTGCCAAATGGATTTAAAATTGGTAAAAGGGAAGAAGGCAGAGAGTGGGCATAAATAAGGAGTACTCTGAGTGGTGTGAAGTGAAAAGTGGTGTGCCACAGGGCTCGGTTTTGAGACCAATTTTGTTCTTGATATATATAAATGATTTGGACATTGATATGGGATCCATGATTGCAAAATTTTCTTATGACACAAAACTATGCAGTAGTGTCTCATCTAAAGCACAAGTGGATATATTGAGGTCGGATTTAGATAAAATTCGAGAATGGTCTGTAAGCTGGTAAATGGAGTTTAATGTAGATAAATGTACAGTCATCTACATGAGTAGATCCAATATGGAACATAATTACAGAATGGGAGAGAACAATATTAGAAAGATAGATAAGGAAAGGTATAATAGATCATACAGGAAAGGTGAGTGAGCAAGTTAAGGTAGCAGTGAAAAAGGCAAATGAAATGTTAGGTACGATAAAAAGAAATATTAAACATAGGAGCAAGGAAGTGATAGTCAAACTGTATAAAGCTTTAGTTAGACCTAGATTGGAGTACTGTGTACAGGTGTGGAGTCCTTGTCATAGAGGGGATATAAACATGCTGGAAAGAATACAAACAAGAGCGACAAAGATGATAGTGGGATTCCAGAATTACAGTTATGAGAAAAGACTTAATACAGATTTATAAGACAATCAGAGGAATGGATAAATTAGACTAACATATTTTTTAAAATACAGCCACCCACAATAACAAGAGGGCATAGCTACAAGCTGACTAAAGAGAGGTCCAGATTCAATATTAGGAAATATTTTTGTAGTCAGAGAGTGGTGTCTGCTTGGAATGCATTGCCAGGGAGGTAGTAGAGGCAGGGACAGTTAATGCATTTAAGAATAAACTGGATGTGCATAGCTTTTAGAACAAGGTGATGTAAATGTAACTGGCTGTATACAGACTCTGCAGGGTATTCTAAACCAATATAAAGACGGTAAGTTAAGTTAAGAATAAGAACAGCACTATGCAAATATGTAGCACTGACTACATTCAATTATCAATGCATTGCTCAATAACATAAAGTGAGACATACAAATAAAACAAAGACAAGAGAGAAATAAGCAAACATTACCAGGATCTCCACTTGCCCCACGAGCACCTGGTGGCCCATATAATCCCTGCAGTCCAGGAATTCCTGGCATTCCTGGGAAGCCATCAAGGCCTAGAAAATACAGAATTAAAAACATATTTTCTTGGAATGTTAGCATTTTAAAAATATGCTAATTTGATAATTATGAAAACAGATAACAATAAACATACAGGATCCAGACCACCTGATGATGTGCCCCAACCTCCAGGAAACATGCAATAGGTGCTACATGCTGGAGGCAAATGCCAAGGCAATCCATGTCACTGAATACTGGATGCACTCTGCGGAAGACGGATGTGTTGATCCGAAAGGTGCAAATTTCGCAGTCAATCTGTAAACTAGCAACACAACGCATTCCATTCTCCAAACTACATCCTGCTACTTGCAGTCCTGTTCAGAGCTTGGTAGTGGGAGATTGAGAACGAACAAAGAAGAAGAAAACTGGATGCATGCTGTGTGACATGATGGTTGGACACGGAAAGTAATTACGTACAATAAACATACATAATTTCAATATCAGACAGGCTTTATTTGCTTGATATAGAGGCAACCAATAGTAACAACAAGAGGTTTTTTCCTCAGAAGCAAGGTTAAGGAAGTGCTGATTTTCTTTAAGAAACAGAATTCACCAGAATACAGCATTAAAGTAAAGTGGACAGATAAAATAAGTCCATCTATTTAAAAACACCTTCTAAAACACCAAATGGAAGATGATGCTCAGAAAGGAAAAAATAGGATAACCCCAAAAAATACAGAATTCTATAAAATTTAAAATCTTCTCTTCAATAAATCATTGACACACAATAGTATTATATATATATATATATATATATATATATATATATATATATATATATATATATATATATATATATATATATAATAGTTGTCCATCACAAGTGATGAAGACTACTCTCTTTGTTCAGCCATGTGGACAGTCGTATCTCTTGCTGTGTCCACTGAAATGGGTGACTTGCGCGGTGATTTGGATTTATGTGAGGAAGAAACTGCGCCTTTGTCAACCTCACTCACCGAACCTAAGCTACCTTTTGCCAGTGGCAAGACATTCATCGAGACGACTGGAGATAGCAACAGGATGCAGATTTTGCCTCAGGGTTACCACCGAAGCCTTTCCGTAAACTTGTAACCCCCAGGGTAGAAAGGTGGGATGGCATCTAACGCAGTTTGTTGTGCCTTTTCGATAACCACAAGAGGTCGTATGGACAACACTCAGCGTGTGAGTGGGTCTGGCATCTCTCCCCAGCTGTATTCAGCTCATCATAGTAGCATCTAAAATTCCCACACACCAAATTCATGAAGGTAAACCCGTGAAATACGACACAGGTATAAGCGTAGTGCCATTCAGCCGGCGTCTAGACCAGGATAAACAGATGGAAGAAATCACAAAAAAAGAACGAAATAACAAGTCCAGACGGAAAACAACACCATGTTTCCATGAACACAAGTGTAAGTCGTCGACTAGTGTGAATTTCAGGCAAATCCAAGGTCTGGCGGCATCCATAATGATCCGAAACAGTAGAGAAATGTAGACTCGCAGCCAGTTATGGCGCCATCTTTGCCAGATATATATATATATATATATATATATATATATATATATATATATATATATATATATATATATATATATATATATAAAGCTGAAAGTGTGTTTGTTTGTTCCTTATACAATTCTAAACCTGTTCTACCGATCACAGTTAAATTTGCTCTCTTGATCCCCAGTTCGATTGAGCCTTGCTTGATATCAAAGATCTGCAGTCTGTGAGTTGCGGATTCATTTAATATGGTGGTGTCATCATCTAACAGGAGGTCATTGAGATCTTCAAAATTTCACTCCTATCCATATTAAATGTACTCGTAATTGGTGTCTGTAAAGCCAGGATGTCAGCTCTTTTGTTGCCCTGTACCCCAGAATGACTAGAGCAGGAGATCCATACCATCCCCTAGAAGTCTGATGCCTCTATAGTTGCCATACAATCATGTCTTAGCCAGCCTTTGTGTACCTTCTAAAGTAAAGATTGGGAGTAAAGACGTGGCTTTGTAAAAGAATGTTAAAGTTGAATTTATTTATTTAAATAAACTAATGAGGATGTTACAGAAGAGGCCAAATAGCAAAAACTAATTTAATACACACATCAGAAAGGAACATTTACCATTTTATAAGCATTTGATGAGAACAGCAAAATTATAATTCATTGTGATAAAAGGCAAAATTGCTGACAAAGAAATACAACAAAGCCTGAGGGAAAATATTTTAAATATTTTAACGTAACCGATTGGAAAAAGGTCAATAAGAGAATGAAAAAAAATAATCCCTTAAATAAATTTGTGAAGTGACATTATCTTCTACACCAGCATAGCACATGATGATGATAAACCTGGTGCAATAACTATGAGATGTCTAACCTGGTTCTCCTGGGATGGAAGCACCTCTCTCTCCCTTCCTTCCTGTATATCCATCTAGTCCAGGGATACCAGCCGTGCCTTCTGCTCCTGGAATACCTTTACCAAACAAGAAGAAATTAAACAGTGGCAAAAATAAAGCATTGACCTGACAGCAAAACTTATCAACCACAACAATACTATAGAGTCTCAGCATGCGTAAGTTTTTCTTGACTTGATTAAAGACATGTTATGAACAAATTATATCATTATGGCATTTTCTTATTGTCGAGGTTCACAGGGATGATTTATAGGATTTACAACTACAACAAGTTACATAAAGGACCAAAGGTTATAACAGATCATACAGGTAAGGTGAGTGAGCAAGTCCTGATAGTAGTGAAAAATGGGCACGCCGTGGGCTAGTGATTAAGTGACACTACTCACAATCCGAAGTTGCTGGGTTCGATCCCCATCACATTACCAGCCGTTACCCCAGGAAAGCAAACCTTTAGAAATTGCAGGAGGAAGCAGACCCTTACATAAAATGCATGCTGAAGTCGGATGCACTGGGCCAACAGGCGCAAAACAATAAACCAAGTGCAATGCACACCGCCTTGAGGAATAGAGAAATAAGGCGAACGGCAAAAAAAAATACAGGTTTATAAGATAATCAAAGGAACGGATAAATTAGACTATAACAAGTTTTTCAAAACACAACCACCCACAAGAACAAGAGGGCATAGCTACAAATTAACTAAAGAAAGGTCCAGATTAGATATAAGTAATATTTTTTTAATAGATTGGATATGCATAGCTTTTAGAGCGAGGTAATGTAAAAGAAACTGGTTGTATATAGACTCTGCAGAGTCTTCTAAACCAGTATAAAGATGTTAAGTTAAGTATGTTCTTTATAGAACGTTGCTCTCATCAGAGTCTGAAAGAAACTCTTTCTTGCTAAAACTAGCTTCCGCAATAGTCATACCCAGGCATTCCTGGATGTCTTGGTGCCATCGTCTGCTTGGTCTACCCCTGTCTCTATGGCTGGCACCATGCCTTCCATCACTGTTCTCTCAAGACCATTGTGTCTTTTGATGTGACCAAAGTATTACAATTTTCTAGCCAAAATTGAATTAATAAACCAGTTCTCCTCTATGTAAACTCTTGCTGAATGTCTATATTTATCTATTTCTCTATCCAGGGTATTCTGAGGATCTTTCTGCAACATTTTGTCTTGAAGGATTTGATTCTTTGTCTATAAGTTTTGGAAGTTTTTCCAACATAATCTGCATGAAATGTTATTTTCCAACATAATCTGAAATGTTATTTTCCAACATAATCTGCTTGAAATGTTATTTTCCAACATAATCTGAAATTTTATTTTCCAACATAATCTGCTTGAAATGTTATTTTCCAACATAATCTGCTTGAAACTTTATTTACTAACATAATCTGCATGAAATGTTATTTTTCAACATATTCTGCTTGAAATGTTATTTAAAATCAACATGACTTTCTCATTGTGTTCACAAACAGTATTTTTACCTCTATCGCCAAATTGTCCTTTCGGACCTGGTTCACCATTTACTCCACGAATTCCCTTCAAACCAGGACGGCCAGGAATACCAGAGTCACCAGATTGGCCTTTTAAGCCAGTTAATCCAGGAAGTCCTGTCATACCAATTACTCCATAATCACCAGGAGCACCTGGGGTAAGGGAAGAAAAGGATAGAGACAAATTTAGAAATGTATGCTTTACTAATAACAGAAGATCTGTATTTCTTCATGATCATTTCTGAGTGGTCAAGAATCGGAGTAAAAAGATTAACTTTGCTAGTAAGTGTGAATATTAGATATCATCTCAACAAGTCAGCTTCTTCTTCTTCTTTGCATTCAGGATCTTCTGGTCATGCTGTATCTGCAGGCCAATCACCATGATGAAGTTTGTAGTCTTCACCAGGTCGGAGTGGCTGCCCCACAGCTTTTGTCTCAGCTCTGCACCATCTGGCCAGGTCTGGCATCTCATTTCCCTATAGATTAGGCATTCCTGTAGAATATGCTCAGGGTTCTGGCATCCTGTTCCACATGGGCACTCATCGATGTGTGAGATCTTCAGTCGGTAAAGATGTTCTAGTAGTCTGCAGTGACCAGTTCTCAGGCGAAATAAGGTAGTTTGTGGATTTCTTTTGAGTTGGTGAATTGGGTCTGGCGTACTGCATATGTTTCTGTCTTCTCTCCCTTAGTGTGTATACTGATTTCTGATGATGTTCTTGATTTCTCTGTATGGTACTCGATGATTAAATTGTGCCTTTTTGCTGCCCTCTTTTGCCAGAGCATCAGCTCTCTCGTTTCCTGTGATTCCGCAATGGGAAGGTAGCCACTGGAGCGCTATTGATGAGGATCTCTGGAGTTTTCCCAGTTCTGCTCTGATCTCTGATAACAGTGGTTCATTGTTAACAAGTCAGCTGTTTAGCTGTAAAGCAGACATACTAAATCTGTGATTACATATGTCTTGTTTCATTATGCTAAACAGTCAAAATTTGAATAAAGGAATTTAAAAGTTGTGTTGTAATGATCTATTACACGCAATTCAATACCATGAAGACCAGCAATTCCACTCAGACCAGGATGTCCTTTCTGTCCTGGGGTGCCAGGAAAACCCCCTTCTCCTTTAAGTCCGGCAGAGCCTGGAATATAAAAATACATAATAAATATTGGTTATCAGTTAAATTTGATATGTGCGGAGACATGAAACTTTTGAATGATTTGTTAATGGGCAAACAGCCATGCACAATAATCTCTAATAAGATCTACACATATCACATCTTGTATTATTGCTCATATAAAGAAGATTCAGAGTTGCAGAGTGACTAAAGGCTCTTCTACTCACAGCAAAACTGACTATAATTGAAACTTAATTACATCAATCAATCAATCATTTAACCAATCAAAACCCTTCAACTCCCTGCAAAGCATGTCCTCAACAAATACTTCTCAGTTTTCCTGTCATGCGTCATCCTTTCCAGCTCTCTGACCGCATCTTTCTTGCCATTCTTAAATTTCTCTCACCTTCCTTTCTCCGTGAGTGTTTAGGTCTGCCCCTACTTCTCTTGACATGAGGATTCCAGAACAGTGAATCCCTTGTAATGATATCAGCTGTTTTCCATAATATGTGTCTTATCCATCGCCAGCAGCTTCTCTTTACGCCTAGTTACACTGGGATCTGTTTGGTTCTTTCCCTGAGTTCTATTTTAGTGACTTTATCATACCATTTTATTCCCCCTATTCAATGCAGACATTCATTGATGAAAGCTTGGACCTTTCTAGTTGTACTTTTCATTGGCCCCCACATCACACAGCCATACAAAAGAATATACTTTGCATTCAAATTAAAGAACTGTATTTTTATAGTAGACTTAATTTCTTTGGATTTCCACAAATTCCCTAAATCTATAAAAGCCCACTTTACCTATTATATTCTTAATGTGATATTTCTATCAATATCTTTAACGTGTCTATATTGCAATATACTCTTTTCGATTTCTAACTGTCAAGGGATTTTTTAATGTTCTCGACAATGAACATGGGAGTTCAATCTCACTACTCAGAGATCAGGGGAATTGTCACCAGAAGATCCACATGAAAAAATCTGGTCTCCACCATGATTTGAGCCTATGACCTCCATCACCCGCGGCAGGCATCTTACCTCGAGACCACTGAGTTTCCTTCTCAGTTGGCATATTAATTTTATTTTTCATTTGATTTTGGTTGTTTGACAGAAGAGCCAAGTCATCAGCAAAACACCTTAGGCTCGTGTACATCCATGTTAAAGAGTACCTGACTATATCTGAGTTAGTAAAGGTGAGGCAATAAAGAATATAACTAATCATCCTAACCCCCCAAAAAATGAGACTTTATATACAATGTAGTCTCTAAGTTTTCATTTTCAATTGCAGTATCTGCTATGGGTAGGTACTTATTCATTTGTATGGGGACGGCGTGGGCTAGTGGTTAAGTGACACGGCTCACAACCAGAAGGTGCTGGGTTCGATCCCTATCACAGCACCGACCGTTACCCCAGGAAGCAAACCCTTAGGAAATGCAGGAGGAAGCAGATCCTTATATAAAATGCATGCTGAAGTCGGATGCACTGGGCAACAGGTGCAAAATAAAAACCACAGTGTAACGCACACCGCCTTGGGGAATAGAGAAATAAAGCAAACGCAAAAAAAAAAAAAAAAAAAAAAATTCATTTCTACACATTTTTTACCATTTATGCCACATTGATCATTTCTTGTTTGACCAACTCTATCCTAAGTGGCATACCATGATTCACACATTATCAGTCACTTTTTGGCTAATGGCTGTCACCTTATGTATCGTATTATATTTGTCACTGATGAAGGTCTTGTGGCCTTAACATGAGATTCATTTTATTTCTGCCCCGACTCAGTAACTGGGCCATACCTACATATGTTTAAATTGACTTATGATCTTCAGTATTGCAGCAGCTTTGCTTTATTTTTATCTGCTTTAGGGAAACCTACCTTGATGTTACTTATGTATATAACACAAAAAGCTGGTTCTACAACTAGTTTATTGTGTTTCCTCATTTATAATCTGCTGATGAAATTGTTTTATTCACAGCATTCAACTTCATTTGTGGCAATGAAACATAAAACTGATGTATCTTCTTCTTCTTTTCACTTTTTGTACTACTTGTGCCCTTCAGCATCAGGTTGTGAAGAGGTTCTAGTATGTGCTTCACACACAAGAAGTTTTACTGCTACTAATATTTCTGCTATCCATCTTTGGCTTTGTATTCATTGTATTTGTATATTTCTGCAATATACCAAGAAGAGTCCACAGCTCCATGTTTGCAGACGATCTGGGTATGTGGACCTACAAAAAAAATCTCACCGTAGCAAACAATCGGATGCATAGGCCCTAACATTGCTGGAGGAGTTGGCGAAATCATGGCTGGTCCAAATAAATGAAGAAAAAACAACATGTACGATATTTTCACTCTCAAATAAACCACAGAACATCAAAATAAGTCTTAACAGAAAATATCTGCGGCCAAACGACAACCCAAACTACTTGGGCGTCACATTTGATCGGCGCATGACATGGAAAAGTCAGATCGAGAGAAACCGAATGAGAGCCAGACAAAGGATGGTAATCATGAGGAAACTTGCTGGCACAAGCTGGGGAGCAGACGAAAGTATACTCAAGAAACTGTACACTGGAAGAGTGAGACCAGTTCTCGAGTATGGCATTACTGCATGGGCAACAGCAGCAAAGGCGAACTTTGATAAAATTAACAAACTTCAAAACCAAGCCATGAGAGTTATAACAGGAGGCATGAAGTCAACGCCAATTGTAGAACTTGAAAAGATTACAAATCTGCAATCCATGACCGACAGAAGAGACTGCAGAGCCCAGCAGCAAGCAGAGAGAGAAACTAAGAAGACTGACAGACCATCCAATGCATCAGAGACTAAATAGATTTGGAAATGGGGAACTAAAGCGGAGAAACTTTGCAGAAATAGCCAAAGCAAAGATGAGCGAAGACCCTATGAACACCATAACAACACCAAAGCCCATCCCTACTGTGCGCAAACCCACATGGAAGCAGCATATTACTCCGGAGGTGGTAGAAAATATACCAGGTATTGGAAACAAGAACAGCCAGACTGAAAAAGAAAGAAGAGACATAACTCTGAGGTACATAACGGAAAACTACCCAAGCATGGACTGGACCCATGCATATATCGACGGTTCTGTAACAAACACAACCCAGAATGAAGGGGGAGGGGTATTCCTGAGCCTAACAAATGGTAGAAAAATAACACTGTCAGTGGCAACTGGAAAATTATCAAGCAATTTCAGAGCGGAGGCAGAGGCACTGAAGGCTGCAGTAAAAGCAATGCTGACAGGCGAAAGTAATGAAAGCCAGATAGTCCTGTTTACAGATGCCCTGGCCGTGGTTACAGCACTAAAAATCCAGAAGAATACTGAACTTAATGATTTAAGAGTAGTACTCTGTCAACTTTGCCAGCAGTTAGCACCAAAAAGAGTAGTGGTACAGTGGGTTCCATCTCACTGTAACATCCAAGGCAACGAGGAGGCAGACAGACTGGCAAAAGAAGGTGCAAGACTACCACAACCAGATTCTAGTGTGACCTACAAAGAGTCCAAAACGTTTATTAGGGCCAGATACATGGCCAAATGGGAAACAGAACATACTGGCTACACAAAAAATGATGCCTTCTACCAGCTAAACAGAAGAGAGCAGGTCGTGGTCTTCAGACTTCGCACTGGCCACAATAGACTGAGGTACCACCTATTCAACAAATTGAAGATAGGTGGCACTGATGAATGCTCGTGTGGTATCGGGCAAATGACCGCTGAGCATTTGCTGCAAAATTGCCCGACATACGAGGATCAGAGAAAGTACATGTGGCCATCACCAGTGGCAACACTAGACAAGCTCTATGGCGGTGTTGACAGCCTCAGGATGACAGCTGCTTTCTTCTAACAAATTCAAGTTGACGTCTGACAGCGTACGAAGAAGAAGAAGTATATCTCTGCTTTCTGAGGGATACTATCTGGTTGTTTGATGTGTCATGTGGCCGAACAATTTGGTTTGTCTCTTGATGAAGTCTAGCACTGGCGTTGTACCTACTTGTCCACTAACATCTTTATTTCTGATTCTACCCATTCTTGTTACTCCAGGCATTCTGCACAAGTATTTCATCTCTGTAGTTGCAATGTTTCTTTTATCTTTGTTTGTTAATGTCCAATTCTGGCACTGATAGCACAATGTAGATAGGAATATTGTGTTGTATTGTGTTCTTTTTGAATCCATTGTCATATGCTTACATAATAATTTCAGGGACATTTGCTCAATGATGTATGTATATTACTGCTTTCTTCTCAACTTAGTTTAAAGTTTACATAAGACTTCTAAAGCAGTTGTTTTATACATAAACATATCTTCAACATATGTGTCAGAACTTACCAAATTGCCCAGGCAATCCGTCAAGTCCCGGAATACCTGAACGACCAGGACTACCATTTAAACCTCTGCGACCATCTTGTCCAGGGTCTCCTTGCTCGCCAGGTGCACCTGGTTCTCCAGGTATGCCAGGAAAACCACTGTCACCAGAAATACCTTTCAAGCCGACACTACCTGTTCAAATGTATATAAAAGAACAAAATGTACAGTATAACTGATGAATCTCACAAAAAGAGGACAAATTGACTTGCCTGAAACAAATTCAGAAAATATCTTTGAAATTTAAAATATTTATTTAGACTTTTAGTACTTACAAAGTTTCTAGCTTCTCTGCTGCTATCTGAATGTGAGTGTCACATATGTAGAAAAGGGGACTAAAATTTGGTATTTATTTATTTTTTTGGGTGTCAATTGTTTTGTTTTATTAGGCAGAGTGCATTGTACTGTAATTTGCACCTTATGGTTCAATGATTCCAGCTACACCACACATTTTAAAATAGGGTTTTTCCTTTCCGTAGGTGAATGACCTTGCTCTTTCATGAATCCAAAAATTTGCAAGTTTAGTTTGTGGGTTGTGTCACTAACCAAATATATAAACCTATATATAAAAATCGTCATTGTGAAACTGTTCTATTTTATTTTTTTTGCGTTCACCTTATTCCTCTATTCCCGAAGGTGGTGTACGTTGCACTATGTTTATATTTTGTGCCTGTCCGCCTAGTGCATCTGACTTCGCTATACATTTTATGGAAGGGTCTGCTTCCTCCTGCATTTTCTAAGGGTTTGCTTTCCTGGGGTAATGGCTTGTGCTGTAATGGGGAATGAACCCAGCACCTTCGAGATGTGAGCCGTGTCACTTAACCACTAGCTCACACCGTCTCCATTCTGATATTTTATTATGTTATGCAGCATGCAGAATTGACATCACTGCCCTTTGGACAGGTTCTTCTTCGATGTTTGTACTGAAAAGGATGTTGGGTTGTAGTTTACAGTGAGTCTGCGATATCTATGCTCTTTGGTCCAACACATCCGGTCACAGCATGCCATTATTGGGACTGGGTTAACCTTCTCTCTTCAATCATTATTCTCTCAACCAAACTATATGGGTGCAGTCTGTTTTCAGAACCACCACTTGGAGACACAATAGGGTCCTTGTCAGCTATGAGTCGCTGGCTGCTGTCAACTCATTCACTGCTGCATCTTTGGCCCTTAAGCATGTCCACAGCAAGAACTTTCCAACACAAAGACAAAAATGTTGAGATATGAGAAAACTAAATCGCAGCTGAAGTAACTCACACAATCTCTAGACTAATAATGAAGAGAATTGTTGTGTATGCCTCACTCTGCTTAATAGCAACATTGATTCTCAGATTAGCAAAGCAGCCGCCAACAAAACATTACTGATCGTATGTGCTAGAACATCTCTTTTGTCTCTCCACGTTGTTGAAGGAGAGGAGGTATGTCTGAGAGCTATGTCCATGCTAGAGCAGCTACCAGCAAGGCCTCCCAAGCCAGACAAGTTAAAGGGTAAGGACCAGATCAAGCGAAGACACAAACCTGTTCCCATGCAGACAGACTGGGGACAGTCAAAAGCTAGAGAAAGCAAACCTGAAGAAAATTCCTGTTGAAACGAAGGCTATGGACCACTGGCATAATGGAACTCCCACATAATTTTTCACTTTATGGGAATGTTAAACATAAAGAGTAAGCATCGTGGTGCTCATTCCATGAAGTCTCACCAGGCGTGGAGAGTGCAAGGTCTCCACAAAAAGGAGTCCCCCCAATGCTACTATTGGTCAGCCTCATCTGTTCTGTGCATAAATAGGCCTGGAAGAGAAAGAACACAGAAAGCACTCATGGCCATCACCATTCCTGGACAAATTAACTAAAGAAAGGCCCAGATTGGATATAAAGAAATATTTTTTTAGTCAGAAAGTGGTGAATGATTGGAATGCATTACCCCAGGAGGGGATGGAGGCAGAGACAGTTAATGCATTTAAGAATAGATTGGATGTGCATAGTTTTTAAAGCAGGGTAATGTAGATGTGACTGGTTGTCTACTGACTCTGATGAGTCTTCTAAACCAGTATAAAAATGTTAAGTTAATTTAAGTTCTGTAGAGATACCTACAGGTCCAGGTTAATGTGGAGATATTGACAGGTCCAGGTTAATGTGGAGATACTGACAGGTCCAGGTTAATGTGGAGATACCAACAGGTTCAGGTTAATGTGGAGATACTGACAGGTCCAGGTTAATGTGGAGATACTGACAGGTCCAGATTAATGTGGAGATACTGACATGTCTAGATTAATGTGGAGATACTGACAGGTCCAGGTTAATGTGGAGATACTGACAGGTCCAGGTTAATGTGGAGATACTGACAGGTCCAGGTTAATGTGGAGATACTGACAGGTCCAGGTTAATGTGGAGATACTGACAGGTCCAGCTTAATGTGGAGATACTGACAGGTCCAGCTTAATGTGGAGATACTGACAGGTCCAGGTTAATGTGGAGATACTGACAGGTCCAGGTTAATGTGGAGATACTGACAGGTCCAGGTTAATGTGGAGATACTGACAGGTCCAGGTTAATGTGGAGATACTGACAGGTCCAGGTTAATGTGGAGATACTGACAAGTTCAGGTTAATTTGGAGATACTGACAGGTTCAGGTTAATTTGAAGATACTGACAGGTCCAGGTTAATGTGGAGATACTGACAGGTCCAGGTTAATGTGGAGATACCGACAGGTCCAGGTTAATGTGGAGATACTGACAGGTTCAGGTTAACCACTGCTTTCTTTTCTTCAGGTATATTAAAGCTGAGTTTGAAAGTGTATAAAAAAGAAAAAAAAGACATGCAATATGCTGCAAAATTATGACTTGTTGTGCTACAGCACTGATGTACTAGTTTTCCTCAAATTACAGTACACCCCCTTCTGACAGTACACCCCCTTCTTACAGTACACTCCATTCTTACAGTACACTTCCTTCTTACAGTACACTTCCTTCTTACAGTACACTCCCTTCTTACAGTACACTCCATTCTTACAGTACACTTCCTTCTTACAGTACACTCCCTTCTTACAGTACACTCCCTTCTTATAGTACACTCCCTTCTTACAGTACACCTCCTTCTGACAGTACACTTCCTTCTTACAGACACTCCCTTCTTACAGTACACTCCCTTCTTACAGTACACCCCCTTCTTACAGTACACTCCATTCTTACAGTACACTTCCTTCTTACAGTACACTTCCTTCTTACAGTACACTCCCTTCTTACAGTACACTCCATTCTTACAGTACACTTCCTTCTTACAGTACACTCCCTTCTTACAGTACACTCCCTTCTTACAGTACACTCCCTTCTTACAGTACACCTCCTTCTGACAGTACACTTCCTTCTTACAGTACACTCCCTTCTTACAGTACACTCCCTTCTTACAGTACACTTCCTTCTTACAGTACACTCCATTGTTATAACTTTTGTTCTACAGGAATGTAGGGCAGGAACTCTTGCCTGCTACAAATCTCATTGCATTAAAAAGGATCCTCAAGATTACTATTTCATACAAACCTCACTTAATTGTATGACTGAAATTTAAACTTCTGATGGCATGTTTTTTCTTCCTCGCTAAAAACATCAATAGCTTCATATATATATATATATTGAACTGATCATTTTTCAATACTTGAACGAATTAGACCTAAAATCTTTCAACCAAATAATAGCTTAAATCTTCAGTTTTGCATTTCCATTCCAAAGAAAACTTAAACATACCTTTCTCTCCTGCATCACCAGGATAACCAGCAGGTCCTGGTAGCCCTACTTGTGAGAGTCCAGGCAGACCTGGCAGTCCAGGCAAACCATCTTCTCCTTGTAATCCTTGTTGACCTGTGTGATTTTACCAAAGATAGTTATTTAATATATTGAATGTATAACTTATTGTCTCCATTTTAGTACACATTTAAAGTAAGAAAGAAAGGTCTCCATGGCAAAGTGGTCAAGCCATTTGCCTCGCGTACAGGCGGTCAGGGTTTGAATTCGAGCTGCGGTGGTCGGTTGATGATGGCAATTTTTTTTTCAGGAGATCCCTGGGTTCATCGCTGGAGTTACACAATTTGTGCTTTGTGCAATGCTCTTGACAGACATTATACTGTTCTGTGGAGAGAGACCGAGCCATATGGGGAGACCCGCAACAATGAAGTCAAGCAAGAAAATAAAAGTACATGGGTAGATCCAATATGGAATATAATTACAGAATGGGAGGGAACAATATTAGAAAGATAGATAAGGAAAGGGACCTAGGGGTTATAATAGATCATACAGGTAAGGTGAGGGAACTGTATAAAGCATTAGTTAGACCTAGATTGGAGTACTGTGTACAGGTGTGGAGTCCTTATCATAGAACGGATATAAACATGCTGGAAAGAATACAAAAAAGAATGACAAAGCTGATAGTGGGATTCCAGAATTACAGTTATGAGGAAAGACTCAGATAAACCGGCCTACAGTGTCTTGAAGAGACAAGAATTCATGGTGACTTAATACAGGTTTATATGATGATTACAGGAATGGATAAATTAGACTATAACAAGGTTTTTTAAAATACAGCCACCCACAATAACAAGAGGGCATTGCTACAAGCTGACAAAAGAGAGGTCCAGATTAGATATTACGAAATATTTTTTTAGTCAGAGAGTGGTGTCTGCTTGGAATGCATTGCCATGGAAGGTAGTGAAGGCAGGGACAGTTAATGCATTTAAGAATAAATTGGATGCGCATAGCTTTTAGAGCAAGGTGATGTAAATGAAACTGGTCGTATACAGACTCTGCAGAGTCTTCTAAACCAGTATAAAGACGTTAAGTTAAGTAAAGTAACTCATGTAACAATGACAAATAAAAATAGCTAACACGTGAGGCAGTTGTTCAAATAACAAAATACAGTTTGTCTATTAAAATATATATATGTAAAATATAAATAAATCTGTTAATGGCTTGGCATAAGAATCCATATTTGTGACAGAAAATAATTGTTAAATTCATAATTGTGATGCAAAAATGTTATAAAGTAAAAGTAAGTAGCATGTCCTTTATAGAACGTCGCTTCGTACGCCCTCCACGTATTTGGCTGTTACAAGTTTCTTTGCAGGTGTGCAATAAGGTAGGTTGCCATTACTTTCTGTGCGTGGAAGAGCATTCGCCCGAGAAAAAAACCCAGTGTCTGCCAAACTGGATACAAGTGGGAATCGACTCCAGGGCGTTGGGATTGTGAAAACCGAGCGAGTTTCACCCCTAGGCCACGCAAATGTTATAGAACCCATAATTATGATATGAAACATTTCAAATCCAGAGCCGGGATCAAGATGCTGAGCAGCGCATGAGCTGCAGTGGTCAGCAACCCATAGCTGACTGCTAGCGTCAGGGCCAGCGAACCAGAGCTGCCAAGACCCTTCTACACCTCCAAAGCAGTGATCCTGGATAACAGGCTGCAGCAGGGCAGACTGGCTAAGGAGAAGGGATTGAAGCGTGAATGCTAACCCGGTACTCAAAAAATGCTTGCTGAGGTCGGATGTGTTGGACCGAAAGGTGCAAATATCGCAGCCAAGCTGTAAACTATGACACAACGCATTCCGTTCTCTGGACTACATTCTGCTACTTACCCTATCAGGGTTTGGTAGTGGGAGATTGAGAACGAACGAAGAAGAAGAAGAAGAATAAATCCAGAGCCAATCAATCCATTGTGTTCAGGCAAAGAATCTGTCTGTCTAAGGAGAACATGTGAAAAGTCTTTTCACGCTTTATGGTGCTCCATGAAAAATGCATATACAGCACAACATATAATAGAAATGGCAGACAGAAGACACCTAATACACAGAATGGAACAGAATCATTGAAAGTACAAGATATAATGTCTTAGATGACAATTATAACTTAACTTAACGTCTTTATACTGGTTTAGAAGACTCTGCAGAGTCTGTATACAACCAGTTTCACTTATATTACCTTGCTCTAAAAACTATGCACATCCAATTTATTCTTAACTCAACTTAACTTAACGTCTTTATACTGGTTTAGAAGACCCTGCAGAGTCTGTATACAACCAGTTTCATTTACATTACCTTGGTCTAAAAGTTGTGCGCATTTAATTTTTTCTTAAATGCATTAACTGTCCCTGCCTCCACTACCTCCCGTGGCAATGCATTCCAAGCATTCACCACTGTCAGATTAAAAAATATTTCCTAATATCTAATCTGGACCTCTCTTTAGTCAGCTTGTAGCTATGCCCTCTTGTTCTTATGGGTGGCTTGAATTCTTCTCCCTTCTAGACACTGCTGGCCGGTTTTTCTGAGTCTTACCTCATAACTGTAATTCTGTAATTCCAATATCAGCTTTGTCATTCTTTTTTGTATTATGGCTTCTTTCCGCATTGATGAACTTTGATATCCATTGCTAACAGAAAAAGACATATGGTGGAACATGTTTTACAGGTCTGCTGGATCCATGAGAGGAGAAGAGTGACTACATGGCCCTTCCCAACCCAATTATGAGATAAATTGTATGGTTTTGAGAAAATCCTAAGATAGATTGCCAGGTTTATAAAGGAGATAGATGTATTTATTTGACAGCAAACAACAAAGAAGTAGAAGAACTATTGATTCTCCTTAGTGATATATATATATATACATTACTGCACATTGCAAGCAATGATGGCCACAGCATCAGACGAATCTGTCTTAATAATGTGATATGCGCTGCATTTATATTAAAGTGAGGTCATCAATCCCACCCTCTTGCTTAGTGATTGGAAGTGACAAACATATAAATAACAGTTTCCAATTAAAATGAAATATAAGCAAGAGTAAATATTCCCACTTGTCTTGAATCTAGACTCAAAGAAATTCTACAAGCTTAGTGTGTGATTGCTTTTCATTTGTAGCAATTTTAGCAGAATTTATTTCCCCTGAATTGTTTAAAAAATGAAGCCTTAATCACTTGAACAAGCACAGACAGCATGTTGAATCAACATAAGGGGCAGAAGGTGGAACAGTGAATGAGCAGACAACAGTCAGCAACACATAGCTGGTTGCTTGCATCAGTGTCACTGAATTATAACTGACCAAGACCATCTTTCACCTGCAAGTGGAAGTCCTGGAAACAGACTGCACACATGCAGTATAGCTAAGAGAATAGGAATTGAATGGGGAAGGTAAACTTGATCCCATCATAGAACTTACCTATGCTGCCTTGCAGGCCGTCATTTCCAGGTCTTCCAGGAAGTCCTACATCTCCTCTACGACCATCAAGGCCTTTCTCACCGTCGAAGCCAGGATCTCCAGCTGGACCAGGAATACTGTCACGTGCAAATTGACCTGGGATACCTCTTAAACCCTTGAGAATGCAACAATATGACAAAGTATCTTCAGGAAATATTTAGTTTTTGACATTGAACAAGAATTGATAATGTCTGCTTGATCTTCATCAATATTTTACACTTAAATAAAAATAAAACGACAATTCAACTGAAAATGTATCATACAAATATTTCATGTTTCTTTTATGCTAACTTTAGTTACTCATTTATTTGTTAAAAAAGAAAACAGATTCATCCTATGGTTAATGAGCCAGTGATGCAAATTATATACATGCTAGGATCAAAATGCTGAGCAGCACATGAGCTGCATTGGTCAGCGACCCATAGCTGACTGCTAGCGTCAGGGCCAGCAAACTAGAGCTGCCAAGACTCTTCTACACCTCCAAGCGGTGATCCTGGATAAAGGGCTGCAGCAGGCATACTGGCTAAGGAGAAAGGATCGAAGAAGGAATGTTAACCCGGGACTAACAAAATGCTTGCTGAAGTCGGATGTGTTGGACCGAAATGTAATTATATCAGTCAAGCTGTAAACTACGATACAACACATTCATTCTCTGGACAACATCCTCCTACTTTCAAAGTCTTTTTTTAGGATTGAGAACAAAGAAGAAGAATCAACATAAACTTTATAGAAACTTAACTTATCTTATATGGAAAACAAGTACTAATATATTATATTTCTTATTGATTGTTTTCTGTTCTAGGGCTCAGTTCTATTTGATGGATCATCTTCAAACACTTTTCCCAACAAGAGTGGAGTGAAGCAGGGATGTGTGCTCACTCTTTGGGATCTTTTCCGCCATGCTCCTATCCTACACTTATGACACATCTGTGGACAGTGTTTATCTGCACACCAGGTCAGATGGACGGCTGTTTAACCTGTCCCGACTGCGTGGCGAGGACGGTGCTCATTAGGTAGATGATATTTGTGGATGATGCAGTTCTGGTGACAAATAGTGAGGAGGCCTTGCAGAGACTGGGAGACAGATTCACCGAGAGGTGCAAGCAGTTTGGTCTCACCATAGGTCTGAAAAAGACAAAGGCCTACGCACAGGGCATTACCACTACCCCATCCATAAAGATTGATGGCGTCACTCTGGAGGTTGTCAACAGTTTCACTTATCTTGGGTCTGGGGCCATCAGCAACTCTCTCTCGCTAGAGAAGGAGATAGACGGTAGGCTTGGCAGGGCAAGTACCGTCATAGCCCGCCTGACGAAGAGTCTGGGAAAACACTGCACTGTCTCACTACACCAAGGTCCGGGCCTATCAGACCTGCGTTCTTGGCACTCTCATTAATGGAAGCAAGACTTGGAGCACTTACACTAAAGAGGAATGGTGGCTAAACACCTTTCACATGAGGTGTCTATGGTGTATATTGGGGATTGGGTGGCAAGAGAGAGTGTCACATAATACGGTTTTACAGCGAGCAAACACTCACAGCATGTGCACGATGTTGAGCCAGCAACATCTACGGTGGTTGGGATATGTTTATCGCATGGAAGACGAGAGGCTGTCAAAGGATATCCTTTATGGACGGCTAGCCATTAGAGTTAGAAGAATTGGCCATTGGCCGTCTCACACTGCGATTCAAAGACATATGCAAGAGGGACATAAAGTCATGTGACATCCCATCCGAGGGCTGGAAAGAAATTGCTCAGGATCAAGAAATCTGGAGACAGTCAGTTGCAAGGAATATAGTGGGTGCTGACGCTAGTAGAGGTTTTCTGGCTGCAGAGAAATAAGAAAGATGGAAGAGATCAAGGGACAGCCAGGCAAGCCAGCCTCCTCAGTATGGTTGTACGATCTGTGGCAGGGACTGTCACTGACTGATTGGCCTTTACAACCATAACAGACAGTGTCGAAAAACAGGAGACAGAGCTGGAAAAAACTTACAGGGTGCCAAGCGCATGGTCTATAGAGACTGAGACGCCTATGATGATATGATATCATTGATTGTTTATCCTGAAAAGAACAAATAGTTATGTTGTGCCATAATTTACAACAAGCCTTCTACATCTGCTACCTTTTGACCCAGCACATCTGGTGTCAGCATTGACCCTTTTTGCCACCAAGTATGTCTTCCCTGGTTGGTTAATATTCTCTCAGCCATGCTGTGTGGGTGCAGTCTATTTCTAGGACTGTCACTTGGAGGTGGAATACGGGCTCGGACAGTTCTGGTCACTGACCCTGACTTAAGCAGTCGGCTATGAGTTGCTGACTGCTGTCATCTCATTCATGGTGTCTTCAGTCCCCAACAAATTTTTTAAGATCAAGAGTTTTCAAAAATTAAATGGGACACATAGAAATTGATTTAAACATATGGGTGTCAATATTATTTTACATTTAAAAAAAAAGAAATCTGTTTATCTGCTTTTATTGTTCTGCTGTTGTCTAAATATATTTGTCTTTATTATGGGAAACGTTATTTTAGTCAGTATTACTCGGAAGCAAAATAATAAAGATGTCTATAATCAAAGCAATGGAAGCATGAAAGAAATTATAAATTTGTACCCACTCATTTGGAAGTCTGTTGGTTATAAGTATAGATTGTTTCAAGCAGACTGTTCTTGTTGGACTCTTATTTAAAAAAAGTAGAAACAGGGTTCCAGTATATATGCATGTATATGTGTGTACTGTGGGTATGGTTGAATTGAAAAATAATTTACAAAAATAGCTCAACTGAACTGGTTGTTAGGCATGAGACTGTTTGTAGATCACTCTGGTAACATAAAAGCTTACCTTTCGACCTAGGGAGCCAGGATATCCATTATTTCCCTTCACTCCTTTTAAACCAGGGAATCCTGGAAATCCATCATCACCGGATGTACCAGGATAACCCTTAGGACCTTCAAGACCTTGTTTACCAGGTAGGCCAGACAAACCACGCTCTCCTTGTATGCCAAAGAAACCTGTCATTCCAGGTAAGCCTGCGTCGCCAGGAAGTCCCTGAGGTCCTGTTGAGATACAAATTGATGACAATATTATTGTTTAAAATTAATACTTGATCTTGACATAGAAAGTTGGAAGTGTCAGTGTTTTGTCATAATCTGTATTATAGTTTTACAATTTAAAGCTATACTTTGTTCTGTGCAACAATTTAAGTGTTGGATATCATAGCTTGATATGACAACAGTTAAAGTGTTGGAAGTCACAATTTGATATGGCAACCGAGTAAAAGTGTTGGAAGTCAAAACTTGGTATGGCAACAGTCAAAATGTTGGAAGTCATAACTTGATATGGCAACCGAGTAAAAGTGTTGGAAGTCAAAACTTGGTATGGCAACCGAGTAAAAGTGTTGGAAGTCAAAACTTGGTATGGCAACCGAGTAAAAGTGTTGGAAGTCAAAACTTGATATGGCAACCGAGTAAAAGTGTTGGAAGTCAAAACTTGGTATGGCAACAGTCAAAATGTTGGAAGTCATAACTTGATATGGCAACAGTGTTTTTAGTGTTGGAGGTCAAAACTTGATAGGGTAACAATTTTTTTAGTTTTGGACATCAAAACTTCATATGGCAACATTTTTAATTCACTGTGGATTTTTGTGTGAGTCTAGGTTCACTTGTTTCAACAGTGTAAAAGGATGTTATAATGTTCAATACTTTAAATAATTATTAATTTTTAGCAAAGTTTTACTGTAGTATGACATACTTTATACCAAACCATTCAGAACTGAAAGCAAAATTAAAGAAAACAGATGTTTGACTTGTGCAGACGTATGTTCATAAATGAAGAAGGGTAATTATAACAACAATTTTTAGAAAAAAAAATCTATCATCATCATCATGTAATGTAGCATGTCCTTTATAGAACGTCGCTCCCATCACAATCTGTCTGAAAGAAACTCGTTCCCTTGCCAAAACTCCAGCCTCCGCCACAGTCATACCCAGGCATTCCTGGATATTTTCATGCCATCATCTTCTTGGTCTAACCTTTCCTCTTTTGCCTGGCACCATACCTTCCATCACTGTTCTTTCGAGACCATTGTGTCTCTTGATGTGACCAAAGTATTTACATTTTCTAGCCAAAATGGAATTGATAAACCAGTTCTCCTCTATGCTCAACTCTTACCAAATGTCCACATTTGTCTTTTTCTCTGTCCAAGGTATTCTGAGGATCTTTCTGTAACATTTTGACTCGAAGGATTCAATTCTTTGTCTAGAAGTTTTGGTAATCGTCCATGATTCGCAGCTATAAGCTGCCACAGGGAAAACACAGGCTCTCAAGACTTTTAATTTTATAATTTTGTTGGTGCTCTGCCATAATTTCTTCAGGCTGTTCAGTCTCTGCATTGCTATGGCTAGTCTTCTTCTGATTTCTTTCAAGCAGTCGCCATTTTTGTCAATTCTGAAGCCCAGATATTCAAAATGTGTGACCTGATATATTTCCTCACCACCCACTGTAAATTTATGCTGACATTGTGTTTTGTCGGTGGTCATTATCTTTGTTTTATTTATGTTTATAAACAGGTTTTGATCTATAGTAAAATCTATAGTAAAATATTTTCACAATGAAGTAATTTAATTGGCTTTAATATTAAGATGAATTGTTGATAAACATAATACATGTATGAAAATCTTTCAACAGTTTCAACTAATTTGGTGCTTACGTGTATTTGGTGCTTACATGTATTTGGTGCTTACGTGTAAGTGATATGCCTGTTTTATTGAATGCATTTGCAATATGTAAACTATTAAATAATTTACATCCTCCCAAAAAATGTGTGAAAACATGCTGACAGTCAAAATAATTTTAAAAAAAACAAAGCAACACATCTTTACACATCCAATTGGTAAAAAATTTATAAACTACATGAAACTTACAGTGCGGACCTTGTAAAATATGTTGAAAATATATCACATTTGTATGTAACCTGTGCCAAACTGAATTATGAACTTTGCTATTTTATAGAAAAACAAACATATGCTCTATATAAACTCCTTGGAATTACCCATTTAAAGTTGTGAAATGCAGCATTGTCTAGACAACATTTTTACAGTTATTATGTAATGTCTTATTCGAACTTAACAATCCTACTATATATTGAAAGCAATATTTGGGATCAAGATGCTGAGCAGCGCATGAGCTGCAGTGGTCAGTGACCCATAGCTGACTGCTAGCATCAGGGCCAGCAACACACAGATGAAACCAAGTATAGCACAACTGCCTGGAGGACCCCGTTCTGCCTTCATCAGCATGCTTGGGACGTCAGGAAAGCTACTTCAACCCTCCATTTAACATCCTCTTCAAGGCGCACAAAAGAGTAAGCCTACTCATTGTGGGCATTCGAAACAACATCATATTAATAGGTACTCATCTAACAACTCTGAAAAATAACATAACACCCGTTGTAAATATTCCCAAATAAAAAGTAATGACATACTGTGATTGCTATAAAAGTATTTTTTTTTCTTCTGAAAGCAGTGAGATGCAAATATGAATATTTGTAGGTCACAATTGTCAACATCTTGAATATTACAACTGCAAACTCTAAATTAATTTTCTGCCAATCATTCTGTACAAAATATTGAATTAGAATGTTGGTTTTGTAATGGTTGTTGTTTGTTGTTTAATGCCCACAATGAGTAAGTTTACTCTTTTGTGCACCCTGAAAAGGACGTTGAGTGGGGGGTTGTAGTAGCTTTCATCATATCCCGAGCATGATGATGACGGTGGACTGCGGTCCTCCAAGCAGTTGCGCTATGCTTTGTTTCATCTGCGTGGCGCTTACTACTATGGGGATCACATCGATCCACATCTCATCAGCACTTGAAAACAGCCTGTTTCCAGGGAATGCTACATGGAAGAGAGATTGTGGTCTTGGTCAGTGTACTGATCCTGATGCGACGTCCTGGTCAGCATGTTTTGCCTTGTTGGACTAGCATCTCAGTCCCCCTTTTGTAATGGTAAATATGGATTTCCTCTCAAAACTATTTGCATGTTTTTGTTGCTTGAAGCTACTCATGCTGCGTTGAGTTAACTCTTTATGATGTTTCTTTAGTAGTAGGTTACAGGGGCTCATCTTGCATCCTAAGCATACTTGAGAAGGTGGATCATTGTCCTCCTGGCTGTAGTGAAATGTAAGCCCCCTCAGTAAGCTCACTACTGTGAGGATTACAGTGCCGTTCCTCACCTTGTTAGTCGGACTGTTGCAACACAACCAGTTTCCAAGAGCATCAACAAGAATATGAGATGGGGTCTTGATCAATATGCTTCACCTGACCCTGATTATTTTTGGTTCCCACCTTGATCAATATGCTTCACCTGACCCTGGTTATTTTTGGTTCCCACCTTGATCAATATGCTTCACCTGACCCTGGTTATTTTTGGTTCCCACCTTGATCAATATGCTTCACCTGACCCTGGTTATTTTTGGTTCCCACCTTGATCAATATGCTTCACCTGACCCTGATTATTTTTGGTTCCCACCTTGATCAATATGCTTCACCTGACCCTGATTATTTTTGGTTCCCACCTTGATCAATATGCTTCACCTGACCCTGATTATTTTTGGTTCCCACCTTGATCAATATGCTTCACCTGACCCTGATTATTTTTGGTTCCCACCTTGATAAATATGCTTCACCTGACCCTGATTATTTTTGGTTCCCACCTTGATCAATATGCTTCACCTAACCCTGATTATTTTTGGTTCCCACCTTGATAAATATGCTTCACCTGACCCTGTTTATTTTTGGTTCCCACCTTGATCAATATGCTTCACCTGACTCTGATTACTCTTCGCTCCCCCTTTTTTTCAATACAAAGTATTTTCTTAGAACGGGTGCCATAAATCTGGAAATCATTTAAGAAAATTTCTTACCGTCATCACCATTAATTCCAGGTTCCCCCTCGCCTTGAGAAACACCATCCAATCCCCGTTCTCCTTTACTTCCACTATATGTTGTTGTAAAGTCACCTGGCTGACCTGATATATACATTTATTTTCATATTATTTGCATGACACATAAGGGTGCTAATTCCTTACAAGATATGGAACAAATTTATTTAACAAAAACAAGGAAACATTGTGGTCGGGATGAGGTTGGTAGGGGAATACAGGTCATGGTCAAGGAACAGACGAGAAAGAAGAAACATGAGTAATGTATAGGAAAATGACATTTTACAAGCATAAAAACACACCCCAACCCCTCCAGAAACGATATTCTTCAATAGGGAAATATATGCTTCAGTTTAGTCTGTTAAGTAATTAATTATGATATACAATACAATACAATACAATATTCTCTACTTCATATGGCCGAACGACCACATAGTTGTGTATAATCATATGGCCACCAAATCATCGTTCTGAGTGTCCATCTGTTATCTAGCATGCGCACCACTTGGCTGGCCATGTGGTATTTGTGAGACAATGCAGCCTTCACAGCGGCTCGAAATAGAGTGCGTTCTCTTATTTCAGTATTGTGGATTCAATCTCTGATCAAGATCTCAAGGATACGTCTTTCCATTGCTCACTGGGTAACTCATAGTTTCTCTGCATCCACGTTGCATAGATTCAATACTTCATATCCATAGATCATGGCTGGTATCACCGCAGAATTGAAAAGGTAGGCCCTTGCCATGGTGTCTGTCAGCTGCAGGAGTATAGGCTTATGGTATTGAAGCTAGACCAAGTTGCAGCTCTTCGTCTTCAGATTAATTATGATTATTTAAAAAAAATCCTTTTATTCCAGTTTTAAAACCCATTAACTTCTTTTTCATCGATCATCTTATGCTATGCTTCTAGTTCGGCGAGGTTCATGATCATCTTATACTATGCTTCGTTCGGCGAGGTTTATGAAGGGGACTGTGCGTTTCAGGTCTTCGCCTGTCCCCTACAACTTTTTGAGCATGGTCGCTGCCCCAGACCAGACTACCTCTCTTTGGTCTGCATAGGTAGGGCATTCTGGCAGAATATGTTCTGGTGTTTGCTTGGGTGCTCAACAAATGCACGTGGCAGTGTCTCTGAGACCCATTCTGTGGAGGTGGACCTTGAGTCTACAATGTACTGTTCTGAGTCTAAAGATCTTCATCTGCCCATCTCTGCCAAGTTTGTCTAGGCTGTAATTATCTGGCTTGTATTCTTTGTGCTGTTCTCTCCATTCTATCCTCATGGATTGTTTGATGAGTGTCTTTGCTTCTTTATAGCTCTCTGGATGGGGAATCTGCTTGCCGCCACTTCCGGCTGTTGCGAGCTCATCTGCTTTCTCGTTTCCAGGAATTTCACAGTGGGTTGGAATTCATTGTAGAACTAAATCTGTTTTTTGAGACAGCAATGATATGTTGTATTTTATTTTATGTGAGGGTCCATCTTGTTTGTGGCTTGAGATGGCTTGGAGTACACTCCTGGAGTCTGTTAGAATGACCGTTTTCCTTGTATTTATGTTTTGGCTGATAAGAATCTAAATTGCTCCATGAGCAGCTCTTGCTTCAGTTCTGAAATTGGTACAAGTCTCTCCTGTTAGCATGGAGTGATTTCTATGTCCCCATTGGAGTGTTCAATGTATATTCCACAGTCTCCTCTTTTATCGCTCACTAAGGCAGATCCATTTGTGTACACGTGTCAAAGAGTTGCTAGGGTACTGTCTCTTGAGCTCCTGTAGAATGTGGATTTTTTGCTCTGTTGCCGACTGCTCACTTTTCTTCGTTAACCCTGGAACCTCTTAGATTATTTTGGACTGGTCCTGGCTCAGTGTCCAGGGTTCTGAAATGAGTACTTTGAACTGTTTGAAAATCTATCAACATTTTCTCTCTCTTCTTTTAGTCATTCCTCTTCTACCCAAACAAGTGTGGAGGTCGTTCTACTTGTATATATACTTGCAATCGAGTGGGAAAATAAACAGGTGATTGGCCTGTTGTGTATAAATATTTTTTATTGTTATTAAATTGCAAAACACTATACTGTAAAAATAGTCCAAGTAAATGTATATGTACTAATATAGACAAAATAATCAATTTTAAATATTATTTGGAATGCATCTTTTTAGATGAACCATCATGGAAAGGAGTTGAATGATTTTCTTACTTATTTTAGTTTTTTCTTTTGTCCTACTGCTTGGGAATTGATCTGAAGACACAGTATTATGGCATGGAGAATAGAGAATGCAAGTTGGCTGTACGACTACCTCCTAACAATGATAAAAAGGCAAAAGCTGACTTAGTATGGCCATGTCTCGAGGTCCAATGGACTTGCAAATACTACAGGGCACGATACAGAGCAAGCAAAGGCTAGGACGTCCGAGAAATCGATGGGGAGACAACATCCATGAATGGACTAACCTACGACTCGAGGAGGCACAAAAAGCAACTGCAGACAAAGAAGGAGGGCGCAGAATTGTGGAGGTGTCAGCATGGGTGCCTCAATGATCTCAAGAGGTCAGGGGATGAACTAAACTGAACTGACTGCTCTCATCTTGCGACGTGACAGAGCGGAGGTATGTGTAGACTTCTGGTTTGTGCTAGATGAGATGCTTGTGTTTTTGACATGTTGAACATTTGAAGTGTTTCTTTGATCTCCTCTGTCCATCATTGCTGGTGTTGACCTCTTGCTTGTGACCCTGAAACCTCCATGGTGTCTGCTTGGAATGCATTGCCAGGGGAGGTAGTGGAGGTGGGGACGGTTATTGCATGTAAGAATAAACTGGATGCCCATAGCTTTTAGAGCAAGGTGATGTAAATGTAACTGGTTGTATACAGACTCTGTAGGGTCTTCTAAACCAGTATAAAGACGTTAAGTTAAGTAATATGATATCGATGCAGGTTGATCATACTGCATCCTTGTCAAATGTCCAAACCACTTTATTTTCTATGCGTCAATATAGTAATTAATTGATGTAGTCCCCACCATTTTGCTCAACATGCTGTTAAAAATTTTGTCATGAACTGTCTTTGCCGCTGCACTTCAAACACAGTGCATCTGACAGGTATCGATCTTATATTCGTGCCTATCTTCCTCTTCTTCTTCATCTGAGTTTGTTATTAATCTCCTGCCACCAAGCCCTGAGCAGGGCTTTGTAAGTAGCAGGATGTAGTCCGGAGAATGGAATGCGTTGTGTTGCTAGTTTACAGCTTGACTGCAATATTTGCACCGTTCGGTCTGACACACTCGTTTTTCGATAGAGGCAAAGTAGGAATCATTGTAAAATACATCGCCCAAGGAACCTTTAATAACAAAGCAAATATAAACAAGTCTAGAGCCTTCTATCTAAAACAAATGACTAACTTACCTCTTTCTCCTCTTTGACCTGGCACTCCATTAAGACCTGAAATACCTGGAGCACCTTTGAAACCTTTAATGCCTTTTACTGTCTCACCAGGATACCCCTTGGAGCCAGGATCGCCAGGCCGTCCTGTCAAACCATCGAGGCCATCATCCCCAGAAAGGCCAGATACTCCCTGAAAAATAAGACAGAGTGAAACAAATCTCTAGGAATCCAAAAGTTTCAGAATTTGTTCTCTACTTCTTCTTCCTTGTTCATCTTTCGACCTCAACTTCAATGACTCTAACGAAGACAGCAGTTAACTCACGGCTCTGTACGCTTCCATTCAGCTTCTCGTGGAAGGACACTGTCTGTTGTTAAATGCTACTTCTTTTGTCGGTATACAGTGGATAGGAATGCAAAATATGTTCTGCCTTCAAGGGGGCTGTGCCACAGGCACAAAGGTCTGTAGTGCCAATCTTGAACTTGTTGTACAGATGGCATCTAAGTCTGTTGTGACCTGTGCATAGCCGGAAAATTATCACCTGGTCTCGCCTGGAGAGTTGATGGTAGGCATCATTTTCTATGTGGCCAGGGTGGTCTTTTTTCCATTTTGCACTGTATGTTGACCGGATGAATGCTTTTGTCTCATTGTATGTGATTTCTGTATCACTTTGCTGCAGCATTCCTCCCTCTCTGGCGAGTCTGTCTGCCTCCTCGTTGCCTGGAATGATGCAGTGGGCTGGTATCCACTGGACTGTGCTTTTTTTTTAAGTACTGGGACAGGCGTTTGAGCGAGTCTGCCAGAGCACGAGTTCATTTTTGTGCTGGTTCTTGAGCGCCATTAACACTGCGAGGGCGTCTGTGAAAAGACCACTTGCTTTTCTGCCTGCTCCTTATGGTCTATAAGGGTTTCAGCTGTTTGTCTCAGGGCACTGACTTTGCACTGAAGTTGTTGCAGCGTCTCCCAGTGGCAAATGCTGCTGAGTATACTTTGCTTTTTAGTTTTATAGTGATTCCTCCTCCCCCGTTTCCAATGGCATCTTTGGCTGTACGTCCAGGCTGTCGGTGGAAATTTTTGGTTGATGTTATTTGTAACTAAGAATTTGTTCTACATTAATATGTCTGAATATATTTTAAATGTTTCTTTCAGATTCAAGATTTATATGCTGGTTTTATGTAGAGTTTAAGATTCTAACCTTTTATGGTGAACTGAAATAAGATTTAAGATTAAAAATATCTATGCTAAAAGAGGAGGAGAGACTAATGTCTGGTCAGACAAAACATACTGATCGATTTGTTAGTCAGGGTCAGGCAAAATATACTGATCAATTTGTTAGTCAGGGTCAGGCAAAAATATACTGGCCAAGACCCCCACATGTCATCTGCGAATGGTAAATGAGTGAGCATCTATGTTGATCCAATGTAATTTTTGAAAAATCTCTTAGAGAATGTTGCTGTAAATAGCTGATTGAATTGTCCATCATTGCTCTCTGTAGTTCTTGCATGCTCCCTAGCCCCAAAGTTACAGCCTTTCTGGTGATTGATCTGCATGGAGTATCTTTTGTTATTCCTTGATCCATTTGACGTGAAATAGAACTCACATTCAACAGTATTTGGCTAACTGACCTGGTATACCCTATATCTTCTTTCTTCTTCTTCTTTGTTCATTCACAATCTCCCGCTTACAAACCTTGAAAAGGGCTTTGCAAGTAGCACGATGAAGTACGAAGAACGGAATGTGTTCTGTCGTAGTTTACATCTTGCTGCAATATTTGCATCTTTCGGTCCAACACATCCGACTTCAGCAAACATTTTTGAGTACGGGGTTAGTCTTCCCTCTTTGATCACTTCTCCTTAGCTAGTCTGCTACAGACTGTTATCCAGGATCACCGCATGGAGGTGTAGAAGAGTCTTGGCAGCTCTGGTTCGCTCGCCTTGACGCTAGCAGTCAGTTATGCATCGCTGACGGCTGCTGTTCATGCACTGTTCAGCATCTTGATCCTATACTGTATATCTGAGGTTACAAATACTAAGAGTACAACTTAACAAATTTATATATGTTCCTAAGAAAAGCAACAAGCTTATATTACAGCCAAATTAATACTATAATTAAACAAATGCAGGCTACTCACAGGAGATCCTTCTTCTCCAAAAAATCCTGGTAAGCCTCTTTCTCCTACATCTCCCATTGATCCATCAGGACCAGATCTTCCTGGGTAACCAGCATCACCAGATTCTCCTGCTGGTCCACGAAAACGTTCAACATCTTCTACAGGCAGATTAGCACCAGGTAGACCCGTGGGACCATCAAGGCCGGCGATACCAGGCTGGCCAGGCAAACCCTTAAATAAAAGAATGATGGTTTAAAGGGTGATTCAGTCTAAATATTGTTAAATTATAAGAGGTAGCTTTAAAAAGTTCCCAGAATTTGTGTATTGTATGGAGATAAGTAACAATACAATTATTTACACTACATTTCCCTTCTCTGGCTATTGAATGAGAAATATTTAGAGTATCAACAGTGCATATCTCATGTCTTCCTCGATTTCAAAAAAGCGTTCGACAGAGTATAGCATGTGGCGGTATGGACAACAATAATGCATTTCAAGATCATTAGTAATATTGTGAAGGTAATTGAGAACCTTTATGAGAAGGCGTCAAGTGCAGTTTCTGTAGACGGAATACTAGGTGAATGGTTGGGGTGAGACAGGGTTGTATACTCTCTCCAACTCTTCGATGTATTCTTGGAAAGAATAATGGAGGTGGCCCTGGAGGGACATGTTGGTATGGTCAGAATAGGGGACAAGACGATTACAATCCTATGATTTGCAGATGATATAGATGGTCTGAAAGGCACGGAAATGGAACTCCAGGAGCTGATTTGTAGATTGGACAGAGCGGCACAGAGCTATGGCATGGAGATAACTGCAGACAAAACAAAGCTGATGACTAATAACACGGAAGGGTTTACATCTGTGATAAAAGCAAATGGTCAGAAAGTCAAAGTTGTAGACTGGTTCAAGTATCTGAGATCACTGATCAGTGACGAGGGCTTGCAGTTCGAGATAATTGCCAGAATAGCACAGACAACAGCGGTGCTTACGCATTTGAAATCGATATGGCAGGATAAGCGGCTCGCCCTCAGCATAAAAGTTAGACTAATGCGTTCATTGGTGCTCTAAATATTTGTGTATGCCCGTGAGACTTGAGCCATTACTGCAGATATCCAGTATAGAATACATGCAATGGAAATGAGGTGCTTTAGCAGGCTCTTAAATGTTATATATAAGGATAGTGTCACGAATATAGAAATACGACTGAGAGTGGAAAATGCAATTATTCCTTTTGATGATCTGTTCACAAATATCAAAAGGCAAAAGATGGCTTGGTATGGGTACATCACGAGGACCAGCGGAATTCCAAATTCCAGTAATCCAGTAATACTGCATGGTTCCGTACCAGGAAAGAGCGGGCAAGGATGTTCAAGGAAGAGATGGGCAGACAACATCACTGAGTGGTCAACAATTCGTGCCAATGAGGCACCACTGGCAGCAGCAGATAGAGAGAGAGATGGCGTAGGATTGTGGGAGTGTCTTCAAGTGTATTGCAAGGTACTGTTTCACCAACAGTGATCAAAGTGCTAGTGAATTGCCTTGCAGCAGAATCCAACTGTTTGTTTTCCAATTTTCTTCTAATTACATCTCTTTGACGGGGAGGAAGATTAACGTCTGGTCAAACATGTTAGTCAGGGTCAGGCTAAATATTCTGGCCAAAACCCTCACCTCGGTTTCCTTGTAGGCTGTTTTCATGGCAGCTTGGTTAATGAGGTGAGGGATCGATGTGATCCCCGTAGTAGTAAGCAACACACATATGACATTTTGTTTCTGTCTTTTTGTTGTAATTTTGTGTGATGTGTAAATATTTTAAATCTGCTGTTTTGTCTTCATGTATTCCCATTGATCTTTACTTATTTTATCCTACTCTTTTTCATAACTCATGGCACTCATACACCTGGTCACTCCAAGTATGGCTGCTAACCTAAACTTCTCATTTTTCATTTGTTTTGTGATTTGTATGGTGGTTTAATTTGTTCTTTGTTCCTGACAAAGGCCTTGTGACTGAAACTTCTTCTTCTTCTTCTTCTTCTTCGTACGCTGTCAGACATCAATGTGTATTTTTTCGAAGAAAGCAGTGGTCATCCTGAGGCTGTCGACACTACCATAGAGCTTGTCTAGTGTTGCCACTGGTGATGGCCCTATGTGCTTTCTCTGGTCCTCATATGTTGGGCAGTTTTGCAGCAGATGTTCACCGGTCATTTTCCCGGTACCACAAGTGCATTCGTCAGTGCCACCTATCTTCAGTTTATTGAATAGGTGGTACCTCAGTCTGTTGTGGCCTGTGCGGAGTCTGAAGACCACGACCTGCTCTCTTCTGTTCAACTGGTAATAGGCATCATTTTTTGTGAAGCCAGTATGTTCTGTTTCCCATTTGGCCATGTATCTGGCCTTAATAAGCCTTTCGGACTCTTCATAGGTCACACTAGAATCTGTTTGTGGTAGTCTTGCACCTTCTTTTGCCAGTCTGTCTGCCTCCTCGTTGCCTTGGATGTTACAGTGGGATGGTACCACTACTCTTTTTGGTGCGGACTGCTGGCATAGTTGACAGAGTACTGCTCTTAAATCATTAAGTTCAGTATTTTTCTGGCTTTTTAGCGCTGTAACCACGGCCAGGGCATCTGTAAACAGGACTATCTGGCTTTCATTGCTTTCGCCTGTCAGCATTGCTTCTACCGCAGCCCTCAGTGCCTCTGCCTCCGCTCTGAAATTGCTTGAGAATTTTGAAGTTGCCTCTGACAGTGTTATTTTTCTACCATTTGGTAGGCTCAGGAATACCCCTGCCCCTCCGTTCTGTGTTGTATTTGTTACAGAACCGTCAATGTATGTATGGGTCCATTCCATGCTTGGGTAGTTTTCCGTTATGTACCTCAGGGTTATGTCTCTTCTTTCTTTTTCAGTCTGGCTGTTCTTGTTTCCAATACCTGGTATATTTTCTACCACCTCCGGAATGATATGCTGCTTCCAGGTAAGTTTGTGTACAGTAGGGATGGGCTTTGGTATTGTTACGCTGTTCATAGGGTCTTCGTTCATCTTTGCTTTGGCTATTTCTGCAAAGTTTCTCAGCTTTAGTTTCCCATTTCCAAATCTATTTAGTCTCTGATGCATTGGATGGTCTGTCAGTCTTCTGAGTTTCTCTGCTTGCTGCTGGGCTCTGCAGTCTCTTCTGTCAGTCATGGATTGCAGATTTGTAATCTTTTCAAGTTCTACAATTGGACTGAAACATATGTCATTTTCTTTTTGTTCTGGTGTGGTCTCAGAGTTATTACTTATATATGTTTGTTTTTACTTTTGACCTTCCGTACCTCTGCAACTATGATTTATTTATTTCTTCTAAGTTGGAGAACTGTGAACAGGGGTGGAGTCCTTATCATAGAGGGGATAAAAACATGCTGAAAAGGATACAAAGAAGAGCGACAAAACTGATAGTGGGATTCCATAATTACAGTTATAAAGAAAGACCTATAAAAACCAACTACAGTGTCTAGAAAAGATAAGAATTCGAGCTGATTTAATACAGGTTTATAAGATAATGAACAAAAAGGATAAATTAGACTATAACAAGTTTTTCCAAATATAATCACTTACAATAACAAGAAGGCACAATCACAAATAAATTAAAGAAAGGTCTAGATTAGATTCCAGGAAAATTTTAGTCAGAGAGTGGTGAATACTGGGAATGCATTGCCACAGGAAATAGTACAGACAGGGACAATTAATGCATTCAAGAATAGATTGGATGTGCATAGGTTGGATACCATCTTCCGGTCAAGTGCCGTGACTGGCCTCTGACACGTCAGCTTAGGATATTCTGTGACATTTAATCTTCTTCCAAAACTCGAATGAATTCAAGAAGTGTTTTATCGACGGAACACCACATGATGACTGTACTACAATTGGTATATGTGAAATACCACTGGAAGTGACAAGATGCCTTGTCTACCTCGGAGTCCTTGTCAGTGAGAGACCCAAACAAACATATAGAAAGAAAAGGGGCAGGAGAGGTGGTAAAAGAAAAAGTAGGAAGCCAAGAACAGGGAAAGCTTTTTTAGATTTTCCCTGCTCTGCTCAAGCCCAGCCAGCTAAACAGGAAATTCATCTTCAGGCTACCACGACAGCAAATGTGTTGAGCGGTGTAGACTGCATAGAAAACGGCAAGACACTTGAGCAGCCATGGTCATCCACTGAATCCGAGTCCATATCCAGTCGTCCTGTCTTGTCTTGCCACTGGTTAAAGTTGGACTCGGGCGAGAGAGTGAGGTCGACGAACTGCGCAACCCTTCCTCACTTAAATCAAATTCATCGCGCAAGTCATTCTCTTTTCATTTATCTAGTACTAACACAGTCGAGCCCTGTGACGACGGGTGAGCAGCAAAGCGGAGATCATAAGTCTGCTGACAAGCTAAACTACAGTCAAAACACTGCATCAGTTGTGGGACTCCTGGCTGAGCAATAAAGCAGATGAGATACATGGATTTGCTGACAATCATGATCACCGTCTCGCGAAGCGAACTTTCCATGCTTTCACTACCTGCGATTATGCAGATCCAAAATCGAACTCGCCAGCCATCTCCGCGCCCATACACAACCCGGAATTACAGAATACTCGACTGGAAAGACTGGCTCATATAAAAGTAAAAGGAAGTAAAAATTTAATGAAGTGATTTTGTGAAAATTGCTAAACAAATCAATATTTACTGGTTGTCCAATAACACCTCTCCGACCAGGAAAACCAGAAGCACCTGATTCACCTTTGGCACCATAGTTTCCTTCCTGTCCCTCTCGACCAGGCTCACCTGTAACAATAATAGGTGGTGTCTACCATGAACTGGCACAAGCTACAATCAAATTATTGTACTATTAAAAATAAGAAACACCAGGTTAAAAACGTGTCATCCTGCTCGGCCTTGACTTTTATTTCCCATTTCATACATCTCACACTATTAAAATTGTAGTTGTTTGTTAAATTAGATTTATTACGCTTATCTCCTTTTACTTTAGGGGAACTGAGATGCTAGTCCAGTCAGGCACAACATACTGACCAGGACGACGTGTTAGGGTCAGGCACAATACACTGACCAAGACCACAATCTCTTTTCCATGTAGCGTTCTATGGAAACAGGCTGTTGTATAGGCAGCCTTACTGATGAGATGTGGATTGATGTGATCCCCGTAGTAGTGAGCACCACGAAAATGAAGCCAAGCATAGCACAACCGCCTGGAGGCTGCAATCCACTTTCATCATCTTGCTCAGGATGTGAGGAAAGCTACTACAACCCGCCACTTCATGCCCTTTTCAAGACGCACAAAAGAAAAATCCTACTCATTGTAGGCATTCAACAACAAAAATAATAATATGGAAGATCTGTTTAAAAAAAAAAGGATTGCATTGGATGCAAAATCCTTGACATCTATTGTTTAAACTTTGTACACGGAGAGGAAGACTAACGCCTGGTCAGGCAAAATATACTGATCCGACATGTCAGTCAGGGTCAGGCAAACCATACTGGCCAAGACCATCACCTCGGCTTCCTAGTAGCCTCCCCTGGAAACGGATTATTTTCATGCCAGCCTTCCAAACGAGGTGAGGGATCGATGTGATCTCTGTAAGAGTGAGTGACACGCAGATGAAGCCAATCATAGCAAAACCGCCTGGAGGACCCTGGTCCACCTTCATCAGCATGCTCAGGATGTGAGGAAAGCTACTGCAACTCGCCACAACGTCCTTTTCAGGCAGCACAAAAGAGTAACCTACTCATTAAGGCATTCGCAACTAACAGCAAACAACAAACTTTGTACACACGGTGAAAATTGTCTATAAGGAAATAATAATTATTCAATAAGCAAACAGTTATGGAGATAATATGTGTGTAATAATAATAATGTTCGCTTAGGCGTCTGAGGTCCATTGCGTAGGTCGGCCACATCCATGACCCACAGCTGTGGTATGGTTCCAGGCCTCATCCAGGGTGGAGTACTTGCTGGAGCCATACTGTTTGGGGACTGTCTCTTCTATGCCTCCAGCTGGTTGGGGGAAGACTTTTAGCGCTGAGGAAGGACTTGTGTAGTATCTAGTGGGCAGGGGTTTCCTGGTCCAGCCATACAACAAGACTGAACAAAGAAACTCAGCGCTGGTCAAGTGTTTCTGAAATTGGTTGGAGGCCTGTATTAACAGAGAACTCCATGTTGCAGATGTAATCATGCCATCGGATGCCCAGGATACGCCGCTGGCTGCTCATGTGTTAGGCTTCCAATCTCGACATGTCATGTTTCAGCAATGTCCATGTTTTAGAGCCGTAAAGCAGGGCTGGGACCACCCAGGACTGGTAGATGTGGATTTTTGTGCCAAGAGAGATCTTCTTCTTCTTCGTACGCTGTCAGACGTCAACTTAAATTTGTTCAAAGAAAGCAGCAGTCATCCTGAGGCTGTCAACACTGCCATAGAGCTTGTCTAGTGTTGGCACTGGTGATGGCCACATGGGCTTTCTCTGGTCCTCGTATGTCGGGCAAGAGAGATCTTATAATTATTCCACACACGTCGGAAAGCTATAATGATGTGTGAATGTGTCTAAATATTAGTTAATGTTAAATGTTAGGCTGTGTTAATATTTTGCGACGGGGACAATTATTTATTCACTGGAATTGTATGCATTTGTGCAGTAGACATAATAGTAAGATTAAGATAAGTGACACAATAGAAAAATGTGCAAACCTCACAAGTTGGTGCTGTATGGGTCATGGTTGTATTGTGTAAGTCAGAAATAACATAATATTTTAACAAAAAACATTACAGAATACATATAGAAATGCATTTGGAGCAATAAATAAATAAGTTTAGTTCAGTTCCGGTGCCATCTTTGGATTGAAGGTCAGCTGCAATAGATCTCCAGTGTATTCTATCTTTTGCAATCTGAAAGGCTTTTTCCAGTCCATCTCCTGATGTTATCCACACACTTTAAAAAAATGTTGTCTGCCCCTTGAACGACTGCCTTCCACCCTACCCTCCAGTAATGTTTTCAACAAGGAAGTATGTCTTGTTATATGACCAAAATAACATAACTGTCTAGCCCTGATTTATTCATTAATTCTCTTTTCACCCTTAACTTTTCCAGTACGTCAAAATTTGTTTTCTCCTCTTTCCAAGAAATGCGACCAAATCTTCTATATACTTACATTTCGAAGGCTTCAATACTCTTTTCCAACTTATTATTCATCGCCCATGTTTCTGCGCCATAAAGTAGTGATGAGTATATATAACAATGACAATCCTCATTTCCAAATTCTGATTTATCTGTTTGGATGTCAGTATGTGTCGCGTGTTGTTGAATACCGTCTTGGCCATACCTATTCTCTTTCTGGTTTCTTTTTCACAGCTGCCTTCTTCCGTTATAATTTGACCTAGAAAGGAGAAACTCTGTACCTGTTCAAGTAGTTGATCTTTTATTTTTTGTTAAATAAAAACATTTTTTTTTTCTGAATAGGTCTACATGGTTTTCCCAATTTTTATAGTCTTTGTTTTCTTTATGTTTATGTCTAATCCAAACTCTTGACTTATTGTGTATATTTTTGTCCCAAGCTCCTGTAATTCTTGCTCACTTTTTGCCATCAATAAGTAACAGCACATGATATAATGAGTTATGAAGAGTGTATTTCCATTATGTCATGAGCAAAAAATAATAATTCATTATTCTTTCTTTAGTTGACATTTCCAAAATTATAAGATGTTGCACATTTGTCTATTTATATCTTTTCTTTTAGATCAAATTTATTTTGCAATAAATTTATTTACTGTTCAGCAATTTGCTCTTTACCAAATGCAGTTTTTGTAATGTGCAAACTTAAAACAGTGAGAATGTCACATAACTACAAGTGAAATGTATCTTACAGAATTTAATTTTGTAACTAAAATTGTAAAAAATTTGTATTTAAATTTGCAAATAAATATTGAATATTAATAGTTATCATATAATCATTAGTTAGACCTAGATTGGAGTACTGTGTACAGGTGTGGAGTCCTTATCAGAGAGGGGATGTAGACATGCTGGAGAGAATACAAAAAAGAGCGACAAAGCTGATAGTGGGATTCCAGAATTACAGTTATGAAGAAAGATTAAAAAGAACTGGCCTTCAGTGTCTAGAAGAGAGAAGAATTCGTGGTGACTTAATACAGGTGTATAAGATGATCAGAGGAATGGATAAAGTGGACTATAACAAGTTTTTTAAAGTACAACCACCAACAAGGACAAGAGGGCACAGCTACAAGTTGACTAAGGAGAGGTCCAGATTAGATATTAGGAAGTATTTCTTTAGCCAGAGAGTAGTGAATGCTTGGAATGCACTGCCAAGTGAGGTGGTGGAGGCTGGGACGGTCAATGCATTTAAGAACAGATTGGATGCGTACAGCTTCTAGAGGAAGGTGTTGTAAATGGAACTGGTTGTATACAGACTCTGCAGAGTCTTCTAAACCAGTATAAAGACGTTAAGTTAAGTTAATAGTTGATATTTCTTAACAAGATAAAAACATTCTACATTTCATGCAACATTTATCTTACTATTGATTCTGGTCATATATTTTTCTGAGCTTGTGATATGCATAGAAAATAATGTAACGAAGTAATCAATACTATGTGACATGTATGACCGGGATAATCTAAGTGGGAAGTAGAACTCCTGTAGTATACCTCCAGTGATCATTGACCATTTAAACTCTCTAACCTCTGCAGGGTAGACTGACATACTGAGAGCAATAATCATCATCTGTATTTAATTTGAGTCTCCCATAAATTTATGCCAAAAAAATCTACTAACCTGGAAGGCCATTTTCTCCTGGGTCTCCTTGAACGCCAGGTTCACCATCTAGGCAAAAGCCACAGTCATCTCCATCAGGACCTGAGAAAAAGTTAATTTGAAGAACAGGTTTTTAATGATGCATATCTATCTCATTAGCCTTCAGATATAATAATGTTTTCACTTGAGTTCAACTTTCAGAAGTAATTATAATTCACAAATTGAACCTAGCTCTTTAAAGTAATGGATAAACTTGTTGACACAATATGTGGGTGATATAAATGAAGGAAAACAGCAAAATTATCCCCAGAATTGTAACCATCTACATCATCAGAGCAGGTAGATCAGTACACATAACTTAACTGAATGTTTTTATACTAGTTTAGAAGACTCTGCAGAGTCTGTATACAACCAGTTTCATTTACATTACCTTGCTATAAAAGCTATGCTCCTCCAATTTATTCTTAAATGCATTAATTTTCCCTGCTTCCACTACCTTCTGTGGCAATGCATTCCAAGTATTCACCACTCTCTGACTAAAAAAAATTATTTCCTAATATTTAATCTGGACCTCTCTTTAGTTAATTTGTAGCTATGCCCTCTTGTTCTTGTGGGTGGCTGTATTTGAAAAAAACGTGTTTTAGTCTAATTTAACCATTCCTCTGTTCATCTTATAAACCTGTATTAAGTCACCTCAAATACTTCTCTCTTCTACACTGTAGGCCAGTTTTTCTGAGTCTTTCCACATAAAATAAACTAATCCTATATCTTATCTTGCCAATGGTCCTTGAAAGAGAGATGGCATTTGATGTACCAAGGAGGGGAAATTATTATGATGTCATTTAGAATTCTCAGAGGCGACGAGATATAGTTTGCACTCAACATCATAACTTGATGTCTTTTATACTGGTTTAGAAGACTCTACAGAATCTGTATACAACCAGTTTCTTGGAGAGTGGTTTTATCAATGTGGGAGTCCATCTTAAATAGACTCAAACACTAGAGTTAAGTAGACCCGCAGCCAGTTAGGCACCATCTATAGCTGCTTTTAATAAACCATCTTTGGAAAGGTATAAAAAAAACTTGGGTAGATTTTTAATTTTAATTCTGTCCGAGCAGTGGCCGTTAAGCCTACTCTTTTCGATTTCCAACTGCCAAGGGATTTTTAGCGTGCTCGACACTGAACATGGGATTCCGATCTCGCTACTCAGAGATCAGGGAAATTTAACCAGAAGATCCCCATGAAAAAAATAACGGTCTCCCCTGTGATTCGAAAACTCAACCTGCGTGCATCCAAGGCAGACAGCTTACCTCAAAACCACTGAATCACATTATCATACCACATGTTCATGATCAAGTTAACTGTGCCATTTGAATCTAAATTAGATGAGCAGCACTCTTTCAAAATAGTCAAATAACTGGCTACAGATCTGAGGTTCATAGTCAAAGTCCAAACTATAGAAGTAGGTCCAAAAGGTATAGTAGCCCTATCTGTATACGGCCTGCTGAAGCAATTAGGCCTGAAAGAACACAAGGGAATTTAAGAACAAGAAAATGAAAAACTTTGGTGAAACGGCTGAAAAGACATTATGATAATCACCTTTTCCATCTAGCAGATGGTCTGAGGTATGAGTTCGTTAACAGCAGTTTGTTTCTTTGCATTTTCTCCCACTTCTTTCAAAGGATTTTCTCTGAGATTTCTCAAACGTCTAGTACCTTTGTAAATTTGGGACTTCCTTACATCTAGGCCTGCTGCTGCCATTTCTCAGTCACTGGCATCAATGGAAAAACTTTTTGTAATGGCCGTACATATATTTTCAAATCAGCATAGACCTGTCTTGGAATTTTGTCCCAGCACTGAATTCACTGCACAGCACTTGTTTGGGAATGTGATTGCTATCCATTGTCCTGACATGGGCCAACCAACCTAATCTTCTACTGTTTTATATATTGTGCTAGCTGTGGAATAACCCCAACAAACAATTTAATATAGGATAGTAAGTTTATACACAACTAAAATACAAGTTTCATCACCCGCTCAAGCTAGCGTAATGGACAGAACACCAATCTCGCAACCAAAACCAAAAAAAATAAAGGTACAGATTCAATCCTCAAAGTTTGACAGGAAAAAAAAATGCAACAACAAAACCCAACAAGAGGAGGATAGCACTTGTGAGTCATGACTCAAATAGAGACCCCGCATATATTGTCAAGATGCTAAGAGGTTCAAGTTCTCACTCAAATCAGAAGTTTTCTTTAATGATTTGATTACTTCATGTTTTCTCTGCATCGCTTCTTTTAGATGTAGTCAAAATTCAAATTGGACTCAACATTTGTTGTCAGTTGTTTGCAACAAAAATAGCAACGCCAACCTATTGTAAAATAACATTCACAAGCAAGGATTTGCAGTGAGCTGCTTTTCAAACTGACTAATGGCACGACAACAAAACCTCATAATGTATTTGTTAGAACATTAAGGAAATTGAAGCTACTTACCGGGTTCTCCATCTAAACCATTCAAGCCAGGAGTGCCGGAAGGACCACCATCACCATAATCACCAAGCAGACCAGGCACACCCTTTGGACCTACAATATCAGGGCCAATACCAGGATAACCTTTTTCCCCCTGAAGACCTGGATCTCCAGGCGTTCCTGCTCGACCTGGCAGTCCATCCACAGCAGATATACCTCGTTCCCCAGGAGGCCCAATCACAGTATCTCCTGGTGGTCCTGGATATCCTATGTCTCCTATCAGACCTGGGAAGCCCATTTCTCCATCTCGTCCTGACTCACCATCTTCTCCTACAAATGTTCAATAATCACAGTTGCATAACGTTAAATAATAAACATTTCAGAGATCAAAAAAGACACAGTAATAATTAATGTGGCTGGACTATAGCAGCAGACATATGGACTTGATTAGTTTGTAGAAATGTTCTGTTCTTGGCTTGGCTTTCGTCCTCAATCTCCGCTCCCAAAAATTGACAAGGGCTTAAGTAGCAGAATGTAGTCTAGAGAACAGAATGCGTTGTGTCGTAGTTTACAGCTTGACTGCGATATTTGCATCTTTCGGTCCAACACATCCGACTTCAGCAAGCATTTTTTATTTGTTAGTACCGGGTTTAGCATTCCCTCTTCGATCCCTTCTCCTTAGCCAGTCTGGCCTGCTGCAGCCCGTCATCCAGGATCACTGCTTGGAGGTGTAGAAGGATCTTGGTTCGCTGGGCCTGACGCTAGCAATCAGCTACAGCTACAGCTTATGCACTGCTCAGCATCTTGATGCCTAAGTGCCATATATGACATAATTAGTTTGCAGCTACGTTATTCTATGCTATATCATATCAACATCATTACATCCCAGGCAGTCTTTCTCTCTAAACAAATAACAACTGGTATGGGTAGTGATGCTTCCTGTAGCTCACTTGTTGTACACACTCCTGCTTCATTCTTTTAGATGCTTCCTCCTACATGACCCACATTAAATGCCAAACTCGGGATCAAGATGCTGAGCAACGCATGAGCTGCAGTGGTCAGCGACCCATATTTGACTGCTAGCATCAGGGCCAGCGACCCATAGCTGCCAAGACCCTTCTACACCTCCACGTGGTGATCCTGGATAACAGGCTGCAGCAGGGCAGAGTGGCTAAGGAGAAGGGATCGAAGAATAAATGCTAACCCGGTACTCAAAAAATGCTTGCTGAAGTCGGATGTGTTGGACCGAAAGGTGCAAATATCACAGCCAAGCTGTAAACTACGACACAACACATTCCATTCTCTGGACTACATTCTGCTACTTAAGTCCTTTCAGGCTTTGGTAGTGGGAGATTGAGAATGAACGAAGAAGAAGAAGAAATGCCAACTCCTACAATCTGTAGAGCAGATAACTGATTCATCAATTTCCTCATCATCATCCAGCAGATGATCATTGATGACTTTTAATATGATTGATATATAATCATACTAAAAGCACCCATTATTGGGACTTTAAATGTATTGATATATAATCATACTAAAAGCACCCATTATTGGGACTTTATATGTATTGATATATAATCATACTAAAAGCACCTATTGTTGGGACTTTATATGTATTGATATATAATCATACTAAAAGCACCCATTGTTGGGACTTTATATGTATTGATATATAATCATACTAAAAGCCCCTATTGTTGGGACTTTATATGTATTGATATATAATCATACTAAAAGCACCCATTGTTTGGACTTTATATGTATTGATATATAATCATACTAAAAGCACCCATTGTTGGGACTTTATATGTATTGATATATAATAATAGCTGTCCATCGTTGTCGATGAGGACCGCCGACATCATCCTTGTCACAGATTTCCCTGTTGGGTGTGGGTGCGCATGTGGCTGAACAGGCCAATGCGAGCACGAAAACATCTGCTACATATCGGGCACACGAGGTTTGTAGAAGGGGATGGTGTTCCCGCTGCTCGGGATTTCCGCGTCTCGCGTCTGTTCTGGACTTTCACAACACGGTCATCTTCACCAGCAGCTACACCCGATTTGACTGCGCTTCTCCAGTCAGATCTGTTTTTCGCAAGACATTCCCAGGTGTCGATGTCTATCTGGCAACTTTTTAGTGAGTCCTTCAGACCGTCTTTAAAACGTTTCTTTGGGCGCTCTCTCTCGCGCCATCCCTCTCTCAGCTCGCCGTAGAGAAGCTTCTTTGGGAACCGCTCGTCTGACATACGAACGAAGTGTCCGGCCCATCCTAGTCGTGCTTTTTCTAGCAGTGCATGGATGCTGGGCATGTTAGCCCTCGAGAGAACCTCGATGTCAGTGACACGATCTTGCCATCGGATGTGGAATATTCGCCTCAGGCAACCTGTGTGGAAGTGGTTTAACCTCCTTGCATGTCCAGAGTATACAGTCCAGCTTTCGCAAGTGTATAGTAGGGTTGGAATGATGGTTGCACGGTAGACTTTGAGTTTGGTCTTGACGCTGATGCCACGACGTGCCCAGACCATCGAGCGCATTCTACCAAAGGCTGTGCTGGCCTTTGCTATTCTGCTTGCCACCTCATCGTCTAGGCTGACAGATCTCGACAGCGTGCTGCCCAGATATGTGAATTTGTCTACGGCATTGAACGTCTGCCCGCTGACTGTAGTCTCTGGTTTTGTGTAGACCATGCCTGGTGCTGGTTGGTACATGACCTCTGTTTTTTTGGCATTTATGGTCAGGCCAAAATTTTCGCATGCAGCAGAGAACTGGTCCATTCCAACCTGCATGTTCAGTTCTGAGTTGCTCATTAGAGCGCAGTCGTCAGCAAATACAAGTTCCCTGATTATGTCGCCAGCCACTTTGGTTTTGGCCTTCATTCTTCTGGAATTGAGTAACTTGCCATCTGTGCGGTACTTTATGGGTATTCCAAGCTCCAATGATCTGAAGGCGTCTGTCATCGTGGCCGCGAACATCATGCTGAACAAAGTCGGGGCGAGTACACATCCTTGTTTTACTCCGTTTGATACTAGAAACGTTTTAGAGATTGCACCGCTGTCCAGTACACGAGCACACATGCCTTCGTGTAGCTGTTTCACCATTGTTATGAACTTGTTGGGGCAGCCGAACTTAGACATTATCATTCACAGCCCTCCTCTGTTTACTGTATCAAATGCCTTTGTGAAATCAATAAATGTGGTGTACAAGGCCTGATTTTGCTCTCGACACTTCTCTTGTACTTGGCGAGCGGCAAAAATCATGTCCACTGTTCCTCTTCCGGCTCTGAATCCACATTGGCTTTCTGGGAGGTGGTGGCTTTGTTCAAGGTGTTTGTTGAGCCTGTTTAGCAGTAAGCGCGCTAGGATCTTGCCTGCTACGGAGAGTAGCGATATTCCACGATGATTGTCGCATTCCTGACGATTGCCTTTTCTTTTGTATAGGTGAACGATTGAGACGTCCTTTAGCTCCTGCGGAATTTTACCTTCAGCCCACATGTGACAGAAGAGTTCAGTGATCCTTCTGGTGAGGGATGGGCCAGCTGTCTTATATACCTCTGCTGGTATTGCATCAGCTCCTGGAGCTTTTCCTATAGATAGTGAACTGATTGCCCTGTCGACTTCCTCCTCAGTAAGTACTTCATCCAACGCCAGGTTCAGTTCCACCTGCGGCATTCGCCGGATGGCCTCTTCATTTATGGACGATGGGTGGTTTAGTATTTTACAGAAGTGGTCTGCCCATCTGTCTAGAATCTGAACCTTATCTGTCAGCAGTACCCCATCCGCACTGCGAACTGGAGTATTACTAGAGGGCTGCGGGCCGTAGAGAGCTTTCAGTGCCTCGTAAAACCGTTTGGTGTCATGACGCTCGGCGAACATCCCAATTTCGTCAGCTCTTTTGCTGAGCCAGGAGTCTTGCATCTCTCTAAGCCTGATCTGGACAGCTTTGCGAGCAGTATTGAAGGCAGCTTTTGCTGTCGGAGATGTTGTGTCCCTCTGGTATTCCCTGTGCGCTTCATGTTTTGCATCGAGAAGGCCCTGTATTTCTATGTATTGATATATAATCATACTAAAAGCACCTATTGTTGGGACTTTATATGTATTGATATATAATCATACTAAAAGCACCTATTGTTGGGACTTTTTATGTATTGATATATAATCATACTAAATGCACCTTTTGTTGGGACTTTATATATATTGATATATAATCATACTAAAAGCACCTTTTGTTGGGACTTTATATATATTGATATATAATCATTCTAAAAGCACCTATTGTTGGGACTTTATATGTATTGATATATAATCATACTAAAAGCACCCATTGTTGGGACATAATTGATATATAAGCATACTAAAAGCACCCATTGTTGGGACTTTATATATATTGATATATAATCATACTAAAAGCACCTTTTGTTGGGACTTTATATATATTGATATATAATCATACTAAAAGCACCTATTGTTGGGACATTATATGTATTGATATATAATGTCCCAACAATGGGTGCTTTCAATGCCAAAATGTCATTATTCTCCACCCCTGATGGTTGGAGACCTGTATGGTCATTGTCCACTCATATCATACTCATTCTTCCTCTACTTTCCATATCAGGGATTGAGATTTTGACACATCATCATCATGTAGCATGTCCTTTATAGAACAGCGCTTCCATCACAGCTCATCTAAAAGAAACTCGTTCCCTAGTCAAATCTAAAGCAACCGCCAAAGTCATGCTCAGGCATTCCTTTATATCTTGGTGCCACCATCTTCTCGGTTTACCCCTGTCTCTTTTGCCCGGTACCCTACCTTCCATCCCTGTCCTCTCAAGACCGTTGTGTCTCTTGATGTGGCCAAAGTATTTCAGTTTTCTGCCCATGATGGAATTGATAAACTAGTTCTCTTCTATTTTCAACTCTTGCCAAACGTCTATATTTGTCCATCTCTCAGTCTCAGACACAATTACTGCCCTAATTATTGAGTCAACTATTATACAGTCAACAAATACGGAGCAGAGATTATTAGAAAGAATAACTGTGCTCAAATTATCTTTTTTTTAGACATTTTTTTAGAAGAAAAAAAGCACTTATTTTCTGAAGATGAATGCAGCTTACAAACTTCATAACTTCCAAAAAATGACAAACTTCCTAACTACTACAAAAGGATTACAAAGAATTGGTACTGTATAACAAAACCATGTTTTATCACAGTGCTGCCATTGATCAATGCTATATGAGGTCATACCTGTTTTATCATCTGACCTGGTAACATTTTCTTTGTTGATAAGTTCAGATTGGTTCAAGTTCCATCTTCGCATCGAAGTTCGGTTGCAGTGGATCTCCAGTGTACTTTAACTCTTGCCGTAATGGTGCAATCTGACTGGCTTTTTCTAGTCCATCTCCTGATGTTATCCACCCACTTATAACGTTGTCTGCTTCTTAGATGACTGCCTTCCACCTTACCCTCCAGCATGGTCTTCAACCACGAGGTATGTTTTGTTATATAGCCAAAGGCTTCAATACTCTTTTCCAACTTGGTATTCAGTATCCATTCACTATCTAAATATTTATCTAGCTTGACCTCACTAATATGGCATGACATTGCTTACCTATGTCACCACGATCACCTTTGATGGAAGTCCCAGGCTCTCCTGGTCGACCAGGAACTCCTTGAAGTCCTGGGGGACCTTCAGGACCAGTAGGACCAACAAGACCTGGCTCACCGGTTACACCTGAATAAGAACAATACATCAAGTTTAGTTTTAAAATATTATTTGACTTAACCACTCCTTTTCTACCATGGGGTGTAGAGGATTTTTTGTGGCTTATAGTTTCTAGAAGCCCCATGCCCAACCATCCTTAATTGTCTCTTAGAATATGACTAGCAGGTTACAGTGTTACTATTCATTGCTTCCCTTTCAGGCCTTGGTAACACAATGGAGTCAACACAAATATATTTTTGCAGGTCAGACAATGCTCTGCTGAAGTATTGTACATTTTATACCCCAGTGTTCAAAACTGAAAGCAGAGTACAGAGCAAAAGTGTAATTTGGCTTGGCTTGGCTTCATTCGTTCTCAATCTCCTGCTACCAAACCCTGAAAGGGCTTAAGTAGCAGAATGTAGTCCAGAGAACGGAATGCATTGTGTCGTAGTTTACAGCTTGACTGCGATATTTGCACGTTTCGGTCCAACACATCCGACTTCAGCAAAAAAGTATCATTTAACATGCAATGATATATTGTTTTGATGTGTAATCTGCCTGAAGTACACGTACCGGTTCTATATTGTGAATGAGTTAACTTATCACTCTGTTTATCGGGTATCACTAACTTGGTTGACTCATTGCCCTTATTACAGTAATCTTCTTTCTTCTTACTTTTGTCCTGCTGCTCTTGCCATGCGGCATCGCAGAGAGGCGGAGTGCGTAGATCTCTTGTTTGGGCCAGGTGAGAAGCTTGTGTGGTCGTCAAGTGGAACCTCCTGAGTGTTTCAGATACACCTTCTATCCATCTGCGACGAAGGCAGCCCCTTTCACGAGGACCTGATACTTGCATGTGATAGGCTCTTGCTGCTGGTTGGTCATAATGCATCCAAACCAAGTGGCCAAAAGACTTGATTTGTTGGGCTTCAATGTAGGCATTTACTGTGTTCGTTCCAAACATCTGCCTCAACGTAGTGTTTCAGATACGGTCTCGGATGAACTTGTCAACTGCACTTTGCACACAGCACATCTCACAGCTCTGAATCTTACTCTTGTGATGTTCTAATAAGGACCACAATTAACACTGGTAACACAAAGTAGGAATGAAAAGTGTGTTGATCAACCTCCTCTTTGTTGAAAGTTGCACTCCAGGTTGTTTTAAAATCGATGTAAGCTGATAGTAGAGATTGCTTGCCTTCTGAATATGATGTGCTATCTCTCTGTCCTCTCTGCCATCATCGGTGAAAACACTTCCCAGGTACTTGAACTCTCTAACCTGTTGGAGATTTATGTGGTCGCTGTGGAAGCGTTGCTGCACTTGGTTTCGAGTAATTGTCATAGATAGTCTTTTCTATGTTGATCTTCATGGCATATCTTTGACAGGCAGAAGTGAGGGATGTGAGGTGATGTTATAGGTCATCTCCGTTGTAATAAAAGATGCTTTGATCATCAGCGAACATGAGTTCATTTAAGGTTTCATTTTGTACGTCTTATGTACATGCTTTGCACATAAATGAATCTTTAGCAGTTGCCAATAAAAAAGGGCAGGCTGTTAGTCACTGGCTGAGCAAAATGTCTAAAAGTAAAAAAATTCCACATAATAGTGGCCTGAATGAAGGCCACAAGATAGTGGTCCCTTCATCGTGCAAAAAGACACAACACCTGTTTGTCTGCTCACTTGGCTTGGCTTGGCTTTGTTCGTTCTCAATCTCCCGCTACCAAATCCTGAAAGAGCTTAAGTAGCAGAAAGTAGTCCAGAGAACTAATGCGTTGTATCGTAGTTTACAGCTTGACTGTGATATTTGCACCTTTCGGTCTAACACATCCAACTTCAGCAAGCATTTTTTGAGTACCGGGTTAGCATTCCCTCTTCGATCCCTTCTCCTTAGCCAGTCTGCCCTGCTGCAGCCTGTTATCCAGGATCACCGCGTGGAGGTGTACAAGAGTTTTGGCAGCTCTGGTTCGCTGGCCCTGACGCTAGCAGTTAGCTATGGGTCGCTGACCACTACAGCTCATGCGCTGCTCAGCATCTTGATCCTGTCTGCTCACTTAATTACAAGTATATTCAAAAATGAACGTCTACATTCTCAAGGATAGAAGAGAAGGCTAATCACCCCTGCATCTATCTCTGCATTGATTAATTATTATCATCATTATCCTCATTGTCATCCACTCTATTTTTGCTTGCTCCAATAGGAGCATGATTCCAGGGTAGCTGCATCAAAATATTGATATGCTTTGCAGTCGTAGTTTCTGTAGCATTCTATTTTTACATTTTGCATGATGAGGTTGCTAGTATCACTTAGCCACTTATTACGACATGTGTAGTAAACAGGTTACAGTGGTCCAATTTTGTCCTTCCAACAAGATGCCTTCGTGTTCAACATGGATGATTTAGTATGAATGAGTACATCCATTTTACTACTATCTTTCACTAGCCACTTCTTGTATCAGTGCATCCTTCCCCCTCCTTTACCTGAGTCGCTTCTGACCCCCACATAAATGAGTACTAACCTGTTCTTCCTTGAACTCCAGCATCACCAGGTTCTCCATCTCTGCCTCTGGGACCTAAAGTTCCCTTCACTCCCTCCACATATTCACCTTTCTGTCCCTAAAATGCAACAGTTGAAAGCGTGACACTCAAAATAGTGTTTTGCTATACTTAGGCTCTAGCAAAAGATAACAGTAAAAAAGGCACAATTTAATCATCAAGTACTATACAGAGAGATCAAGAACACCATCAGAAATCTGTATATAAGTGGTAGACTCCATTCTCCGGACTACATCCTGCTTCTTGCAAAGCCCTGTTCAGGACTTGGTAGCAGGAGATTGAGAATGAATGCAGAAGAAGAAGAAGAAGAAGCGATAGAACAGACCCAATTCACCAACTCCAAAGAAACCAACAAACTATCTTATTTGATCTGAGAACTGGTCACTGCAGACTACTAGAACATCTTTACCGACTAAAGATCACACATACCGATGAGTGCCCATGTGGAACAGGGGGCCAGAATCCTGAACACATTCTACAGGAATGCCCACTCTATAAGGAAATGAGATACCGGACCTGACCAGAGGATGAGGAGCTGAAACAAAAGCTGTGAGGCAACCACTCCAACCTGGTGAAGACTACAGACTTCATTGTGGCGACTTGCCTGCAGATATAGCATTACCAAAGTTTCTGAACACAAAGAAGAAGAAGAAGCTATACTTAGAAAAGAAAGAAAAGATGAAGAAATGTATCAACAGTTTTCCAAATCATCTACATATAATTATAACAAGTTTCCGACTATTTTACATAACCAACAAATGCAGTTCTATAAAGTTTGTTGCATAATCATGGGAAAAAAACAAATGAAAAAAATTTAAAAGTTGATTAAGGTTGAGTTTAATTAAAATTTAAAAATAGGTATGGTCAGATACCGCACCGAGACGAGAACACAAACAAAACCTACGTTACGACTAATAGGCCTTCATCGAGGACAACAAATAACAACAATACTGAACTAACAAATCAACATATAAGGAACAAATGGTCTACTTATCTGATAGTAGACCCAGTCTGTCTAAGCGACTGGTTGGGCCAGTTGCTTGACTGAAAATGAAGGTGGCGGTCAAATAAGGTGGCCATGAGAGCATAAGAAGTGAGGGGAATGCACCAGATAAGCCAGTGGTGGCCAAATATGGAGACGACCAAATGGTGATCCAAGTGGGAGAACAAAAAGAAGGTGATATAAGCCGGGAGGCTAGGATGCACAGCAGCGCATGAGCTGACAGCAGCTAGCGACTCATAACTGGCTGCTTACATCAGGGTCAGCAAACCATAGCAGACCAAGACCCTATTCTGCTTTCATGTGGAGGCCCTGGAAACAGGTGGCACTAGTCAATAGTGTAGTCTGGACAAGAGATAGGGGTTGCAGTGGGAAGGCAAATCTGGTACTCAAGAAAGCTAGTTGAAATTGAATCTCAGGGCCAAAAGGCGCAGATATCGCAGCCTTGCTGCAAACTACAACACTATGTCCTTTTTATGATGAGAGCTGTAGAAGAAGAATATACTGTATTCTTGCATCTGTCCCATACACAGTACCTTAAGGTGGTGAGACAGCATGAGTGCTTAGATGATCCTGGGAACTAAGTTGATGAGAGTATTGTGCTCTTGGCAGATTTAACCAAGCCGAGCAGGTCACCAGAGAAACAATATGAAAAGTGTGAGGAACTTTGGTAACTTTTGTCCCTTCATTGACCTGATTATAGGAGGTACCATCTTCCAACACAGAAGTGAACACCTGTTCTTCATAACAAAAGTTAAATTAATTATTTAATAATAGATTAAAAAATGCAAGATGTAAGGGTAAAGAGAAGAGCAGATGGAGATTCAGACCACCATCTGCTCTTAGCAACTATGAAAATAAAACTGAGGGCTTTCAAAGACAGGGCAGTTAAAACAAAAGACAAATACAACATACAAATGGACTAACTGTTAATGTTACTATCAAAGCTAGCATAACATCATGCATTTTGAAAATATAAAAAAAAAAATAACTCTACAATTAATGAACATATTGGGCATAATTTGTCAAAGTCATATTATGGTGGTCCAATGGAAGACTATAAAATACAAAACTTATAAATTTATTGTGAATCCAAACAGGATTACAGAATTTGGAGCTTACAGTAGGTCCTTGCAAACCTCTCTGTCCTGGGAAACCTTCACTGCCAACGACACCCTGTAACAAACAAATGTTATGTAGAAATACATATCTTGCTTAGTCATTACAAATCAGATTCTGCTGTTAGAAAACCTCTACAAAAATAATGTATGTTTCATTGACTAAATTGTGCACTATAAAACCTCTACAAAAATAATGCATGCTTCATTGATTAAATTGTGTGCTATTAATTACTGCAGCTGAAAATTTGTAACATATTTAGTATCTTTTCAGTTGCCTCTCTTTGGAGTCATTCACATATCATGTGGGATGGCGTGGGCTAGTGGTTAAGTGACATGGCTCACATCCAGAAGGTGCTGGGTTCGATCCCCATCACAGCACCGGCCATTTCCCAGGGGAAACAAACCCTTAAAAAATGCAGGAGGAAGCAGGTATTAACATAAAATGAATGCTGAAGTCGGATACATTGGGCAAACAGGTGCAAAAATGAAAACCACAGTGCAACACACACCACATTGGGGATTAGAAAAATAAGGTGAACACAAAAAATTTTTTTAAAAATAAACAAATTCACAAATCATGACAGGACATGCAATTTGGGTCATCCCACGCCTCTCTCATCACACTTTTTCATGAACAAGCAGGATACCTTACTCCCAACCCCTCTACATGATGATGACAGATCAATTATTTTTAAGAGGGGGGGGTGGGGATGGGATGTGTGGTGAGGGGGATGTGGTGGTGGGGATAAAACTTTTATGATGATCATTTTTACAAAAATATATTTTTTTCAAAAGAGTAAAGTGAGGCAAATCAGATAATCGTAAATGAGCTTACACTTTATTGAAATTACTGATTGTTTATACAAATGGGTCTTTTGTGGTGTTTGGTCTGTTATTGAAAATGAGCTCAATATTTTGTTTCATTTTTGTCTTCAATGAGTGTCATTATCCATGAAAATAGAAAAAAAGAGTTTAAAACCACTAGAATATGTTTCTTTTGCTAGAACAGATCTTGACCAAATTATTTGTTGAACTGGTTCAAATAATAAAAGCAAAATAACTTTATTTTTCTGAGGTGGCTACGCCGCTGTGAGTCCCAACTTTGTTTCCATTGTCTTCTGTCTTGGGCCACAGTGAACCAGTGGGTGATAAGTTTCATGTCTGTAGCATCGTAGATATTGTTTCTGAATTTGAGAGAGTCAGGCCAGCTCATAGGTGGTCGTCCCCGATGTCGTCTTCTGTCTCGTGGGTATCAGACTGCTGTCGCTGTGCTCTAACAGTGATCAGTTCTCCAAAGCAGGTGACCAGTCCAGCAATGCTTTACCTTGTCTGCGTATGTAATTGCATTGTTCACCAATGACATTTGCCGTACGTCAGTGTTGTGAAGACCTTTAAAACGTTGGTTGTGGAGCGTGAGGCCGATCATACGTCTCTCGATAGAGACTTGGGTCACTCTGAGTTTGGTCTCCATTACTTTTGTAAGTGCAAGTTTCTGCGACATAACACATTGCAGGTAGAACTGTGGAGAATAGGAAGGCGCGCAGACTCTAGATGTGGGTATGGTCTAGTGCTGTCTTTATGAATGAGATAGCCCTGCTCTTGTGACAACGTCTTGTTAGTGCTGGGTTATCCTTATATGATACTTATTATTTCTCAAGCACAAAGTTTGACAAACATTATTACACTCAGTTTGTATGTCTGGTTTTACTGGCCTTGTCCCTTGAGCATATTATGTCCCAAGTACCTGGTTTCATTAAAAAAGTGTCTTAATACAAAAAATGTATAAATGGCCAGGTTATAAAGGATTTACTGTACCTTAGGGCCATCACTACCAGGTGTTCCTGGGAAACCTTTCTCTCCTTGTGTGCCCTTGGTACCAGACTCTCCATCTGGTCCTTCCTTACCACGCTTGCCCTGTATAGAAGACATTAAACACTCAATAATAAACCATGACATTGGGTATTTAGAGCCAATCAATGCCTCTTGACATATTTTGAGACAAGGAAAACTAGAACATGATGTAAAAACAAAACAAATGGAAAAAAGATAGTGGAGAAGAAAACAAGGTGAAAGACAATTCAACATAATGACTTGGCAGAAAGTCTACAGCTGGTTTAATAAACATAACTTCAGCCAGAGATTATTTGTGTTCATTTGCTTGATTTGTTGTAGTCCTAAACAGAAGAATTATAAAGGGATTAAGATGCTGAGCAGCACATGAGCTGCAGTGGTCAGCGACCCATAGCTGACTGCTAGCGTCAGGGCCAGCGAACTGGAGCTGTCAAGTCTCTTCTACACCTCCACGCGGTGGTCCTGGATAACAGGCTGCAGCTGGGCAGACTGGCTAAGGATAAGGGATCGAAGAGGGAATGCTAACCCTGTACTAAAAAAATGCTTGCTGAAGTCGGATGTGTTGGACCGAAAGGTGCAAATATCGCAGTCAAGCTGTAAACTACAACACAACGCATTCTGTTCTCTAGATTATATTCTGCTACTTAAGCCCTTGTTAATGTTTGGGAGCGGAAGATTGAGGACAAACGAAGCCAAGCTAAGCCATAAGTGCACCTAGAATATAATGAATGTATCTGTTGTTGGTCTGCCAGAAACATTTTTTGACTAATGGTGTGACATCATGAGGAACAATAACTCTGAGTGGAGAAGACAAGCAAAACTGAAAGGACTTCAGTTGTATTTTGGGGGGAAAATTCTGCATCTTTCTCTAATTATTAACCTATACTCATAGTACTTCTTCTTCTTTTATCAACTGATACTGTGCTTCTAGCCTCGGAAAGTTCATGAAGGAGACTGTGTGATTCAAATCTTTGCCGATCCCCCACAGCTTTTCGAGCAGGGTCGCTCTCCTGGGCCAGACGGCCTCTCTTTGGTCTGCATAAGTGGGGCAGTCCTGTAGAATATGTTCTGATGTTTGCTTGGCCACTCCACAATCGCACATAACGATGTATCTGAGACCTATGCTGTGAGCCTTGAGTCTGAAATGTCTCATTCTGAATCTGAAGATCTTTGTCTACCCACCTCTGCCAAGTTTGTCTATGCTGTCATTTTCTGTCTTGCATTCTTTGTGATGCTCATAGTACTAACACTGCTGGTTTGTGCAGATGTAGACCTCCATGTGGTTTGCTCTTTTATTTAAGACTCAGACATAGAAGCAGTAGAACAGTAACTAATCTGCAGGATGTGGACACACCTTATTAGACTCAATACCAGATCAGATTCTGTCCAAGAATGTCATTCCCAGAATGGTTTTCATTGTCACTACGATTCCAAATTATCAGTTCTATGAAAAATATCCATGAACTGAATGAACCATGAGTAAAGCTCTTGGTCCAAAAAGGTATTCCATGACAAAAGACTGAAATAAGTGAGGTAAATATGTTTAAAAAGGTAAACAAATTTTTTTCAAGAGGGGAAAATCCCTGCTCAATAAATATAATTAATTTTAATAAAAAACACAGCTTTCTGAACACAGAGCATTCTTTCTGTAAATAAACCATTATCTGGATGAACTGTAGCAAATTCAAATAAAGCAATATTCGGCTTATATCATTAAAGGAAACAAATTTATACATGATTATGAACTGCTAACATCTTCTCAAATAATAATAATAATCTTTGCTTAGACGTTTGAGGCCTGTTGCGTCGGTCTGCCACATCCATGACACACAGTTGTGGTGTAGTTCCAGGCATTGTTAAGGGCAGAGGAGGAGGTTGTTACTGCTGGAGCCATACTGTTTGGGTACGGCCTCTTCTGCGCCTCCAGTCGGTCGGGGGAAGATTTTTGGCGCTGAGGAACGACTTGTGTAGTATCTTGTGGGCATGGGTTTCCTGGTCCAGCCGTGTCACATGATCAAACAAAGAAACTTGGCACTGGTCAAGTGTTTCCTGGTCCAGCCGTGTCACATGATCAAACAAAGAAACTTGGCGCTGGTCAAGTGTTTCCTGGTCCAGTCGTGTCACATGATCAAACAAAGAAACTTGGCGCTGGTCAAGTGTTTCCTGGTCCAGCCGTGTCACATGATCAAACAAAGAAACTTGGCGCTGGTCAAGTGTTTCCTGGTCCAGCCGTGTCACATGATCAAACAAAGAAACTTGGCGCTGGTCAAGTGTTTCCTGGTCCAGCCGTGTCACATGATCAAACAAAGAAACTTGGCGCTGGTCAAGTGTTTCCTGGTCCAGCCGTGTCACATGATCAAACAAAGAAACTTGGCGCTGGTCAAGTGTTTCCTGGTCCAGCCGTGTCACATGATCAAACAAAGAAACTTGGCGCTGGTCAAGTGTTTCCTGGTCCAGCCGTGTCACATGATCAAACAAAGAAACTTGGCGCTGGTCAAGTGTTTCCTGGTCCAGCCGTGTCACATGATCAAACAAAGAAACTTGGCGCTGGTCAAGTGTTTCCTGGTCCAGCCGTGTCACATGATCAAACAAAGAAACTTGGCGCTGGTCAAGTGTTTCTGAGATTGGGAGAAGGCCTGTTTTAGCAGAGACCTCTCCGTTGCGGATGTAGTCATGCCATCGAATGCTCAGGATGCGCCGCTGGTTGTGGATGTGAAAGGCTTCCAGTCTTTACATGTTTCAGCAATGTCCAGGTTTCGGAGCCATAAAGCAGAACTGGGACCACGCAGGACTGGTAGTTGCCAATTTTTGTCCCAAGGGTGATTCTGCCATTACTCCACACACATTGGAAGTCGTGCATAGTGGATGCAGCTAGTCCGATCCGTCTTGACATATCGGGATAGCTGCACCCATTGGATGATATCATACTACCGAGGTAAGTGTATTCGTTGGTGCCCTCTGCAGTGTGACCTTGAGTTGCAATACCCTGGATTGCTATGTCAGAAATGAGGTTCTGAACTTTAGTCTTAGCCCAGGATATAGACTGGCCTAGAGAGGGCGTTTCACTGTCTAACATTTCCAGAGAGCGCTGCAGCACAGATCTGTCTGTGTCGAACAGGACAATATCGTCCGCGTAGACAAGATCAGTGGAGATTGACTGATCAATAGCTATACACTCCTGATGTGCACTGAGGAGGTCAAGAAGCCAATCGACTGCCTGGTAGAATAGGTTGGGGGCAAGAACACATCCCTGTCTGACACCCGAAGTCGTGGGGAATCTGTCAGAGACAACGCCACCTAATCGAATTCTGGTGCCGGTGTCCTTGTGTAGCTCCTTGATCAGATTCAACAGGGGGCCAGGGTGCCTATTCCCTGAAGGGCTTTCTATAAAGCCGGCCGATCAATCGAGTTGAAGGCAGACTTTAAGTCCACGTATGCAGCGTACAAGGAACGATTGGAGTCCTAGTGCAGTTCGGCGCAGAGCAAGGATAGCATTAGTTAAGAATGACCCTGTGTGAAGCCAGACTGTTCTGGGCAACGTTTTATGCTCAAGAGAGGTTTGAGTCTAGCCAATAGCACGTAGGCAAGCACCTTTCCCAGTAGAGTAGTGTTATAGGCCTGTAAATACCACAGTCTTTGTGACTTCCCTTGCCTTTGTACAGGGAGACGACGATGCCATTGGGGCAGTCGATGTCGATGTTGTTTCAGTATCTTCTCAAACAGGATACAAAAAGCAAGTGTGGCCTTTGTCAGCTATAAAACCATATAGAATTCTTAAACGGTAAAAATGTATACCAACCTAAGGATCTTCAACTCCAATGTGAAGTCAGTCCTTCTGTATGAACCTGAAACATGGCGTACGACCCAACTCAATATTAAGAGATTACAGGAATTCATCAACAAGAAAGATCCTCAGCCTGCAATGGTTCAACAAGAATGCAAAATGTAAGCTTATGTGTGAGAACAGGCCAAAGCCAGATCGAACAGGAAATCTATGGAAGAAAGCGGTGAAAGCCCCAAGCCAGTATCCCCAGATGTCATAGATCTCCTAGGGAAAATGAGACAAAGGCAAGCTAAAAAAAATCACATGCAGGAGTGACCTAAAAGAACAAAAAGGGGAAAAGTTGAAAAGAGCTGGAGAAAATAGCACAGGACCTGTCTGCCTGGAGAAGGCTGATTGATGGCCAGTGCAACCTAAGGTGAAAAGGGTATAGAAGATGACCTAGGGGTTATAAAAGATCATACATCATACAGGTAAGGTGAGTGAGCAAGTTCAGGTAGCAGTGAAAAAGGCAAATGCAATGTTAGGTATGATAAAACGAAATATTAAACATAGGAGCAAGGAAGTGATAGTCAAATTGTATAACGCATTTGCTAGACCTAGATTGGAGCACTGTGTATAAATGTGGAGTCATCATCATAGAGGGGATATAAACATGCTGGAAAGAATACAAAAAAAAGCGACAAAGCTAATAGTGGGATTCCAGAATTACAGTTATGAGGAAAAACTCAGAAAAGACGGCCTACAGTGTCTGGAAAAGAGAAGAATTCGAGGTGACAATACAGGTTTACAAGATGATCAGAGGAATGGATAAATTAGACTACAAGTTTTTCAAAATACAACCACCCACAAGAACAATAGGGCATAGCTACAAATTAACTAAAGAGAGGTGCAGATTAGATATTAAGAAATATATTTTTTAGTCAGAGAGTGGTGAATACTTGGAATGCATTGCCACAGAAGGTAGTGGAGGCAGAGCCAATTAATTCATTTAAAAATAAATTGGATGCGCCAAGCTTTTAGAACAAGGAAATGTAAATGAAACTTGTTGTATACAGACTCTGTAGAGTCTTCTAAACCAGTATAAAGATGTTAAAGAAGATATCAGTTATGAATGAAAACCAAAATCTATTGCTAGGGATATTGAGATAACATCAGACAGAAACAATCTTCTTTTAGGTCATTTGATTATATAGAGCACTCTGTGACAAGCGACAAAATTGCTAGGATATGAGATATTGAACTTCAAAGAGAGAAGATGCTGAACAGTTGAATATCAGCAACGGAATTGATAAACAGTACTTGGAACAGAAAGTTATGGAAAGACACTAAAACCCAAGTCACTCAGCATGGAATAGGAAGAAGGCAACATCGCTTTTGAAGAAGGCAAAATGGAATGGGAAGAAGGCAACATCGCGTTTGAAGAAGGCAAAATGGAATGGGAAGAAGGCAACATCGCTTTTGAAGAAGGCAAAATGGAATGGGAAGAAGGCAACATCGCATTTGAAGAAGGCAAAATGGAATGGGAAGAAGGCAACATCGCTTTTGAAGAAGGCAAAATGGAATGGGAAGAAGGCAACATCGCGTTTGAAGAAGGCAAAATGGAATGGGAAGAAGGCAACATCGCTTTTGAAGAAGGCAAATGGAATGGGAAGAAGGCAACATCACATGTGAAGAAGGCAAAATGGAATGGGAAGAAGGCAACATCGCGTTTGAAGAAGGCAAAATGGAATGGGAAGAAGGCAACATCGCGTTTGAAGAAGGCAAAATGGAATGGGAAGAAGGCAACATGGTATGTGAAGAAGAAAAAAAAGATAACGTGAAAGTGAAACTGATTAGATCACTTTCTGAAAGAATGCAGAAAAAAACAGTTGGGCCTTTTCTCCAGAAAATCAAGCATAAGAATAAATTAAACTGAATGAACTATACAATGAATTTTGATGAATAAAAACAGTTTGGCAAGTCTTTTCTTCAGGAAAGAGGTGGTTGGGCAAGAACAACCAAAACATGAAGAAAATAAATTAAGCCGATTGAACATAAAGATTTGTTGTAGAAACAATACAAAATAGAATATGCTGGAAGAATGTTGCAAAGGAAATAAAAAAAAGAAACTGAATAAAGATTCACATTTTCCTTTTGTATTTCATTTGTACACACCCTGTAGGTATGTTTGATCATAAAGCCTACTGTCTTATCACATACAGTCAATGAGGATAATATCGCAGAGGTCTTCAAAGAAGCAAACACATACCCGTCTTCCAGATGGTCCCTCCATACCAAAAGGCCCTTTGATTCCAACTTGTCCTTGAGAACCCTATGGATTTAAAAATGCAAACCTGAAGTAAGCCAACTAGGGCATACAATAATCTCATACCTAAATCTGCTAGAATGGACATGAAAAGTGACGTCTTTGTGGAACTATAACTTTCAATGTTCATGTGGACATTCAGCCATGAGATGGAGAGATGGCATGAGTAAAGCTATTGGTCCAAAAAAGTATCCATGACAAAAGACTGAAATAAGTTTTTTTTTGTTGCTTTCTCTATTTCCCAAGGCAGTGTGTGTTGCACTATGTTTTTATTTTTTGCACCTGTCGCCTAGTGCATTTGACTTCGGCATGCATTTTCTAAGGGTTTGCTTCCCCGGGATAACGGTAGGTGCTGCGTGATGGGGAGCGAACCCAACACCTTCGAGTTGTGAGCAGTGTCACTTAACCACTAGCCCATGCCCTCCCCATGAAATAAGTTGAAGCAACATTTGGCTACCTGGCATCAGGCATCTGATATGCTTTACTTAATACCAGGATTACAGATTATACAATTTTACATGGCTTATTTGGTTAATTAATGCTCACAACATCAACACTGCATTCCAAATGTTCATAAACCATCTAACATCTTTGCAATGGTAAATATAGGGACTGAGTGGTCTCGAGGGAAGACGTTGGCCTCGGGTGCTGAAGGACGTGGTATCAAATCACTGTGGAGACTGCGATTTGTTCACGTGTACTTTCTGGTATTTCCCCTGATCTCTGGGTAGTAGAGATCGGATGCCCATGTGCAGTGTTGCGCACATTAAAAATCCATCGGCAGTTGGAAATAAAAAATAGTAGAACTAACGGCCGCTGCCAAGGCAAAATTAAAAGTTATGTTAAAAATCTACTAAATCTATTACAGGATCTTCGCCTGTACTACAGAGTTTGTGCATTGTGCTAAGATTCTCCAAAAATACGGAGAAGAACAGAGCACTTATGGGTAAAACCATGTGCAATGACGTTGATTCTTCAACAAACTAAACAAACAAAATATAAAAGAAGAAGCTTACTGGTAATCCTTCCTCTCCTTTATCACCATCATCACCTCTGAGTCCAGCAGGGCCTCTTTCTCCAGGTTCTCCTTTCTCTCCTAATCTTATTGTGCTATTAAGCGGGTTACTACTCACACCAGCCAAACCATCATCACCAGGAAATCCTCGAACACCCTAAAGTTGGAAAAAGATGTTCATTTCACAAATAAGGTATTGATAGTAACAATGACAGTAACAATGGAGGAAATAGTGATGATAAATACAACAGATACTGAATGTACACAAAGCAACCAGCAGATAATATGAGCTGTTATATCTACAAAAACCAAACATGTCAGAATCAACAATTTAAAGATAAGTGACCAGTCACTTTTAACAAAAAATGAAACAATCACATACATCCAAATCAGACCCTGGTCAATATCAGCTTCACGCATTTACCTGCATGATAATCACTATTACCCTTTCTTTTGCTCCAACAGGAACAAAGGGCAACATTTGTAACTCTTTGTCAGGTATTCTTCAATTGCCATATTTTCCTGTTTTCTGACCAACAGTGTTTTACTATTTATATTTGTTCAAGAATTATAGATTTTTTATGTACAAGTTAATTTTCACACTATGAAATAAACAAAATGTTTACACATGTTTCAAATTTAAATGAAATTTAAATGGACTATCTAACTAGAGAACAAAAACAGATTACTCACCGGTGGGCCTACTTTACCAATAACTTCCTTTCCCATTTCTCCTTTTTGCCCTTTTAGACCATCTAATCCTGATCGACCCTGGAAAAAATTCAGGCAACTTGAAAAATGACATGCACTGAAAGAGCTGTCTGTTACTTGTATGAATGTCAGCATCCTTATCAGCATTTTCTGCATCTCAGAAGACTACCTACTTACTGGCTTTTTTGTGCTGGATCTTTCAGAACATATGGTTACAACAGTTACACACATTTTGGGCAGTTTTCTTAAACTCTGGCCATAAAGACATTCATTTTCTGGCTTTGTCTTTTACTGTACCTTGCTAAATACTATTCATTGTTCAAACTCATCTCTTCCTCTGTTGGTTACATTATTAAGTTGTTTCTATTAGGCATTCCCTGTTCATTTTAACTTTCTCTTCTGAATCTCTAACATTATTGTTTGTTGTCTTGTTCCCTTCCATGAGTCTGTGTTTTAGTACTACTTTTGTCAATCTGACATGAGGTAGGTAAGAGTGACATTTCTTGTTGAAGATCTGTTATCTATCTCTAGTTTACAAAATAATCCATTTTCACATGCTAATACTGTATTTAGAGTTTTTCTTTCAACTAAGGGGAGGTGGATAAATGCACTGTATATTGTATATTCCTACATTGTGTTACCAATGTCAGTTTTGGTCCTTACTAGAAACATATAAGAGTAAGATCCAGAGTTGTGAGATGTAATGTTATAGAAGTGGAGCTGCAAAGACAATCCGTGACTGCATTGACAACACTATGCTGTAGCGGATAGTGAGGACAAGTCCAGTTAGTGCCTACATTGACTCTAAACAGATCAAGTAGTTGCTCATTTAGTCAGAATGCATTATGACCACTCTGCAGCAAGAGCTTATCATGTGCATGTCTCCAGTCCACGAGCAAGGGGCCGACCTTGACGTAGATGGATCTATGGTGTCTGACACTCTCAGGAAGTTAAAACTGACAACAACACAAGCCTCCTACTTGGTGATAACGAGAAATCTATGCACACCCCCCCCCCCCCCCCCCCCCCCCCCCCATCTGCAACACCACATGGCAATGGCAGTAAGACAAAACAAGAATGAAGAATACTGATTTACATTTTCTTCTTTGTCTTTCTTCAGTAACCTATGAGGTAAGTATTAACTTTTACATTTCTTCAGTAACCCATAAGAAAACAATTAACTTTTACATTTTCCTTATCAAATCTTAGAAGCTGTTTTTAGTGTTTCCTTTCAATCCCAATAAAAATGATGTCCTTAATGAGGTGTGTGATGTTAAGTGTTGTGAAGTATTCTACACTAGAAGAGTATACTTACTTCACAATGTTATTTCTTGTTTATCTTTATAGAGACTTTTAACTTGACTTGACTTAACATCTTTATACTGGTTTACAAGACTGCAGAGTCTGTATTCAAAAAGTTTAACTGATGTGCAAGTCCATCTTAATAGAATCAAACACTAGAGCAAAGTAGACCCGCAGCCTGTTAGGCCCCATCTTTGAGGCTCTTAAAAAACCACCTAACCATGGTTGGTGTTATGTCATGTCAAACATTTAGTCACCTCTAACGACATGCTCTCTGTGAGGAAGTGGTGCTATTCTCGTCTTTGTTATATACAGAGACCTCGGCACACCACTCAAGACTAACACACCTGGTTCCAATCCTGCTCGTGTCCAGTTTGGCAACATGGTTTTTTTTCTCGATCCTCCATGTACGGAAAGTAATGGCAACTTACCATGCTGCACACTTGCCAAGAAACTTAGACTCGCCAAATAGGTTATCAGTCACAAGAAGAGTCGTTTTGTAATGGACATTCTACTTATGGGATACTTTACTTTGAGAAATATAATGAATTATTTCCCCATTTTACAAATATTCTAAATAACTTGTTCTTGCCAATCATCATCATCATCAAATGCTGTTTCTACATCGGAGGTTAATGGCAATAGATCTCCAGCTGTCTGTCTCGTGCCAAGTTGGTACACTCAGTCTGATTGTGTTCCAATCACATTTTGATGTTGTCTGTCCATCTATACATCTACCGCCCTCTAACTCTCTTGCCCTCGACTATTCCCTCCAATATCACCTTCAGCAGACTGTCATGTCTCTTGCCCTCGACTATTCCCTCCAATATCAACTTCAGCAGACTGTCATGTCTCTTGGCATGACCAATATTCACTGACAAATAATAATTTACTTATAACTTAACTTAACTCAACGTCTTAATACTGGTTTAGAAGACTCTGCAATGTCTGTATACAACCAGTTTCATTTACATTACCTTGCTCTAAAAGCTATGCGCATTCAATCTATTTTGAAATGTATTAATTGTCCCTTTCTCCACTTCTTCCTGCGGCAATGCATTCCAAGCATTCACCACTCTCTGACTAAAAAAATATTTAATATCTAATCTGGACCTTTCTTTAGTTAATTTGTAGCTATGCCCTCTTCATGTTGTAGGTGGTTGTATTTTGAAAAACTTGTTATAGTCTAATGTATCCGTTCCTTTGATTATCTTATAAACCTGTATTAAGTCACCTCAAATTCTTCTCTCTTCTAGACACTGTAGACTGGTTTTTCTGAGTCTTTCCTCATAACTGTAATTCTGGAATCCCACTATCAGCTTTGTCACTCTCTTTTGTATTCTTTCCAGCATGTTTATATCCTTTCTATTATAAAGACTCCCCACCTGTACACAGTACTCCAATCTAGATCTAACTAATGCTTAATACAATTTGACTATCACTTCCTTGCTTCTATATTTAATATTTGTTTTTATCATACCTAACATTGCATTTTCCTTTTTCACTGCTACCTGAACTTGCTCACTCATCATACCTGTATGGTCTATTATAACCCCTAGGTCCTTTTCATTGTCTATCTTTCTAATATTATTCTCGCTCACTCTGTAATTATGTTCCATATTGGATCTACCCATGTAGATGACTGTACATTTATCTACATTAAACTCCATTTGCCAGCTTACAGACCATTCACTACTTTTATCTAAATTGACCTGAGAATATCCGCTTCTGCTTTAGATGAGACACTACTGCATAGTTTTGTGGCATCAGCGAATCATGCAATCATGGATCCGATATCAATGTCCAAATCATTTATATATATCAAGAACAAAATTGGTCCCAAAACCGAGCCCTGTGGCACTCCACTTTTGACTTCACACCACTCAGAGTACTTCTTACTTATGCCCACTGTCTGTCTTCTTCCCGTTAACCAATTTTCAATCCATTTATCGAGACGGCTGGAGATAGTTTATCCATAAACAATTTTCATGGCAGTTAACAATATTATTTTTCTCTTGTTTTATTCAAAGATTTATAATTCTTTCCATGATTCCAACTAGTGCAGACACAGAATCAATATGATGTTTTCATTTTAGTAATTTATTATCAAAAATATAAAACTATAAAAAGAAGGTACAAAATAGTTATGCATGACATATAAAAATTATGAATCACTTACAGGGAAGCCAGATTGGCCTGGTGGTCCAAATTCTCCATCCTCACCTGGAATCCCACGCAGTCCCTGGATAAAATATGATCATGTACACAATAAAATACAACACAGGGTAGCATATTGCGATTTATATATATATATATATAAAAATATCATACACACACACACACAGCAAGGATGTTTCCACGCATGTGCCCGTCTATATATATATATATATTTATATAAGTATATATATATACAACATGTACCATATTCTAATTGCATTCACTGGGTAACTATTCTGTTGCCACAACCCCTAATATCTAATATACAAACTCACTGTAAATAGTCCAGTTTTACCGCAACCCTCACCAACTAATACACAAACCCATTAGACAAAAATTGATTCACCTTAATAGTCATCACTTCCCGTAGTTACTCCTCATTTTCTCGATGAGGTTGTAGAGGTCATTTTGCATATTCTTTAAACCGAGTGTGCTGATAAACAGGTAATTAGCCTTTGTGTCTTTAGTACAATGGATGGGCCATTTTCTTGCTTTCTGCTGTTTTTTAAAGTTCATGCAGGCAACAAATATAACACCTCATTTATATAGTGTCCCCCACTTTTATTGCTACCACCAACAAACATAACACCTCATTTATTTAGTGTCTCTCACTTTTATTGCCACCACCAACTAATATAACACCTCATTTATATAGTGTCCCCCACTTTTATTGCTACCACCAACAAATATAACACCTCATTTATATAGTCCCCCACTTTTATTGCTACCACCAACTAATATAATACCTCATTTATATAGTGTCCCCCACTTTTATTGCTACCACCAACAAATATAACACCTCATTTATATAGTCCCCCACTTTTAATGCTACCACCAACAAATATAACACCTCATTTAAATAGTCCCCCACTTTTATTGCTACCACCAACCAATATAACACCTCATTTATATAGTGTCCCCCACTTTTATTGCTACCACCAACAAATATAACACCTCATTTATATAGTGCCCCCCACTTTTATTGCTACCACCAACAAATATAACACCTCATTTATATAGTCCCCCACTTTTATTGCTACCACCAACAAATATAACACCTCATTTATATAGTGTCCCCAACTTTTATTGCTACCACCAACAAATATAACACCTCATTTATATAGTCCCCCACTTTTATTGCTACCACCAACTAATATAACACCTCATTTATATAGTCCCCCACTTTTATTGCTACCACCAACTAATATAACACCTCATTTATATAGTCCCCCACTTTTATTGCTACCACCAACTAATATAACACCTCATTTATATAGTCCCTCACTTTTATTGCTACCACCAACTAATATAACACCTCATTTATATAGTCCCCCACTTTTATTGCTACCACCAACTAATATAACACCTCATTTATATATCTAAATAGCATTTAATTGTTTCTTTTTTCTTCTGCGTTTGTTCTCAATCTCCCGCTACCAAGCTCTGAACAGAGCTTTTGCAAGTAGCAGGATGTAGTCCGGAGAACGGAATGCGTTGTGTTGCTAGTTTACAGCTTGACTGCGATATTTGCACCTTTCGGTCCGACACATCCGTCTTCGGCAGGATTTAATTGTTTAATTGTTACTACCAATTAGGTAGTAAATGATGAGGATTCTGTGACGAAGTAGTTAAGCCATCGGGCTTGTAATCAGGTGATGTGGATTCGACTCTAGACTCTGCCGTCTTTTTCACGGGTGCCTGATGCAGAGTCCCCTGCATCTTGTAGTCGCCCCCTAGTCGTCTTGTCCTTGACTTGCCACTGGGGTCGGGCGGCTCGAGACGAGAGAGTGAGGATAAAAAGTAGCGCAGTAAATCCTTACTAAAAATAGCGCTAGCAAAATAAATTATGCCATGATCATCTACGATGGAGGGCGGCCTTTGCCTTTGCCTTGTTACCACCAACTAATTTATTTCATGTCCGGGTACGGCATGGCCTAGTGGTTAAGTGGCACGGCTCACAATCCGAAGGTGCTGGGTTCGATCTCCATCACAGCACCAGCTGTTATCCCAGGGAAGCAAACCCTTAGAAAATGCAGGAAGAAGCAGACCCTTACATAAAGTGCATGCTGAAGTCGGATGCATTGGCCCATAGGCGCAAAATAATAACCACAGTGTAATGCACACCACCTTGGGGATTAGAGAAATAAGGTGAACGCAAAAAAAAATAAAAAAAAATATCATGTTCTCCACTTTTATTGTTTTATTAATAGCTGTCCATCATTGTTGATGAGGACCGCCGGCATCATCCTTGTCACAGATTTCCCTGTTGGGTGTGGGTTCTCATGTGGCTGAACAGGCCAATACGAGCACGGAAACATCTGCTGCATAACGGACACGCGAGGTCAGTAGAAGGTGATGGTGTTCCCGCTGCTCATGATTTCTGGGTCTCGCCTATGTTCAGGGCTTTCACAACACGGTGATCCTCACTGCTATCTACACTCGCTTTGACTATGCTTCTCCAGTCAGATCTGTTTTGCGCCAGACATTCCCAGGTGGTGATATCTATCTGGAAACTTTTAGTGAGTTCCTTAGACTGTTAAAACATTTCTTTGGGCGCCCTTTCTCATGCCATCCCTCTCTCAGATTGCCGTAGAGTAGCTTCTTTGGGAGCCATTTGTCTGACATCCTAATTGTGCTTTCTCTAGCAGTGCATGGATGCTGGGCATGTCATCCCTGGAGAGAACTTTGATGTCAGTAGCACGATCTTGCTATTGAATGTGTATAATTCCCTTTTTTATTATTATTGTTATCACCAACTAATATAACAACTCATTTATAACATATCCTCCCATTTTATTATTATTACCAACTAATTTAACAATTCATTTATAACATATCCTCCCATTTTATTGTTATCACCAACTAATATAACAGCTCATTTATAACGTCCTCAACTTTTATTGCTACTATCACTTTATAGTGGCCTTGAAATAACATAAAATACATTTTTATCTAAAAACAGTAGTATATGTATTCCAATGTATTCTCACATAAAGGTTTTAATCAATTACTGAACAAACAAAAAAGACAAAAGATAACGGTGAACTAGGCTGAATAAATTTTAATAGATGAATCTGCAGATATGAGCAGTGAAACTGTTGAAAACAGATGTGTAAAGGTGTAAATATTGCAGTCAAGCTGTAAAATAACGACACAACGCAATCCATTCTCCGGACTACATCCAGCAATTTGCAAAACCCTGTTCAGGACTTGGTTACGGGAGATTGAGAACAGATGCCGAAGAAGAAGAAGTGCAGAGATAATCTATCAACAAAGTCCTTTGTTTTAAGCCTCTAATGAAGGGGACGGCGTGGCCTAGTGGTTAAGTGACACGGCTCACAACCAGAAGGTGCTGGGTTCGATCCCCATCACAGCACCGGCCGTTACCCCGGGGAAGCAAACCCTTAGAAAATGCAGGAGGAAGCAGACCCTTACATAAAATGCATGCTGAAGTCGAATGCACTGGGCCGACAGGCGCAAAATAAAAACGCAGTGCAACGCACACCGCCTTGGGGATTAGATAAATAAGGCGAACGCAAAAAAAAAAAAAAAAAAAAAAAAAGCCTCTAATGCAATCAGTTTACCACTCTATAGCATTACACACATCTTTATTAGCCTGCAACCCTCACTCTTATCCTATCAACTTCTATTATGACACTTATCTCCATTCCTGAGGTCCACTGTGAGAATTTATAGGACTGATGAATAAAGGCCGCTAGCCTCTACAGTTGCCATACACTGTACAGGCAAGGTTTTTATGTTACCTCTGATAGTAGAAAATCTTTGCTGTACCTGATTAGAGTAGTGGCAGAGCAATTGTTTTTCACAGCAAAGATATAAGGTTAAACTCCCATTACAAGTACGCTTCAGGCAATCCAGCTGTAAATGGATACCTGGCTTACTGTTAGGAAAGGAAATGCGGGGATGAATGGAACTGGCCATCCCACCTCATAAATGAAATGTGGCTTTGTACAATGAAACTCTAAACACTTAATCTACGACAGTTGTGTCTGCTGTATGACTACTTTTACCTTGACCTTACCCTATGGTCATTTTTTTATTTAGGTTAATGGACATGCAAGGAGGTTAAACCACTTCCACACAGGTTGCCTGAGGCGAATATTCCACATCCGATGGCAAGATCGTGTCACTGACATCGAGGTTCTCTCGAGGGCTAACATGCCCAGCATCCATGCACTGCTAGAAAAAGCACGACTAGGATGGGCCGGACACCTCGTCCGTATGTCAGACGAGCGGCTCCCAAAGAAGCTTCTCTACGGTGAGCTGAGAGAGGGATGGCGTGAGAGGGGGCGCCCAAAGAAACATTTTAAAGACGGTCTGAAGGACTCACTAAAAAGTTGCCAGATAGACATCGACACCTGGGAATGTCTTGCGAAAAACAGATCTGACTGGAGAAGCGCAGTCAAATCGGGTGTAGCTGCCGGTGAAGATGACCGTGTTGTGAAAGCCCAGAACAGACGCGAGACGCGGAAATCCCGAGCAGCGGGAACACCATCCCCTTCTACAAACCTCGTGTGCCCGATATGTAGCAGATGTTTTCGTGCTCGCATTGGCCTGTTCAGCCACATGCGCACCCACACCCAACAGGGAAATCTGTGACAAGGATGATGTCGGCGGTCCTCATCGACAACGATGGACAGCTATTATTACCCTTGGTCAGAAGACCAACAAGAGCTTGACAAGGCGTGTCTCTCACACTTATCATTAGCTATTAATACATTCTCAAAACACACGTCTCATCACCAAATAAAGTTAAAAGAACTTACATCAAAGCCAGGTGTTCCTTGATTACCTTCGTCACCTTTTGGTCCAATGCCAAGGCCAGTGAATTCACCTGGTTCACCCTGAAGTTGATAAAATCATCAAGGAAATTGATGATTGTGGCAAAAAAAAAGTATTTATCTTAACTGTGAAAAGTTAGATACAGTAATTATAGTCATTGTTCTTACTTTTTTGCTTAAAAAGGAACATAGATCCACCGCTAAAGTTGGTGTCCGTGTTTAGGTCCAGATTAGATATTGAGAAATACTTTTTTAGCCAGAGTGTGGTGAATGCTTAGAATGCATTGCTACAGGAAATAGTTGGGGCAGGGTCAATTAATGCATTCAAGAATAGTTATTTTTAAATTAAGGGGAATAGAAGAGTGGTTGTATTCAGACTTTGTAGAATCTTCTAAACTATTATAAATAAGTTAAGTAAGAAGTTCGCACTAAAATCTGTATTTTTGCACAGTTGATTTCTGTAGCACATTGCATTATATAAAAAAGTTGCCACCCCTATGCACAACCCTCCCTAGTCTTCTTTTACAACAAGCATGACTTGGTGCAGTGGTTTTATCTTCTCTACAAAATAAGGGACCCCCAGAACCCTAGTAGAGGAGGAGGGGTTGCTGTAGCAGCAATACTATCTTAGTCTAAGTTGACCTGTACTTCTGCAGGGGCAGATGCAGAAATATATTTTTAGATCACTGGACTTATGTACAACCCTCATAAGTAACACATTACAAACATTTTAGTAGACAGTTAGCAATAATATTCTTTGCTTCACCATACTGGCACATGGAATTCCCATTGTGGATTGTAACAATAATATGCCACGATCAACGACACATTCCGGACTCATTACAGATGCAAAAGCACATACTGTTTTTCTATGTTATTCTTTGTTATTCTGTTTTTCAATCTTATTCTCTTTACTATTTTTCTATCTTATTGTCTTTACTGTTTCTCTATCTTATTCTCTTTACTATTTTTCTATCTTATTGTCTTTACTGTTTCTCTATCTTATTCTCTTTACTATTTTTCTATCTTATTGTCTTTACTGTTTCTCTATCTTATTCTCTTTACTGTTTTTCTATCTTATTGTCTTTACTGTTTCTCTATCTTATTCTCTTTACTATTTTTCTATCTTATTGTCTTTACTGTTTCTCTATCTTATTCTCTTTTCTATTTTTCTATCTTATTGTCTTTACTGTTTCTCTATCTTATTGTCTTTACTGTTTCTCTATCTTATTGTCTTTACTGTTTCTCTATCTTATTCTCTTTACTATTTTTCTATCTTATTGTCTTTACTGTTTCTCTATCTTATTGTCTTTACTGTTTCTCTATCTTATTCTCTTTACTGTTTCTCTATCTTATTCTCTTTACTGTTTCTCTATCTTATTCTCTTTACTATTTTTCTATCTTATTGTCTTTACTGTTTCTCTATCTTATTCTCTTTACTGTTTCTCTATCTAATTCTCTTTACTGTTTCTCTATCTTATTCTCTTTACTTTTTTTCTATCTTATTGTCTTTACTGTACAGCCTCAGAGCCAAGAAATAGCGATCTTTTACATCAGTTTAGGTATTACATTTCCTGCTACTAGATAATTGTTTTTGTGTTGTTTGTGTTGCTTTGTTGCTGTAATCATTTTTTTGGCTGCATTTTTTTCTACGTTTGTCCTGACATGGACGTTATGTTGTAGCTTACAGTGAGACTGCAGAATTTGTCCTTTTTGGCCCACACCTCCTTTTCCACCTGGGATTCTTATTCTCTTAGCTAGGCTACACTTGTGCAGTTGGTTCCAGCTCGCTGCTTGGAGGTGGAACAGGGTCATGGTCAGCTCTGGCTCACTGATCCTAATGCAAGCAGCGAGCTATGAGCCACTGGCTGCTGTCATCTCATTTGCTGTGCTTCATCTTTAGCCTCACCTATTTTGTTTGTTTGTTTCTATGATGTTTTTCTTATTTTGGGTGAGGATGAAGTTTTCAACCATGGACAGAGTACTTTTGGTTATTTTAAAGTACATATGTATTTTTAACTACACAACTTTCCAGCTTAACTTAGCCCAGAAAATTAAATTGTGGAGTTTCTTAATTTGAGTAATGAGCAACCTGAGATCTGGAATATTTTTAGTTATCAAGTATCCCTGAGAAGAAGAATACTCCTTCATTAGGTCTGAGTTCTTGAGTACAATTAGGTATCAATTAGCCTAGAAAACTATTTGTTATTAAGAAGCATGATGTCACAGTGAAGCCGAAACTCCTTAGCATCTGAGACTGACAGTTTTTCTTGACCCAGTATATGCTGCCTTGTTACAACAATATTTTCAATTGAAGAGCTGGGTAAAAATGTTCTGCTTGTAAATGTGAACTATTACAATAACAATTAGGCACCATATTTTCTCACCTTGACACCAGCAAACCCTGGTGTACCTGGGCTTCCAGGGTATCCTATAAAACCATGTGGTCCAGATAAACCTCTTTCTCCCTAGGGATAAATAATATGTGTTAAGAATGATGTGGCCACATATTTTGAAACAGGCTATATAAACAGGCTCTGTGACATTCTAATATTTCTAACAGATAGCATCTCTAACAACCATGACAAGAAATTCTTGTGGTACGTTGAAAACCTGCAACTAAAATATATAAAACGATAAGAGAGCCAGAAATTAATTACCTTTTTTAGACATTTTAAACCACTATTAACATTTATATACAATACAGTACAATACAATACAATACAATATCCTCAACTTCAGTCTGGAGGGTGTGCGGTATGTCGAGGTAGCCAACAATGTCCTGTATGCAGTCCGATCTTTTGCTATGTCCCACTATTTCAGACTTAGGTCTCTCAGCAGACCATCTCACCATCAAATGGGTTTGCGGCAATGTAATCGTGTATAATCATATGGCCATCAAAACACTGTTCTGAGTATCTATCTGTTATCTGGCATGCGTAACACGTGACCAGTCCATTGGTATTTGTGAGGCAATGCGGTCTCCTCAAAAAAGAGTACTTTCACTGATTTCAGTATTGTGGATTTGATCTCTGATCGAGATCCCGAGGATGCGTCTTTCCATCGCTTGCTGGGTAACTCGTAGTTTCTCTGCATCTGCATTGCATAAATTCCACACTTCACATTCGTAGATCATGGCTGGTATGATTGCAGAATTGAAAAGGTGTGCCCTAACCATGGTGTCTTTCAGCTGCAGGAGTATAGGCTTTTATATAATATTTATATTAGAAGCATATAACTAATTATAGCACCTGTATTCCTTTTCATCTGTTGGGATCTTATAAAAATAACAACAACTTAAAAACTACCACCAAATTAAATTATGATGAAGATCTACTCAAATCTATTCACTGCATGAGCAATTAACATCAGATAGAGGACTTCAGACCTGGAAAAAAATATGGAAAAGATGGATTGATGCTGTTGGGAAGACACTGCAGAAGCAGGGACTGAAAATAACAACTGCTGCACCACAGATAGCATATGAAAGTTCATTAAATTTCCACATGACATCTAACAGTACAAGTGGACAGATCAAATGGTGAGGAAAATAGGATATGACAGAAACATCTGGTGGTGAAGGAATGAAGTTTGGGAGTGACGTTCTTAGAGATGTATCATACAGGAGGACAACTTGATGTTTTTGCTAATCACCTAATTTGATTTTTCTGTTGAGTTTCCAGACTGGGTAGAAAATATGCTGTTGGTCTGACTTGTTCTGTTTCTAGAAATAGTCTACCTATACTGTTTCTGTATTTGGACTAAAACCTGACATATTCTTTACTCTCATAGAGGGGATATAAACATGCTGGGAAAAATACAAAAAAGAGCGACAACGCTGATAGTGGGATTCCAGAATTACAGTTATGAGGACAGACTCAGAAAAACCGGCCTACAGTGTCTAGAAGAGAGAAGAATTCGTGGTGACTTAATACAGGTTTATAACATGATCAGAGGAATGGATAAATTAGACTATAACAAATTTTTAAAAATTCAGCCACCCACAAGAGCAAGAGGGCTACAAGTTCACTAAAGAGAGGCCCAGATTAGATATTAGGAAATATTTTTTTAGTCAGAGAGTGGTGAATGCTTGGAATGCATTGCCACAGTAGGTAGGGGAGGCAGTGACAGTTAATGTATTTAAGAATAAATTGGATGCGCATAGCTTTTAGAGCAAGGTGATGTAAATGAAGCTGGTTGTACACAGACTCTGCAGAGTCTTCTAAACCAGTATAAAGATGTTAAGTTAAGTTACATTTCTAGACTGCCATACAAAATGTATGCCACAATTTGTGTTTTACATTGTTTTCAACCAGTACTGTTAGTCTCAGCCTTTCCATATTTATAAATATTTTCTACTTCAGGCTATAGTTGTAGTTGGCAAATGGCAAAAGAAGAGAGCCAATCATATCTGATTTTCAAAGATGTGTGTAAGCATGATATAAAGGTCCTGGTTGCTGAAGTCAGATGTGTTGGACCGAAAGGTGCAAATATCGTAGTCAAGCTGTAAACTACGACACAATGCATTTCGTTCTCTGGACTATATTTTCCTACTTAAGCCCTTTCGGGGTTTGGTAGCAGGAGATTGATAAAGAACGAAGCCAAGCCAGGCAAACCAAAGGTCCTGGACATGTCTGACATCCTGGGAAGACGAAGCTGTTGACCGGTCCAAGTAGACCAAGTGGAGATGTACGCTGAAAAGCTACTTCATGCCTGGTGGAAAAAACCTCTTGCAACACAGAGCAATGAAATGACAACACTGCACGAACAAAGGAAACAAGAAACAAAAAAAGCAAAGTAGAGAGTTGCCACTCCAAGGTCTTATCCTATAGTCAGTCAAGATTGAAAGGGGCTACTAACTACTGTAGTCACAGATAGTTTCTACCATAGGCTGTAGTCACATATGTTGTCTACTGTAGATTATACTCCCACATATTCTATACTGTGGTCACATATATCCTATACTGTACACTGAAGTTAAACATATTCTATACTGTGGTCACATATATCCTATACTGTACACTGAAGTTAAACATATTCTATACTGTGGTCACATATATCCTATACTGTACACTGAAGTTAAACATATTCTATACTGTGGTCACATATATCCTATACTGTACACTGAAGTTAAACATATTCTATACTGTAGTCACATATATCCTATACTGTACACTGAAGTTAAACATATCCTATACTGTAGACTGAAGTCACAGATATTCGATACTATAGACTGAAGTTAAACATATTCTCTACTGAAGTCACACATATTCTATACTGTAGACTGAAGTCATGCGTATTCTCTACTATAGACTGCCGTAACATATGTTGTGTCCCATCTATGTGTTTAGGAAAGAAAGCAAAGTACTTCATGAATGTTAATTTTTGTAGCTTTGTTGCTAGTTTACAGCTTGACTGCAATATTTGCACTTTTCTGTCCAACACATCTGTCTTCGGCATAAATAGACCATATCAAAACAACTTGCTGATCTGGACTTTGCTGAGGACAGAAGTCTTGCAACCATAATCAGAGGTCACAGAAATTGGAACTGATAATGCACACAGAAAAAACCAAAGATCATGAGAATAAATGCAACTAATGGTAATAAGCTTGCATTGGGAGACACACTCCTTCAAGATGTAGAATCGTTCATATATCTTGGTAGAAATATAGACAGAATAGAAGGTACAGATATATATATAAAAATAAGAATACAAAAGACAGTAGACGCTTACATCACATTGGGAAACTGTTTAAAATTTTAAAAAGTTATGTTTGATGACTAAAATAAAAATCTTCAACTCCAATGTAAAGTCTGGTCTGTTGTATAGCTATGAAACATGGACAATAACAAAAACAGTAACAAAAAAGTACAGATTTATAAAAATGGATGTTTGTGTAGAATAGGGAAATTGATGTGGTATGATAAGATCACTAATAGGTAACTGTTGGAAAGAACCAGACATACATAAGTGAAGTGAGGAGATGATGCTGGTGTTGGATAGAACACACATTAAGGAAACTGGCAGGAAACAAGGCAGTCTCTGCACTCGAATCCACAGGGCAAAAAAGGTAGAGGCAAACCAAAACACACATGGAGAAGAGAGCTCAAGACAAATATGGAGGCAAAAGAGGTAGAGGCAAACCAAAACACACATGGAGAAGAGAGCTCAAGACAAATATGGAGGCAAAAGAGGTAGAGGCAAACCAAAACACACATGGAGAAGAGAGCTCAAGACAAATATGAAGGCAAAAGAGGTAGAGGCAAACCAAAACACACATGGAGAAGAGAGCTCAAGACAAATATGAAGGCAAAAGAGGTAGAGGCAAACCAAAACACACATGGAGAAGAGAGCTCAAGACAAATATGAAGGCAAAAGAGGTAGAGGCAAACCAAAACACACATGGAGAAGAGAGCTCAAGACAAATATGAAGGCAAAAGAGGTAGAGGCAAACCAAAACACACATGGAGAAGAGAGCTCAAGACAAATATGGAGGCAAAAGAGGTAGAGGCAAACCAAAACACACATGAAGAAGAGAGCTCAAGACAAATATGAAGGCAAAAGAGGTAGAGGCAAACCAAAACACACATGAAGAAGAGAGCTCAAGACAAATATGGAGGAAACAGGGAAATGGGGATAATAGCTGGAGCTATTGACTCTGGACATGAGGACTTGGTGTATGTTTTGAAGACTTGAGCTCCATAGGGAGCTGGCAAAGTTTTGGTAATTGATTTATGTTATTAGACTACAATATTAATTGCATTTTTGTTGCTTCTGTATGGCGTTGTCTTGAACATTCTGTTGTCTTTGTTACAGGTAATGATAATTTTTTTAGATGGAATTGTTTCATTTGAATTGCAGTGGTTAAATCCTTATTTATATTTACTGTCCTGTAAACTGATTTAAGACACTCTTTTTCTATTTCATCTAGATAGTTGCTTTTTTTTTCTTCATCGAAAGTTTTGTTTATATCAAATTATTTTCTGTGATGAAAAAGATTCTGAGCAGAAAATATATATAGATATTGTCCGATAATAATATATTGATGAATGAAGGATATATACCTTAGTTAGCAAAGAGGAAAAATGAAGATATTGTAAAAGAACTGGATATTGAGGAAAATTGGTGGGTAAACAATATCTTGTCAAGAAAACTAAAATATTTTGGCCACATCAAATGTCATAATGGCTTGAAGAGAATGATGCTGGAGGATATGCTGCCTGGAAACAAGGCAGAGGCAGAGGAGAAGATGGAAACAAGACATCATGGAGGTCCTGAAGATGACAGTGACAGAGGCGGGAGCTCTGACTAGAGATTAAGAGTCTTACAGATTGGCTGTTGTGAGAGTGACATTCTGCAAAGGACATGCCACATGATGATGATGATAATAGATGAAGTCATTTTGGTTATTTTCCTGACAATCCTCTCCTTGGAACCTGGACTGATGACAGATAAAGCAGTCAGTGACCATCGATTGTACTTTCAGACCTGCAACAAACTACACCAACTTCACTGGATCTTCGGCCATCTTTCATATGGTTACCCAGTTCTGTTACATGGTTATCGGTTCATCTTCCATAGTTCTCACCAATATGTTTTAGGCCAGCCTCTCTTTCATCTACTATCTGTGGTTCACCGGATGACTGTTCATGTGGTGTTATTGGGATCTCTTTCAAGGACAATTCAAAAGTTGTCCAATTATGATGCTGCTCAAATCTGCATGACTGCTCTGAGTAAGCAACCATAGGATGGTGATGGGAATGCACCAACAACTATGGTGAATTTTCCTAAGACAGGTTATGCATATTCTTTCATCTTTTATCTGAAGTGCCGCAGCCTATAATTTTACATTCCATGACAAATATTGCCTTCCTGTTTTTTAAATACTTCTACTTCACAATAAAATATTAGACAAATCAAAAATTTAATGTAATTTTTGAAAATCTAAACGCTAAACACTAAATGATGTACAGTACCTTGGACCCATTGCAGCCCTGAAAACCTTCTGGCCCAGTTACACCTTCCAGACCTAGCTCTCCCTAGGAACACATACAATAAAAGAACGACTTTATCAGTAGATTTCTAGGCATGCATATGTATGTTGTGAAAGGCTTCATATAAGTTATGAATGAAGATGAAAAACCTTGTTTATTAATTTTATTAAACAATACAATTATTAAAATATAAATCAATTAGGAATAAACGTTACCATCAAAATGCCACCAGACAGTGACAAGAGAATAACAAATGGCACAATACAGATGAAAAAAGACACAGAAATACTGCTCAAGCAGAAACAATTTGACACCACAATAGGAACTTGTGATTTCAAATACAAATGAATGTTAACTAAAATATACACAACTTACTGGATTTCCAGGTACTCCAGTAAATCCTGGTAAGCCTTCTTGGCCCTGGAAATAAAAATTGTAAATAATATATGCAGATACGTTAATTATTTTGATGTTAAAAATGCAACAATAGTTTTGCATCTGGAAGTTAAATGCTAATATAGCTCAAAAGAAAATTTTGAAAGATTTCACAACTGTAAGCAAAATATATATGTGTGTGTGTGTGTGTGACTGCAGTAGAACTCAATAGCGATAATAGCTGAAAAACAAACAATGTGAATGCTTGGAATGCATTGCCACAGGAAGTAGTGGAGGCAGGATCAATTAATGCACCCAAGAATAGATTGGATGCACATAGTTCTTTTTAGATCAAGTGAATGTAAAAGAAACTAATTGTATACAGACTGCATAGTCTTCTAACCAAGTATAAAGATGTTAAGTTGAGTTTAAAATCAGTTTTAGATGTGAACAATAACATAAACCAATGTTTCTATCTAAATAGGGTTTCATCGAGGGCTGCATAAATGACAACAACCAGTGGTGTCACTAGGATTGATGTCACTTAGTGTGGTACTTCGTGGTGTCATTTTATTTCAACCCTCCTCCAAACTCCCTCCTCTCCCTACACCAGTTTTTTGTGCTAATGTTACTTGTAAATCTGAACTTTATCATAACTTTCCTTTTCTGGTCTTCAAAGTTACAAACTTGTGAATCACTTCATCAAAATCAATGTTCGTTATCAGTCTACTATAAATAGATAATTATTGCATGATCAGAAAGCATTATTGTGCTATGGTAGATTGCAAAATAGTTCTTCATAAGTTAAACATTTAGAAAGCTTCTTTCACATGACGGCAATTAACTTAACTCAGCGTCTTTATACTGGTTTAGAAGACTCATCGGAGTCTGTATACAACAAGTTACATTTGCATTACTCTGCTCTAAAAGCTATGCGCATCCAATCTATTCTTAAATGCATCAACTGTCCCTGCCTCCACCACCTACTCTGTAATGCATTTCAAGCCTTCACCACTCTGTGATTAAAAATATATTTCCTAATATCTAATCTGGACCTTTCTTTAGTTAATTTGTAGATGTTCCCTCTTGTTCTTGTTGGTGGTGTATTTTGAAAAAAACTTGTTATAGTATAATTTAACTTTTCCTGTGATTATCTTATAAACATGTATTAAGTCAACTAGAATTCTTCTCTTTTTTTAGACACTGCAGGCCAGTTTTTCTAAGTCTTTCCTTTTAACTGTAATTCTGGAATCCCACTAGCAGCTTTGTCGCTCTTTTTTGTATCCTTTCCAGCATGTTTATATCCCCTCTACAATAAGGACTCCACACCTGTACACAGTACTCCAATCTAGGTCTAACTAATGCTTAATAGACAGTACAGGGAAAATAATAAGTGAGAATAGGGAGGCTGCTAATCTGCTCAATCAGTACTTTGGCACAGTCTTCACAAAGGAGGACTGCTCCGAGATCCCAGAGCCTATAGATATTTTTCAAAGAGACATGGATACAGCGGGATTAAGATCAATCTGTATTACAGAGGAAATGGTTTTTAAAAAATTGGAGGGGTTGAAAGTGAATAAATGTCCAGGTCAAGATGGTATTCACCCAAAATTACTGTATGAAATTAGAAACCAACTAGCAAAATATAGACCGGTGAGTTTAACGAGCATAGTCTGTAAATTGTTAGAGTCAATAATCAAAGAAAACATTGTAATGCATTTAGAAAAATTTAATCTAATTAGAAATAGTCAGCATGGGTTTACTAGAGGGAGATCATGCTTAACAAATCTATTAGAATTCATGGAGGAGGTTACTAAAATCATAGATAAAGGGGCGCCAGTGGATGTTATTTATCTAGACTTTGCAAAGGCCTTTGATAGAGTACCTCATCAAAGATTATTTAGAAAGTTAAAATCACATGGAATAGGTGGCAAAGTTGCCAAATGGATTGAAAATTGGTTAACGGGAAGAAGGCAGAGGGTGGGCATAAATAAGGAGTACTCTGAGTGGAGTGAAGTGAAAAGTGGTGTGCCACAGGGCTCGGTTTTGGGACCAATTTTGTTCTTGATATATATAAATGATTTGGACATTGATATGAGATCCATGATTGCGAAATTTGCTGATGACACAAAACTATGCAGTAGTGTCTCATCTAAAGCGGAAGTGGATATATTGATGTCGGATTTAGATAAATTTCGAGAATGGTCTGTAAGCTGGCAAATGGAGTTTAATGTAGATAAATGTACAGTCATCCACATGGGTAGATCCAATATGGAACATAATTACAGAATGGGAGAAAACAATATTAGAAAGATAGATAAGGAAAGGGACCTAGGGGTTATAATAGATCATACAGGAAAGGTGAGTGAGCAAGTTAAGGTAGCAGTGAAAAAGGCAAATGCAATGTTAGGTATGATAAAAAGAAATATTAAACATAGGAGCAAGGAAGTGATCGTCAAACTGTATAAAGCTTTAGTTAGACCTAGATTGGAGTACTGTGTACAGGTGTGGAGTCCTTATCATAGAGGGGACATAAACATGCTAGAAAGAATACAAAAAAGAGCGACAAAGATGATAGTGGGATTCCAGAATTACAGTTATGAGGAACGACTCCGAAAAACCGGCCTACAGTGTCTCGAAGAGAGAAGAATTCGTGGTGACTTAATACAGGTTTATAAGATGATCAGAGGAATCGATAAATTAGACTATAACAAGTTTTTTAAAATACAGCCACCTACAATAACACAAGGGTATAGCTACAAGCTGATTAAAGAGAGGTCCAGGTTAGATATTAGGAAATTATTTTTTAGTCAGAGAGTGGTGTCTGCTTGGAATGCATTGCCAGGGGAGGTAGTGGAGGCAGGGACAGTTAATGCATTTAAGAATAAACTGGATGCGCATAGATTTTAGAGCAAGGTGATGTAAATGTAACTGGTTGTATACAGACTCTGCAGGGTCTTCTAAACCAGTATAAAGATGTTAAGTTAAGTTAAGTTAATACAATTTGACTATCACTTCCTTGCTCCTATGTTGAATATTTCATTTTATTTAACATTGCATTTTCCTTTTTCACTTCTACCTGGACTTGCTCACTCCCCTTACCTGTATGATCTATTATAAGCCCTAGGTCCCTTTCCTTTTCTATCTTTTAAATATTGTTCTCGCCAATTCTGTAATTATGTTGCATATTGGATCTATCCATGTGGATGACTGTACATTTATCTACATTAAACTCTATTTGCCAGATAACAGACTATTCTCTAATTTTATCTAAATCAGACCTGAGTATATCCACTTCTGCTTTAGATGAGACACTACTGCATAGTTTTGTGTCATCAGAAAATTTTGCAATCATGGATCCCATATCAATGTCCACATTGTTTATATTTATCAAGAACCAAATTGGTTGCAAAACCGAGCCCTGTGGCACTCCACTTTTGACTTCACACCACTCAGAGTACTCCTTATTTATGCCCACCCTCTGCCTTCTTCCCTTTTACAAATTTTCAATCCATTTGGCAACTTTCCCAACTATTCCATGTGATTTTAACTTTCAAAATAATCTTTGATAAAGGTACTCTATCAAATGCCTTTGCAAAATCCAGATAAATAACGTCCACTGGCTCCCCTTTATCTATCATTTTAGTAACCTCCTCCAATAATTCTAATAGATTTGATAAGCATGATCTCCCTCTAGTAAACCCATGCTGACTATTTTTGATTAAATTAAACTTGTCTAAATGCATTACAATGTTTTCTTTGATTATTAACTCTAACAATTTACAGACTATGTTCGTTAAACTCTCCGATCTATAATTTGCTGAATCTGATTTTTTGCCCTTATTGAAAAAAGGGATTACTCCTGCATCTTTCCAATCCCGTGGAACAATCCCTTTTGCAAGAGATTGAGTACATAATATAGCCAATGGTTTTGCTAGTTGGTCTCTATTTTCAAACAGCAGTTTTGGATGAATACCATCTTGACCTGGACATTTATCCACTTTTAACCCCTCCAATTAAACATTTTTTTTTTCTTTGTAATACAGATTGATCTTAATCTTGCTGTATCCATGTCTATTTGAAAAATATCTATAGGCTCTGGGATCTTGGAGCAGTCCTCTTTTGTGTAGACTGTGCCAATATCTTTCCAGATTATGTGGCTCGCTGCCTCTTTCCTCTTATTAATATCTGCCTTAGAGTAGTCGTATGCTTGCGTGTTTATGTTTACTTCTTTCCTTGCTTTAAGATCCCAACGGATGATTTGATGGTCACTAGAGCCAAACAGTTCCCCAACGGTAACGTTTTCAATCATATTTTCCTCTGTAGTAAAAGCTAAGTGGAATGTGTTTTTGCCTCTGGTGGCTGCTTCTACATGTTGAATCAAAAAATTGTCAGTTATGCAATTAACAAAACGTTTTCACTCACAAGTGCTTCTGCCATATCCCATTTTATTTCTGGAAAGTTGAAATCCCCCATTAATAATAATTTCCCTTCATTTGCCTTTGCTATGCTACTAATCAGCTCCTCATCTTCCTCTTTTTGACTTGTTCGACATCTATAGCACACTCCAATCACTGTTTTTTTCATCCCCACTTTCTAGTTCTCCCCATTCACTTTCCTTTTTGCTACCAAATGATAAATCATCTTTGATCGTTATATTAACAGAATTTATTTATGTTAACTGAATTTGTACAGTAAAATAAAACACCACCTCCCTTAGCCTTGTCTCCAACTACCCTATCTTTCCTTAACATTGTATATCCCTCTATTTCAAGTTCACTTACTGTTAACCCTATTATATCTAGTTTTTCTTCATCTACATATAGTTCCATTTTTTCTCTTTTATTTATAATGCTTCTCATATTTGCATAAAAATATTTAAGTTTGTAATTTTTTTTTTAAAAATGTTTTGCTTTACTTTATCATTTTTATTTTTGCTTTTCCACTACTTATTTCACACTTCTCTGACTCCAACTCTCCTCTTTGACTGCATCCTCTATAGCACTCTATTGTAGGCCTATGTTTAGTCCTACTTCATAGGCCTTACTAGTTTAAATTTGTAACACAATGATTAAACATATACTTTGATACAAAATGCAATTAAACTCATTACTTTAGAATATTTTGACTCATGGACCCATATATCTTTTTGGACATAAAACTCTTGTTTAGAAGCATACATACATTTATAAATCGAGAAAAAGTTTATATTGAGAACATTTCAAATATTGCCAATATATCGGCTCTACTGCATTGTAATATAGTTTGGAAGCCGATTCATCAGATCTATGGAAGGAACTTTTAATTCCTAACAGAGGATAATGCATGGACTGATTACTGCCACACATTATTGTATTTTATGTTAAGGATTGACCTGATATTGTATACTGCTATTTGTAGACTTGATTCTCACTATTCTCATTTGTGATGTTTCTTTTTGTCTAGTCTCTGAGAAAGACCTGTTTATGTTGAAGTGTCAGTTAATATTGTTGCTGTTCACATGTGAAATGACTTTTTGACCTTGGTTTTATTCCAACCACACATTTAGTACATAACTGTATCACAACTGCAAAGTAGGTCAACAATTTAATTCAAAAGATACTCACCCTCAATCCTTTTTCACCATGAGTTCCTGGTTCTCCTCGGTTCCCTTGTATACCGTCAGCTCCAAGAGGTCCCTCAGGTCCTAGAAAACCAGGCAAGCCTTCGGGACCCATGAGTCCTGGTAGGCCGGGAGAACCCTGGTGGTTTAATATGTACGTTCTCAACATTTATATGGATACTTGTATAACCATAAATATATACTTGTATAACCATATATATATACTTGTATAACCATATATATATACTTGTATAACCATATATATATACTTGTATAACCATATATATATATACTTGTATAACCATATATATATACTTGTATAACCATATATATATACTTGTATAACCATATATATATACTTGTATAACCATATATATATATATATATATATATATATATATATATGTATGTATGTATGTATGTATGTATGTATGTATGTATGTATGTATGTATGTATGTATGTTTTTTGGTCAATTCTACCATAACAACAAAAAATTGACAAAAATCGCAACTGCTCCAAAAAAATTAGAAGACTAGCCATGGCAGCGCAGAGGCTAAACAGCTTGAAGAAATTATGGCAGGTCACCAACAAAACGACAAAAGTGAAAGTAGAGAGCCTGTGTTTTTTACCATGGCAGCATATGGCTGTGAATCATGGATGATTATCAAAACGTCTAGAAAAAGAAGCGAGTCCTTCGAGTCAAAATGTTACAGAAAGATCCTAAAAATATCCTTGTCAGAGAAAAAGACAGATATAGACATTCGGTAAGAACTGAACAAAAAGGAGAACTGGTTTATCAATTATATTTTGCCCAGAAAGTTGAAATACTTTGATGACATCAAGAGACACAGCAATCTTTAAAGACCAGTGATGGAAGATAAAATGCCAGGCAAAAGAGGCAAGGGTAGACTGAGAAGACAATGGTACCAAAATGTCCAGGAATGTCTGAGTATGACTGGTGGAGCCTGGTGTTTTGGCAATGGAAAGAGTAACTTTCAGACAGGCTGTGATGGGAATGAAATTCTATAAAGTACATTCTACATTTTATATATTAATATATATATATATATATATATATATATATATATATATATATATATATATATATATATATATATATATATATATATATATACATACATACATATCAGTAATATATATGAATACAAAGAAGAATAAAACTTGTATAGCCTACTAATGATAGCTGTCACGTAAGCATAGAGGGTCATATATTTTTCTGGAGTCGGGATGATGTATAGGCCTACACAGTGGATGAGGATTAAAAAAGAAATGTGATGTGATTTGTATTGTGAAACTCACTGCAGGAATGTTAACATTTACAATAAAAATGTTTATCTGTTAGAGTAACAAATGACATTTAACAAACCGGATATCCCTTCCTTCCTTCACAAATGCAAGGTGGAGCACACCCTTGACACTCCTGTAAAAGGACAACAAAATAAATAAAATAAAACAATTGTACAAAGCATGAAAGACGTTTTTAAAAACTTGCCAGATCCATCAGCTATAATGATTGATATATGATATGAGCATTTTGCTACTGTCTTTTGGAGCAGCCAGTTGTTTACATCGGCATGAGATCAAGATGCTGAGCAGCGCATGAGCTGCAGCGGCCAGCAACCCAGGGTTGCCAAGACTATTCTACACCTCCACATGGTGATCTTGGATAACAGGCAACAAGCCAGACTGCAACAGAGCAGACTGGTTAAGGAGAAGGGATCCAAGAGAGAATGCTAACTTGCCAGTAACTTGGTACTAAAAAAATGCCTGCTGAAGTTGTGTGTGTTGGACCGAAAGGTGTAAATATCAAAATCAAGCTGTAAACTATGGCTCTGGACTACATTCTGCAACTTAAAGCCCTTTCAGGACTTGGTAGCAGGAGGTTAAGAACGAACTAAGCAAAGCTACATCGACATGGATATTTGAAAAATGTAGCAGAAAACAATGATACATAAAGAAGGGTATCCATAAGTAAAAGTAGTCCCAAAGAAGACATTGTTGTTAGGAATGTGGAGTTAAAAAATACACTGTACTAGGCACCGTTTTTTTCATAAGGTGGGGTTGGCAGTTACCTGGCTTTCTTACCCATAAACTAGGTACCCATTTACAGCTGGGCCGATCAGAGCGTGTCGATAACTGGACTCAAATTAGTCAAACTTGGTACCTTTGCTGTAACAAGCGAGTGCTCTACCCCTCTGCTTTAGATCAGTACACAATATGTAAACTAAACGTAAACTAAACATGTAAACTAAACATAAATTAAGTTTATAAACTAAACATGTAAACTAAGCATATAAACTAAGCATATAAACTAAACATATATTAAATATGGAAACTAAACGTTTTACAACTTCCTTTGTAGATCTTTTGCTTGTGAAGAAATAACAGGGTCACCGACGTAAAATTTGCAAGTTCTAAATGACGACTAAGTAGGGCTGTGTATAGGTCTGGAACTTCATCATGTAAACCAAAATACCACATAAACCACATCTACAAGAGCGCTTGGATGCTTTTACACAGGCTTCCTTCGAGGAGAATAGCTGTGGTGTGAGAAAAGGAGTATATTGTTTGTTTTTAAATTTAATATTTTTCTCGTTCGCTTTGTTTCTGCGGAGTAATGTGTTTTTTGCCTTCCGATCCAGAGAATCATATTTTTAAAAAATAATGGATTTTTCCCACAGGGATACGACCTTGCTTGTTTATGATTTTGAAAACATGCAAGTTTGATCGATTGTGAGTTCTGCCACTTCGCAACGCACCATCACCCACCCTCGCCATCCCTATCACATGACAAACGCCCATGCTCTATGTGAAGATGAAACATAAGAACTTGAAAAATGGAAGTAACGGGATATGTTGAACAGAACTGCATACCAGAATAGTGCAGCTAAAGCAGGCTAGCAGAAAACTATGTAAAAATGTGCAAGGCATGTTCCTAGCAATGGACGCGAGAACAAGGTTCTGCAATGTCTTGTAGACGCTTAAGGAATTTGCTGTTGTTGCTGATAATGCCACTTCTACTTGAGTTATGTACTCTTGACGACTTTCTTTAGTAACGGGTTACAGTGACTCTCCTCACATCCCGAGGTGTATTAAGGAAGGTGGACTTGTGTACTTCTGACTGTTGTGCACTGCAAAGCTCTAAACGTGGAGCTGGAACAGACACTCCAACCAAAAAGGTAGCTGTAGAGAATGACACTTTCAGTCCTGTGTTCGGTGACCACGCCTACATCTGGGTCACATTGAGGCCTAAGGGTCAAGCTACAAGCGACATCTCAACCAAAAAGGTGGCTGTAGAAAATGACACTTTCAGTCCTGTGTTCGGTGACCACGCCTACATCTGGGTCACATTGAGGCCTAAGGGTCAAGCTACAAGCGACATCTCAACCAAAAAGGTGGCTGTAGAAAATGACACTTTCAGTCCTGTGTTCGGTGACCACGCCTACATCTGGGTCACATTAAGTCCTAAGGGTCAAGCTACAAGCGACATCTTAACCAAAAAGGTGACTATAGAGAATGGCACTTTCAGTCCTGTGTTCGGTGACCACGCCTACATCTGGGTCATATTAAGGCCTAAGGGTCAAGCTACAAGCGACATCTTAACCAAAAAGGTGGCTGTAGAGAATGGTACTTTCAGTCCTGTGTTCGGTGACCACGCCTACATCTGGGTCACATTAAGGCATAAGGGTCAAGCTACAAGTGACATCTCAACCAAAAAGGTGGCTGTAGAGAATGAAACTTTCTGTCCTGTGTTTGAGAGCCACGCCCACATCAGGGTCACGTTAAGACCTACGGGGCAAGCTACAAATGACACCCACCAAAAAGAAATTATAGAGAATGACCATTTCATCCTTTTTTCTTCTTTTTCGTCGTTCGTCGTGAAAAAGACGTTTGGGACGTTGGGAAATAGTTAACAGCGAATCTACGATATCTGCACCTTTCAGTCCGACACACACGATTTCAGCACGAAATCTTTGTGACCGGTTAGGTCTTTCCTCTTCGATCCTTAATCTCAGCCAGGCTGCATAATTGCAGTCTGTTTTCAGGACCGGTACGTGGAGGCGAAATAGGGTTTTTGATCAATTATGGGTCACTGACCCTGACGCAAGCAGCCAGCTACGAGTCACTGAATGTTGACAGCTCATTCACTGCTGCGTATGTTTCTGTGTTCCGAAGTCCTGGCTAACATCAGGGTCAGGGACAACATATTGATGTTGTGACCAATACCTCACCCCACATCTACGCAGTGGTTTTTGGGCAACATTCTGCATTACTGCAGTCTGGCAAACGAATTGGGAATCAACACTGTAATCCCCACTGGGAACTTAAGGTTGAACCTCGCATTGCACTACAGTCAGGGGGATTAAAACCGCCTTCTTTAGTATGCCAATGAATAGAAGAAGAGCCAACGATAGTAAAGAAATATAGTCATGATTGAAGAACCCAGAAAGAGAAGCTTTGACCAAAGTCAATCAATCAATCAAATCCCGTCACTTCTCTCGGTGCATAGGTCATCACAACATCTCACCAGCGTACACGTCCTGGGCTGCTCTTTCTGCCTCTCTCCAGGTGTCATTATTTCATTTTAGCTCCTTATCACATTCTCTTTTCCACGTATTTTTCGGCATACCTCTTTCTCCTTTCCCCTGCGAATTCCATGTAATAACCTGTCTGGCTATGTTAGACTGTGCCTTCCACAGCGTATGTCCTAACCATTTTCTTCGCTTAATTTGTTGTTACAGTGGCTGTTATTAGCTCCTTTCCCACAAGTCTTCATTCCTCACCATGTCCTGCCACTTTATGCCCATTATCCTTCGTAGGTTTCTGTTAACGAAGGACTGGAGTCTTTGTATGACCTTGGTCGTTCTCCATGCCTCCGCTCCATACAG